>OX422198.1:2499261-3099261 GCA_949130485.1 Agelas oroides | reverse complement strand
CCAGTGAGGTTGGTGCAAGCCTGTTTATATGCGGGGACGACCTGAAAACGCCGTTTTAACCTCCTAGGAGGTGCTGTGAAGCACGTGCGGGCCGGTTTAAGTGCCAGGGAAGACTGAGAATGAAGTTTTCACCACTGTCGAGGCCCTGTGAGGCTCATGCAAGCCTATTTATATCAGGAAATTACCTGACAAAGCCGTTTTAATCACCGAGGAGGTGCTGTGAAGAGGATGCAGGCCTGTTTAAGTGCCATGGAAGATCGAGAAAGCTGTTTTCACCACTGTGGTGGTCCTGTGGGGCTCGTGAATGACAGTTTATGTTCGGTAAAGTCCTTATAACGCCGTTTTATCCTCCGAGGAGGTGTTATGAAGCACGAGCAGGCCTGTTGGGAAGATCGAGAAAGCAGTTTTCACCGCAGTGGAGTCCGTGTGAGGTTTGTACGAGCCAGTTTATGTGTGTGAAATCCTGATGGAGCAGTTTCAACCTCCAAGGACGTGTTGTAAAGCATGTTTAGGCCTGCTTAAGTACCAGGGAAGATCGAGAAAGCAGTTTTCACTGCTATGGAAGTCCTGTGAGGCTCGTGCAAGCCTGTTTATGTAGGGGAAAGACCTGGTCACGCCGTTTTATCCACCGAGAAGGAGCTGTGAAGCACGTGTTGGCCTGTTTATGTGCCAGAGAGGATCGAAAGAGCAGATTTCACGGCTGTGAAGGCCCTGTGAGGTTGGTGCAAGCCTGTTTATATGCAGGAACGACATGATAACGCCGTTTTAACCACATTGGAGGTGCTGTGAAGCACGTGGAGGCCTGTTTAAGTTCAACAGATGATCAAGAAAGGAGTTTTCACCGCTGTGGAGGCCGTGAGAGCTTACTGCCAGCATGTTTGTGTGCGGGAAATCCTTGTAAAGCGGTTTTAACCTCCGAGTTAGTGCTGTGAATCACGTGCAGGCCTGTTTAAGTGCCAGGGAAGACTTAGAAAGAAGTGGTCACCGATGTCGAGGTCCTGTGAGGCTTGTGCAAGCCTCTTTATGTGAGGAAATAACCTGAAAATGCGGTTTTAACCACGGAGGAGGTTCTGTGAAGCAGGTTGCAGGACTGTTTAAGTGCCAGGGAAGACTAACAAAGAAGTTTTCACCGCTGTCGAGGTCCTGTGAGGCTCGTACAAGCCGGTTTATGTAAGGATATTACCTGACAAAGCCGTTTTAACCACTGAGGAGGTGCTGTGAAGCAGGTGCAGGCCTGTTTAAGTTCTAGGGAAGAGCGAGAGACCACTTTTCACCACTGTGGAGGTCCGTTGCGGCTCGTGCAAGCCTGCTTATGTGTGGGAAATACCTGATAACTCCGTTTTACCCTCCGAGGAGGTGCTGTGAAGCACGTGTAGGCCTGTTTAAGTGCCAGGGAAAATCAAAAATGCATTTATCTCCACCGTGAAGGTGCTGTGCGGCTCGTGCAAGCCTGCTTATGCGTGGTAAAGACCTGATAACTCCGTTTTACCCTCCGAGGCGGTGCTGTGAAATACGTGTAGGCCAGTTTAAGTGCCAGGAATGATCAACAAAGCAGTTTTCACTAGTATGGAAGTCTTGTGAGGCTTGGGCAAGCCTGTATATGTGGGGGAAAGACCTGGTCACGCCGTTTTATCCACCGGGAAGGAGCTGTGAAGCCATTGGCGGTACTGCGGGGGGGCGGAGGGGGAGCGTACGCCCCACCAAACCGCCCGGGGAGCTGAGGGGTGGGGCGTCTGGCCTGGTCGCCCGGCGGTCGACGGCGGACGCCATGCTATGGTCACGTAACTTATCTACACGGCCACAGCTAGCAAGCAAGGTACGTAGATCAGACATTCTTTGTAACTCAAGATAGAGAGAAGTCCACTCATCCAGTCGAAGGAGCAGCAGCCCAGGAGTTCATTGATTCAGTTGAAGGAGCAACAGCCTAGAAATCCACGACGAACAACCAACAACCCACTCAGTCCCTTCGTCAAGTGGACGTTCAGCTTCTACTCTGAGTGGTGGCGCCGCACGTCATAAATTTTGCGCAATCTTCGCCCCCCCAACCCTCTACTGCTGTGCACGCCTGTGTGAAGCACGTGTAGGCCTGTTTATGCGCCAGAGAAGATCGAGAGAGCAGATTTCACCGCTGTGAAGGTCCTGTGAGGTTGGTGCAAGCCTGTTTGTATGCGGGAAGGACCTGATAACGACGTTTTAACCTCCTAGGAGGTGCTGTGAAGCACGTGGAGGTCTGTTTAAGTTCCAAAGATGATCGAGAAAGCAGTTTTCACCGCTGTGGAGGCCGTGAGAACTTAGTGTAAGCATGTTTGTGTGCGGAAATCCTTGTAAAGCGGTTTTAACCTCCGAGGAGACGCTGTGAAGCATGTGTAAGCCTGTTTAAGTGCCAGGGAAGATCGAGAAAGAAGTGTTCACCGCTGTCGAGGTCCTGTGAGGCTCGTACAAGCCTGTTTATGTGAGGAAATAACTTGAAAAAGCCGTTTTAACCACGGAGGAGGTTCTGTGAAGTAGGTGCAGGCCTGTTTAAGTGCCAGGGAAAACCAAGAAAGAAGTTTTCACCGCTGTTGAAGTCCTGTTAGGCTCGTCCAAGCCTGTTTATGTGGGGAAATTACCGGACAAAGCCGTTTTAACCACCGACGGGGTGCAGTGAAGCAGGTGCAGGCCTGTTTAAGAGCTAGGCAAGATCGAGAAAATAGTTTTGACCACTGTGGAGGTCCTGTGCGGTTTGTGCAAGCCTTCCTATGCGTTGGAAAGACTTGATAACTCCGTTTTACCCTCCAAGGAGATGCTGTGAAGCGCGTGTAGGCCTGTTTAAGTGCCAGGGAGGATCGAGAAAGCAGTTTTCACTACTATGGACGTTCTGTGAAGCTTGTGCAAGCCTGTTTATGTGGGGGAAAGACCTGGTCACGCCGTTTTATCCACCGAGAAGGAGCTGTGAAGCACGTGTCGGCCTGTTTATCTGCCAGAGAAGATCGATAGGGCAGATTTCACCGCTGTGAAAGCCCTATGAGGCTCGTTCAAGCCTTTTTATGTGTGTGAACGACCTGATAACGCCGTTTTAACCTCCTAGGAGGTGCTATGAAGCACGTGGAGGCCTGTTTAAGTTCCACAGATGAACGAGAGAGCAGTTTTCACCGCTGTGGAGGCCGTGAGAACTCAGTGGAAGCATGTTTGTGTGCGGGAAATCCTTGTAAAGCGGTTTTAACCTCCGAGGAGATGCTGTGAAGCACGTGTAGGCCTGTTTAAGTGCCAGGGAAGGTCGAGAAAGTATATTTCTCCACTGTGTTGGTCCTATGAGGCTCGTGGAAGCCTGTTTATGTGGGGGTAAAACCTGATAACGCCGTTTTAACCGCCGAGGAGGTGCTTTGAAGCACGTGCAGGCCTGTTTAAGTGCCAGGGAAGACTGAGAAACAAGTTTTCACCGCTGTCGAGGTCCTGTCAGGCTCGAGCAAACATGTTTATGTAAGGAAATTACGTGACAAAGCCGTTTCAACCACTGAGGAGGTGAGGTGAAGCAGGTGCAGGCCTGTTTAAGTGCAAGGGAAGATCGAGTGAGCAGTTCTCACCACTGTGGAAGTCCGTTGCGGCTCGTGCAAGCCTGCTTATGTGTTGGAAAGACCTGATAACTCCGTTTTACCCTCCTAGGGGGTGCTGTGAAGCACGTGTAGGCCTGTTTAAGTGCCAGGGGAAATCGAGAATGCTTTTTTCTCCACTGTGCAGGTCCTATGAGGCTCATGGAAGCCAGTTTATGTGCCATAACGACCCTATAACTCCGTTTTAACCTCCTAGGAGGTGCTGTGAAGCACGTGGAGGCCTGTTTAAAGTCCAGATATGATCAAAAAAGCAGTTTTCATCGCTGTGGAGGCCGTAAGAGCTTAGTGCAAGCATGTTTGTGTTTGGAAAATCCTAGTAAAGCGGTTTTAACCTCCGAGGAGATGATGTGAAGCACGTGTAGGCCTGTTTAAGTGCCAGGGAAGATCGAGAAAGCATTTTTCTCCACTGTGGTGGTCCTATGAGGCTCGTGCAAGCCTGTTTATGTGAGGAAATTACCTGACAAAGCCGTTTTAACCACCGAGGAAGAGCAGTGAAGCAGGTATAGGCGTTTTTATGTGCTAGGGAAGATCGAGAAAGTAGTTTTCACCGCTGTGGAGGTCCGGTGCGGCTCGTGCAAGCCTGGTTATGTGTGGGAAAGACCTGATAACTCCGTTTTACCATCCGATGAAGTGCTGTGGAGTACGTGTAGGCCTGTTTAAGTGCCAGGGAAGATCGAGAGAGCAGATTTCACCGCTGTGAAGGCCCTGTGAGGTTGGTGCAATCCTGTTTATATGCGCAGACGACCTGATAATGCCGTTTTAACCACCTAGGAGGTGCTGTGAAGCACGTACAGGGGGCCGGTTTAAGTTCCTGGGAAGACTGAGAATGAAGTTTTCACCACTATCGAAGCCCTGTGAGGCTCGTGCAAGCCTATTTATGTGAGGAAATTACCTGACAAAGCCGTTTTAACCACCGAGGAGGTGCTGTGAAGCAGATGCAGGCCTGTTTAAGTGCTAGGGAAGATCAAGAAAGCAGTTTTCACCACCGTGAAGGTCTTGTGCGGCTCGTGTAAGCCTGCTTATATGTGGGAAAGACCTGATAACTCCGTTTTACCCTCCGAGGCGGTGCTGTGAAATAGAGTAAGTTAGCAATCATCGGATGACAGGTATATTCGGACACTCAAAAGCTGAGGGAAAAATGCGTAAACATTCGGCGATACCACAAGACTGTAGCTGAGGTACGTGGTACCTTGTGTACCAAAATTGACGCCCGCACATCGTTTCCTGTAGGCGCTAGAAGCGATAAAATGGCCGTCCGAAAAACATCAATATTCGGAAAAGTGTATGTATTTTCAGACACTGTTGTTTGTGCCTTCTCTGAAGCTGCTTTTGGAGAGATTTTAGCATCGATACGATGCCCCAAGACCTCCCCAATTCGCAATATATTTTAGTAGCGGTAGCTGCTTTGAACACTCAGGGGCGCAGCTGAACATGGACCAGTCCGATTCGATCGACATCGGACGGTGAAATTTGTCATTTCTTGCTGTGTTGTCTCCAAACAAGTTGAAGTCTCCACCATATTAGCATCAGTAGAATCTACAGGCCCTTGGCTACATGTTGGTATTTGTCCGGTGTTTGTGCGTTGAGTAGTTCTCGAGATATAAATATATTTCATGTTTCTTTCCATAAACTACGCTGGTTGATTTATGTGCAGCATAAACAGGTGAGTTCAAACGATATCGTGCAATATCTCGAGAACTACTCAACGCACAAACACCGGACAAATACCAACATGTAGCCAAGGGCCTGTAGATTCTACTGATGCTAATATGGTGGAGACTTCAACTTGTTTCGAGACAACACAGCAAGAAATGACAAATTTCACCGTCCGATGTCGATCGAATCGGACTGGTCCATGTTCAGCTGCGCCCCTGAGTGTTCAAAGCAGCTACCGCTACTAAAATATATTGCGAATTGGGGAGGTCTTGGGGCATCGTTTCGATGCTAAAATCTCTCCAAAAGCAGCTTCAGAGAAGGCACAAACAACAGTGTCTGAAAATACATACACTTTTCCGAATATTGATATTTTTCGGACGGCCATTTTATCGCTTCTAGCGCCAACAGGAAACGATGCGCGGGCGTCATTTTTGGTACACCAGGTACCACGTACCTCAGCTACAGTCTTGTGGTATCGCCGAATGTTTACGCAGTTTTCCCTCAGCGTTTGAGTGTCCGAATATACCTGTCGTCCAATGATTGCTAAATTACTCTACGTGTAGGCCTGTTTAAGTGCCAGGAATGATCAAGAAAGCAGTTTTCATCAGTATGGAACTCCTGTGAGGCTTAGGCAAGCGTGTTTATGTGGGGGACAGACCTGGTCACGCCGTTTTATCCACCGACAAGGAGCTGTGAAGCACGTGTAGCCCTGTTTATGTGCCAGAGAAGATCGAGAGAGCAGATTTCACCGCTGTGAAGGCCCTGTGAGGTTGTGCAAGCCTGTTTGTATGCGGGAAGGACCTGATAACGCCGTTTAAACCTCCTAAGGGGTGCTGTGAAGCACGTGGAGGCCTGTTTAAGTTCCAGAGATGATCGAGAAAGCAGTTTTCACCGCTGTGGAGGCCGTGAGAACTTAGTGCAAGCATGTTTGTGTGCGGAAATCCTTGTAAAGCGGTTTTAACCTCCGAGGAGATGCTGTGAAGCACGTGTAAGCCTGTTTAAGTGCCAGGGAAGATCGAGAAAGAAGTGTTCACCGCTGTCGAGGTCCTGTGAAGCTCGTACGAGCCTGTTTATGTGAGGAAATAACTTGAAAAGGGCGTTTTAATCACGGAGGAGGTTCTGTGAAGTAGGTGCAGGCCTGTTTAAGTGCCAGGGAAAACCAAGAAAGAAGTTTTCACCGCTGTTGAGGTCCTGTTAGGCTCGTCCAAGCCTGTTTATGTGGGGAAATTACCGGACAAATCCGTTTTAACCACCGACTGGGTGCAGTGAAGCAGGTGCAGGCCTGTTTAAGTGCTAGGGAAGATCGAGAAAACAGTTTTCACCACTGTGGAGGTCCTGTGCGGATTGTGCAAGCCTTATTATGTGTTTGAAAGACTTGGTAACTCCGTTTTACCTTCCGAGGAGATGCTGTGAAGCGCATGTAGGCCTGTTTAAGTGCCAGGGAAGATCGAGAAAGCAGTTTTCACTACTATGGAAGTCCTGTGAGGCTTGTGCAAGCCTGTTTATGTGGGGGAAAGACCTGGTCACGCCGTTTTATCCACCGAGAAGGAGCTGTGAAGCACGTGTAGGCCTGTTTATCTGCCAGAGAAGATCGATAGGGCAGATTTCACAGCTGTGAAAGCGCTATGAGGCTCGTTCAAGCCTGTTTATGTGCGTGAACGACCTGATAACGCCGTTTTAACCTCCTAGGAGGTGCTGCGAAGCACGTGGAGGCCTCTTTAATTTCCAGAGTTGATCGAGAAAGCAGTTTTCATCGCTGTGGAGTACGTGAGAGGTTAGTGCAAGCATGTCTGTGGAAATACTTGTAAAGCGGTTTCAACCTCCGAGGAGATGCTGTGAGGCAAGTGCAGGCCTGTTAAAGTGCCAGGGAAGACATGAGAAAGAAGTCTTCACCGCTGTCGAGGTCCTGTATGGCTCGTGCAAGCCTATTTATGTGAGGAAATTACCACATAGAGCCGTTTTAACCACCGAGGAGGTGGTGTGAAGCCTGTTTAAGTGCTAGGGAAGATCGAGAAAGCAGTTTTCACCACCGTGAAGGTCCTGTGCGGCTCGTGCAAGCCTGCTTATGTGTGGGAAAGAGCTGATAACTCCTTTTTGCACTCCGTGGAGGTGCTGAGAAGTATGTGTAGGCCTGTTTAAGTGCGAGGGAAGATCCAGAAAGCAGTTTTCACTACTATGGAAGTCCTGTGAACCTTGTGCAAGCCTGTTTATGTGGGGGAAAGACCTGGTCACGCCGTTTTATCCACCAAGAAGGAGCTGTGAAGCACGTGTAGGCCTGTTTATGCGCCAGAGAAGATCGGGAGAGCAGATTTCACCGTTGTGAAGGCCCTGTGAGGTTGGTGCAAGTCTGTTTATATGCGGGAACGACCTGACTACGCCGTTTTAACCTCCAAGGAGGTGCTGTGAAGGACGTGGTGGCCTGTTTAAGTTCCAGAAATGATCGAAAAAGCAGTATTCACCGCTATCGAGGCCGTGAGAGTTTAGAGCAAGCTTGTTTGTGTGCGAGAAATCGTTGCAAAGCGGTTTTAACCTCCGATGAAATGCTGGGAAGCACGTGTAGGCCTGTTTAAGTGCCAGGGAAGATCGAGAAAGCGTTTTTCACCACTGTGGAGGTCCTGTGCGGCTCGTGCAAGCCTGCATATGTGAGGGAATGACCTAATAACTCCTTTTTACACTCCGTAGAAGTTCTGTGAAGTGCGCGTAGGCCTGTTTAAGTGCGAGGGAGGATCCAGAAAGCAGTTTTCACTACTATGGAAGTCCTGTGAGGCTTGTGCAAGCCTGTGTATGTTGGGGAAAGACCTGGTAACGCCGTTTTATCCACCAAGAAGGAGCAGTGAAGCACGTGTAGGCCTGTTTATGTGCCAGGGAAGATCGAGAGAGCAGATTTTACCGCTCTGAAGGCCCTGTGAGTTTGGCGCAAGCCTGTTTATATGCGGGAACAACCTGATGGCTCCGTTTTAACCTCCTAGGATGTGCTGTGAAGAACGTAGAGGCCTGTTTAAGTTCCAGAGATGATCGAGAAAACAGTTTTAACCGCAGTGGAGGCCGTGAGAGCTTAGTGCGAGCATGTTTGTGTGCGGGAAATCCTTGTAAAGCGGTTTTAACCACCGAGGAAGTGGTGTGAAGCACGTGCTGGCCTGTTTCAGTGCCAGGGAAGACTGAGAAAGAAGTTTTCACCGCTGTCGAGGTCCTGTGAAGCTCGTGCAAGCCTGTTTATGTGAGGAAATTACCTGATAAAGCCGTTTCAACCACCGAAGAGGTGCTGTTAAGCAGGTGCTAGCGAGTTTAAGTGCCAGTGAAGATCGAGAAAGCATTTTTCTACACTCTAGTGGTCCCATGAGGCTCGTGCAAGCATGTTTATGTCCGGGAAAGACCTGATAACGCCGTTTTCACCGCCGAGGTGGTGCTGTGAAGCACGTGCAGGCCATTTTAAGTGCCAGGGAGGACTGAGAATGAAGTTTTCACCACAGTGGAGGTCCTGTGAGGCTCGTGCAAGCCTGTTTATGTGAGGAAACTACCTGACAAAGTCGTTTTAAGCACCAAGGTGATGCTGTGAAGCAGGTGCTGGCCTGTTTAAGTGCTAGCGAAGATCGATAAAGCAGTTTTCACCACAGCGGAAGTCATATGAGGTTTTTACAAGACCGTTTACATGCCGGAACGACCTGACAACGCCATTTTATCATCCGAGGAGGTGATGTGAAGCAGATGCAGGTCTGTTTAAGTGCCATGGAAGATCGAGAAAGCAGTTTTCACCGCTGTAGAGGTCCTGTGAAGCTCGTGCAAGCCTCTTTATGTGAGGAAATAACCGGACAAAGCCGTTTTAACCACCGAGGGGGTGCTGTGAAGCAGGTGCAGGCCTGTTTAAGTGTTAGGGAAGATCGAGAAAGCAGTTTTCACCACTGTAGAGGTCTTGTGCGGATTGTGCAAGCCTTCGTATGTGTTTGAAAGACTTGGTAACTCCGTTTTACCTTCCGAGGAGATGCTGTGAAGCGCGCGTAGGCCTGTTTAAGTGTCAGGGAAGATCGAGAAAGCAGTTTTCACTACTATGGAAGTCTTGTGAAGCTTGTGCAAGCCTGTTTATGTGGGGGAAAGACCTGGTCACGCCGTTTTATCCACCGAGAAGGAGCTGTGAAGCACGTGTAGGCCTGTTTATCTGCCAGAGAAGATCGAGAGAGCAGATTTCACGGCTGTGATAGCCCTATGAGGCTCGTTGAGACCTGTTTATGTGCGACAACGACCTGATAACGACGTTATAACGTCATTGAGGTTCTGTGAAGCACGTGGAGGCCTGTTTAAGTTCCACAGATGAACGAGAAAGCAGTTTTCACTGCTGTGGAGGCCGTGAGAGCTTAGTGCAAGCATGTTTGTATGCGAGAAATCCTTGTAAAGCGGTTTTGATCCTCCGAGGAGATGCTGTGAAGGAGGTGTAGGCCTATTTAAGTTCCAGGGAAGATCGAGAAAGCATATTTCTCTACTGTGTTGGTCCTATGAGGCTCGTGCAAGCCTGTTTATGTTGGGGTAAGACTTGATAACGTCGTTTTAACCGCCGAGGAGGTGCTGTGAAGCACCGTTTTCACCACCGAAGAGGGGCTGTGAGGCACGTGCAGGCCTGTGGAAGTGCCAATAAAGATTGACAAAGCAGTTTCCACCACTGTGGAGGTCCTGTGCAGCTGGTTCAAACCCGTTTGTATGCGGGAAACACCCTACAATGCCGTTTTAACCGCCGAGTAGGTGCTTTGAAGCACGTGCAGGCCTTTTTAAGTGCTAGTAAAGATGGAGGAAGCAGTTTTCTCCTCTGTGGAGGTCCTGCGAAGCTGGTGCAAACCTGTTTATGTGCAAGAAACACCCTACAACGCCGTTTTCACGGCCGAGGAGTTGATGTGAAGCATGTGCAGGCCACGTTTAAGTGCCAGAAAAGATGGAGAAAGCAGTTTTCTCCAATGTGGATGTCCTGTGAGGCTGGTACAAGCCTGTTTATGTGTGCGAAGCACCGTACAATGCCGTTTTCTCCTCCGAGGAGGTGTTGCGAAACACGTGGAGGCCTGTTTCAGTACCAGAAAAGACGGAGAAAGCAGTTTTCACCACTGTGAAAGTCCTGTGAAGCTGGTGCAAGCCTGTTTATGTGTGGGAAGCGCCGTTTTCGCCGCCGAGAAGGTGTTGTGATGAAGGTGCAGGCCTCTCAAAGTGCAAGAAAAGATGGAGAAAGTAGTTTTCTCCACTGTGGAAGTCCTGTGAAGCTGGTGCCAGCTTCTTTATGCGCGGGAAGCACCCTACAAGGCCGTTTCAACCGCCGAGGAGGTGGTGTGAAGCACGTGCAGACCTGTTTAAATGCCAGAAAAGATCCAGAAAGCAGTTTTCACCGCTGTGAAGGTCCTGTGAAGCTGGTGCAAGCCTGTTTATGTGTGCGAAGCACCCTACAACGCCGTTTACGCCGCCGAGGTGCTGTGATGAAGGTGTAGGCCTCTCTAAGTGCCAGAAAAGATGGAGAAAGCAGTTTTCATCACTGGAAGTCCTGTGAAGCTGGTACAAGTCTGGTTATGTGTGGGAAGCACCCTACAACACCGTTTTCACCGCCGAGGAGGAGGTGTGAAGCACGTGCAGGCCTGTTTAAGTACCAGAAAAGATGAAGATTGCAGTTTTCTCTACTGTGGAGGTCCTGTGAAGATGGTGCAAACCTGTTTATGTGCGGGAAACACCCTACAACGCGGTTTTCACGGCCGAGGAGGTGCTGTGAAGAAAGTGCAGGCCACGTGAAGTGCCAGAAAAGATGGAGAAAGCAGTTTGCTCTAATGTTGATGTCCTGTGAAGCTGGTACAAGCCTGTTTATGTGCGCGAAGCACCGTACAATGCCATTTTCTCCTCCGAGGTGTTGTGAAGCACGTGCAGACCTGTTTCAGTACCAGAAAAGATGGAGAAAGCAGTTTTCACCAATGTGGAAGTCCTGTGAAGCTGGTGCAAACCTGTTTATGTGTGGGAAGCACCCTACAACGCCGTTTTCACCGCCGAGGAGGAGGTGTGAAGCACGGGTAGGCCTGTTTAAGTACTAGAAAAGATGGAGAAATCAGTTTCCTCCACTGTGGAGGTCATGTGAAGATGGTGCAAACCTGTTTATGTGCGGAAAACACCCTACAACGCGGTTTTCACGGCCGAGGAGGTGCTGTGAAGCATGTGCATGCTACGCTATGTGGCAGAAAAGATGGAGAAAGGAGTTTTCTCCAATGTGGAAGTCCTCTGAAGCTGGTACAAGCCTGTTTATATGTGCGAAGCACCGTAAATCGCCGTTTTTACCTCCGAGGAGGTGTTGTGAAGCACGTGCAGGCCTGTTTATGTGCGGGAAACACCCTATAACGCGGTTTTCACGGCCGAGGAGGTGCTGTGAAGCATGTACAGGCCACGTTAAGTGCCAGAAAAGATGGAGAAAGCAGTTTTCTCCAATGTGGAAGTCCTGTGAAGCTGGTACAAGCCTATTTATGTGTGCGAACCACCGTACAATGCCTCTGAGGAGGTGTTGTGAAGCACGTGCAAGCCTGTTTAAGTACAAGAAAAGATGGAGAAAGCTGTTTTCTCCACTGTGGAGGTCCTGTGAAGATGGTACAAACCTGTTTATGTGCGGGAAACAACCTACAACGTGGTTTTCACGCTCTGAAGCATGTGCAGGCTACATTAAGTGCCAGAAAAGATGGAGAAATCAGTTTTCTCCATTGTGGAGGTCCTGTGAAGCTGGAGCAAGCTTGTTTATGTGTGGGAGGCACCCTACAACGTCGTTTTCACCGTCGGCTGTGAAGCTGGTGTAAACCTGTTTATGTGGGGGAAACACCCTATAACGCCGTTTTCACCGCCGAGGTGGGCTGCGAAGCACGTGCAGCCTGTTTAAGTACCAATAAACATTGAGAAAGCAGTTTTCACCACTGTGGAGGTCCGCTCCAGATGGTGCAAACCTGTTTATGTGCGGGAAACACCCTACAGCGCCGTTTTAACCGCCGAGGAGGTGTTGTGAAGCACGTGCAGGCCTGTTTAAGTGCCAGAAAAGATTCAGAAAGCAGTTTTCACCACTGTGGAGGTCCTCTGCAGATGGTGCAAACCTGTTTATGTGCGGTAAACACCCTGTAACGCAGTTTTCACGGCCGAGGAGGTGCGGTGAAGCATGTGCAGGCCACGTTAAGTGCCAGAAAAGATGGAGAAAGCCGTTTTCTCCAATGTAGAAGTCCTCTGAAGCTGGTACAAGCCTGTTTACGTGTGCGTTTTCATCTCCGAGGAGGTGTTGTAAAGCACGTGCAGGCCTGTTTAAGTGCCAGTATAAATGGAGAAAGCAGTTTTCTCCTCTCTGGAGGTCCTGTGAAGCTGGTGCAAACCTGTTCATGTGCGGGAAACACCCTACAACGCCGTTTTCACCGCCGAGGAGGGGCTATGAAGCATGTGCAGGCCTGTTTAAATGCCATAAAGGATGGAGAAACAGTTTTCATCACTGAGGAGGTCCTGTGCAGCTGGTGAAAACCTGTTTATATGCGGGAAACATCTAACAACGCCGTTTTAACCGCCGAGGTGGTGCTTTGAAGCGTTTAAGTGCCAGTAAAAATCGAGGAAGCAGTTTTCTCCTCTGTGGGGGTCCTGTGAAGATGGTGCGCAAACCTGTTTCTATGCGGGACCGTAAAACGCCGTTTTCACCGCCGAGGAGGTGTTGTGAAGCATGTGCAGGGCTGTTTAAGTGCCAGAAGAGATGGACAAAGTACTTTTCTCCACTGTGGAAGTCCTGTGAAGCTGGTGCAAACCTGCTTATGTGCGGGAAACACCCTACAACGGCGTTTTCACCGCCGAGGAGGTGCTGTAAAACACGTGCAGGCCTGTTCAAGTGACATAAAACATGGAGAAAGCAGTTTTCTCCACTGTGGAAGTAATGTGAAGCTGGAGTAAACCTGTTTGTGTGGGAAGCACCCTACAACGCATATAAACAGGGTTGCACCATACTCTGAGGTCCTCCACGGTGTTGAAAACTGCTTTCTCAATCTTTATTGGCACTTAAACAGGCCTGCACGCGCTTCATAGCCAACCTCGGCGGTGAAAACGGAGTTATTGGGTGTTTCCCGCACATAAACAGCTTTGCACCAGCTTCACAGGACCTCCACAGTTGAGAAAACTGCTTTCTCCACCTTTTATGTCACTTGAGCAGGCATGCACATGCTTCACAGCACATCCTCGGCAGTGAAAACGGTGTTATAGGGCGTTTCCTGCACATTAACAGGTGTGACAGGAACTTTACAATGGAGAAAACAGCCTTTTCCATCTTTTCTGGCACTTGTACAGGCCTGAAAATGCTTCACAGCACCACCTCCGCGTTTAAAACGGCTTTTTAGGATGTTTCCCGCTCATAAACAGGTTTGTACGAGCTTCACAGCCCCTCCTCGACGCGTTGTAGGGTGCTTCCCACACATAAACAACCTTACTCCAGCTTCACAGGACTTCCCCAGTGGAGAAAACTGCTTTCTCCATCTTTTCTGGCACTTAAACAGGTCTGCATGTGCTTCACAACACCTCCTTGTCGGTTAAAACGTTGTTGTAGGGTGTTTCCCACACATGAACAGGTTTGCACCATCTGCAGAGGACCTCCACAGTGGAGAAAACTGCTTTCTCCATCTTTTCGGGCGCTTAAACAGGCCTGGACGTGCTTCACAGCACCTCCCCGTAGGTGAAAAAGGCTTTATAGTGTGTTTCCCGCATATAAACAGGTTTGCACCAGCTGGAGAAAACTGCTTTCTCCACGTTTTCTGAAACTTTGAGAGGCCTGTACGTGCTTCACAGCACCTCCTCCGCGTTTAAAACGGGTATTTAGGATGTTTGCCGCACATAAACAGGTTGGTACGAGCATCACAGCCCCTCCTCGACGGTAAAAACCGCGTTGTAGGGTGCTTCCCACACATAAACAGGCTTGCTCCAGCTTCACAGGGCTTCCACAGTGGAGAAAACTCCTTTCTCCATCTTTTCTGGTACTTAAAAAGGACTGCACGTGTTTCACAGCACCTATCCGGCGGTTAAAACGGCGTTGTATGGTGTTTCCCGCACATAAACAGGTTTGCACCAGGTTGACAGGTACTCCACAGAGGAGAGAACAGCTTCCTCGATCTTTACTGGCACTTAAACAGGCCTGCACGTGCTTCAAATGACCTTCTCGGTGGTTAAAACGGCGTTGTAGGGTGTTTCTCGCATATAAACAGGTTTGCACCAACTGCACAGGACATCATCAGTGGTGAAAACTGTTTCTCCATCTTTATCGGCACTTCCACAGGCATGCACGTGATTCACAGCCCCTGTTTGGCGCTGAAAACGGCGTTGTATGGAGCTTCCCATACATAAGCAGGTTTGCACCAGCTGCACAGGACCTCCTCAGTGGTGAAAACTGCTTTCTCAATCTTTATTGGTACTTAAACAGGCCTGCACGTTCTTCACAGGCTAACCTTGGCGGTGAAAACGGCGTTATAGTGTGTTTCCCGCACATAAACAGGTTTCCTCCAGCTTCACAGCACCTCCACAGTTGGCCTGCATGTGCTTCACAACACCTCCCCGTAGGTGAAAAAGGCGTTATAGGGTGTTTCCCGCACATAAACATGTTTGCACCAGCTTCACAGGACCTCCACAGTGGAGAAAACTGATTTTGCCATCTTTTCTGGCACTTAAACAGGCTTGCACGTGCACGGTGAAAACTGCGTTGTAGGGTGCTTCCCACACAAACAGGCTTGCACCAGCTTCACAGGACCTCCACAGTTGCTTTCTCCATCTTTTCTGGTACTTAAACAGGCCTGCACGTGCTTCACAACACCTCCTCGGGCGTATTTTTTTGGACTTACTTTCGACTTGGTCTCTAGACAGCAATGCATCTGCGCATGCGCCGTGCCACACCCTCTGTGTACTTAGACCTTTGTGAAGGGCGTAAGATCGAGCGAAACCGACTGCCAAGAAGACTGCAGATGGCAAGAGAGCGATTCCTCAGGTGATTTTTAACAACAAAGAACTTCAAACTATAACTACAATGTGCTTTCAGTGAACTGTGAGCAAGACTGGAAAGTATCTGGCCACTGTTTAATTTCTAAATTCTGTTGTCTCCTCTAGAAATAATTTGCCAAAGACAATTATGATAGTGCGTCATATAGTCTATTCTAGCCAGTAAGACATTCCTGTAACCTGGAAACTCTCAGGGAATGTTGTCCCAAGAATGGGCAGCAATTAGAACTATCTTGCATTTACCTGATGGGTAACAGCAGAGACCTAGAGATTCACAATGAGCCATCTATTGAACAGCTATTCTGTACTGTGTTGTGGCTGGGAATGGTGTGAGAGTCTGTCATGTCGAGTCCACATGATCGAGCAGTGGTAGAGCCAAGAAGACAGCAATAATTGGAAGGATGCTATCTATCCTTCCGATGACATTTAACATCAAAAACTTCAAATTATAACTACAATGCACTATCAGTGAACTGTGAACAAGACTGGAAAGTATCTGTCGCCGTTCAATTTCTGTTATCTCTGTATAAGTCATAATTTGCCAGGGTCAATGATGGTGCACCATATATCGAGGAACGACATTCCAGCTACTTAGAAACTCTCAGGGAAAGATTCAGAGATCCATACTTAACTGTCTATTGAGCTCAAGTTTAATATGCAAGGTTGAAGCAGTAAGACTTGCATGGTGGCAGACATTGAAACAGTGACTTTGTAGGGAATCAAAGCTAAAATGAGTATAAGCAGAACAATTTTTTAAGCAAGAATCGAAATACCATACTCTTCAATGACATGGAACTTTAACTCATGACACCATGGACTAATGAGTAATTTGTGATTATGAGCCATTGTGGAGGCACTAAACTAGATGATGAAGAAACTGAACCCTTGAACTATATGCTCCAACTGTGGCACAAGACATCATTATAAAAATTCTAGTGTAAATGACAACTGTGTTATATGATTACTTTCTTCTTGTTACTGTTTCATTAAAAGTGTGGTGTTCCAGCTATAATTGTGTGTTACATAAAATCCTTGTTGACATGAAGGCCTTCCCACTGTCCAGTTTTATAGCCCATGCATGGAAAGGCAGCTTGGGAAAGAGTAACCATTGAAGAAGGTTGTCTTACGCCATACCAATCTAATTTTTGTTGTTCGGGCCAGATGACTTTTCAAAGAGAGTCAGTATAGGTAAGCTTAAAAATGATAACAGTCCCATGATCATGATATTGGCGACAGTTTTGCTGCGAAACATACACAAACAGCTCTACAAAAGAGTCCATCTAAAGTGGAGAATCTCGGCCTTTTGTTTGATTTTCAGGCCCTATTTTGGTGAGTGTGCTTGTAATTGTCCACGCAAAAGATGACGCCACTCTAAACGAAGTCAACTTGCAGATTCATGCACTCGCTGTAGGCAATCACTTTTGAGTACCGTCTGCTAATATTTGGGTTAGTCATGTCGGAGCAACATAAATGGTATGGCCTTAATCATTAGGTACACCTAGCCTTGTTCCCATACACCTACAAATGTAACAATCATCACTGACATCCTTGGAAGTTGTTTTTACATTCATCAACCAGGCAAAACATTCAGTCTCACTGCTTCAATAGTCTTGTTTCCAGACTCTCTAAAACTACTGCTTCAACACCACACAGTATGAAATCTCAATCAGTGTGAATCTCTGGGGCTTTCTGTCACCCATCAGGTGAACACAAGATAGTTCTAATTGCTGCCCATTCTTGGGACAACATTCCCTGAGAGTTTCCAGGTTGCAGGAATGTCTTACCGGCTAGAATAGACTATATGACGCACTATCATGATTGTCTTTGGCAAATTATTTCTAGAGGAGACAATAGAATTTAGAAATTAAACAGTGGCCACATACTTTCCAGTCTTGCTCACAGTTCACTGAAAGCACATTGTAGTTATAGTTTGAAGTTCTTTGTTGTTAAAAATCACCTGAGGAATCGCTCTCTTGCCATCTACAGTCTTCTTGGCAGTCGTTTCGCTCGACCTTGTTCAACATGCCCTTCACAAAGGTCTAAGTACACAGAGGGTGTGGCACGGCTCATGCGCAGATGCATTGCTGCCCAGAGACTAAGTGGAAAGTACGTCCAAAAAAAAAAAGACGCCCTCCTCGGCGGTTAAAACGTCGTTGTATGGTGTTTCCCGGTCATAAACAATTTTGGACCATCTGCAGAGGACCTCCACGGTGGAGAAAACTGCTTTCTCCATCTTTTCTGGCACTTAAACAGGCCTGCACGTGCTTCACAACACGGCATCCGCGTTTAAAACGACTTTTTAGGATGCTTCACGCACATAAACAGGTTTGTACGAGCTCCACAGCCCCTCCTCAACTGTAATAACTGCGTTGTAGTGTGCTTCCCACACATAAACAGCCTTGACCCAGATTAACAGGACTTCCACAGTGGAGAAAACTGCTTTCTCCATCTCTTCTGGCACTTAAACAGGCCTGCATGTGTTTCACAACAGCTCCTTGGCGGTTAAAACGTCGTTGTAGGGTGCTTCCCGCACATAAACAGGTTTGCACCATCTGCAGAGGACCTCCACAGTGGTGAAAACTGCTTTCTCAATTTTTATTGGCACTTAAACTGGCCTGCACGTGCTTCACAGCCCACCTCGGCGGTGAAAACGGCGTGTTTCCCACACATAAACAGGCTTGCACCACCTCCACAGTGGAGAAAACTCCTTTCTCCATCTTTTCTGGCGCTTAAACAGGCCTGCACGTGTTTCACAGCACCTCCCCGTAGGTGAAAAAAGCGTTATAGGGTGTTTCCTGCATATAAACAGGTTTGCACCAGCTTCACAGGACCTCCACAGTGGAGAAAACTGCTTTCTCCATCATTTCTGGCACTTAAACAGGCCTGCACGTGCTTCACAGCACGGCATCCGTGTTTAAAACGGCTTTTTAGGATGCTTCACGCACATAAACAGGTTTGTACGAGCTTCACAGCCCCTCCTCGACTGTAATAACTGCGTTGTAGCGTGCTTCCCACACATAAACAGCCTTGATCCAGATTAACAGGACTTCCACAGTGGAGAAAACTGCTTTCTCCATCTCTTCTGGCACTTAAACAGGCCTGCATGTGTTTCACAACAGCTCATTGGCGGTTAAAACGTCGTTGCAGGGTGCTTCCCGCACATAAACAGGTTTGCACCATCTGCAGAGGACCTCCACAGTGGTGAAAACTGCTTTCTCAATTTTTAATGGCACTTAAACTGGCCTGCACGTGCTTCACAGGCCACCTCGGCGGTGAAAACGGCGATATAGGGTGATTCCCGTACATAAACAGGCTTGCAACAGCTTCACAGGACCTCCACAGTGGAGAAAACTGCTTTCTCCATCTTTTCTGCATGGCACTTAAACAGGCCTGTACGTGTCTCACAGCACCTCCCCGTAGGTGAAAACGGCGTCATAGGATGTTTCCCGCATATAAACAGGTTTGCACCAGCTTCACAGGAATTCCACAATGGAGAAAACAGCTTTCTCCATCTTTTCTGGAGCTTATAAAGGCCTGCACGTGTTTCACAGCACCTCCTCCGCGTTTAAAACGGCTTTTTAGGATGTTTCCCGCACATAAACAGGTTGGTACGAGCTTCACAGCCCCTCCTCGACGGCGTTGTAGGGTGCTTCCCACACATAAACAGGCTTGCTCCAGCTTCACAGGACTTCCACAGTGGAGAAGACTCCTTTCTCCATCTTTTCTAGCACTTAGAAAGGCCTGCACGTGCTTCACAGCACCTCTCCGGCGGTTAAAACGGCGTTGTAGGGTGTTTCCGGCAAATAAACAGCTTCACAGGACCTGTACAGAGGAGAGAACAGCTTCCTCGATGTTTACTGGCACTTAAACAGGGCTGCACGTGCTTTACAGCACCTCCTCGTTGGTGAAAACGGCGATGTATGGAGATTCCCACAAATAAACAGACTTCCACATTAGTGAAAACTGCTTTCTCAGTCTTTGCTGACTCTTGAACAGGCCTCCACGTGCTTCACAGCACCTCCTCGGAAGTTAAAACGGCATTGTAGGATGTTTCCCGCACATAAACAGGTTTGTACGAGCTTCACAGCCCCTCCTCGACTGTAAAAACTGCGTTGTAGCGTGCTTCACACACATAAACAGCCTTGATCCAGATTAACAGGACTTCCACAGTGGAGAAAACTGCTTTCCCATCTCTTCTGGCACTTAAGCAGGCCTGCATGTGCTTCACAGCACCACCTCGGCAGTGAAAACGGCGTTGTTGGGTGCTTCCCACACATAAACGGGTTTGCACCAGCTTCACAGCACCTCCACAGAGGAGAAAACTGCTACATCGATCTTCACTGTCACTTAAACAGGCCTGCATGTGCTTCAAAGCACCTCCTCGGCCGTGAAAACGGCGTTATAGGGTGTTTACCGCACATAAACAGATTTGCACCAGGTTCAAAGGACCTCCACAGTGGAGAAAACTCCTTTCTCCATCTTTTCTGGCGCTTAAACAGGCCTGCACGTGTTTCACAGCACCTCCCCGTAGGTGAAAAAAGCGTTATAGGGTGTTTCTCGCATATAAACAGGTTTGCACCAGCTTCACAGGACCTCCACAGTGGAGAAAACTCCTTTCTCCATCTTTTCTGGCGCTTAAACAGGCCTGCACGTGCTTCACAGCACGGCCTCCGCGTTTAAAACGGCTTTTTAGGATGATTCACGCATATAAACAGGTTTGTACGAGCTTCACAACCCCTCCTCGACTGTAAAAACTGCGTTGTAGCGTGCTTCCCACACATAAACAGCCTTGATCCAGATTAACAGGAGTGGAGAAAACTGCTTTCTCCATCTGTTCTGGCACTTAAACAGGCCTGCATGTGCTTCACAGCACCACCTCGGCGGTGAAAGCGGCGTTGTTGGGTGCTTCCCACACATAAACGGGTTTTCACCAGCTTCACAACACCGCCACAGAGGAGAAAACTGCTTACTCGATCTTCACTGGTACTTAAACAGGCCTGCATGTGCTTCAAAGCACCTCCTCGGCCGTGAAAACGGCGTTATAGGGTGTTTACCGCACATAAACAGATTTGCACCAGCTTCACAGGACCTTCACAGAGGAGAAAACTGCTCCCTCGATCTTTACTGGCACTTTAACAGGCCTGCATGTGCTCCAAAGCACCTCCTCGTCGGCTAAAACGGCGTTGTAGTGTGTTTCCAGCATATAAACAGGTTTCCTCCAGCTTCACAGGACCTCCACACTTGTGAAAACTGCTTTCGCCATTTTTTCTGGCACTTAAACAGGCCTGCACGTGCTTCACAGCCCACCTCGGCGGTGAAAACGGCGTTATAGGGTGTTTCCCGTACATAAACAGGCTTGCAACAGCTTCACAGGACCTCCACAGTGGAGAAAACTGCTTTCTCTATCTTTACTGCATGGCACTTAAACAGACCTGCACGTGTCTTACAGCACCTCCCCGTAGGTGAAAACGGCGTCATAGGATGTTTCCCGCATATAAACAGGTTTGCACCAGCTTCACAGGAACTCCACAATGGAGAAAACAGCTTTCTCCATCTTTTCTGGAGCTTTATAAAGGCCTGCACGTGCTTCACAGCACCTCCTCCGCGTTTAAAACGGGTTTTTAGGATGTTTCCCGCACATAAACAGGTTGGTACGAGCTTCACAGCCCCTCCTCGACGGCGTTGTAGGGTGCTTCCCACACATAAACAGGCTTGCTCCAGCTTCACAGGACTACCACAGTGGAGAAAACTCCTTTCTCCATCTTTTCTAGCACTTAAAAAGGCCTGCACGTGCTTCACAGCACCTCCTCGGCGGTTAAAACGGCGTTGTAGGGTGTTTCCCGCACATAAACAGGTTTGCACCAGCAGCACAGGACCTGCTCAGTGGTGAAAACTGTTTCTCCATCTTTATCGGCACTTCCACAGGCATGCACGTGATTCACAGCCCTTCTTCGGCGCTGAAAACGGCGTTGTATGGTGCTTCCCACACATAAACAGGCTTGCACCAGCTTCACAGGACCTCCACAGTGGTGAAAACTGCTTTCTACATCTTTTCTGGAACTTAACAGGCCTGCACGTGCTTCACAACACTTCCTCGGAGGTGAAAACGGTGATGTACTGTGCTTCGCACATATAAACAGGCTTGTACCAGCTTCACAGGACATCCCCATTGGACAAAACTGATCTTTTCTAGCATTTAAATATGCCTGCACGTGCTTCACAGCCCACCTCGGAGGTGAAAACGGCGTTATAGGGTGTTTCCCGCACATAAACAGGTTTGCACCAGCTTCACAGGACTTCCACAATGGAGAAATCTTCTTTCTCCATCTTTTCTTGCACTTAAACAGGCCTGCACGTGCTTCTGAGGACCTTCGCCGTGTTTCCCGCACATAAACAGGTTTGTACGAGCTTCACTGCCCCTCCTCAACTGTGAAAACGGCGTTGTAGGGTGCTTCCCACACATAAACAGGTTTGCACTAGCTTCACAGGACATACACAGTGGAGAAAACTGCTTTCTCCAACTTTTCTGGTACTTAAACAGGCCAGCACTTGCTTCACAGCACCTCCTCGGCGGTGAAAACGGCGTTATAGGGTGTTTCCCGCACATAAACTGGCTTGCACCAGCTTCACAGGAACACCACAATGGAGAAAACTGCTTTTTCCATCTTTTCTGGCACTTAAGCAGGCCTGCACGTGCTTCACAGCACCTCCTCGGCGGTGAAAAGGGCGTTGTAGGGTGCTTTCCACACATAAACAGGCTTGTACCAGATTCACAGGACTTCCAAAGTGGTGAAACCTGCTTTCTACATCTTTTCTGGCACTTAAACAAGCCTGTACGCGCTTCACAACACCTCCTCGGCGGTTAAAACGGCGTTGTAGGGCGATTCCCGCACATAAACAGGTTAGCACCAGCTGCACAGGACCTCCATAGTGTTGAAAAGAGCTTTCTCCATCTCTTCTGGCACTTAAACAGGCCTGCACATGCTTCACAGCACCTCCTCGGCGGTGAAAACGGTGGTGTAGTGTATTTCCCCCACATAGACAGGTATGTACCAGCTTCACAGGGTCTCCACAGTGGAGAAAACTGCGTTCTCGATCTTTACTGGCACTTAATCAGGCCTGCACGTGCATCAAAGCACCCCCTCGGTGGTTAAAACGACATTGTATAGGGTGTTTCCCGCATATAAACAGGTTTACACCAGCTGCACAGGACCTCCTCAGTGGTGAAAGCTGTTTCTCCACCTTTATTTGCACTTCCACAGGCCTGCACGTAGCCCCTCTTCGGCGGTGAAAACAGCGTTGTATGGTGCTTCCCACACATAAAGAGGCTTGCACCCGCTTCGCAGGACTTACACTGTGGTAAGAACTGCTTTCTCCATCTTTTCAGGCACGTAAAGAGGCCTGCAGGTTCTTCACAGCACCTCCTCGGCGGTGAAAACGGCATTGTACGGTGCTTCCAACACATAAGCAGGCTTGTACCAGAGTCACAGGACTTCCACAGTAGTGAAAACTGCTTTCTCGGTCTTTACTGCCACTTAAACAGGCCTGCAAGTGCTTCACAGCACCTCACGGGCGGTTAAAACGGCGTTATAGGGTGTTTCCCGCACATAAACAAGTTTGCACCAGCTTCACATCACCTCCACAGAGGAGAAAACTGCTTCCTCGATCTTAACTGCCACATAAACAGGCCTGCACGTGCTTCAAAGCACCTCCTCGGACCTTAAAACGGCGTTGTAGGGTGTATCCCGCATATAAACAGGTTTGCACCCGCTTCACAGCACCTCCACAATGGAGAAAACTGCTTTCTCCACCTTTTCTGGCACTTAAACAGCACTGCACGTGCTTCACAGCACCACCTCGGCGGTGAAAACGGCGTTGTAGGGTGCTTCCCACACATAAACAGGCTTGTACCAGCTTCACAGGACTTCCACATTGGTGAAAACTGCTTTCTCCATCCTTTCTGGCACTTAAACAGGCCTGCATGTGCTTCAAAGCACCACCTCGGTGGTTAAAACAGCGGTGTTTCCCGCATATAAACAGGCTTGCACCAGCTCTACAGGACCTGGTGAAAACTGCTTTCTACATCTTCACAACACCTCCTTGGAGGTGAAAACGGCGATGTACGGTGCTTCGCACATATAAACAGGCTTGTACCAGCTTTACAGGACTACCCCATTGGAGAAAACTGATCTTTTCTAGCACTTAAACAGGCCTGCACATGATTCACAGCACCTCCTTGGCGGTGAAAACTGCGTTGTAGGGTGTTTCCCGCACATAAACAGGTTTGCACGAGCTGCACAGGACTTCCTCAGTGGTGAAAACTGTTTCTCCATCTTTATTGGCACTTCCACAGGCCTGCAAGTGCTTTACAGCCCCTCTTTGGCGGTTAAAACGGCGATGTATGGTGCTTCCCATACATAAACAGGCTTGCACCAGCTTCACAGGACCTCCACAGTTGTGAAAACTGCTTTCTCCATCTTTTCTTGCACTTAAACAAGTCTGAACGTGCTTCACAGCACATCCTTGGCGGTGAGAACGGCGTTTTAGGGTGTTTCCAGCACATTAACAGGTTTGCACCAGCGTCACAGCACCTCCACAGTGGAGAAAACTGGTTTCTCCATCTGTTCTGACACTTAAACAGGCCTGCACATGCTTCACAGCACCTCCTCCGCGTTCAAAACGGCTTTTTAGAAAGTTTTCCGCACATAAACAGGTTTGTACGAGCTTCACAGCCCCTCCTCGTCGGTGAAAACGGCGTTGTAGGGTGCTTCCCACACATAAACAGTTCTGCACAAGGTTCACAGGACCTCCACAATGGAGAAAACTGCTTTCTGCATCTTTCTGGCACTTAACAGCCCTGCACGTGGTTCACAGCACCTCCTCTGCGTTTAAAACAGCTTTTTACGATGTTTACCGCGCATAAACTGGTTTGTTCGAGCATCACAGCCCCTCCTCGACGGTGAAAACGGCGTTTTAAGGTGCTTCTCACACATAAAGAGGCTTGCTCCAGCTTCATAGGACTTCCACAGCGGAGAAAACTGCTTTCACCATCTTTTCTGGCACTTAAACAGGCTTGCACGTGCTTCACAGCACCTCGTCGGCGGTGAAAACGGCGTTGTAGAATGTGTTTCCTGCACATAAGTAGGTTTTTACGAGCTTCACAGGACCTCCAAAGTGGAGAAAACAGATTTTTCCATCTTTTCTGACACTTGAATAGGCCTGCTCGTGCTTTACAGCACCTCCTCGGCGGTAAAAACGGCGCTGTAGAATGTGTTTGCCGCACATAAACAGGTTTGCACCAGCTTCACAGGACCTCCACAGTGGAGAAAACTGCTTTCTCCAAATTTTCTTGCACTGAAACAGGCCTGCACGCGTTTAACAGTCCCTCCGCGGCGGAGAAAACGGCGTTATAGGGTGTTTCCCGCACATAAACAGGTTTCTACGATCTTCACAGGACCGCCACAGTGGAGAAAACAGATTTCTCCATCTTTTTAGGCACTTAAACAGGCCTGCACGTGCTTCACAGCCACTCTTCGGCGGTGAAAAGGGCGTTGTATGGTGTTTCCCACACATAAACAGGCTTGCACCAGCCCCACAGGACCTCCGCAGTGGTGAAACCTGCTTTCTACATCTTTTCTGGCATTTAAACAGGCCTGCACGTGCTTTACAGCACCTCCTCGGCGGTGAAAACGGTGCTGTAGAATGTGTTTCCCGCACATAAACAGGTTTGCACCAGCTTCACAAGTCGTCCACAGAGGAGAAAACTGCTTCCTCGATCTTTACTGGCTCTTGAACAGTCATGCACGTGCTTCAAAGCACCTCCTCGGCGGTTAAAACGGCGTTGTAGGGTGTTTCCCGCACATAAACAGGTTTGCACCAGCTGCACAGTACCTCCTCAGTGGTGAAAACTGTTTCTCTATCTTTATTGGCACTTACACAGGCCTGCACGTGCTCCACAGCCCCTCTTCGGCGGTGAGAACGGCGTTGTATGGTGCTTCCCACACATAAGCAGGCTTGCTCCAGCTTCACAGGACCTCCACAGAGGAGAAAACTGCTTCCTCGATCTTTACTGGCACTTAAACAGGCCTGCACATGCTTCAAACCACCTCCTCGGCGGTGATAACGGCGTTGTAGGGTGTTTCCCGCATATAAACATGTTTGAACCAGCTGCAGAGGACCTCCTCAGTGGAGAAAGCTACGTTCTCCATCTTTTCTGGCACTTAAACCGGACTGCACGTGCTTCACAGCACCTCCTCGGCGGTGAAAACCGCGTTATAGGGTGTTTCCCGCACATAAACAGGTTTGCACAAGCTTCACAGGACCTCCACAGTGGAGAAAACTGCTTTCTCCATCTTTTCTGGCTCTTAAACAGGCCTGAACGTGCTTCACAGCCCCTCTTCGGCGGTGAAAACGGCGTTGTATGGTGTTTCCCACACATAAACAGGCTTGCACCAGCTTCACAGGACCTCCACAGTGGTGAAAACTTCTTTCTACATTTTTTCTGGAACTTAAACAGGCCTGCACGTGCTTCACAACACCTCCTCGGAGGTGAAAACGGCGATGTACGGTGCTTCGCACATATAAACAGGCTTGTACCAGCTTCCTAGGACTTCCCCATTGGAGAAAACTGAACTCTTCTAGCACTTAAACTGGCCTGCACATGCTTCACAGCACCTCCTCGGCGGTGAAAACGGCGTTGTAGGGTGGGATTCACTTCGTTCACCGATTCAACGGGACACAGCTTGTATACACATTTCACCAGACGCTTCCCTTTTTGCGGAAGTAGGTCTGGCTTGTGAGACTAAATATAATGCAGGAGCAAGTAAAAGTACTTCAACACAAAGCATTTATTTATCCTTCATCTAAAATTGCACAGCTTCAGCACAAGGATTCTGGCTTTTGTCACAAGACCCTTTCTCTGTTGGTTGGATTTGGGCACAAGACTGGTAGACAACAAAATTAAGTAGCTGAGTGATTTACAGCCATCTGTCTTATTGGCCGCACTTAACACACCAATGCTCATCAAGTCACCAGACCCTTATCTGTGAACAGGAGGGAGACATGACGTCACATCATAGTGGCAATTAATGTGCTGTGATAACATTCCAAGGGCAAGAATTGTGAATTAGTGCTACAAACAAGAGTGGTTCTATGAATGAAGTCAGGATGAGTGCATTCAGTTTTCAACTGTGCTGAAGGCATCTGACAGGCTAGACCTGTACATTGCTAGTTTAATGGTCGGTTGTTCATGAGAAGCAATTTTGACTAGCCAGGCGGCTTCAGTTTTGTTGAAAAATCCATGTTCCCACATCGGCTTCATCCATAGAACACTAGTTGTAGCTTGTATTCATGGTTGTTGCCCTTGGAATATCGTCCAGTACATTGTCAATGTCACATGATTACCATGGGCCAGTGTGGCTGTGCGTATTATGTCATTGCTGAATGCTAGGAATTTCATTCTAATGAATTAATGTGATGTTTACTGTTTACTATTCCCATTGTTCTCTTTAGATGCAAAACACAAAGATCCAAGTTTCCGAGACTGTCACAGATCTCTACAAAATTTGCAGACACAGTAGCACTTCGCGTGTGTCACTGTTCTCATCTTCAGCTACATGTAGATAATAGGGTACGTGCTGGTAATATGAGACACTTAACTCTTTTCGCTTGAAATTCACAAACCACAGGAAGAATACACCTAAGATTTTGCATACATTATAATAAGCCATCCCTTTGTACAATACAGTAATTGGTTAACCTACATCACTATTTCATGTGCAGTGAGACCCAAAAAACTGGGTTGCTGTCAATGATGCAATTATGAGACAAAGTAGGTATTATGAGACAGTTTAAAAAAAACATTAGTACAACTACACAAGAATCCCAAAACATCTCCACACATGTTACAACTAGGTAACAACTACAACTAAAACACCTTCACATACATTTCTCACAAAAATAACTCTCCGGAATATTGTGTCTTGACACATATGTACATTCAATATTAAACCAAGCATCACAACCATCGCAACATATTCAAAAGCCATCATAATCGTCACCATATGTCAAACCGCACTTGGGACACACAGCATCATCACTATCTGAATCAGGCATATCATTATGAAGGTCAGTGTTCTCGTCATCAGCTAATGATAGGTTTGCAAGTACATCAACAGTTTTCTTTGGTTTTCTGCTTGAAGTAGCTACTTTCTTTCTCCTTTTCTGCACTCTTCCTCTCTCCTTTTCTTCTCTTTCCCTTGCTTTCTGCTTCTTTTGCTCTTCTTTCTTTGCCTTCATCAGCTCTCTTTCTTGCCTCTTCTCCCTCTCCAATTTCCTTGTAGTAATTTCCTGTTCTGCCTCATGCTTCTTCACTTCCTTGATTTTCATCTCTTGTAAAACTTCTTCATCAGTAATGCAGACTGCCTTACTATTCACTGCTGTTTTTCGCTTCGTTTTAGGTGGTTTAGGAGGAGGAAGAGTGAGCACTTCACTTAGTACATCAGATGAGCTAACACCAACAGAAGCAGTAGTCGATGAAGAAGGGATGCTCTTTTCTGATGACAAAGACAACTCGTCAGAACCAGTTATACTAAGAGCCACTTCAGGATGATTTATCTTCAGCCATGCCATGTAAGCAGGATCATTAAGATCGTATCCTTCTTCAAATCTTCTTTTGAACAGGGCTTCTTGCTCAGATGTAAAAAGAGGACTGCCAGGATCTGAAGGTTGTTCACCGACAGGTTGAGGTTTATCTTCTGGTTTCTGGGACCGAAATGCTTTAGATGGATCAGTTTGTCTGTCCTCCACTGCACTAGGATTGAATGGATATATCCTGCATTTCTTGAAACCACTCATGATGTTGAGGGGAGTGTGAGAATGAGGCCATGCATCTGCCACAAGTGATGCTAAAATATCAGTTGTGATAACTTGCCCAGGATTTTTTTGTGAGGAATGTAGTACAAGCATTGGAGAAGTGGCTCTTAAAGGATTTAAAAACGCCAACATCCAATGGTTGTAATATGTGTGTAGTATGAGCAGGCAGACAAAGTAAGTGAATGTCACTTTCACGGGCTTTTTCGATTAAATCAATAGAAATATGACAGCTATGCCCGTCTTGTATTAGCAATACTGGTCTGGTTGGAAGAATGTTCCGAATAAATAAATCTAACCATTCCAAATACAGGTCTGCATTTATCCACCCACTTTCACTGTTGCAAAACATAGTGTTAGCAACAGCCCCAACCTTTAGCTTATCAGGAACAGCACGTTTGCGAGGATAAATCATCATAGGTGGCAAAACATAACCCGTAGCCGACACACAGGATAGAATCGTATGCGTTTTTCAGCTGATGTAATTGAGTGAACATTTCGTCTGCCTAGTTGTACGAGCACCTTGCCGGGTTTGTGGACAACACTTACACAGGTTTCATTGCAGTTGAAAATCTGCATGGGCTTTGTTAGGAGGTTCAACTTTCCATATACTTCACCAAGTTTTCCCAAAAAAGTGGATAGTATGTCACTATTGGAACAAAGGGCTCTGCAGTAAGACAATGGTTGTGGACTATGGATGGTAAGTTTAGGGTGACGGCTTCTAAAACCATCAAACCACCAGCGACCAGCTTTTTCATCTTTGAAGTTATGTTCTTTATGCAATCTTTTAGCAAGAATATATGCTAGGCGCATCACCATTTCTCTTGTAAGACCATATCCAATGTCAGCCATTGTAACCAAATACTCGCAGATTTTGTCTTCCTCTTCCTTGGAAAAGATGGTAGCGGGTCCTGGCTTACAGTCCATTTCAACACTCCCAATGACCCATCATCGAAGAGTCTCTATGGGTACACCATATAACCTTGCTGATTCCCTCAAAACTTTCCCATCTACAGTGACACTGTCCACAGCCCTGGCCATAGATTGATCTGACCACAACTTTCGCTTTTGGACCAGTTTAGGCTTGGACATAGCTAGTTAAAATAGACCAAGGAGTGTATTCATAACGTATACGATTCACTTTAACACGTGGTCTTAATTAGCTTTGTATAGGCCTAGGCCTGCTCTTTAAATAGGATAAGCATAAAGCCCACTCATTAGCAAGTACATGCATACATACAGAACCAAGCACAGAGTTGTTTTGTGATTTAAAGCAACTTACCTAGTATCTAACGCTAGGTGCGGTGATTCCAAAAGCTGATCTTCAGTGCAAGTTAGGCCTAAATTCAAATCTTGATTTTAATATTTTTTCACTAAACGGATAATTAGGATAGATCTCGGCCTTACGGGCATTATTATGTCGATGCCGCTTTGTCTTCATAGCAAGTGTTTGTTTGCGAAGTTTTACCCTGATCTGAGAAAGTGTCTCATAATACCGCACTGTCTCATAATACCTGCACCTACCCTATGCATCTAAAATTTTGCATGATTTTATTTCAGTGAATCTAGTGTATATTTGACTTTATCAGAGAGTCTAGTACTTTTCGTCTATATTGGCTGCGATTTCTATTTGTTTTAGCTTGCATGAAGACTTCATTCTGCAAAGCCAAACCCTACATACTGGCATGCGTAGCCTGTACACTGCCATTGCCAGCATAAGTTCAGTTCGGCGCGCGAATGCGCCATCAGCATATTCTGTCACGTGGTAATCATGTGCCTTCTGTCCTCAGAGTCGGTGAACAAAGTGAATCCTTTATAGGGTGTTTCCCGCACATAAACAGGTTTACACCAGCTTCACAGGACCTCCAGAGAGGAGAAAACTGCTTCCTCGATCTTTACTGGCTCTTAAACAGGCCTGCATGTGCTTCAAAGCACCTCCTCGGCGGTTAAAACAGCGTTGTAGGGTGTTTCCCGCATATAAACAGGCTTGCACCAGCTCCACAGGACCTGGCGAAAACTGCTTTCTACATCTTTTCTGGAACTTAAACTGGCCTGCACGTGCTTCACAACACCTCCTTGGAGGTGAAAACGGCGATGTACGGTGCTTCGCACATATAAACAGGCTTGTAACAGCTTTACAGGACTACCCCATTGGAGAAAACTGATCTTTTCTAGCACTTAAACAGGCCTGCACATGCTTCACAGCACCTCCTCGGCGGTGAAAACTGCGTTGTAGGGTGTTTCCCGCACATAAACAGGTTTGCACCAGCTTCACAGCACCTCCACAGGGGAGAAAACTGTTTTCACTCTCTTTTCTGGAACTTAAACAGGCCTGCATGTGTTTCACAGCACCTGCTTCGCGTTTAAAACGGCTTTTGAGGTTGTTTCCCGCACACAAACAGGTTTGTACGAGCTTCGGAGCCCCTCCTCGACGGTGAAAACGGCGTTGTAGGGTGCTTCCCACACATAAACAAGCTTGCTCCAGCTTCACAGGACTTCCACAGTGGAGAAAACTGCTTTCTCCATCTTTTCTGGCACTTAAACAGGTCTGCACGTGTTTTACAGCACCTCGGCGGTGAAAACGGCGTTGTATGGTGTTTCCCACACATAAACAGGCTTGCACCAGCTCCACAGGACCTTCGCAGCGGTAAAACCTGCTTTCTACATCTTTTCTGAAACTTAAACAGGCTTGCACGTGTTTCACAGCACATCTTCGGCGGTGAAAACGGCATTATAGTGTGTTTCCCGCACATAAACAGGTTTGCACCAGCTTCACAGCACCTCCACAGTTGAGAGAACTGCTTTCTCCATCTTTTCTGGCACTTAAACAGGCCTGCACGTGTTTCACAGCCCCTCCTCGGTGGTGAAAATAGCGTGTTTCCCGCGCATAAACAGGTGTCCACGAGCTTCACAGGACCTCCACAGTGGAGAAAACACATTTCTCCATCTTTTCTGGCATTTAAACAGGCCTGCACGTGCTTTACAGCACCTCCTCGGCGGTAAAAACGGCGCTGTAGAATGTGTTTCCCGCACATAAACAGGTTTGCACCAGCTTCACAGGACCTCCACAGAGGAGAAAATTGCTTCATCGATCTTTACTGGCCCTTAAACAGTCCTGCACGTGCTTCAAACCACCTCCTCGACGGTTAAAACGGCGTTGTAGGGTGTTTCCGGCATATAAACAGGTTTGCACCAGCTACACAAGGACCACCTCAGTAGTGAAAACTATTTCTCCATCTTTATTGGCACTTCCACAGGCCTGAACGTGCTCCACAGCCCCTCTTCGGCGGTGAGAATGGCGTTGTATGGTGCTTACCACACATAAACAGGCTTGCTCCAGCTTCACAGGACCTCCACAGTGGAGAAAATTGCTTCATCGATCTTTACTGGCCCTTAAACAGTCCTGCACGTGCTTCAAACCACCTCCTCGACGGTTAAAACGGCGTTGTAGGGTGTTTCCGGCATATAAACAGGTTTGCACCAGCTACACAAGGACCACCTCAGTAGTGAAAACTATTTCTCCATCTTTATTGGCACTTCCACAGGCCTGAACGTGCTCCACAGCCCCTCTTCGGCGGTGAGAACGGCGTTGTATGGTGCTTCCCACACATAAACAGGCTTGCTCCAGCTTCACAGGACCTCCACAGTGGAGAAAACTGCTTCCTCGATCTTTACTGGCTCTTAAATAGGCCTGCATGTGCTTCAAAGCACCTCCTCGGCAGTTAAACGGCGTTGTAGGGTGTTTCCCGCAGATAAACAGGCTTGCACTAACTCCATAGGACCTCCACACAGCGGTGAAAACTGCTTTCTACATCTTTTCTGGAACTTAAACAGGCCTGCACGTGCTTCACAGTACCTCCTCGAAGGTGAAAACGGCGATGTACGGTGCTTCGCACATATAAACAGGCTTGTACCAGCCTCACAGGACTTCCCCATTGGAGAAAACTGATCTTTTCTAGCACTTAAACGGGCCTGCACATGCTTCACAGCACTTCCTCGGCGGTGAAAACGGCGTTGTAGGGTGTTTCCCACACATAACAGGTTTGCACCAGCTTCACAGGACCTCCAAAGAGGAGAAAACTGCTTCCTCGATCTTTACTGGAACTTAAACAGGCCGCACGTGCTTCACAGTACCTCCTCCGCGTTTAAAACGGCCTTTGAGGTTGTTTCCCGCACATAAACAGGATTGTACGAGCTTCACAGCCCTTCCTCGACGGTGAAAACGGCGTTGTAGGGTGCTTCCCACACATAAACAAGCTTGCTCCAGCTTCACAGGACTTCCACAGTGGAGAAAACTGCTTTCTACATATTTTCTTGCACTTAAACAGGCCTACACGTGCTTCACAACACCTCCTCGGGGGTGAAAACGGCGATGTACGGTGCTTCGCACATATAAACAGGCTTGTACCAGCTTCTCAGGACTTCCCCATTGGAGAAAACGGATGTTTTCTAGCACTTAAACTGGCCTGCACATGCTTCACAGCACCTCCTCGGCGGTAAAAACTGCGTTGTAGGGTGTTTCCCGCATATAAACAGGCTTGCACCACCTCCACAGCGGTGAAAACTGCTTTCTACATCTTTTCTGGAGCTTAAACAGGCCTGCACGTGTTTCACAACACCTCCTCGGTGGTTAAAACGGCGATGTACAGTGCTTCGCACATATAAACAGGCTTGTACTAGCTTCAAGCTTCTCAGGACTTTCCCATTGGAGAAAACTGAGCTTTACTAAGCCTGCGCATGCTTCACAGCACCTCCTCGGCGGTGAAAACGGCGTTGTAGGGTGTTTCCCACACATAAACAGGTTTGCACCAACTTCACAGGACCTCCACAATGGAGAAAACTGCTTTCTCCATCTTTTCTGGCACTTAAACAGGCCTGCACGTGCTTCACAGCACCTCCTCCGCGTTTAAAACGGCTTTTAAGGATGTTTGCCGAACATAAACCGGTTTGTACGAGCTTCACAGCCCTACTCATCGGTGAAAATGGCGGTGCTTCCCACACCTAAACAGGTTTGTACCAGCTTCACAGGACCTCCACAGTGATGAAAACTGCTTTCTCCATCTTTTCTGGAACTTAAACAGGCCTGCACATGCTTCACAGCACCTCCTCGGCGGTGAAAACGGCGTTGTAGGGTGTTTCCTACACATAAACAGGTTTGCACCAGCTTCACAGGACCTCCACAATGGAGAAAACTGCTTTCTCCATCTTTTCTGGCACTTAAACAGGCCTGCACGTGCTTCACAGCACCTTCTCCGCGTTTAAAACGGCTTTTAAGGATGTTTGCCGAACATAAACCTGTTTGTACGAGTTTCACAGCCCTACTCATCGGTGAAAATGGCGGTGCTTCCAATACCTAAACAGGTTTGTACCAGCTTCACAGGACCTCCACAGTGATGAAAACTGCTTTCTCCATCTTTTCTGGAAGTTAAACAGGCCTGCACATGCTTCACAGCACCTCGGAGGTGAAAACGGCGTTGTAGGGTGTTTCCCGCACATAAACAGGTTTGCACCAGCTTCACAGGACCTCCATAGGGGAGAAAACTGCTTTCTCAATCTTTTCTGGCACTTAAACAGACCTGCACGTGCTTGACAGCATCTCCTCCGCGTTTAAAACGTCTTTTGAGGTTGTTTCCCGCACATAAACAGGTTTTTACGAGCTTCACAGCCCATCCTCGACGGTGAAAACGGCGTTGTAGGATGCTTCACACACCTAAACAGCTTTGCACCAGCTTCACAGGACCTCCATAATGGAGAAAACTGCTTTCTCCATCTTTTCTGGTACTTAAACAGGCCTGCAAGTGCTTCACAGCACCTCCTCTGCGTTTAAAACGGATTTTAAGAATGTTTACCGGACATAAACCGGTTTGTATGAGCTTCACAGCCCTCCTCATCGGTGAAAATGGCGGTGGTTCCAACACCTAAATAGGTTAGCACCAGCTTCACAGGACTTACCCATTGGGTCTTTTCTAGCACTTAAACAGGCCTGCACATGCTTCACTGCACCTCGGCGGTGAAAACGGCGTTGTAGGGCGTTCACTGCACATAAACAGGTTTGCACCAGCTTCACAGGACCTCCACAGAGGAGAAAACTGCTTCCTCGATCTTTACTGGCACTTAAACAGGCCTGCATGTGCTTGAAAGCACCTCCTCGGCGGTGAAAACGGCGTTGTATGGTGTTTCCCGCACATAAAAAGCTTGCACCAGCTTCACAGGACCTCCAGAGTGGTGAAAACTGCTTTCTACATCATTTCTGGCACGTAAACAGGCCTGCATGTGCTTCACAACACCTCCTCGGTGGTGATAACGGCGATGTACGGTGCTTCGCACATATAAACAGGCTTTACCAACTTCACAGGACTTCCCCATTGGAGAAAATTGATCTTTTCTAACACAAACAGACCTGCATATGCTTCACAGCACCTCCTGTAGGGTGTTTCCCGCACATAAACAGGTTTGAACCAACTTCACAGGACCTCCACAGTGGAGAAAACTGCTTACTCGATCTTTACTGGAACTTAAACAGGCCTGCAAGTGCTTCAAAGCACCACCTTGGCGGTTAAAAACGGCGTTGTAGGGTGTTTCCCGCACATAAACAGATTTGCACCACCTCCACAGAGGAGAAAACTGCTTCCTCGATCTTTACTGGAACTTAAACAGGCCTGCATGTGCTTCAAAGCACCTCCTCGGCGGTTAAAACAGCGTTGTAGGATGTTTCCCACATATAAACAGGTTTGCACCAGCTGCACAGGACCTCCTCAGTGGTGAAAACTGTTTCTCCATCTTTTCTGGCACTTAAACAGGCCAGCACGTGCTTCACAGCACCTCCTCGGCGGTGAAAACGGCGTTATAGGGTGTGTCCCGTACATAAACAGGATTGCACCAGCTTCACAGGAACTCCACAGTGGCGAAAACTGCTTTCTCCATCTTTTGTGGCACTTAAACAGGCCTGCATGTGCTTCACAGCACCTCCTCTGCGTTTAAAACGGCTTTTGAGGTTGTTTTCCGCACATAAACATGTTTGTACGTGCTTCACAGCCCCTCCTCGACAGTAAAAACGACGTTGTAGGGTGCTTCCCACACATAAACAAGCTTGCACCAGCTTCACAGGACTTCCACGGTGGAGAAAACTGCTCTATCCATCTTTTCAGGCACTTAAACAGGTCTGCACGTGTTTTACAGCACCTCCTCGGCGGTGAAAACGGCGTTATAGTGTGTTTCCCGCACATAAACAGGTTTGCACCAGCTTCACAGGACCTCCACAGTGGAGAAAAGTGCTTTCTCCATCTTTTCTGGCACTTAAACAGGTCTGCACGTGTTTTACAGAACATGCTCGGCGGTGAAAACGGCGCTATAGTGTGTTTCCCGCACATAAACAGGTTTGCACCAGCTTCACAGGACCTCCACAGTGGAGAAAACTGCATTCTCCATCTTTTCTGGCACTTACCCCTTTGAACGCGGAAGTAATTTTATTCATGACAGTTTATTAACGCGGAAGTTGTTTCATTATCACCGTTATCAACTCGAACGGTCGAAGTGACAAGCGTGCTAATAAAGTCTTTGGCTGCACCAACGGCTTGATTTGTGTAGATAGGGTGTAAATAGGCTGGACTAGTTTATCTAAATGTGCCTAGTAAGCTATTTCTACTTGTTTGAAGCCATTTTGTGCTGACTATGCATCGTCGCTTCGAGCGGTTGGAAACGGTGCCGATTTTCTCAACCGATACCCACAGCCCCGACAAAATCAGTCGATTTACAAGTTATTTGAAGCTATTACTCCTACCTGAAGTGAAATATGGAGAACGCTTTCTCCCTGAGGGCAAGAAAAAGCTTCGTGTTTAGCAGCCCTCAGCTCATTGATGATCACCCGCGAATAAGTACCGCCTCTTCCTGTTTTTCCAGACGATGATGTCAGTCCAAAGGTGTGGCCTAGCTTCATTAGCACTTATCATGGAGGGCCTACTCTCAAATCTCGTTAAGCTTCTTAGCTTTGTGCGCGGAAAGCACACGAACTTATCGTGAGCATATATATATGGTCGCCGCGACGACGGGAAATTTAATGTGACCATATATATATGGTCACCGCGTTCAGAGACAGGCATGCACGTGCTTCACAGCCACTCTTCGGCGGTGAAAAGGGCGTTGTATGGTGTTTCCCACACATAAACAGGCTTGCACCAGCTCCACAGGACTTCCACAGCGGTGAAAACTGCTTTCTACATTTTTTCTGGAACTTAAACAGGCCTGCACGTGCTTCACAACACCTCCTCGGAGGTGAAAACGGCGATGTACAGTGCTTCGCACATATAAACAGGCTTGTACCAGCTTCACAGGACTTCTCAATTGGACAAAACTGATCTTTTCTAGCACTTAAACAGGCCTGCACATGCTTCAAAGCACCTCCTCGGCGGTGAAAACGGCGTTGTAGGATGTTTCCCGCACATAAACAGGTGTACAACAGCTTCAGAGGACCTCCAGAGAGGAGAAAACAGCTTCCTCGATATTTGCTGGCACTTAAACAGGCCTGCATGTGCTTCAAAGCACCTCCTCAGCGGTTAAAACGGCGTTGTAGGGTGTTTCCCACATATAAACAGGTTTGCACCAGCTGCACAGGACCTCCACAGTGGAGAAAACTGCTTTCTCCATTTTTTCTGGCACTTAAACAGGCCTGCACGTGCTTCCCAGCCCCTCTTCGGCCGTGAAAACGGCGTTGTATGGTGTTTTCCACACATCAAAAAGCTTGTACCAGCTTCACAGGACTTCCACAGTGGTGAAAACTGCTTTCTACAACTTTTCTGGAACTTAAACAGGCCTGCACGTGCTTCACAACACCACCTCGGAGGTGAAAACGGCGATGTACGGTGCTTCGCACATACAAACAGGCTTGTACCAGCTTCACAGGACTTCCCCATTGGAGAAAACGGATCTTTTCTAGCACTTAAACAGGCCTGCACTTGCTTTACAGCACCTTCCCGGCGGTGAAAACGGCGTTGTAGGGTGTTTCCCACACATAAACAGGTTTGCACCAGCTTCACAGGACCTCCACAGAGGAGAAAATTGCTTCCTCGATCTTTACTGGCACTTTCACAGGCCTGCACGTGCTTCACAGCCCCTCTTCGGCGGTGAAAACGGCGTTGTATGGTGCTTCCCACACATAAACAGGCTTGCACCAGCTCCACAGGACCTCCACAGCGGTGAAAACTGCTTTCTACATTTTTTCTGGAACTTAAACAGGCCTGCACGTGCTTCACAACACCTCCTCGGAGGTGAAAACGGCGATGTACAGTGCTTCGCACATATAAACAGGCTTGTACCAGCTTCACAGGACTTCTCAATTGGACAAAACTGATCTTTTCTAGCACTTAAACAGGCCTGCACATGCTTCACAGCACCTCCTCGGCTGTGAAAACGGCGTTGTAGGATGCTTCCCGCACATAAACAGGTGTACAACAGCTTCACAGGACCTCCAGAGAGGAGAAAACAGCTTCCTCGATATTTGCTGGCACTTAAACAGGCCTGCATGCATGTGCTTCAAAGCACCTCCTCAGCGATCAAAACGGCGTTGTAGGGTGTTTCCCGCATATAAACAGGTTTGCACCAGCTGCACAGGACCTCCACAGTGGAGAAAACTGCTTTCTCCGTTTTTCTGGCACTTAAACAGGCCTGCACGTGCTTCACAGCCCCTCTTCGGCCGTGAAAACGGCGTTGTATGGTGTTTCCCACACATCAAAAAGCTTGTACCAGCTTCACAGGACTTCCACAGCGGTGAAAACGGCTTTCTACATTTTATCTGGAACTTAAACAGGACTGCACGTGCTTCATAACACCTCCTCGGAGGTGAAAACGGCGATGTACAGTGCTTCGCACATATATAAACAGGCTTGTACCAGCTTCACAGGACTTCTCAATTGGACAAAACTTATCTTTTCTAGCACTTAAACAGGCCTGCACATGCTTCACAGCACCTCCTCGGCGGTGAAAACGGCGTTGTAGGATGTTTCCCGCACATAAACAGGTGTAAAACAGCTTCACAGGACCTCCAGAGAGGAGAAAACAGCTTCCTCGATATTTGCTGGCACTTAAACAGGCCTGCATGTGCTTCAAAGCACCTCCTCAGCGGTTAAAACGGCGTTGTATGGTGTTTCCCGCATATAAACAGGTTTGCACCAGCTGCACAGGACCTCCACAGTGGAGAAAACTGCTTTCTCCATTTTTTCTGGCACTTAAACAGGCCTGCACGTGCTTCACAGCCCCTCTTCGGCCGTGAAAACGGCGTTGTATGGTGTTTTCCACACATCAAAAAGCTTGTACCAGCTTCACAGGACTTCCACAGTGGTGAAAACTGCTTTCTACAACTTTTCTGGAACTTAAACAGGCCTGCACGTGCTTCACAACACCACCTCGGAGGTGAAAACGGCGATGTACGGTGCTTCGCACATACAAACAGGCTTGTACCAGCTTCACAGGACTTCCCCATTGGAGAAAACGGATCTTTTCTAGCACTTAAACAGGCCTGCACTTGCTTTACAGCACCTTCTCGGCGGTGAAAACGGCGTTGTAGGGTGTTTCCCACACATAAACAGGTTTGCACCAGCTTCACAGGACCTCCACAGTGGAGAAAACTGCTTCCTCGATCTTTACTGGCACTTTCACAGGCCTGCACGTGCTTCACAGCCCCTCTTCGGCGGTGAAAACGGCGTTGTATGGTGCTTCCCACACATAAACAGGCTTGCACCAGCTCCACAGGACCTTCACAGCGGTGAAAACTGCTTTCTACATTTTTTCTGGAACTTAAACAGGCCTGCACGTGCTTCACAACACCTCCTCGGAGGTGAAAACGGCGATGTACAGTGCTTCGCACATATAAACAGGCTTGTACCAGCTTCACAGGACTTCTCAATTGGACAAAACTGATCTTTTCTAGCACTTAAACAGGCCTGCACATGCTTCAAAGCACCTCCTCGGCGGTGAAAACGGCGTTGTAGGATGTTTCCCGCTCATAAACAGGTGTACAACAGCTTCACAGGACCTCCAGAGAGGAGAAAACAGCTTCCTCGATATTTGCTGGCACTTAAACAGGCCTGCATGTGCTTCAAAGCACCTCCTCAGCGGTTAAAACGGCGTTGTATGGTGTTTCCCACACATCAAAAAGCTTGTACCAGCTTCACAGGACTTCCACAGTGGTGAAAACTGCTTTCTACATCTTTTCTGGAACTTAAACAGGCCTGTACGTGCTTCACAACACCACCTCGGAGGTGAAAACGGCGATGTACGGTGCTTTGCACATACAAACAGGCTTGTACAAGCTTCACAGGACTTCCCCATTGGAGAAAACGGATCTTTTCTAGCACTTAAACAGGCCTGCACTTGCTTTACTGCACCTCCCCGGCGGTGAAAACGGCGTTGTAGGGTGTTTCCCACACATAAACAGGTTTGCACCAGCTTCACAGGACCTCCACAGTTGTGAAAACAACTGCTTTCTCCATCTTTTCTGGCACTTAAAAAGGCCTGCACGTGCTTCACAGCAATTTCTTCCCCTTATAAAACGGCTTTTTAAGATGTTTTCCGCACATAAACAGGTGTGTACGAGCTTCACAGCCCCTCCTCATCGGTGAAAACGGCGTTACAGTGTGTTTTCCGCACATGAACGGATTTGCACCAGCTTCACAGGACCTCCACAATGGAGAAAACTGCTTTCTCCATCTTTGCTGGCACGTAAACAGGCTTGCACGTGTTTCAAAGCACCTCCTCCCCGTATAAAACGGCTTTTTACGATGTTTTCCGCACATAAACAGGTTTGTACGAGCTTCACAGCCCCTCCTCGACGGTGAAAACGGCGTTGTAGGATGCTTCCCACACATAAACGGGCTTGCACCAGCTTCACAGGACCTCCACAGTGGAGAAAACTGCTTTCTCCATCTTTTCTGGCACTTAAACAGGCCTGCACGTGCTTCACAGCTCCTCCGCGTTTAAAACGGCTTTTTAGGATGTTTCCCGCACATAAACAGGTGTCTACGAGTTTCACAGTCCCTCCTCATCGGTGAAAACGGCGTTGTAGGGTGCTTCCCACACATAAACAGGTTTGCTCCAGCTTCACAGGACCTCCACAATGGAGAAAACTGCTTTCTCCATCTTTACTGGCACTTAAAAAGGCCTGCACGTGCTTCACAGCACCTCCTCCGCATTTAAAACGGCTTTTTGCGAGGTTGTACGCACATGAACAGGTTTGTACGAGCTTCACTGCACCTCCTCGATGGGGAAAACGGCGTTGTAGGGTGCTTCCCACACATAAACGGGCTTGCACCAGCTTCACAGGACCTCCACAGTGGAGAAAACTGCTTTCTCCATCTTTTCTGGCACTTAAACAGGCCTGCACGTGCTTCACAGCTCCTCCGCGTTTAAAACGGCTTTTTAGGATGTTTCCCGCACATAAACAGGTGTCTACGAGTTTCACAGCCCCTCCTCATCGGTGAAAACGGCGTTGTAGGGTGCTTCCCACACATAAACAGGTTTGCTCCAGCTTCACAGGACCTCCACAATGGAGAAAACTGCTTTCTCCATCTTTACTGGCACTTAAAAAGGCCTGCACGTGCTTCACAGCACCTCCTCCGCATTTAAAACGGCGTTATAGGGTATTTCCCGCACATAAACAGGTTTCCACCAGCTTCACAAGACCTCCACAGTGGAGAAAACTGCTTTCTCCATCCTTTCCGGAACTTAAACAGGCCAGTAGGTGCTTCACAGCACCTCCTCGATGGTGAAAACGGCGTTATAGGGTGTTTCCCGCACCTAAACAGGTTTGCACCAGGTTCACAGGAACTCCACAATGGAGAAAACTGCTTTCTCCATCTTTTCTGGCACTTAAACAGGCCTGCACGTGCTTCAGAGCACCTCCTACGCGTTTAAAACGGCTTTTGAGGTTGTTTCCCACACATAAACAAGTTTGTACGAGCTTCACAGCCCGTCCTCGAAGGTGAAAACGGCGTTGTTGTGTGCTTCCCACACATAAACAAGCTTGCGCCAGCTACTCAGGACCTCCACAATGGAGAAAACTGCTTTCTCCATCTTTTCTGGCTCTTAAACAGTCTGGCACGTGCTTCACAGCCACCTTTCGGCGGTGAAAACGGCGTTGTATGGTGTTTCCCACACTTAAACTGGATTGCACCAGCTTCACAGAATCTTCAGAGCGGTGAAAACTGCTTTCTATATCTTTTGTGGAACTTAAACAGGCATGCACGTGCTTCACAACGCCTCCTCGGAGGTGAAAACGGCGATGTACGGTGCTTCGCACATATGAACAGGCTTGTACCAGCCTCACAGGACTTCCCCATTGGAGAAAACTGATCTTTTGTAGCACTTAAACAGGCTTGCACATGCTTCACAGCACCTCCTCGGCGGTGAAAACGGCGTTGTAGGGTATTTCCAGCACATAAACAGGTTTGCACCAGCTTCACACGACCTCCACAGAGGAGAAAACTGCTTCCTCTATCTTTACTGTCGCTTAAACAGGCCTGCATGTCCTTCAAAGTACCTCCTCGGCGGTTAAAACGGCGTTGTAGGGTGTTTCCCGCATATAAATAGGTTTGCACCAGCTGCACAGGATCTCTTCAGTGGTGAAAACTGTTTCTACATCTTTATTGGCACTTCCACAAGCCTGCAGGTGGTTCACAGCCCCTCCTCATCGGTGAAAACGGGGTTGTAGGGTGCTTCTCACACATAAACAGGTTTGAACCAGCTTCACAGGACCTCCACAAAGGAGAAAACTGCTTTCTCAATCTTTATTGGCACTTTAACAAGCCTGCACGTGCTTCACAGCCAACCTGGGCGGTAAAAACGGCGTTATAGGGTGTTTTCCGCACAAAAACAGGTTTGCACCAGCTTCACAGGACCTCCACATTGGAGAAAACTGCTTTCTCCATCTTTTCTTGCACTTAAACCGGCCTGCACGTGCTTCACAACACCTCCTCGGCGCGTTGTAGGGTGTTTCCCTCACATAAACAGGTTTGCACTATCTGCAGAGGACCTCCACAGTGGTACATCTTTTCTGGAATTTAAACAGGCCTGTACGTTCTCCACAGCACCTCCTTCGCGGTTGATACGGCGTTGTAGGGTGCTTCCGCACATAAACAGGTTTGCACCAGCTTCACATGACCTCCACAGAGGAGAAAACTGCTTCTTGGATCTTTACTGGCACTTAAACAGGCCTGCACGTGCTTCAAAGCACCTCCTCGGCGGTTAAAACGGCGTTGTAGGGTGTTTCCCACATATAAACAGGTTTGCACCAGCTGCACAGGACCTCCTCAATGGTGAAAACTGTTTTTCCGTCTTTACTGGCACTTCCACAGGCCTGCACGTGCTTCACAGCCCCTCTTCGGCGGTGAAAACGGCGTTGTATTGTGCTTCCCACACATAAACAGGCTTGCACCATCTTCACAGGACCTCCACAGTTGTAAAAACTGCTTTCTCCATCTTTTCTGGTACGCAAACAGGCTTGCACGTGCTTCACAACACCTCGGCGGTTAAAACGGCGTTGTAGGGCGTTTCCCGCACATAAACAGGTTTGCACCATGTGCAGAGGACCTCCACAACGGTGAAAACTGCTTTCTACATCTTTTCTGGAACTTCCACAAGCCTGCACGTTCTTCACAGCCCCACTTCGGCGGTGAAAACGGCGTTGTATGGTGCTTCCCACACATAAACAGGCTTGCACCAGCTTCGTAGGACCACCACAGTTGTGAAAACTGCTTTCTCCATCTTTTCTGGCACTTAAACAGGCCTGCACGTGCTTCACAGCACGTCCTCCGCGTAGGTTTGTACGAGCTTCACAGCCCCTCCTCATCGGTGAAAACGACGTTGTAGGGTGCTTCCCACACATAAACAGGTTTGAACCAGCTTCACAGGACCTCCACATGCAAAGGAGAAAACTGCTTTCTCAATCTTTATTGGCATTTAAACAAGCCTGCACGTGCTTCACAGCCAACCTCGGCGTTGAAAACGGCGTTATAGGGTGTTTTCCGCACAAAAACAGGTTTGCACCAGCTTCACAGGACCTCCACAGTGGAGAAAACTGCTTTCTCCATCTTTTCTGGCACTTAAACAAACCTGCACGTGCTTCACATCACCTCCTCCGCGTTTAAAACGGCTTTGGAGGTTTTATCCCGCGCATAAACAGGTTTGTACGAGCTTCACAGCCCCTCCTCGACAGTGAAAACGGCGTTGTAGGGTCTTTCCCGCACATATAGAGGTTTGCACCAGCTTCACAGGACCTCCACAGTGGAGAAAACTGCTTTCACCATCTTTTCTTGCAGTTAAATAGGTATTCACGTGCTTCACAACACCTCGGCAGTTAAAACGGCGTTGTAGGGTGTTTCCCGCACATAAACAGGTTTGCACAATCTGCAGAGGACCTCCACAGTGGTGAAAACTGCTTTCTACATCTTTGCTGGAATTTAAACAGGCCTGCACGTTCTTTATAGCACCTCCTTCGCGGTGAAAACGGCGTGGTATGGTGCTTCCCACAGATAAACAGGCTTGCACCACCTGCACAGTTGTGAAAACTGCTTTCTCCATCTTTTCTGGCACGTAAACAGGCCTGCACGTGCTTCACAACACCTCCTCGACGGTTAAAACGGCGTTGTAGGGTGTTTCCCGCACATAAACAGGTTTGCACCATCTGCAGAGGACCTCCACAGTGGTGAAAACTGCTTTCTCAATCTTTATTGGCACTGAAACAGGCCTGCACCTGCTTCACAGCCCACCTCGGCGGTGAAAACGGCGTTATAGGGTGTTTCCCGCACATAAACAGGTTTGCACCAGCTTCACAGGACCTCCACAGTGGTGAAAACTGCTTGTTACTTGGAATTTAAACAGGCCTGCACGTGCTTCACCTCGGAGGTGAAAACGGCGATGTACTGTGCTTCGCACATATAAACAGGCTTGTACCAGCTTCACAGGACTTCCCAATTGGAGAAAACTGATATTTTCTAGTACTTAAACATGCCGGGACATGCTTCACAGCACCTCCTCGGTAATTAAAACGGCGTTGAAGAGTGTTTCCCGCACATAAACAGGTTTGCACCAGTTTCACAGGACCTCCACAGTGGAGAAAACTGCTTTCACCATCCTTTCTGGCACTTAAACAGGCCTGCACGTGCTTCACAGCCCCTCTTTAGCTGTGAAAACGGCGTTGTATGGTGTTTCCCTCACATAAAAGTGCTTGCACCAGCTTCACAGAACCTCCACAGTGGTGAAAACTGCTTTCTCCAACTTTTCTGGAACTTCCTGCACGTGCTTCATAGCACCTCTAGAAAAGATCAGTTTTCTCCAATGGGGAAGTCCCGTGAAGCTGGTACAAGCCTGTTTATATGTGCGAAGCACCGTACATCGCCGTTTTCACTTCCGAGGTGGTGTTATGAAGCACGTGCAGGCCTGTTTAAGTACCAGAAAAGATGCAGAAAGCCACTGTGGAGGTCCTGTGTTGCAGGTGCAAGCCTGTTTATGTGTGGGAAACACCATACAACCCCCTTTTCACCGCTGAGGAGGTGCTGAGAAGCACGTGCAGGCCTGTTTCTGTGCTAGAAAAAATGGAGAAAGCAGTTTTCACAACTGTGGAGGTCCTGTGAAGCTAGTTCAAAACTGTTTATGTGCGGTAAACACCCTACAACGTCGTTTGCACCGCCAAGGAGGTGCTGTGAAGCACGTGCAGGCCTGTTTAAGTGCCAATGAAGATGGAGAAATGATTTTTCACCACTGTGGATGTCCTGTACAGTTGGTACAAACCTGTATATATGCGGGAAACACCCTACAAAGCCGTTTAAACGCGGAGGAGGTGCTGTGAAGCGCGTACAGGCTTGTGTAACTGTGAGTAAAGATCGAGGAAGCAGTTTTCTCCTCTGTGGAGGTCCTGTGACACTCGTACAAGCCTGTTTATGTTCGGAAAACACCCTACAAAGCCGTCTTAACACCCTAGGATATGCTGTGATGCACGTGCACGGCCTGTTGAAGTGGCAGTAAAGACTGAGAAAGCAGTTTTGACTGCTGTGGAAGTCCTGTGAAGCTTGTACTAGCCTGTTTATGTGTGGGAATCACCGTACAACGCCGTTTTCACTGCCAAGGAGGTGCTGTGAAGAATGTGCAGGCCTGTTTAAGTGCCAGAAAAGACAGAGATAGCAGTTTTCTCCTCTGTGGAAGTCCTGTGAAGTTGGTGCAAGCCTGTTTATGTGTGGGAAGCACCCTACCACGCCGTTTTAACCGCCGAGGATGTGCTGTGAACCACGTGCATGCCTGTTTAAGTGCCAGAAAAGATGGTGAAAGCAGTTTTCACCACTCTGGAGGTCCTGTTTATGTGCGTGAAACACACTACAAAGCAGGCTTAATCCCCTAGGAAGTTGTGTGAAGCACGTGGAGGCCTGTTTAAATACCAATAATGATGGAGAAACGTCATTGTGGAAGTCCTGTTAAGTTGGTACAAACCTGTTCATATGCGGGAAACACCCTACAACGCCGTTTTAACTGCCGAGGATGTGCTGTGAACCACGTGCAGGCCTGTTTAAGTGCCAGAAAAGATGGTGAAAGCAGTTTTCACCACTCTGGAGGTCCTGTGAAGCTGGTGCAAACCTGTTTATGTTCGTGAAACACACTAAAAAGCAGGCTTAATCCCCTAGGAAGTGCTGTGAAGCACGTGGAACTTGTTTAAGTGCATGGAGAAAGCAGTTTTCACCACTGTGGAGGTCCTGTGAAGCTGGTGCAAGCCTGTTTATGTGTGGGAAACATCCTATAACGCCGTTTTAACCGCCGAGGATGTGCTGTGAAGCACGTGCAGTCCTGTTTAAGTGCCAGAAAAGGTGGAGAATGCAGTATTTCCACTGTGGAGGTCCTATGAAGCTGGTAATTGGGGCTAGCCTGAGCGAGCCCCACACTAGCGGGACTGCGTTGCAAGACTCAAATGTATGTTGGTTTGTTTGTTTGCGGCCATATACCGTAAATTTTAAATGCGCATATAAATATTTCCTAAAAATTGGCTACTGCCAGCGTGCAGCGTCGGCAACCATAGCGGAGGCGGCTGGAGTTCAAGCACGTACGGCACCTTACTTCTTGTTTGTTACGTTAGCTGCGGACCGACCATCAACGGTAGGCTGCTCGCAAACCGTACAAATCATGCACGCCGGGTTCAGTGAGATCGCTGGCTTCAGGTAAGGCTCGTGCATGAACGGCACTCTAGCGATTCAGCTCATGATTTCAGCGTGAAGCTTAGTCTATTCATGTGTAGCCATGGTAGCTGCTTCCTCAGGCTCGCCCCCACAATGTTCTACATTTTCTAGTAACCTGTTTATATGCGGGAAACACCCTACAATGCCGTTTTAAACTCGGAGGTGCTGTGAAGCACATGCAGGCCTGTTTAAGTGCCAATAATGATGGAGAAAGCAGTTTTCACCACTGTGGAGGTCCTGTGAAGCTGATGCACACCTGTTTATGTGCTTGAAACACCCTATAAAGTCGTCTTAACACCCTAGGAAGTGCTGTGAATCACGTGGAAGATGGAGAAAACTGTTTTTACCACTGTGGAGGTCCTGTGAAGCTGGTGCAAGCCTGTTTATGTGTGGGAAGAACCTTACAACGTTTTCACCGCCGAGATGCTGTGAAGCACGTCCATGTCTGATTAAGTGCCAATAAACATGGAGAAAACTGTTTTTACCACTGCATGTGGAGGTCCTGTGAAGTTGGTGCAAGCCTGTTTATGTGTGGGAAGCACCCTACGGTGCTGTGAAGCACGTCCATGTCTGTTTAAGTGCCAATAAACATGTAGAAAACAGTTTTTACCACTGTGGAAGTCCTGTGATGCTGGTGTAAGCCTGTTTATGTGTGGGAACACCCAACAACGCCGTTTTAACCGCAGAGGAGGTGCTGTGAAGCTCGTGCAAGCCTGTATATGTGCGGGAAACACCCTACAACTCCGTTTTTACCGCCTAGTAAGTGCTGTGAAGCACGGTCAGGCCTGTTTAAGTGCCAGTAATGATGGAGAGAGCAGTTTTCACCACTGTGGTATAGTCCTGTGAAGCTCGTTAAAGCATGTTTATGTTCGGGAATCACCCTACCACGCCGTTTCAACCGCCGAGGAGGTGCTGTGAAGCACGTGCAGGCTTATTTAAGTGCCAGTAAAGATGGAGAAAGCAGTTTTCACCACTGTGGAAGTCCTGTGAAGCTTGTGCAAGCCTGTTTCTGCGCGGGAAAGCCCTACAACGCTATATTAACCCACGTAGGAAGTGCTGTGAAGCACGTGCAGACCTGCTTATGTGCCAGTAAAGATGGAGAAAGCAGTTTTCACCACTGTGGAAGTCCTGTAAAGCTCGTTAAAGGATGTTTATGTGCGGGAAACACCCTACAACGCCGTTTCAACCGCCGAGGAGGTGCTGTGAAGCACGTGCAGGCCCGTCTAAGTGCCACTAAGATGGAGAAAGCAGTTTTCACTACTGTGGAAGTCCTGTGAAGCTCATGCAAAATTGTTTATGTGCGGGAAACACCCTACAACGCGGTTTTACCCGCCGAGGAAATGCTGTCAAGCACGTGCAGACCTGTTCAAGCGGCAGTAAAGATCGAGGAAAGAGTTTTCACCACTTTGGAGGTCCTGTGAAGCTCATGGAAGCCTATTTATGTGCGGAAAGAACCCTACAACGCCGTTTTAACCGCCGAAGGGGTGCTGTGAAGCACGTGCAGGCCGGTTTATGTCCTATTACTGATCGAGAAATGCTGTTTTCACCTCTGTGGAGGTCCTATGAAGCTCGTGCAAGCCTGTTGACGTGTGGGAAGCACCTTACAACGCCGTTTTAACCACCGAAGAGGTGCTTTAATGGAGGTCCTGTGAAGCTCGTACAAGCCTGTTTATTTGCGGAAAACACCCTACAAAACCGTGTTAATCGCCTATGAAGTGCTGTGAAGCACGTGCAGACCTGTTTATGTGCCAGTAAAGATCGAGAAAGCAGTTTGCATCACTGTGGTGATCCTGTAAAGCTGGTGCAAGCCAGTTTATGTACGGGTAACACCCTATATCGCCGTTTTAACCGCCGAGGAGGTACTGTGAAGTACGTGCAGGCCTGTTTATGTGCCAGTACTGATCGCGAAAGCAGTTTTCTCCACTGTGGAGGTCCTAGGAAGCTCTTGCAAGCCTGTTTATGCGCGGAAAGCACCCTACAAAGCGTAATAACCGCCTAGGAAGTGCTGTGAAGCACGTTCAGGCTGTTTAAGTGCCAGTAAAGATGGAGAAAGCGGTTTTCACCACAGTGGAAGTCCTGTGAGGCTGGTGTAAGCCTGTTTATGTCCGCAAAACACCCTACAAAGCCGCCTCAACCGCCTAGGAAGTACTGCGAAGCGCGTGCAGGCCTGTTTAAGTGCCAATAAAGATGCAGAAAACAGTTTTATCCAGTCTGGAGGTCCTGTGCAGCTGGTGCAAATCTGCTTACGTGTGGGAAACACCCAACAACGCGGTTTTACCCGCCGAGGAGGTGCTGTGAAGCACGTGCAGACCTGTTCAAGTGGCAGTAAAGATCGAGAAAACAGTTTTTACCACTGTGGAGGTCCTGTGATGCTGGTGTAAGCCTGTTTGTGTGTTGGAAACACCCAACAACGCCGTTTTAACCGTCGAGGAGGTGCTGTGAAGCTCGTAGAAGCCTGTATATGCGCGGGAAACACCCTACAACTCCGTTTTAACTGCCTAGGAAGTGTTTAAGTGCCAGTAATGATGGAGAAAGCAGTTTTCACTACTGTGGTATAGTCCTTTGAAGCTCGTTAAAGCATGTTTATGTGCGGGAAACACCCTACAACGCCGTTTCAACCGCCGAGGAGGTGCTGTGAAGCACGTACAGGCCTATTTAAGTGCCAGTAAAGATGGAGAAAGCAGTTTTCACCACTGTGGAAGTCCTGTGAAGCTTGTGCAAGCCTGTTTATGCGCGGGAAATCTCTGCAACGCCGTACTAACCCACTTAGGAAGTGCTGTGAAGCACGTGCAGACCTGTTTATGTGCCAGTAAAGATGGAGAAAGCAGTTTTCACCACTGTGGAAGTCCTGTGAAGCTCGTTAAAGGATGTTTATGTGCGGGAAACACCCTACAACGACGTTTCAACCGCCGAGGAGGTGCTGTGAAGCACGTACAGGCCTATTTAAGTGCCAGTAAAGATGGAGAAAGCAGTTTTCACCACTGTGGAAGTCCTGTGAAGCTTGTGCAAGCCTGTTTATGCGCGGGAAATCTCTGCAACGCCGTACTAACCCACTTAGGAAGTGCTGTGAAGCACGTGCAGACCTGTTTATGTGCCAGTAAAGATGGAGAAAGCAGTTTTCACCACTGTGGAAGTCCTGTGAAGCTCGTTAAAGGATGTTTATGTGCGGGAAACACCCTACAACGCGGTTTTACCTGCCGAGGAAGTGCTGTCAAGCACGTGCAGACCTGTTCAAGCGGCAGTAAAGATCGAGGAAAGAGTTTTCACCTCTGTGGAGGTCCTATGAGGCTCGTGCAAGCGTGTTGACGTGCGGGAAGCACCTTAAAACGCCGTTTTAACCACCGAAGAAGTGCTTTAATCAGGTACTGGCCTGTTTAAGTGCCAGTACAGATCGAGAAAGCGGTTTTCACCACTGTGGAGGTCCTGTGAAGCTGGTGCAAACCTGTTTGTGTGCGTGAAACACTCTACACCGCCGTTTTAACCGCCGAGGAGGTACTGTAAAGCCTTGCACACCTGTTCAAACGGCAGTAAAGATCGAGGAAGCAGTTTTCACCACTGTGGAGGTCCTGTGAAGCTCGTGCAAGCCTGTTTATGTGCGGAAAGCACAAAGCCGTAATAACCGCCTAGGAAGTGCTGTGAAGCACGTGCAGGCCTGTTTAAATGCCAGTGAAGATTGAGAAAGCAGTTTTCACCACTGTGGGTGTCCTGTGAAGCTCGTGCAAGCCTGTTTATTTGCGGAAAGCACAAAGCCGTAATAACCGCCTAGGAAGTGCTGTGAAGCACGTGCAGGCCTGTTTAAATGCCAGTGAAGATTGAGAAAGCAGTTTTCACCACTGTGGGTGTCCTGTGAAGCTCGTGCAAGCCTGTTTATTTGCGGAAAACACCCTACAAAACCGTGTTAATCGCCTAGGAAGTGCTGTGAAGCACGTGCAGACCTGTTTATGTGCCAGTAAAGATCGAGAAAGCAGTTTGCATCACTGTGGTGATCCTGTAAAGCTGGTGCAAGCCAGTTTATGTACGGCTAACACCCTATATCGCCGTTTTAACCGCCGAGGAGGTGCTGTGAAGTACGTGCAGGCCTGTTTATGTGCCAGTACTGATCGCGAAAGCAGTTTTCTCCACTGTGGAGGTCCTAGGAAGCTCTTGCAAGCCTGTTTATGCGCGGAAAGCACCCTACAAAGCGTAATAACCGCCTAGGAAGTGCTGTGAAGCACGTTCAGGCTGTTTAAGTGCCAGTAAAGATGGAGAAAGCGGTTTTCACCACAGTGGAAGTCCTGTGAGGCTGGTGTAAGCCTGTTTATGTCCGCAAAACACCCTACAAAGCCGCCTCAACCGCCTAGGAAGTACTGCGAAGCGCGTGCAGGCCTGTTTAAGTGCCAATAAAGATGCAGAAAACAGTTTTATCCAGTCTGGAGGTCCTGTGCAGCTGGTGCAAATCTGCTTATGTGCGGGAAACACCCAACAACGCGGTTTTACCCGCCGAGGAGGTGCTGTGAAGCACGTATGTCCATTCCAAGAGTGGTGGCAAACATGAGTCTAGCCTGACTTTGAGAATAGCTCTGAACAAAAGCTAACATAGATTGGTTTGAAATGCATTGGTGGTTAGGACGCTACCTACAGTGAGTGTGTAGATGCGTCCACCGAGTGGCAATTTTGGGGTCATGAATATATTAATGAGCTACTAAAACCCTTTTCAAAATTAGGCAAAGCAAGATTGCCCTAAAGCAAACCCTAACCTTGAAACTAGGAGTAACCCTGGTCCTGGCTGTAACCCCGGTTTATGTTTTCGTTAACCTCCGCCGAGTGACTACCGTGCCACCTTAAGGACTGACTGCTTTCCTTAAAACTGTGAGGCGGTGTAAATTACACTGGATTCATACTATGATCTTGATGAGAGCTTACTTGCCATTAAAGTTTAAACTCTATCTAATCATGACATCATTTTTAACCACGCCCACATCAGTCAAGAGAAAATATGTAGTCGGAAAGTTTGCAAAACCCAGAGCAGTTCCCACTAGTGCTGGTTATTTACTTTTGCTACAGCCAAGAGCAACAACAGCAGTAACTAGATCCCACTGCAGATCCAGAAATTTCTACCTGTGGGGAAAACACAAAAGTTTGTGTCTTGCTGATTCAAAAAATTTGAATTTTTCGACAACAAATCACGCCATAGCCCTTTCAAATCTTCATCCATCGTGTTCCCAAGGGAGTGATTCCGTAAGAACATACGACAGTGGAACCAACCTATGCAGTAAAATTGGATTTTTCGGTGCGGAACTGCTCTGGGTAAGTGTCACTTTCACAAAGGGCAGCACCGAAGTTAATGCTTTATAGTGCTGGCTTGCAACTCAATTGTAGGCAAAGACTGTTTTTTTTTCTACACTGAAATACCCTCCATCATAGGTGCCAACTAGCGACTTACACACTGGATGGTTGATACTTTGATGGCAAAAACAATCACTCAAGTTAGCTACATCCATCGCTAGTTTCGATCTGCGGATCAATAATACACTTCTGTAATCTTCTCTGCATTATGTAAAACCATTTAGTCACGCCTTAATGCTCCTGAGGTTGTGAGGCAGTGCTATGTGTGACAGTGAAAGTCATGTGACAGTTGTGAGTCACATGGCCTCAATGTCCTCAGCTAGAAGAAGCTGACGAAGGAGGACTACATTTGCATGAAACTGTGGTATCAGTAACAGCAAGGACCTTCCTAGTGACTATATACCTGAAGACCATCTACAATGAGATGAAGATGACTGCACCCTCCCAGTCCACTGGTGCCCAAAAGTCCATGGTTGGAGGTGAGGGAAGGCAGTCATACCTCTAGCCTCATCTCCAGGCCCCACCCCCAAAAATTGGGAAAGGGGCCTGATGTCACTTGCAAAAATTCCCGTATGTGCCGAGTAAGCATATTATGCAACTCATCCTAATAATCACAATTTCCTTACATTTGTCACTTGCAAGTGCTCTAAGGAATGTTGTAATTGGAAATAGAATGTTATAATTGGCAATGGACGAACGTGATTCCTCTACTCCAAACGAAGACTACTGACACAGTACATACTCCCAAGTGAAACCAGGCCCCTTTCCCCGATTTTTGGGTGGGGCCTGGGGATGAGGCCATCATATCTCTGCCACTGGGAGAGGGTGGGTAAATTCTTCCTAACTTCCAACACACTCAACCTCATATGCACAGCGAGTGAGATGGCTCAAGAACCGCTCATGGAGGGGATGAGCAACATGCCCTGCAGGTTCAGGTGAGGATGAGGGAGGTGTATGCCTCCACCTGCACACTTGGTGGGTATGCTTTGTTTAGCAATAACACCATTTTCTCCTCTCACTTCTCCTTCCTTCTTTCCTCCCTTCCCTTCCCAGGTTTCCTGGACCCCACCCACTTCCACATTCAGTGTTGCTTTCTGAGACTCTGACCCTGAAGTGGTATAGCATTGTGCCTGATGCATAAATGGAAAAGGGATTTATTCTCACTTTGCCTACATACAGGTATGAGTTAGAAGGGCTTTCTAGGGACAAGACTTACCAAACACAGGGTGACTTAGTTCTACTTTAAAGGACTTCGAAGGATAGAGGTTGTACGGAGCCATCCTCACAAGAAGCGGTGTGTGGAGATAGGATCGAGATGATGATGCAGAGGCTTCAAAGACTCCACAACTAGCTCAATAGGCTGTTTGTCTGGCTTGTATTTAACTGATAGTTATAGATTGGCCATTCACACTGAATGATTGGTCATGTATACTGAAAATTAAGATTTGGTTATGTATGAAAACCTGGAAAAGGTTCTGTTACCAGCTTTAGAATCAAACACTTTTGCCATTTTGACTGAATGCTGTAGTCATCATCAGAGTGAAAGCAAACTGTCACCGACTAGTTACACACATATTGTAACTATAAATATTTCTTCACATATTGTAACTGTCAAGTTAAACTATTAAAACTGGTGATGAATGCTTTAGGCGTTAATTATTAATTACCAAAACCAAAGTGTAATTTTTAGAGAAAGGATCACTAAAAACTAGTGTTCCACATTTTTTTCAAACAAACACAACGGCCAAGGATGCTGATGACCTGCAGGGGATGGATGGTGTGCGAAGGTATTGAGGAGCATTACCAGAGGATAGCGCTGAAAGAGCTTGGGGGGAGGGGCTCAAGGACAAGGTGAATGCAGCCATGGTGATAAGGATGTGACTAATATGCGACTATGATAGGGAAATGCTGGAAACAGGTACCTATACAGAAAGCTAAAGGGGGACTCAACAGCAACCCCAGGAGAATGGCTGTTACCAACTGGATACTTGCTCTCCCTTCCCCCTCTCTTTCCTACCTCCCACCCTCCTTCCCGTTCTTCCTCTCTCCTTCCACCCTCTCCCCAGGTAGCTGTCTTCCAAAGCTGCTGCTCACCCAGAGGGCTGAGGTGAATACAAGTACCTGCATGGAGAATGCCAGCCACGGTGTTGGATATCAGTGTGTGGTGTGTGTGTGTGTGTGTGTGCTCTGCCATGTCTTAACAGCAGAATCGGACACGATTTTAGATCAAAGAAAAACGCATCATAATTTACGAGCTCAGTACAACAATAATATTAAAAAAAGAAAAATCCGCGCCTGGGGGGTCTGTCCCTATTGAAATGGCCCCAGCTTTTTGTGTGTGAACTGCATTTCCCCACGCCCACTTGGCACTACAGAGAAGTACCGTCCGGCACTGATATTTCCAGTCTGGCACTGGTGTGCCCATTCCCCCATGTAGGAGAGGTATCTCTCGAATTCCTGGTGCTCTCCTTCCATCATGTGGTCAAAGAGCCCATGGACCCTTTGGCCATCCACTTTTACAAGACATCTTGAGTCGCAATGCCTCATTGCAAAATAGTCAAGCCAGTCTTTGAAGTTGTTTAGTGATTGTGCTGGAGTACCTCCTACAGGGGAGGGAGAGGGAGAGGGTTAGGGTTAGGGTTTCCACTTGCATCACTCTTGGGAAAGGCAGGAAGGGGCAGTACTATTGCATGAGTGGTTGTGGGTTTTAATAAGGGCTTCCAAACAAACTTTTCTCTCAAACAGAGAGACCAAGCGGCCTCCAATTTTTCCACTTATGGTGGGAGTGCTACCTTTGAATAACTTGAAAACCAGCTGGAAACGCAAGTACCAAGTATGACAGCTGAGATTAGAAACCAGTCAAAATCCCATTTGAAAAATGTAAAAAAACAAAACAAAACAAACAAACAAACAAACAAACAAACAAAAAACGTGATTAAACTCCATGAAAAGAGTAATGCATGCCCAAACCAAAAATAATTGTATTTAGGTGGTTTTATTGTCTGATATCATCTACGCCAACTACCAATTCAGTTGGCACGAGTTTTGGACCTTGCATTCAAAAGTTACAGCACAGAATTTGCATGTACCTCATCATTTTACACCTTGGAACTCGCATGTACCTTGCTGTTTCACACCTTGAAATTTTCAGATACCTTTCTACTAGCCTCGTTCCCCGGCTTTCCCTGCTAAGGAGGGGGAGAGCCTGGTACATTTTATCGCGTGCGTGACATCAAGGGTAGACACGACTTACTGTCATTATTCAAATAGAACGGTAGATCCAATCTAGCAGAAGAAATTCAATTTTTTTAATCCAATTATGTGGAAGGTAGCTTCACTAATTATTTTCGAGTCAATCCAATTTAGCAGAAGAGCCTGCTAGTCTGCTGTAGCCAGCGGTTTTTGTGCCATCTTATCTACGCATGTACTAGGATGGCTAGGCAGTTGAAGCGCTATGCAGGAGACTAAGCCTTGTAGAACCAGAAAACGATCGGCGAAGGAATGCCAATACTGCTGTGAACGGGCTGTGTGTGTTTCTGAGCTTGAAAACTGGCAGTGTGAAGTTCCTGAGGCTTTCAAATATCAATAAGATTGTCTCAGGGCTATCTGAGGTTGACAGAGGCTTCATGTTTTATGAATCTTTGTTTCTTGGCATTCGGAAGCTCCGAGAAGAATGATCCCTGCAACAAGCCATCTCTTTAGAACTCTTTCGTAGTTTCAAGCTTTGTGTGACGTCACATAATACATTTTTGAAGACATTGCGTCAGCAATTTTTAAACCACACGGAACAAAAATTGGATAGACAGTTGACTAGTCTATCAAGCTAGACCCTCTCTCACCCTACAGAAAAGATGGTCTAGCTTGATAGACTAACAGTTGACCAGACTACAGTGGAACCTCCATACTAGAAAATGTAGAACATTGTGGGGGCGAGCCTGAGCAAGCTGATAGAGGATATTATGTCACTGATGGGTGATGTAATACATCAAGTCAATTGTCCTCCTACATGCACATGCATTTACCATTCACAGGGGGCTTTGAAAGCTAGTCTTTTTGCTTGCTGGTTTACTAATTTGTCATGGCATATAGCAGGATTTGTGACTAAGCTTATAGCCAAATTTCACATGAAAACGCCCAAGTAGCTAATTCTTCACCCGAGATCACTAACTATTACATATGCCAGCCATTTCTTCAGCTAGGCGGGCACCTACACATGCATGGACTAAGCTTAACGATGAGTTCATGAGCTTGACAGTTTCCGGCGTTCATGAGTGTCGTTCATGCCATGCATGACTGGCTCTACCTGAAGCGACCTCAACCACTGTCCATTATTTGTACCGCCTGTGAGTGGCCAACCGTTGATGGTCGGTAGAAGCACAAACCAGAAGTTGCCACGCGTGCTTTAACTTCCTTCCGGGTCACCGACGCAAGACTAGGCATGGCATAGTCTTGCGGAGCCAGACTCTCACACGCGAGACTAGGCATGGCAGTAGCCCGCATGCTTCGTGCATGCACGAGATCGATCTTCGTGAAATATTTGAATGCGCTCATTTAAAATTTACGGTATATGGCCACAAGCAAGCAAGCACGTATGTATGTATGTTAACACACTTCCGCAATGCAGTCCCGCTAGTGTGGGGCTCGCTCAGGCTCGCCCCAAATACGGACACCGTTGGGACCACATCAAACTGTCCTTATTATAGAGGTGTCCCTACTTTGGAGGTTTCCGGTATATTTCCGGTAGGCGTGGTAATGTGTACTCGTCTCGTTGAGCACTTCGAAGGTACATTCCACAGCTCTCCCTCGCCATACGACGGCAAGAAAGGATAACCAGAGGCTAGAACTATGCATACCGTTTTTTTTGTTAGTATAACATCCAGTTGGTGAATCAATTGGCGGTGCTGGACAATCTTGTGCGAGAGTCCTGCCAGCGTCCGCAATATGGAGTGAATTTTGTACAGTCTAGGTACTAGGAGGACTGCAAAATCTGTCCGCTTTACGGAATAGAGAACTGTCCTTAATTCGGAGGTCAAGTAAGTACATGTTTCTATGGCCGACCATTCGGGACCCTAGTCAACCGTCCGTATAACGGAGGTGTCCGTAATTCGGAGGGCCGTAATAGAGAGGTTCCACTGTATTATTTTTCCCCTCCGCATGCAAAAAATAGTCTGGGCACAAGACTACGTGGCTAGGTCTGTAATTGGCCCGTCTCATTCATCCACACCATTTCCTGTTTAGATAACTGCATGTTTGAGATCACTGATAACTATAAGAGAAGCCCCACAAGTTTTAGCTGACTACAGAAAGCGCTTAGCGCAGTGCATCATCATAAACTACAAAGCTGGTGAGTAGCATTGAATGTTAATTCTATTTTCCTTATTAACTCTTTACCGACCGTAACGCGTGATTGCAATGTTACGTAGAAAACCGCATTAATTGTGAGCGGAATGGTTCAGAGGATGTGTTGCGTATATATATATTATTTGATGGGTGAGAGGGCAATATGGCTGGATATTGCACGAGTGTGCGGTTGTATTTTCACGAGCCGCAGGCGAGTGAAAATACAACCGCACACTCGTGCAATATCCAGCCATATTTCCCTCTCACTCATCAAATAATAGATTTATTATATACTACTGTGATTTAGCAGCACCTAGAAGATAGACAGCTACTGCGCATGCGCAGTACAAAGGTCGTTGCTGCGTGCATATTTAATGAGCTTCAGGCTGCTGGCCTGTTTCTAGCTTTGGACGGCACCAGCACGCGTACCGATCCCTCTACCAGTGGAAGAAAGTACCGTAAGTCAGTAAATAATGCCATGTTCATCCGTAATGAAAGCTTATTCGTTGTTTCAGCAGCGGCTACGAGTGCATTCCAATTAAAGCACACGCCGCGGTTGCTACGCAGCATATGCCCTGGGGGCTATGAAATACGGACTATGGATTATGGGAAAATATTTGTCATGTTGCTCTATGGGAAATACTATTGGCGCGTATACTAGGTATATAAATATAGGTTATACGATGAAACCGAGGGGTCTACGGGATTTAGATACCCGCGGAAACCTATATAAACACTCGCGCGCGAAGCGCAAGGGTGTTTATGGTTTCCAAGGGGATCTAAATCCCGTAGGCCCCGAGGGTTTCATCGTATAAGGTATTTATACTATAGCCAATCAAATCGTTTCTCTCCTTGGCAACAAAACTGCGTGCATTTCTCTCCTTAGCAACAAAACTGCCTAGCAACGGCTACAGTTCAAATTCTGAATGAACGAGCTCTCTTTCAAGCTGTTCGCTGACCGCTTACCTTGCAACGATTCAACTTTGTACTCGCTCGGCAACGCTCGAATTCAGAGTGCCTGAGAATGAGACCGAAATGTCCCGCCCCATGACATTGTGAACTTTCTGGTGAGTGTTGTGTTGAGCGAGTACTAGCGCTTTCTTGAATAGTAGCTACCTATGGCTCCCATTGAAACTGTAGGCAAACTCCGTGTGAACCGGTTAAGTTCGAGACCACCGCTGTCGAGCCAAACGCTTTCTATCCGAAGCTGTCTTCAGACTGCAGCCATTGTCATACAACCGCTAACGAGCTTAGCGCTTTGCGTACAGAAACTGTATGAGAGCTGGTGGCTATATTTGTAGCGCTTCATGGTATTAAACTATCTCTATACTATCTACGGATATCACAGGTGGTATAAGTTCAATTTACAGGTGGTATAAGTTCAATTTACAGGTGGTATAAGTGATTTATACTACCTGCAATGACCAATCAGATTGCAGTATTTCATTTAGCTATAGTATAATAATCCGTATTATATCTCCAGTTGTAAAACAGCTGCAAATTTTAACTAGTAGTGAGTAGCGAGTTTGTAACTAAAAAAGTTATACCCGGTACACCTTTGAAACAGGCATTTTGCTGAATATTTACCACACTGTTTAGGTTTGAGCTTTCAAAGTGTTTCCCAAATCAGTTCACTAAGTAAAGCCATAGTGCCACACCTAGGTCACGTGACAACATGTGACTTCCCACAAAGCTGTACAAGTGCTTGTTGTCCCCTCCAAAATAGTCTTAGGACCCTCTTTGTATACTTTCTTGAATGTTGCAGAAAATCTTAAAAGTTGGTTCCTTTGCTCTGGACCACTGTAGTTGATTGTAACCTTAAATCACAGTGTTCAAAACATATGGAGTGATGTATGCCAGATATATCAATTGAACTGAATAGTGTGAGGCTCACTCATACTCACCCCAATGAACAACTTAATTTGAGACCTACACTAATTTCTTATTCCAAGGGTTAATGAACATTTTGCAGAGTATAAGAAACAAAGCCAAAAGCTCAAGTTTCAGGATATGAAGTGTACACTAATGGTCAAACATAGGCAGTTACTACTGGGAGGAATAACTTCACGTTAACTCTTTACCGACCAAAGATGCGTATACGTGTCATAAATCAATTTTTCGCTAAACGACCAATGACGCGTATACGTGTTCTGCGCAATCTGAGAATTTGCGCAATCTCAAGATTGCGTTGCGCATTCTCAGAATCCCAAGATTGCACACTATAATCTCAAGATTGCGCAATACTCCTGCATGATCCCGAGATTGCGCAACTATAGCAAGCAATCTTTTATCTCGACGCGCATGTGCAGAAACAATCTCGTGGTTGCGAGAGAACAGAGTTCAGGGCACGATAGTTTGGCTTAGCTTGGTTGAAAACAAACCTGCCTTACTCAGGACGTAGTCAGGAGACTTGCTAGTAAGGTCTGAATAAGCTACAACGCTGATAACGCAGGTACCTGCACTGTACAAATGACCAAACATACACGGCAAAAGTTGGCTGACAGATTCAGTGAAGGTAAGTTTCAACTGTCGCTGCCACAATAGTATACACTCGATTGAACCAGTAGTGTGTGGCATATAAGCTGACTGTGGCAAACTACGATCGACAGGCAAACTTTGAACACGACCTACTCTTCCGTTCCTCATCAACACACAGCATTACTCACTCTTCCAGATCGTAGTATGCCTCCTACAGACGCCACTTATCAAGGATGTCTTCCACCGAGCTACACAGTAGATCACTTGCTGTCGGGTGTACAGGTGCATGCGATCTTGAGATCGTGCACACATGGTTTACATAATCTCGAGATTGCGCGCATGTGTTACGTAATCCCGAGAATTCCGAGAATGCGCAACGCAATCTTGAGATTGCACAAATTCCCAGACTGCGCAGAACATATGCGTCATGTGTACTTTTGGAGTTTTCTTCGAGCGTAGTGGTTTATTAGTGACTATCTACACTATGAACCATATTCATTGCACCCACCAGAAGCTAAATGTGCAATAATGGTTTGCAAATAAACAACGTACGAGCCGGAAGTTGAACGTAAGACTCTATTGCAATCGACAGGGGCGAGTTTATCGCGACCGATCTCGGAAAGTACACAAGCTACGAAGATCAAATAAAAAAGCAGCGTAGAGCTAAATCAAAACTCTAACTTCCACAATGATTTCAAACCAGGCATAAGTTGTACTGCCAAGTTATAAGTACTGGAACAGATTGAAAGTTGCGACTTCCGGTGTGACAACTTCCGGTTTATTTCACAGTTTCTGCTTTAGTGACAAGCTTCAAAACTACAGCAAAGCTGGGCAAAGCCTAAGGTACTCCATTGCTTTTTACCAGAAGTTTGTAGCTGTTTTACAATTGGAGATATAATACGGAATACGCAACACGTTCTCTGAACCGTTCCTCTCAATTATTACGGATTTCTACATAACATTGCAATCATGTGCTACACCCAATAGGACCGCGCTCATATGTGCCAGAAATTTTGACAACCTTTTAACCCGAGAGTGCCTGCATGTGCCTGAGTTAGCTTTCAGCTGTTAATCGCCACAGTCACGTTTTTGAGTTAGTAACATGCCACAGGAAGTTGATCAAAGGATATCGTATAGTGGGAAATTTTCGCGATTTTTAATTTCATGACTAGGTCACAATTCATGACCACAGCCCCTACTATTTTGTGCGTAAAATGGCGATCTTGCCTCGGAAGTCAAGCTTGCTTTCAACGTTCAAGCGATCGCAAAAGGCTAACACACTTATCAAAGCGTGTGGGTAGCTGTTGGCGATAAACTTCTTTGCCAAAGGAAACTCCGCAAATCCATTCGTAGTTGCGGTGACGAAAGGCGAGTTGAGCGTAGCGTATAGGTCGCTTTTCCCAAAAATAAAAATTCCGCAGTTTGTTCGGGGCTTCTACGACAAAGTAGGGTCACAACTCTGTGTCTCTGGATACGACGCTTTACAGCAACGCGCTTAGCTTTCTCAACTTGTCAGGAAAAATTTTTCGGAGAATAAATTTTCGCAGGAACAAATTTTCACAACTTGGCACTTGATCGTGAAAATCGCGAAAATTTCTGCCTCCCGAAAATTTCCCGCTATACATAATTTTGGCATGAATGTTTAGCCAATTTCCCTGGCAAAAAGGTCTACGATGGTTGTTAGCTGTTGCGCTATTGGGTGTAGAAATCGGCATGGAGAGTGGACTGGGCTATGATTCTTTCGGTTTCCTAGTGAGCCTGAAGAGAGAAGGAAGAGGTGGATTCATGCTGCGAGGAGGAAAGATTGGAAACCAGTCAAACATACACAAATTTACCACGCATCTCCCCTTTCCATGACCAAACACCATCGACAAAACCGTCCCGGCCTCACATACCGGCACTCGTAGTGATTGCAGGCTTCTAGCTGTTTCCAGGAGAGGAGCTCTTCCTGTGTGTATGTCCCTGGTCTGACGATGAAATAGGCAAAGATGTGCCCATATTCTATTTTCGGCCAGTTCGTCATATCCGAGCAGAATCCATTGTTCTCAGGTGAATAGGGATCGATCGTCCTTCAGAGTCAAGCCCACAGATTCAAGCTTCTCCCAGTACCTCTCCTTCCCTTGCCAGTCTAGTGACTTAAAGTAGCTACTCATGCTGATATCGCTAATATTCACTATTGCTTCTTTTGCCAACCAGGGGGCATTCCTCACACCTTGGCGGTGCGCACTAATTGGCTAAACATTCACACCGGAATTATGTATACGGTAATTAGCTGAGGTGTCTCAAAAGGACTTCCCCCAGAAATCTTGTTGGAAGTTTACTTGCCTATCATGTTGTACTTAGTATTGCCACAGAACAGCTAGTTTCCCACATGCTGCCGTTTCTGTTTTTAGCTAATCATCTTAACAACAGTGAAAATGTACCTTCACTGGAAATTTTGCCACAGATTTCCAGTCATTTTCCGATACATATGAGTACCCACACCGTTGTATCCTATTTGGATTTGACTGTGAACTTCTTCCTGAGTAAAGCAGGTTTGTTTCTAACCAAACTAAGCCTAACTACCAATGTCTGAACTCAGCTAGTTTAAAAGATATAACGCAATGAATCAAAATCATTTTTTCAATAGTGCTCTCATATCCACGAGATTGGTTCCTGCACATGTGCACTGGGGGCAATGAGTTAATAACCACTCATGTATAAATTACTTTCGCATTCAAAGGGTTAAGAGAATCACTTCCCTCAGAATGTTATACAGGAGAGAGAGATGGAGGGAGAAGAGTGAGGGGGAGGAAGAGAGAAAGAGAAAGTAACATTGCAGCCTACAGGTAGATAATGCTTCTTACCACGCTGCACTGGTGGTTGAATTTTAGCAGCAGCTGCCAACTGGAGTACTTGATCCACATCAGTGTCTGATGCAAATAAAATTATTACCCCAGGGTCAGCCTCCTCTTCTCTCCTGCATAAAGAAAAGACACCCACCTAGACAGATGCTTCCTTATCATAGGGCACAAGCCTGAGCAAGCACTCACACTGCTGATTTCATACTTTACTGTGACATTCATGAATAAGCAAATGAAGCACATCATATAGGACCATGGCATTAGCCCAGTACCAGGCATTACACACAAACCTAGTCTATCAAGCTAGATCCTCTCTCACCCTCCAGAAAAGTGAGAGAGGGTCTAGCTTGATAGACTAGGTTTGTGTAGGTGAGAGATGGTCTAGCTTGATAGACTAACACAAACCATGCATGTAGCTTTAGCAGCTGGGTTTGTCATCGTATGTAACATAGTTTACACTAGCACTTAAGTTAACCCTTTAACCCCGATAGCACCCATATGTGCCCGAGTTAGTGTGTTTTTGAGTTAGTATAGAGGAAACTATCAATATTTGGACACCAGCAATAATCGGACGCTTGTACACGGAGACTAAGGCGTGACCTTCAATGGTCTCCCAGACCCTGGGCGTCTCACAATGGAACGAGTCTCCCGATACTTCTTTAGAAACTTGTCCACTCCTTGCCTACTAGCCGGTAAGCTCTCCTCCCGAAGACGACGAGCAATAGTTGGGGCTTTGTACCCCTGGAAATGGTAGTGTAGAATCCACTGGCACTTGTATGTACTGTATACCATCTTCAGCAATGGTACAACAAACAAGGCCTAGCTCGGTGGTAAAGCTCACTATTAATGCTCACTGTCAGAAAATCAACACCTGCACGCGCAAAAACCGAGATTACGTAAATTGTAGCGTACTTCGCTCCGTACTACTCTCTGTACTACATTTACGGTTTATGATACAATACTGCTACAGTGCGAGTACGCTCTGGTTAGCACCGTACTACGACTACGGTATGGGAACGTTTTATTGATGCCTACTGTAAACGGGGCTATAAGCACTCAGTAACAACTTACCAAAGCTAATGGACCAATATGTATAGAAGCTCATACATAGTAAGTACAGCAGTACTCATTAGAGGTAGCTAGTGGCGGTTCATAAGCTCCTGGTGGTCATATATACAGAAAACGTAGTCATTGTCCAGCCTGGCAGCTACTATGGCTAAGCTTCACACTCAAACCATGAGCTGGATCTCTGCCGTGTATGAGCATCATCATTCATGCACAGCTTTTATACCTGATGCTAGACCTGACATTCAGTACGGCTTATAATCATTGTTGTTTGTCACCATGCTGTTGTGCAAAAATATCAGTAACCCTTACTCTACAAAAATGTACACCCACACTAAGTACCGGTACATGTACTTCTTCACTACATACGGTGTGTGCCCCTATACTCTTTCTTCCCCACCTATTTACTCTATATGGCAGGAAAGAGTGTACCTGTACACTCTTTCCTGCCTACATGTGACCTGCTGAGCAAAAACCTGGCACATCCCGCATTTTATCAACTAGTTTTGCCACAGATTTGCCAGTATTCCAGTACATAACAAGTACCCACACTTTCACTGTGTTCACTTCTTCAGACTCTGCTGTACTACTTTCTGAGTAAAGCAGGTTTATTTTCAGCCAAACAAAGCCTAGCTACCAATGTCTTGGGCTAAGCTGATGTACAACATACAATGCAATGACATACGAAACCGCCATTTTTTTCATCTTGAATCCACACAATTGATTTCTGGGCATTCACATTGGGGGTAGGCTGGGTTAAAGAGGTAACACAATGGTGCAGCAGCTATAAACCATGGCTGAATGAGTTCTCCATGCAGGCTACCTGCTGACCTGTCTTTCTCTTTTATTCTTTTTGCCATCCTGCATTCCAAATAAAAGACACCCACCATGTATAAATTAATCATCAGTGGTACACTACATTTGACTAGTGCTGTGAACCGGCATGCAAAAGCTAAACCGGTTAACTGTTTATCATAAGAGTCAGTTAACCAGTTAACTGTTGTTGAACAGTGCGAGTAGAGTGAGGAGGAACCTCTTTTATCTCTGCGGACCGAAAGAAAGGTTTCAAATGAACTCTCTCTGAGTCTCCGAGTTACTCGCAAAGATATCATCGTACGTACGTCGCATGATGCTTCATGTGAAGATGGTTCTTCAAATTGGTTGTGCCTCCACCATGGGCAACATACTGCCTCCATAGCGTACAGATTATGTGGCTTCCTTTGAGCGCTGTCGTCCATTTCGAGACCGAAGTGTTTCTACACAACGGAGACACGACTGGTTGGAGATACGACCGGGAGTCGCTAGCATCCATTTTGCACGTGGTCACGCAATTTGCGCATGTGCACAATTGGCTCGGTGGCGGCCATTTGAAACCGGTAAACCTACAGAATACTTCATACCGGTTAATTAACCGGTTAACCGTAACCGGTTCACAGCACTACATTTGACACTGCCAAATCTATTTTCTGCCAGGCTAAGTTTGGCAACCAAAATCTACAACAAGTTGGAGAAGCTAGAAACAAGCACATACCAACACATAAACTGACAGCTCCTTGTTCCCCCCTGAACCACATAGGGGCCAAAATAAAGTTTACGTTCTGTTTTCGTACTACGGTCGTTCTATGGTACGAAATGTCCTGTTCCGTTCTTACGGATTCTTCCTTTCTTATGTAAGAATGATTGCTGAATCAGCAATTATTGCCTTCGAACGCAACAAATAATTTTCGACACAGGATATCTTCACTCGCAAGCAAGCTATTGACACGGAATAAAGACTAGCCTATAGCTAAGACCTGTAGATAAAACATATCCAACAATCACGAAAAACCTTTCAGATATACGTTGGTCCCAAGCGCTATAAGTCTGTTGGGCGGGGCTTGGTGATGGTCGATTGTTTGCTAACAGTATCTCCGGTTCTCGAGAAGCTATCGACATGGGACAAGGACTCAGGAAGAGAGACTGTTGGCCTAAAATATATCACAAAATGAACAGTGTTTGACACACGATGCAGCTGTTATAAATGTGTAAGTGTTTCGCCCGTCCGGAAACCATAGAAATGGTGCATACTACGTTTCCATAGTAAAATTTTCATACCGTTTTTTGAACACGGTTCGTACCATAGAACGACCGTAGTATGAAAACGGAACGTAAACTTTATTTTGGCCCCTTCTGTATAAACCATGGCTGAATGAGTTCTCCATGCAGGCTACCTGCTGACCTGTCCTCCTCCTCTTTTACTCTGTCTTTCTCCTCTAGTACTCTTTTCGCCATCCTGCATTCCAAATAAAAGACACCCACCATGTTATAAATTAATCATCAGTGGTACACTACATTTGACACTGCCAAATCTAATTTCTGCCAGGCTAAGTTTGGCAACTACAAGTTGGAGAAGCTAGAAACAAGCACATACCAACACAAACTGACAGCTCCTTGTTCCCCCCTGAACCACTTACTCAGCACTTCTCCAACTTGAATTAAGAGTATGTGTATAATACTAGGTGTTTGTATTCGTGCTGTATGACTCACGCACATCTCCATGACCTTTGAATCAACACGTGTGGATATTAGTTAGTAGGCATGGCATGTGCTTTTCGGTCATGCATGTGCATAGCTTCGTTCCCAGGCTCATGCGGGGTGGGGCACGCACGAGCCTGGGAATGAGGCTAGCATGTGCAATGAAATGCAAAAGTTTGAGAAGGAAGGCAAAGCGTATGTATCGAGTTCGAGAATGTGAGTGCGTTTTTGGACCGCACAGAACGTGAGGATATAGTCGTTTATCAAGATGACCACATGCTTTATTAGCTTCGCTAGGCACTGCTGCTCTCTCTCATACTCATCGTTCTCAACATGGACATCACGGTGTTGTGGCTACATTTACACTCTGTCTTCTCATCCATTTTCGTGCAAGGTTCCTAGCTCTCCCTCTCTTCCATCACAATTTCTGCCATTTTGACGTTGAGACAATGAGACTGCTAGCACCATTACAGCACTGAGAACGATAAACCTACGTACAGGATGTTTAATTGCATTCCTAAGTGGGACAAATGTTTGTGCACAAGCCACACCCTCAATTACATTCTAAAGGGTGACAAATTGCATTCTGTAATGCAGTAAATTGTACTTGGCTGCGCCTCGTACAATTATTTCTGCATTACTCGTGCTATTAATCCCAAATACTGCACCAAACCACGCCATTACATGTACTTGTAGCATGGCAGCCATACAAATCAAAGGCACCGCCTGCAGTTTATATAGTGTACCCAAGTTCTAACTCCCAGGTGTGTTCTAACTTCCAATTAGTGGTAGTTAGAACCATCAATTAGGGATGTAGTTAGAACACTGCACCCAAAACACTCCAAAAAGTGCACCAAAACCTTACCAAGCAACATAAAAAGTTTAAATACTTCAAGAAACAAATACGCAAGTAACACACAACACAAAAGATCCTGCTCTACAACTGGAGATCACTAGAAGCCAAAACTGAGTTCAGAAACGCGTCGTCATCAGTGTCTACAGCCACAGTGACTGAGGTACTCATTCCCTGGAAGTTCTGATGATGAGTATCCATTTCGTGCTAGAATCAAGGTGAGTGCTTGAACCGTTGGAGTTATCATTGTTTGACAAAATGGTCTGAACAAAGCAAGAAAGAACAACAAAAATGGCACTTTTGCTACCTCACTCTTTTTTGTTTAACCCTTTTTACCCGAATGACGACTATAGTTGTCATGAATAAAGGTACATTAATTATGAATGACGACTATAGTCGTCATGGCCACTATCGAGCGGTTAGCGCTGGATACCCCGCGGCCACATAGTATATACTTAGTATGTGCCACAGGAAGTCGAATAAAGCATTATTAGCTGTGCAGTCCTGTAGGAACTTTCCCCGGAAATCACGTTCTGTTGTACTTAGTACTGCCACATAACATCTGGTTTCCCACGCGCTATTGGTCCTACTGAATTTGTTCTCGCTAAAATAACACAATGAATCAACATAGTACAAAATCGCCATTTTTTCTGTTGCTGCATGCGCATCGGGTATAAAGGGTTAACTGTCTTCTGCGTGGCTTTTGGCCACTTATATAAATATGAGTCTTGCTGATCACAAAGGCACTCAAAGAGGAAGCCTGGGCGCTTGAATAAGCTTTTAGCGTGTTTGTGGTGAACTTATATGGCTTTTGCTTAAAAGTATTGCATATATTACGGCGTTTGCGCCATGGGTGTCTCTAATCGCTGGACTGGAATATGGAACGGAACGATGGAATGGAAAATGGAATGGAACAGTGAACATACACAGTTATAGCTAACTTGTGTAACTGGCGCTGCTCAGTCTAGGTTGAACTACCTAGTGTATCTCTAGGGCTGTTATCGCAACACAGAAGATTCATAAGCAAGTACGGCATTGCCCACAGTCATGCTTCTATATCCAAGCGCATGGTACCATTGCTGGCTCATCATCAGATGCTTTGTTACTGTAGTCTTGCAAACCCAGACTCTCGAACGAAAAACAAGGGCCTGGCTTCACAAGACTATAGTAGTATAGTTATAGTCTTCGTGGACAAACTTGAATGTGATGGCAGAAATTAGTGCTTGATCCTCAGTCTCTTCGCTTCGGTCTTCGTCTGTGCAACTCGATCCTCGGTCACTCCTAGGTCTCACAACCTTAGTGCCAGCCTTCCTTGACAGTAGTAAGTGTGGCTCCTATGCATGATACTGTAGCTAGTCTCCGGGGACCCGAGTTCTGACCGTGACATCATGATACCAGACAAGGAAGAATGCTGGCAACATGCACTGGACTTTCTCATACAGCCTCTGTGGTGAGATAAGAGCCCTAGACACATAGTAGCTAGCTCAACCTTGAAGAACAGTGCCAGTTACACGAGTTAGCTGTAACTATATACATTCACCGTTCCATTCCATTTTCCATTCCACCGTTCCATTCCATATTCCATTCCAGCAATTAGAGACACCCTTTGCGCCATCCCTACACCGACAAGACTTAAAAAACATTAAAAACGTGAAAGGATGTAGGGATGGCATGCCAAAAAGTATGCAAACAAGGTAGGAATGATATAATAGTGAAGGTAAATTTACAAAGCCTAATCCCTGCATCGTTTTTCACATTAGTTTGCAACTGTAATGTAAAAAGATGTAGGGATAGGGCTTTGTAAATTTACCTTCACTACTATATCATTCCTACCTTGTTTGCATACTTTTTGGCATGCCATCCCAAAATACTTTTACATTTTTAATGCTTTTTAAGTCTTGTTTCTGTACTTTTTTGATGTCAATCTCAGTTACAGTTAGACTTAAGCCTATGAAGAGTATTTCTTTCTACAACCCCAGAACTTGAAACGGCATCGACAATTTAGTAGTGGTTCCAAGCATGTAATAACATTGCCAGCTAGAATCTGATGAAGGCCAACCACTCTCCGGAGCTCCGTAAAACCAATCTCCTGAATTTCGACCACATGATGACTGACCAGCTGAAGCACAGAAAATTGACAACTGACCATCATAGCATCACTAAAGCTTTGAGTAGCTACTTTACTTAGTGTAGCAATAAGTTGGCAGCTGAATGCAGCGCTTTACCTGTGTAGTGTTCATAAACCTTGCCCACTACTACGGGAAGAGACCGTGCCAGTATGGTGCCAGCCGCGTGCAGTTACTTTCGCTCGAGCTTTCGCTTGAGCACAAGTGTCGTTCCCAGACCAATGAGCATGTAATTTGGCCTGGGAACGAGACTTCGTGTGCGCATGTGTACAAAATTAGAAAATGGCGTCCTTCACAACGGACAGCAACCACAGAGTGTTGTGAATGACTTTTATTGACCAGGGTGAATTTGAAGCTATGAACATGCTGAGTGGTCGTAGAGCTCCGCGCTGATAAGCATCAGTTTCGTGCTAAAATGACGGTGAGTACTTAAACTGTTTGCCAGATATCGTTGTTGAACATCGTGGTCTTAACAAGAAGAAAGAAAGAATACGAAAAATCGCACTTTTGCTATCGCACACTTTTGCGTTTAGCTGTCTTCCGCGTGGCTTTTGGCCACTTATATGAGTCTTGCTGATCACAAAGGCACTCAAAGAGGAAGCCTGGATGCTTAAATACCATAATCACTCTAATAATTCGAACCATCCAATTATTCGAACACCCCCCCTTTTCCGGGAAAAATGCTTAATTTTTGTATTCCAAGCATTCGAACACCCACGTTTGAAATTATTATTCCAATATCCGAACACCTATATAGCTACACCCCCTGGAGCTCGAACGGGGGTCGCCGAACGTCTACTAGCCTTCGACAGTCTCTGCGGAGCTAGAGCGAGGGTTACCGAACGTCTACTATACTACTACTGTCACTGCGGAGCTCAAACGGGGGTTGCCAAACGTGAACCAGCCTTCGACGGTCTCTGAGGAGCTGGAAGGGGGGTTGCCAAACGTGTACTAGCCTTCAACGGTCTCTGCAGAGCTCGAACGGGGGTTGCCAAACGTGTACTAGCCTTCGACGGTCTCTGCGGAGCTCGGACGGGGGTCGTCAAACATGCAATAGCTTTCCACAGCCTCTGCGGAGGTCGAACGGGGTTTAGAAAATCTCTACTAGCCTTCGACAGGCCTAGTTATATTAACTACCAATGTATATAGCGTGTTTGTTTGAACTGCGTTACTGTTGATCTTAGTTTCGAACAAATCCTCCAATTATTCGAACACCCCCCCTTTCCGGGAAAAAACGTTAATTATTGTATTCCATAGAATTCGAACACCAGAATTGAAATTATTTTAATTTTGTTCGAATTATTAGAGTGATTACGGTAAGCTTTTTGCGTGTTTGTGGTGAAGTTATATGGCTTTTGCTTAAGTATTGCATATATTGCGCGTCAGCGCCATCCCTACATAGAGAGTCTACCGACTCTCTGATAATACATAATATTCAACAGACTATACACAGGCAGGAACACAGCTGAACACTGGTAAGCATGAGAGCTTCTGAAACATTTCAACAGAGTTTACACAGGCAACAGTAGGATAGAGTACATAAAGCAAGCATAAGAGCCACTGAAAGAATCATCAATCACCTAAACCAATTATGATAACAGTCTACACTCAGACCTCGAAATCTATTCCAGCCGTGTGACTACGTGACGTCATCAAATCTGGTATGAATAAGTAATGAGCTCAACGCATGGTGAACTTTTAAGCACTGCATCTCCCAGTTAGCAAGCTTACTTGAGAGAGTACTTACACTGCGTGTTGAGAGATCCGTCTACTGTAAGTTCATAGTACTGTTATCTCTGCTGGCTGCTTCTTCAGAGGCTCCTTGAAGTCTTCTTTATCAAAATCACTCTCACAGCATCCCCACTTGGAGCACCAAAGATCTACCAAACACAATGGTGTCGAATGCATCACGACTCGCTGCATGTATCCTATCCAGCAGCTAGCTCCTTGCCAGTCGTTCCGCCAGTGACAAGTATACGGGGATTATTGAACAAAACAGGAAGTTAAAATGAAGGCACATTCCAATATCCAATTAACGGCATCTTGGTTTCCGGTAAGTTTTCAAAGTTCATTGCCAACAAACGAGTAGCAGCAGGCGCCTACTTTGCCAGCGCTTTTGTAGACCAATAAGTCTACTCTCGAGATCCAACGTTTCAAGCTGCAGCTTCTTACCGCTTCGTGTAGGGAAGCCGTTGTTTACGAACGGTTCGATCGTACCTCGTCCGACAAGGGTGCGCTTTAGCCTGGCAAATTTCGTTTTGCCCCCCCCTGAGCTGCATGAAACAAGTACCGTTCGAAAGCACTGGAATCAGGCTACAAAATATGCAGAAACTAAGCATGTACACGGGGAATAGTCCGAGCTATACGCTGTGGTATGCGGACCGAAAAATCAAGGAAACCAGCATTCGCCACGTGGTGGAGAGAGTGTCATTGAACGAAGCGAGTGCTAGTAAAAGCGTTTGTAGTGGCACACAAAGTCGCTGTGGTTTGTGTCAAGAGCGTCTGAAAGGCAGGCATAGCCATCCTGAGCAATGGGGAGGTGAGTTGCAGCAGTTCCTCCTGCAGTACACTACTGTCCCTCTAAATTCATGCTTGTGTAGAGCCGATCAGGTTAGCCTAATGAAAGGATTGGGTCTAGCTGGGAAACATAGGGATGAGTTCATTCCTAGGTGGATAAAGAGGGAGTTGCAGAAGCAAAAGCCAAGTTGCTGTGTACCTGGATGTGATACGGTATCGGATCATACCTGTATGTTTGCCTCCTTCGATACCGTTTGTACTGCAGCTAGTGTTAACATTGATGGGTCTAGATCTACCACTGTTGCAACCAGCAAGTCATTCCCACTCTGTGCACAGCATTATCACACTGTGTATAAACACTGTAACCCCGAAAGTGTTTATGAGTGTGCATTGTGTGGTAGCAAGCGCAGGCACCGTGCCAGCAGTAACTTGTGCTGGACATTCCGACCTGTACCCCAGCCTGAGAATGTTGATGTTTTGTCAGTTGACCCTGCTTGACCTTACAAAGTATGGCTGGAAGATAGTAGAGGGCAAGCTTGTGTGTGATTGGGAGTCCAGTGAAAACCAAACAGCTATAAGAGAGCGTGTAGGAATATTGTTTAGAGGCTGTTCACGCTCCAGTACCACAGCATGCAGTACACGCTGTAGTGTTGTAGTTGTGTCAAGAAAGGTTCTAGAGGCTGTAGGTGCAAGAACTGCAGCAATAGTATTAATACTGTAGCTAGTATCCCAGGTACACAGCAACACAACCCAGTTGAGCTACATGAGATAGAGTAGCTAGGAGGAACTGCTGCATGATGAGTTGCTCAGGATGGAGTATGGAGAGGAGGTGGTAGTGGAAGGAGAGTCTGATGAAGAGGACTACAATTTGGAGGATAACAATGATGAAAGTGAATACCAAGAAGAGCCTGAAGAACAGTTTTAACACTTAACTATTGTATTTCTATTGCTCTTTCTCTCATTTCTCTTGTCTCCCTATTTCCTTTCTCTATCTAGCTTATCGTCATGCACTGGCAATCACTTTGGTCTTTTCAGTGCTACATCATACTCAAGCCTCTTTTGCCTGTATTATAGAAGATGACAGCCTTTTCTATGGTTTAATCCTACAGTATAAGAGGCACATACAAGTGTAAAACTAGTGCACATAAATTGCATATGCATGCGTCAGCCGCAATTTTTTTGTCTACATACCAGAGCGTGTATCTCGGAAGATATCCCGTGTACACGCTTAGTTTCTGTGTATTTTGCAGCCTGATTCCAGTGCTTTCGAACGGTACCTGTTTAATCCAGCTCAGGGGGGGGCGAAACGAAACGTGCCAGGATAAAGTGAACACCTGTCGCACGAGGTATGATCGAACCGTCTGTAAACAATGGCTTCCCTACACGAAGCGGTAAGAGGCTGCAGCTTGAAACGTTGGACCTCAAGAGTAGACTGATTGGTCTATAAAATCGCTGGAAAAGTAGGCGCCTGCAGCTACTCGTTTGCTGGCAGGAGACTTGGAAACTTACCGGAAGCCAAGATGCCATTAATTGAACATTGGAATTTTTGTACGTGTACACTTTCCGTTTTTTTTCAATAATCGTCCGTATATTGTCACTGGCGGAACGACTGTTGCTCAGAAACCGCAGGGGGCAGTTACTATGCCAACACTATGACCCAAAACAGTTCTCTATGCTCATTTGCTACCTGGCTCATAATTGAGCTACAAATTAGTTAAACCATGGCTTCTTAACACTCAGAAGCCATGGTTCATGTAGTCTGGTAGGTTATCTTTTACACATCACACTTGTAATCTGACCTACCAATAACAAGTTGTTTACACATCACACATGTAAGTAATGAAAGGCACTGAAGTGCCAAACCCTCCAGGCAGCAGTGCATGTGATTGCACTTGTGTGTTGACTAGAATCGATCACTGTCTCGTGATTCTCTTGTGCTTGCCATGTGCATTCTGGTTTGTTCTGTTTTATCACTAATGGTTAGGCAAGGTATCAACATCTGTCAATTCTGATAAAGTTATTAACCCATAATTGGTGTCGGCTCATAATACCAGCACCTACCCTATAGCTCTATAATCCACATTCAGCTGCAATCAAATACCAGCTTCCGTGACAAGACACACGAAAGTTATTAGCCTTGTAACTAGGCTCTCACCACAGCGTTTGCCCTCTGTAGCACCTACTAACCTTTCGTAGCAGTAGTGCAGCTGAATACGAGGCTAACATGCAAGCACAAGTCAAATGCAGCATTACAGCACATACCAACCCGTGTCAAGCTTTCACAGTTTTTGCAAACACACTTGTCAGGGGCATTTTTGCCACCGCCTCTACTCTCCAACGTCGAAACAAGTTCTGAAGAACCTTCGCTCGAAAATTCTACTGTTCTGCTAACAGTAAAGCGCTATCACAGCGTGCAGCTATTCGTATTGTAGTCCGAGAAAGAGAGCTCCGCCTTCTGCTCCACCCAAATTTGAAAAATGAATGGCTGCGTCCCTGCAGCGTTCCTGTAGCAACCACGTATGCGACGCTTCGCATTGACCAATCAGAATAGTATTACACTTTTTTGATACTTTACTGTCAAAAAAGTGTAATACTAATCTGATTGATCGATAAGTGGTATTTCAAAATAATACTACACTTTTTATGTAAGGTAGGGCGGGGTAATTCGGAACGTGGGGTAATTCGGAACTTTTTTTTCCGACTGCTCTTTGCTCCAGCAAAAAACCTGCTTTCACACTTTAAGAGGTGTGAAGTTCAAGCTTTATCCATGGCTAACAAAGGTGGCAAGTTTTAGATTTTTACCTTGTTTCCTGGCTGAACTGCCCCTACGACTACACAATTAACCGTCACCAACCAACTACTTCATAGGTCAGCAAAGTTTCAAATATCTAGCAGCGCAGGTAAAGGAAGGAATTACACAACAATTGATAGATTTCACCAACATCATGGGATTGTAAACAGGCACTCAGTAAAATGTAGTTAGAAACATGTTTGAGAATACCTGGTAGTTATCATTCTGTGCATACTCTCATTATACAGTGCTACACAGCAAGAGAGTGGATTTTTTTTCTAAACTTGCATCCAAAGTTCATTCCATCTATCTAACATAGAACCATGACTTATAAGGCCTGTATTTGTAATAGTTATTGCATGAGCGCAAGGGCTATACGTCAAATATTGGCATCGAGCCCGAGGGCCGCAGGCCCAAGGGCGAGTGCCAATATTATGACGTATAGCCCGCGCGTGAATGCAATAACTATTCTGTTGCATGATGACGTCAGCTTGTTGCATGGCAACCCCAATTTGCGTCATCGGTTGCTAAGCTCTAATTAACCAGATCTGCAGGGACTAATTCTACCAGTGCTTTCAGATTGAGGACGACGAGAAAATGGCTAGTGGTAGTCGCAAACCGCTTAGTGAGTTCGCTCGTTTCCAATATAACTTTGAAACTAGTTTTGTGGTGGATGCATTGCTGGATCCAATACTGTCGCAGCTGCCCCTTCATGGTCTTGAAACAGACTGTATTGATCCAGGAGTTTGGCACAGATTGACCCCTCGAAGCACACTTGGAAAAACTTTCCAAAAGAGATGGTTTTGTTAGGTGATGACATGAAAGAAGAAGACGGTCAGGCTGAAAAAGAGAATATACCTTCGTCCAAGCGTATGAAGAGCAATCACTCGAAGATTCAGTTTGGGACAAAAGTTTCCACCGATGAACAAATTGCCAAGGCTTCTAAGGGGTTTATTCGTCTTCCTCAATCTGAAAGCACTGGTAGAATTAGTCTCTGTAGTCAGGCTTGTTGCTCATTGTTACTAAAAATATTTTACACCAGTGCAATTATTAGTCAATTTGTGGTCAGTGCCAATATATCATATTGGCAGTGCCATATATCAAATATTGGCATAGCGGTGCCTTTGAACTTGTAAGGTATCATGCAACAAATGTACTTACTGAGCTATAGAGATAGCTGTTTTTGACGTATTGATGACATTGACAATCATTCATGACGTCGTTAACCCTTTACCCCTGATAGCGCCAGTATGCGCCCAAAAATTTCGAACACGTTAAACCCGATAGCGCCCGTATGCACCGCCCAAGAACACGGGGGTGCATGCACTTACCAGCCACTCCCCAATTTGGCATTGAATCTATACAACACTTACCGAACATCGCATTACGTACGGTAATCTCATCAAAAATATATAATTAGTGGGTGGGTCCTGTAATAACTATTGCCGGAAAAGGAAGTCAAAGTTTATACAACACCAACATAACTATGCTAATTTTCACCCTATTTTGGTTAATATCTCCATCCCTGTAAGTAGTTAAGGCTTCAAACTTGACAGAGGTAGAGTCCGTTGGTACATTCCTGAAACATAAATAATGATTCTTAACTAGAATGCAAAGTCCAGAAGCTGTGCCTAACATAAAAATGAACAATTTTTTATGCATTTATGCATGCAAAGACCACATCAAATATCATTACAGCCCATAATTTCAGGTATATATAGTCCCCCCCTTTACATAACTAAATATCAAATTAGAGTTCTGAACAAGCAACTTTAGCCTGTATATGTTGCAGAAAGTACACCATACTCAAAATCTACTCTCTTGCTGTGTAGCACTGTACAGTTATTTTGGATCCAATCTTAACACACCACAAGTTGATTTCTTGGTTATCCAAATGCTGCAAAATTACCTTGGATGAAAATACTAGTCTTCAATCTAAATGGAAGACTTGTAGCACAGTTTATTTCATGAGGGTGTATATTACAATAACGAAGACACTGATGGTAGCGTGTCCAAACATAAAATAAAATTTTACAAATTATACACAAAAGATAGAATTACCAGCTTAAAGAGCAGCCTTAGAGTATCTGAAAAATGTGCATATTGCCTGGATTATTCCATTTTATCTGAAGATATGGCTTTCTGAAGTTAAACGCTGTCGTACTCATTGACTAAAAATAAAAATACGGGCAAAAATTTTTCAAATGGGATGTTCTTACCAGTAGAATTGGAAAGAGGAACCAAAATGCTTCAATTTGATGTGTGTTGTGAGGCTATTCATCAAAATTTTGACTGTGGTTGCGTTCTCAAAAAAGGTTACGCAAATTTGCAATTATCAGCGAATCCAAGCAAAGAAATTATAATACAGAAAATATGGAATTACTGGCTTAAAGATCACCCTTGGAGCAACCGAAAAATATGCATATTGCTTGGGTTACCCTTATTTTACCTCAAGATATGGCTTCCCAAAGTTAAATGCTGTGTACCATTTTTACATAAAAAGCGGTTAAAGAGATATTACAGACAAGAATTTTTGAAATGCACGTTCTTACCAGCAGAACTGGAAAGAGGAACCAAAGTGCTTCAATTTGATGTGTGTTGTAAGGCTATTGATCAAAATTTCGACTGTGGCTGTGACCGCTGCGCAATTTTGCGTTTGGACTCGCTACTGATGGTTGATTTCATGCAAGAGTTTGGGGTCGTGAAGTACTTTACCATCTACATTGTTTCTCACCCACAACGACAACCACACGGTACACGACAAACCCAAGCTGACAAATTTAGGCCATACCAAATTGATTTAATGTTTCACGGATTGCTTAGGTCAGAAACATGACCGGTAGGCAGGCAAAAAAAAAAAAAAAAAAAATGACCAAACTTCTCAATTAGATACCACTCAGCCACACAAACTGCTCACCATCCTCCATTCTTGCCACGTGGTGAGTACTTAGCCTCGTTCCCAGGCCTTCGCACGTTCGTCGCTAGCAGTACGATAATTTGTAATGCTAGCGACGAACCATAGATAATAGAGTCGTAACCGGGATTGGAAACATCTCAATTAACGTGGCCACTCCGCGTTACCGGAAGTAGTACTTCCGGTCACGTACATAATGAGGCAAGGTGAGCGTGGCGGTCCGGAGCCATGAAACCAGTGCATGTTTATCGCGTCGGACGCTCAGATGCAGTGGTTTACATGCAGCTGGAGTAACTACACTACAGCTACAAAAGATGGAGCACGACTAGAGAGGCTCCTCATGCATGTACACTGAAGTTGCAAGAGCACATAACAATGGCAATGCACTAATAAATACACACACTAATACACTATACAGTTGTACAAAGAAACTGCTAACAAACTCTTGAATGTTGAGTTGCCATGTACACAACCTCTTTGGCACTGAAAACCAGAGAATTGGGTCACTGAAGCAGAGTCCACTGGATCAGTCATTGAGGGTGAGTGAAAACATAACATGGGCTTGGAATGCTGGGAGCGTAGCGATAAGTTTACACCAGACTTGGTGGCTAGATATCAACTAGCTGTCATGGAATTGGTACTGTGAATGGTAATCATGACTGGCGGTTCCCTGCAGATACGGAGTAAGATTGTGTTTTGTGCTTCATGTTTCCTCTCTTCTCTCTTGCCAATGCATGCCCAACTGAAATTTTCTCCCACCCATATCTGGTAATGTGTACAGGGAGTGCATACATGTAGCCAAAAAAACTAGTTACACAAAGACAAGAGCTAGTCTCGTACTAGTCTCACAAGCCAGACCCACTTCCGCAAAAAAAAAGGGAAGGGTCTGGTGAACTGCGTACACAAGCGAAAGAGAGCTAGGACATATTTTCCACTACTGCAGGAGTTGTAAAAATACTTTGACTATACTTCTCAGAGAGTGTGCTTACTCCGCAACAGGTAATTCAAGAGTGCATTATTTGAAATCTGGTTACGTCATCCAGCTAATTGCATTCTGGTGGGACACGGCTTGTGTATGTAGTTCACAAGACCCTTCCTTTTTTGCAGAAGTGGGTCTGGCTTGTGAGACTAGTCTCGTACCCATACTACTTTTCAGCGGGCAAAAAAAAAAGGGGGATGGTCTGGAAACAAGACTAGACAAGAGCTAGGCCTACATCATAAATGAAATGTCCATAATCTCTCCCCCACAAACTGCTCCCCAAGAAAGTTTATGGCATTGTGTAATATTACCATGCAATACTTCAGACTCAGAGCTTTCTTCTGAAATGTTCTAAACCAAAGCCATAAACCTACACTGAGAGCAACTGCTTCACAAACTTCTTTAGCTACTGTAGGCTAAATATGGCAGTATAGCTTCTGTAACTGAAGGAAAAAATGTTTCTAGCATCACAAACTATTACTATGCAATACTTCAGACTCGGAGCTTTCTTCTGAAACGTTCTAAACTAAAGCCATAAACCCACACTGAGAGCAACTGCTTCACAAAAGATTAACTAAATAGAGGTGCTCGTTTAAAGCTTTAAAATGACTACACCAGAATCAACTATAAGACACAAATTTTAGTTCTAATTGTAGCGCAACCCTTCCCAAACCGCATAGTACCCCACAAAACTCACCAGCTTCAGTACACTTCTCGCTTCTGAAGCTTTTTTGCTTGTCGGTCGGTCGCTCCTTCTCCCTCAAGGCAACCCACAGCTGCAACGCGGAGTGTCCGCGCGTTTAACTATGGAATATATGCGCATCACGTGAGATGTTTCCAATCCCGGTTACTCTATTATCCAGAGGAGGTAGTGCAGGTATACGGATTTTGTATACGTATGTTACGTCTTCCAGTGATATCCGTTATGATAATCGGAGTTTTGCGGTTGTCGTACAACGAAAGAGCTGTGCCAGACGGCAGATTTCGGCACCATCTGTTCCAAGCTGTGTTCATGCGAACGACCTATCCTTCAAGATATGTGTATTTCAGGTAGTCAAGGGTCCACACAGCTGTCAAGACCGCTGTTACTGCTCCTGACAGTATGTGAGAACGCTGTAAAAGCTGGGTCCAGCTTCAAGCCTCTGAAATTGGTGAGATTCAAGCGCCCATAGCGCATGAACGCAGGGTGTTATCAAGACCGGACTTGCACCAGATTAAAGATCTGTTTCTGTGCTTTCTGAAAATCCTCACATGATGGGTGACATCCCCATTAGATTTGGAGCTATAAGCCCATGAAATTAACCATGTTTTGTGGTTTTGGTGTGCATGGGTAACTTTGTCCAATCGTATCTCCTGAACCATACCACCTATGGACATGAGACTCGAACCGTTGGATGCAGCAAAGATTGAAGTTTATAAGGGTATGTAAAAGTATTGCGACATCCCCATCAGATATGGAGCTGTGAGCCCGTGAAATAAACCATTTTTCATGATTTTGATGCACACGGGTAAATTTGTGTGACTGTATCTCTTGAACCCTTCCCTCTACAGACACGAAACTTATACCATTGGATACAGCAAAGGTTGAGGTTTATAAGGACATGTTCAAGCATAGTGACATCCCTGTCACAATTGGAGCTGTGAGTCCTTGAAGTAAACCATGTTTCATGGTTCTGTACACATTGGTAATTTTGTGTGACCATATCTCCTGAACCCTACTACTTAAAGACATGGAACTTGTACCATAGGACACAGCAAGGATTGGCATTTATAAGGATGTGCTGAAGTATCATGACATCCACATAGATTTGGAACCACGAGCCCATGTGTTGGTTTTGGTATGTATGCATTGGTAATTCTGTGTGACCATATCTCCCGAACCCTACAAACTGTGGACATGGAATTTGTATTGTTGGACACAGCAAGGACATGCAAAAGACTTCGCATGAACCCTAGGGAGGTGTACATTATGCCGGCATCATAATTAGTAGCCTTGAGCAAACGAGCATAATTCTTAAAACCTGGAGCATAATACGTAAATTCAGATCATAATAAAATGATTTTACGAAGAGGCTACACATGCTCTTGCAAAGTCATTAGTCACTAGTTGCTGACTTGACTACAACGAGAGTACCACCTCAGCCAATGGCAAATCCAGTGATCAACAGCTTGCATCTATGTCCACTGAGTCTGAGTTTTGCAGGAGTTTGTCACTTAGTCATGCAAGCCACACCCTCTGCAAAAGGTGTGGCTTGTGTGACTATTTGTTACTGTCGCCAGCGAGATTCAGATGTCTGCATTTTGCACAATTCTATTGTATATTGAAGAAAGACCAACATTTCGTCAGCAGCATAATCAGTACTCTTTTAGGCCTAATAAGCTAGAAATTTAGGAATTTTGGAATAGCATAATTAGACAATTTTGAACATAGTGTACATGTTGCTTAATAAGCCCAAACAGTTAGGATTGTACTCCTCTGAACATTTAAACCGAATTGCATTTTTTGTTTACTGGAACATGCTCAAGGCTAGTAATACACTGACTTAGGCGGACCCATCTGTCACCTGACATACATTTACGTCAGCATACAAGACTGTAATATATATCAAACATCACGGTACTTTAGCAAGAACATTAGTCTCTCATTGTGTGTTACTACACTAATGCAATAGCTATCAATTTTGCTCTGACTGGAACTGAACAATGTTATTATGCGTTCTTGCTTTCTATGATTGGACGCAGCAAGGACTAAACACAATAAAGGAATTTAAGATGTTATGAGGCAAAAATAGAAGAAAGTGAAAGGGCCGGGAGTTGAACCGTCTGGCAGCCCAAGCCAGAGGTGTCCTGGTTTCGGCTAAATTCCTTTATTGTGCTTAGTCCTTGCTGTGTCCAATCATAGAAACCATGAACTCATAATAAAATGCGCTCTTGTAGAAACATATTAGCTTATTAGAGTGTTCCTGAAAACAAATGCAATTCAATGCATGGATGTTTAGAGGCATACTACAAATACAAATTGCTTGCTGTGTCCTACGGTACAAGTTCCATGTCCATAAGTAGTAGGGTTCAGGAGATATGGTCACACAAAATTACCAATGTGTACAGAACCATGAAACATGGTTTACTTCAAGGACTCACAGCTCCAATTGTGACAGGGATGTCACTATGCTTGAACATGTCCTTATAAACCTCAACCTTTGCTGTATCCAATGGTATAAGTTTCGTGTCTGTAGAGGGAAGGGTTCAAGAGATACAGTCACACAAATTTACCCGTGTGCATCAAAATCATGAAAAATGGTTTATTTCACGGGCTCACAGCTCCATATCTGATGGGGATGTCGCAATACTTTTACATACCCTTATAAACTTCAATCTTTGCTGCATCCAACGGTTCGAGTCTCATGTCCATAGGTGGTATGGTTCAGGAGATACGATTGGACAAAGTTACCCATGCACACCAAAACCACAAAACATGGTTAATTTCATGGGCTTATAGCTCCAAATCTAATGGGGATGTCACCCCCATCATGTGAGGATTTTCAGAAAGCACAGAAACAGATCTTTAATCTGGTGAAGTCCGGTCTTGATAGCAACCTTCATGCGCTATGGGCGCTTGAATCTCACCAATTTCAGAGGCTTGAAGCTGGACCCGGCTTTTACAGCGTTCTCACATACTGTCAGGAGCAGTAACAGTGGTCTCGACAGCTGTGTGGACCCTTGACCACCTGAAATACACATATCTTGAAGGATAGGTCGTTCGCATGAACACAGCTTGGAACAGATGGTGCCGAAATCTGCCGTCTGGCACAGCTCTTTCGTTGTACGACAACCGCATAACTCTGATTATCATAACGGATATCACTGGAAGACGTAACGTACGTATACAAAATCCATATACCTGCACTACCTCCTCTGTCTATTATCAGAGAGTCGGTAGATTCTCTATGTAGGGATGGCGCCGACGCGCAATATATGCAATACTTAAGCAAAAGCCGTATAACTTCACCACAAAGACGCTAAAAGCATATTTAAGCGCCCAGGCTTCCTCTTTGAGTGCCTTTGTGATCAGCAAGACTCATATAGTTGCCCAAAAGCCTCGCGGAAGACAGCTAAACGCAAAAGTGTGCGGTAGCAAAAGTGCCATTTTTCGTATTCTTCTTTCTTCGTTCAGCCTTGAATTTTTCAACAATGATATCTCGCAAATGGTTTAAGTGCTCACCGTCATTTTAGCACGAAACTGATGCTTATCACAGCGTGGAGCTCTACGACCACTCAGCGTCTTCATAATTTCAAATTCACCCTGGTCAATAAAAGCCATTCACAACACTCTGAGGCTGCTGCCCGTTGCTTAGGACGCCATTTTCTAATTTTGTACGCATGCGCACACGAAGTCTCGTTCCCAGACCAAAGGCCACGGTCATTGGTCTGGAAGCGAGACTAGTACACAATGAAATCGTCAGCGGGCATGGCTGGCACGGTCTTTTCCCCCCGCGGCATTGGGCAAGGCTTATGAACACCACGTAGGTAAGGCGCTGCATTCAGCTGCCTACTTGTAGCTACACTAAAAATAGCCTACTCACAGCTTTAGTGAACTGTAAAGCTAGGATGGTAAGTTGTCAGTATGGTAGTTTTCTGTGCTGCAGCTGGTCAGTCGTCATGTGATTGACAACTGAATCATGAAATTGGTTTCACAAAGTTTGGTTGGGAGAGTGGTTTGCCCTTCATCAGGTTCTAGCTGGCTATATTACACATAATTTATTACATGCCTGGAACCACTACTAAACTGTCAACGCTGTTTCAAGTTCTGGTGTTGTGGTTACACTTAGGCTTAGGTCTAACTGTAACTGAGATTAACATCAAAAAAAGTACAGAAACAAGACTTAAAAAACATTAAAAATGTAAAAAGATGTAGGGATGGCATGCCAAAAAGTATGCAAACAAGGTAGGGATAATGCATGAAAGCAAAGGTCAACATATTGGCAAAGCCCCATCCCTACATCTTTTTCACACTGCAGTTAGACAGCGTGTTTGAGAGCTGAATCTGCACCCATCCATGCAGTTATTAATGCTGTGCATGAGTACTTGAGCTTTACACACTGATTACTATGACTAGCAGCCACAAACTCTGGAGGAAGGCTCTCAAACACGCTGTCAAACTGCAGTGTGAAAAAGATGTAGGGATGGGGCTTTGCCAATATGTTGACCTTTGCTTTCATGCATTATCCCTACCTTGTTTGCATACTTTTTGGCATGCCATCCCTACATCTTTTTACATTTTTAATGTTTTTTAAGTCTTGTCTATGGACGAACGCGCGAAGGCCTGGGAACAAGGCCGGTGAGTATTGGATTACGCCTACATATTAATGCATTTTTACATTTTTTTTTTTCAATTTTCGGAAAAAAAGACCCGGCCGGATCCGTGAAACACAAGATCAATTTGGTATGGCCTAGTGGAAAACATGGTACCACAATTTGTCAAATTGGTGTGTTCTCGCACAGCACAAACCATGGGACACCGTGTCGCAAACATGCACGCGCGCACAGACAAGAAAGAACCGAAACTCATAACCATACAGACATGGCCTACTGACAAATATATACTCTCTGTAGCTCACCAGATGGTTGAATGTCCTAGCCCGTCGCCCTGCCGCTGTCGACAGTACAAGTTGGTTTCTACGAATACACGAGACTTGCAGCGCTGAAACAAGTTTAAACTTCGAATCGTTTTCTTCCAGACTCTAACCAGAGATAAATATATTTCTGCTCTAACACGATCTCAAGTCGTTCCCATGGGCACGTCACTAGCGGGAACAAAAATCCCATTAGTAAACTTTGACCTTTCGTTATATGCAGACCCTGGGGAGGCCTAGTCCCGTGCCCAGACCCCACCCGCGAGGAGAGGGTCTGGTGACATCCGGCTGATTCCTCGGGCTTCATTAAAAATTCATAGCTTATTGTACGCACAGTTGCCATGATCTGTACATGTACGCATGCGAAGAAGAATGTATGTCCATGCTAGGAAACTCCAGTTTGTGCACGACCGAGGGCCGTGCGCATAGGACTATTTAATGTATGTCCACACTAGGAAGCACCATTTTGTCCACAACCGAAGTCAGTGTGCATGTGTAGAAGGCTGTGTAGTGTATTTTCTTGCTTGCAAACACTAGTTTATGCACTTCCGAGGACTGTTCGCATGGGCAGTGGACTGTTTAATGCTTGTCCACACTAGGAAGCTCCAGTTTATGCACTTCCGAGGTCTGCGAGCATCCATAGAGGACTGCGTAAGGTATACCTACAGTAGGGAATGGCAGTTAACGCTTTGCCATGATCCGAGGACATACACTGCACAATCTTTTACACAAGCACACGGACTTTAGCCTCGTCGCCAGGCTTTCCCCGCGCGCGAACGAAAAATCGAAAGGAAAGGGGAGAGCCTGGTAAAATTTATCACGTGAGAAACGTCATAGGTAGAGAGAACTTAATTACACGTGGGCGAACGAATGAACTCGCCCACGCTGTATGGACAGAATACAGTTGCGATAGCTTTATGACCGACAGAATGGGACTAGACGGCACTATGCTACATTACCTGGCAGTACGGAAAGCTATGGTGAGCTTACACAGACCCGTACATTCGAAAATTACGCTAACCTACTCGCTTACCTGGCAAACTGACCGCTGAGAATGGCTTTCAAGGCGCTATTAAACGCCAAGGCGGCCCTTTCCTAGGCTTTGCTCAAGTTTTCTCTGCGCTTATTGTTCGAAAAAACTGCCAGAATGGGCTCCTACTAAAAAACAGCTACGTGTACTGTCGATTATCGATCAACTACGTGCGTGGGCACATCGACGATCCGCCTACGCTCAATTAAGTCCTCTCTACCCTTCTCTCTACCCCTACGTCACTCACGTGATGAATTATTCCAGGCCCTCTACCGCTTTTCCGTACTGCAAGCGACGGAAAGCTGGGCGGGGCCTGGGAACGAGGCTACACGGACTTCGGTCGTGAACAAAATGGTGTTTCCTCGGGTGGACATGAATTAAATAGTCCTCTGTGCATGCGCAGTCTTTTATCTTGCAGAAACAGGCGTTTCCTAGCCTAGACATACATTACTCAGTCTTCTGCACATGCGCACTGCTTGGAAATGCCAGTTTATGGAATTCCGAGGACCGTTCGCATGCTCAGTGGACTGTTTAGTACTTTTCCACGCTAGGAAGCTCCAGTTTATGTACTTCCGAGGTCAGTATGCATGTGCAGAAGACTGTGTAATGTATGTCTATGCTAGGAAATGCCAGTTTGTGGGCCGAGTGCATGTACAGAGGGCTATTTATTTCATGTCCACCCTAGGAAACATTTTGCCCACGACCGAAGCCTGTGTGGATGTGTAGAAGCCTGTGCGGAGCATGTCCTTGCTTGGAAATGCCAGTTGATGCATTTCCGAGGACCGTTCGCATGTGGAGTGGACTGTTTAATTAATGCTTGTCCATGCTAGGAAGCTCCAGTTTATGCACTTCCGAGGTCTGTGAGCATGCATAGAGGACTGTGTAAGCTATACCTACAGTAGGAAATGGCAGTTTACGCTTTGCCATGATCCGTACGCATGGGCAGAAGACTGAGTAATGTATGTGTATGCTAGGAAATGGCAGTTTGTGCACCACCAAGGGCCGTGCGGATCCATAGAGGACTATTTAATGTTAGTCTACACTAGCATTTTATCCCCGACCAAAGTCCGTTTGCATGCGTAGAAGGCTGTGTAGTGCATGTTCTTGTTTGTAATCGCCAGTTTGTGCACGACTGAGGGCTGTGTGCATGTGTAGAAGGCTGTGTAGTGTGTCCTTGCTTGCATGGAAACACCAGTTTATGCACTTCTGAGGACCATTCGCACGAGCAATGGACTGTTTAATGCTGTCCACGCTAGGAAGTTTTAGTTTATGCACTTCCGAATTCCGTGAGTATGCACAGAGGACTGTGTAAGGTATAGTTAGACTAGGAAATACCAGTTTATGCTTTGCCATGATCCGTACGCATGCGCAGAAGACTGTGTAATGTACGTTCATGCTAGGAAACGCAAATTTGTGCACGACTGAGGTCCGTGTGCATGCACAGTGGACTGTTTAATGTATGATCACGCTAGGAAACACCATTTTGTGCACGACCGAGGTTGGTGTGCAAGCGCGTAGAAGGCTATGTGGTGCATGTTATTGCTTGTAAACGCCGGTTTGTGCACGACTGAGATCCTTGTACATGTATAGAAAGGTGTGTAGTATATTTTCTTGCTTGCAAACACCAGTTTATGCACTTCCGAGGACCGTTCGCATCCGCAGTGGACTGTTTAATGCTCGTCCACGCTAGAAAGCTCCAGTTTATGCACTGCAGAAGTCCGCGAGTATGCACAGATGACTGTGTAAGGTATCTCTACACTAGAAAAGACAAGTTTATGCTTTGCCATGATCTGTATACGCATGCGAAGAATGTATGTCCATGCTAGGAAACTCCAGTTTGTGCACGACCGAGGGCCGTGCGCATAGGAGTATTTAATGTATGCCCACACTAGGAAGCACCATTTTGTCCACAACCGAAGTCAGTGTGCATGTGTAGAAGGCTGTGTAGTGTATTTCTTGCTTGCAAACACTAGTTTATGCACTTCCGAGGACTGTTCGCATGGGCAGTGGACTGTTTAAGCTTGTCCACACTAGGAAGCTCCAGTTTATGCACTTCCGAGGTCTGTGAGCATGCACAGAGGACTGTGTAAAGTATACCTACACTAGGAAATACCACTTTATGCTCTGCGATGATCCGTACGCATGAAGGTCTATTGTTATGAAACGCTAGTTTGTGCAGGACCGAGAGTCGTGCACAACCACAGAGGACTATTCGATGTATGTCCACACTAGGAAACACCATTTTGTCCGCGACCGAAGTCCATGTGCACGTGTAGAAGGCTGTGTAGTGTATGTCTTTGCTTGTAAACGCCAGTTTGTGCACGACTGAGGTCCGTTTGCAAGTGTAGAAGGCTGTGTAGTGTATGTATTGAAATCCTAGCCTCTTCAACCGCTATAAGGGAAAAAGAAATAGAGTCGTGCGTGAGCTGAGAAGGGCCAAGAGGGATTACTATTTTAGAAACCTCAATCCAAACAATACCAAACAGTTCTGGAAGACTGTAAAACTAATGAATAAACAGAAAACTTCCATTCCTGCTCTTAACAGGAATGGCACGGCAGCTAATGAAGACTCTGAGAAGGCCAACATGCTCAATCAATACTTCTCTGAATGCTTTAGTATGGCTGAACCACCCTTGGCTAATGGGGACTATTGCAACATCTAAACCACTGGTGAATGTCCTCAAGACATACTTTGTACAGAAGATGAAGTTTTCTATATGTTGAATTATTTGAATACCACCAAAGCTAATGGTCCAGACAGAATATCTGCATGAATGTTGAAAAATACTGCCCCTAGCATTACTCCATCCCTGACAAAGCTATTGAATCTCTCCATTCAAAGTAGTAGATTCCCAGAGTCATGGAAACTTTCTTCGGTTGTACCCATCCCCAAAGGCAATGAGCATGAAAGTCCATCTAACTACAGGCCAATCTCACTACTGTCAGTGACAAGTAAGCTACTAGAACGCCATTTCCATCAATTGATTTCAGACCACTTGTCCGATAACCATCCTCTTGCTAATACCCAGTGGGGGTTCCAGCCTGCAAAGTCTACTGTCAGTGCATTGTTGTCCACCACCTACGATTGGTTGGAGGAAATGGAGGCAGGTAGGGATATCTGCTCAGTGTTTCTAGACCTTAAAAAGGTGTTTGATACGGTTCCCCACCAATCTCTCATGGAAAAACTTGTGCAATTAAACCTAAATCCATTCATTCTTCAGTGGTTGTGCAGCTATCTTATGCATGAACATTTGAAACTGAAAACTCGCAAACAAAACAGCAATATACATGCAACCCGTAGAGAGGTATGGAGATACACTCATGCTGACTTTCCCAAAGCTAACTACTTATTGGATGAGCTGGACCTTGGACAGGTCTTTGTCCCGAGTGATATTGACCAGAGCTGGATTAATTGGAGAGAAGCATTCCTGTCAATTATGGACATGTGCATTCCCCATGCTACCCTTCCAACTAGAAAATCACTTCCATGGCTGACAAAGACTCTTGTTAATGCTATGAAGAAAAGAAATTACTATTTTAGATAATCAAAGTGGAGTGGAGATCTACATGCCTTTGCAAAGTACAAGACCTTGCGAAACTATATCGTCATGGCCCTTTGTGAGGCCAAACAAGCCTTTTTTGCACGTCTACAACCCACCAACAAGGATTTTTGGGGAACACTTAAGCAAATCAACAACACTAAGACTACAATACCTACTCTTACCTCCTCAAACAATGCACTTGCGGCTACTACAAATGCTGAGAAGGCCAACTGTCTGAACAAGCACTTCTCGAGCTGTTTCAACACAGCTCTACCACAACTATCACAAAGTGAGTTTTTATATCTTGATCCTGATAAGTGCCCAAGTCATCTCCTGTGCAATGAGTCTGAGGTGTATGATCTACTGGCCCTGACAACATCGCTGGTTGTATGATAAAGAGCACTGCTTGCAGTATCACATCTGCAGTAACTGCCTTATTCAATCAAACGATTAGACAAGGTAAAATTCCAAATGATTGGAAAACAGCACGTATCACACCTGTTCCAAAAGCATCTGATCGCACACAAGTTGAAAACTATCGTCCAATTTCCATTCTACCCATCTTAATTAAACTACTTGAGTGACACATCTACAACTGTTTGATGAAGCACCTAAGTGACCACCACCCTCTGTCTGATAATCAGTGGGGTTTCACCTGTGGGAAGTCCACTGTTGGAGCACTGTTAACTGCAGTTGATAGCTGGCACCAGCAACTTGACTCAAGAATTGATATTTGTGCAGTATTTTTTGATCTGCGCAAGGCCTTTGACAGTGTCCCACATGGGCTGCTGCTAAACAAACTATCTAGACTAGGTGTTGATCCCTACCTACTGCAGTGGATTGCCAGCTATCTCTGTGAAAGAACTCAGAGTGTCTGTATAGATGGAAGTTCCTCTGAACCGCTATCAGTTGTGTCCGGGGTTCCACAAGGATCCGTGTTGGGGCCATTACCGTTCCTTATCTACATTGATGATATCTCTCAAATTATCTTTTCCAATGGCAGTCTACTTCTTTATGCTGATGACATTGTCCTCTACCGTCCCATCTATTGTCAGGAGGACTACAACTCTCTTCGGAATGATGTCGACTCATTGTGTGACTGGACTTCTTCAGCTTTTCTGAATCTCAATGCAGCAAAATGCAAATATATGGTAATTTCCAGGAAGAAGCAGCCCATAGTTCCATTGACTCCAATACTAATTTGTGGAAATGCTCTTGAAAGGGTGAACTCCTTCAAATATCTGGGGGTTTGGATCACTGAAGACCTCACTTGGTCAAGGCATGTGACTGAAACCTGCACTAAAGCCAGGAGAGTTGTCGGCCTGATCTGCAGACAATATTACCAGTATTCCACTCCTGAAGCTTTGAATCAGCTATATGTTTCTTTCGTGAGACCGCATCTCGAATATGCTGCCCCTGTATGGGATCCCCATCTTCAAAACGACATTGACAAACTGGAGAAGGTACAAACGTTTGCACTACGAATGTGCACAAAGAACTGGATGGCTGGCTATGACGATCTACTTACTTGTTGTAATATCCCCTCTCTGAAAACCAGGCGCTTATATCTCAAATTAGTTTTTTTGTATCAGTTGGTCAATGACCTCATTGTATATCCCAGTCATGGGGTCTCACATCGTAACTTATCTGTAAATATTAGACATGGTCACCCAGGACTCTTATGTAGGCCCTTTTCTAGAACACAAGCTTATAACATGTCCTTCTTCCCCCACTCAATTTCTGTCTGGAATACTTTGCCTGTAGATATTGTCACTTCACCTACACTTTGTTCGTTTAAGTCTCGTCTGAAATATGTAGCTACTATGATATTCAGTGTATCACCTTTAAGTTAGTGCATTCTTCTGGGTGCATTACTTATTAGCTATACATGCTACTCTTGTACCCTTGCTCTTTAAGCAAAATTTTTATATACAAAAAAAAAAAAGAAAAAAAAAGAAAAAAGAACAGGCAGCAAAAGGTTGTGGATGGAGGAGAGGAATCAGGGACCATCCCAGTGATCTCAGGCGTGCCACAGGGATCGGTACTTGGTCCTCTTTTATTTCTAATCTACATTGATGGTGTTACCAGGATTCCATTGTCTGAAGGAAGCAAACTAGTGCTCTATGCTGATGACATGTTACTATACAGAAGAATTAGCAGCCCTGAGGATTTTAATATCCTCCAAAATGACGTTGATGCAGTCAACAACTGGGTGAACGAGAACCATCTTTGCTTCAACACCACCAAATGCAAATATATGCTGATTTCACGCAAGAGACCAAGACCAATGCATCCCCCTGCAATACTAATTAATGGTACACCTCTTGATATCGTGGATTCCTACAAATACCTTGGGTTACTCATCTCCTCTGACCTTTCATGGTCACATCATATTGACTCAATATGCAGCAAAGCTAGAAAAATTTTAGGCTTACTCTACCGGAGATTCTCCCATGACACCGAGCTGGACGCCCTTCTGCAACTATATCTGTCACTGGTAAGGCCCCATCTTGAGTATGGGAGTCAGGTTTGGGATCCACATCGACACAAACCAACTTGAGAGGGTGCAAAAATTTGGACTGAGAATATGTGCTAAGCAATGGGACTTGAGCTACAATGAGCTTCTGTCAAACTTTGATGTACCCACATTAAATGATCGTAGGCTGTACCTCAAACTTCCTACCATGTATAAAATTCATGACCTCCTTGTTTTCCCTCCTGTTTTTGTATGTCGTAGTACTGGGGCATATGTAAATAGTTATTCAACCGTATGCGCATACCAACAGTTTCTTGTACTCATTTGTTCCACATTCTATTTCACTTTGGAATTCATTACCTAATAGTATTACTAATGCACATTCACTCACTTCCTTTAAGTCACAGTTAAATACTCATCTTTATTATAATAGTTAAATACTCACTTGTAATACGGGTGCATCTTTTATTAGCTTACTGCTACTGTTGTACCCTTTGCATATTGCATAAATTTATTATAGAAAAAAAAAAAGAAAAAAAATGTATTTGCTTTGAAACACCAGTTTATATATGCATTTCCGAGGACCGTTCGCATGCGCAGTGGATTGTTTAATGCTTGTCCACAGTAGGAAGCTCCAGTTTATGCATTTTCGAGGTCCGTGAGCATGCACAGAGGGCTGTGTAAGGTATGTCTACACTAGGAAATACCAATTTAAGCTTTGCCATGATCCGTATGCATGCGTATACGACTGTATAATGTATGTCCATGCTAGGAAACGCCAGTTTGTGGACGAACGAGGTCCATGCACTTGAACAGAGGACTAATTAACCCTTTAACAACAGATGACGCCGAATTTGGCCGCATGTTATCAGTTGGCGCAATCCGTTTTGAAGATAGGTTCTGCGCTAGCAGAAAGGGTGGGACAGGGGGAGGTGGGTGGGTGCACCGCTCTGGCTGACAATGCATGGCGGCGGTTGCAGCTGCCTGTAGAAAAGCCTTGGTCAACGGTCTGGCTGACAGTGCATGGCGGCGGTTGCAGCTGCCTGTACCGCTCTGGCTGACAGTGCACGCCGGGCGGCAGTTGCAGCTGCCTGTACCGCTCTGGCTGACAGTGCATGGCGGCGGTTGCAGCTGCCTGTACCGCTCTGGCTGACAGTGCACGCCGGGCGGCAGTTGCAGCTGCCTGTACCGCTCTGGCTGACAGTGCATGCCGGGCGGCAGTTGCAGCTGCCTGTACCTCTCTGGCTGACAGTGCATGGCGGCGGTTGCAGCTGCCTGTACCGCTCTGGCTGACAGTGCACGCCGGGCGGCAGTTGCAGCTGCCTGTACCGCTCTGGCTGACAGTGCATGCCGGGCGGCAGTTGCAGCTGCCTGTACCGCTCTGGCTGACAGTGCATGGCGGCGGTTGCAGCTGCCTGTACCGCTCTGGCTGACAGTGCACGCCGGGCGGCAGTTGCAGCTGCCTGTACCGCTCTGGCTGACAGTGCATGGCGGCGGTTGCAGCTGCCTGTACCGCTCTGGCTGACAGTGCACGCCGGGCGGCAGTTGCAGCTGCCTGTACCGCTCTGGCTGACAGTGCACGCCGGGCGGCAGTTGCAGCTGCCTGTACCGCTCTGGCTGACAGTGCATGCCGGGCGGCAGTTGCAGCTGCCTGTACCGCTCTGGCTGACAGTGTCCGGAGGAGCGTTCTCTGGTTGGAGGGCCCTGACTATTGAACGCTCGCTAATGAGTGGGTGTGTCCAAGGTCATGAACCTACAGAGAACATGTCAGTAAAGCTTTGAGTCAAGTTTCCAGTGCTAGCTCCAAGCAGAAGTGAAAATACGGACAATGGAAGGTATCCGTAGCCTAATAAACACTTCCAGTAAATAGCCTATGGTTGTTAAAGAGTTAACCGTAGTTAGTTAAATGGATTTTATCCAGCGGAATGGGTTACACAGGAGGTCGTGAACCTATTTAGTGTGCTTCCCTAAAATAGTGATGTCAGAGTTTCCAACAGTATGTAAATATTCTTCTACACAGGCCATTTCTCCACAATGTCTTAATGTATTGACATCAAATTTGATATAGAGGTTCTTTAGAGGCTTGGGTATATTTCCTTGCACAGCTTTGTTAAAAATATCTGCCTCGATCAAAACTACACACAATTTTTTGTCACATCTCGCTACTTTTCTGCAAATTGTTGAAGTATTAAGACATTTTGTGATGCTGCTCACAGTTACTTCAATATTCAACAAAGCACAACCAGTTCTGTATACTAGAGTAGTTGTCCAATGGGATGGTACAGGTTTTTGATTGGAACCTTGCTCCAACTTCCCCGGAAATGCAACTATTTATGGCCACAAAATGCCGTGTTTTAAGCATTTATCAAGCCTAGTGCAAGGACTATACTAGATATCTAAAAGCCACAACCTTCATTGGACTGAATAGGTACAGACTATCCTTCACAGCGAGTTTTGTTCTAATCGGGCTTACAGCGGCTTCTGGAAAGGTAGTGACCGGAATATTGCGCTAAAATGACGTAGAAAAAATTTGGCAAACCGGTTACATTTCGAAGACCGTACCGCTTGCTGTATTCACCCAATCTCATTGATATGGGTACCGTTGGAATCGCCATTTTATGCTCTTTTCGAAAATAAAGGTTGTTGTTGTGATAAACGAATTTTGATTTTCACCCCGACATCGCTACCTAAAACAAAACGCTTACGTGTACAAAATAACACAGATATTAGCTAGAAGAACATATGATTGACAAAAACAAATTCACGATACAAAGACTATGGTGACACAAAGGAGGAAGACACTGCTTCAACTATTTAAATAAATTATAAGTACGTAAGCAACAAACATTAGCAGGAAGTGAGTTCCATAAAAATGGTGCAGATACTAAAAAAGAGAAACGAAGTGTTAACTCTTGATGACATAGTCTGTAGTGTACATGCATGCCAAAATCTCGTCTGTTGCGAACCCTAGTAAGACCAGTATTTTGTGAACTCAATTCAGTCCATGCCATTTAATTAAGGTATGTACATGCTAGGAAAGGTCTGTTTATGAACAAAGCAGGTCCAGCTTTCCCTAGTCTATCTCTTGGTGATCTGATAGTGGTACTAGAACATGTCTGCATTTGTGTAGTCTTTTTGTTGGTGAAGGGGAGGGGAGTGCACACACAAGTTCAGCATAGCCTCATTTCCAGGCCTTCCTTACTTAGCTTTCCATCACTTGCAGTGCCGACAGAAAGCTGGGTGGGAGCTTGGGAACAAGGCTGATTTGAAACATACAACTATGCTAAAGTAATGATTAGTATACTTGTGTGACACCGTCTTGGGCTTGTAGTATAAGGCTGGCTGTGTATGCAAGTGACACATAAGTTTCAGAATTTATGTAATAGAATCAAGTAAGTACATAAGCAGTCAGTGGAGAAGGTAGAAATTCCATGGATAGTTTGAGTGCATGCATAGCTACCTCACAATGCACACAGCTAACTGTACACAGCAGGTTTGCCATGGTACTAACAAATTATGCACACAAACACTTGAAATCAATTTGTGGGTGTACATGCTTTCACTGCCCAAAGTTAGGCCTCATGGACTGGTTGTACTCTCACATGATCATCTTTATCAAGTATGCTGTACTCAGTCTTATATGCATGTTTCATGGAGGCTAGCTCTATGCTGTACAGTCAATTTCCCCCTCAACAACTGCCACAAATATATACCTTCATTCTGACTACTTTATCTTACTTGGTGTCTTTTACCTTGACTCGCTGCATACTCTCTGAATGCATGCCAGTTTTCAGTAAGTTAAAAGAGGGTTAAAGTACATATGCAAGGGGGGGGGGGGGGGGGGGTGACGGGGAACTCCCATGTGAGTTTTATGATGTAACCTCATGGAGGTATATAAACTAAGACGATCCCTTTAAGTATACATACGAGGAAGACCATGGACCTTGTTTGTGAATATACTGGCATTTTTCAAGGTGTACACTTGCTTTGGCGGGCGTCCACGGGTCACGTTCTGCATACACAGGCCTTTCCTGGCGTATATATGCTTAAACCGTGTCATTTATCTTTGCTTAAACAGACCACTTAGGATGTCCACGGATCTCGCTGTTGCATAAAGTGGTGTAGCCTCATCCCCAGGCCCCTCCCCCCCCTGAGGAGAGGCCTGGTACACACTGTTTGCGCATGTGCGTAATATCCCCAGTTTTTAGGGGATTTGTAAATAACGGATACTTACCGTACATTAGGTACATATACGAACCGTGCATGTTCGTTTCACGCAAATGAATGAGAGTGCGGATCTGAAGTGTGGCTGCTTCTCCAGTCAAATTTCTGTTTGGTAAAGCTTTATCGTGCGCCGTTTCTGATGTAAAGGCCGGTCATGTTCAAGACGGAGCCGCTACAAGTTGTGTACAAAGAGAGATAAGTGTGTTTTATGGCTACGAACGGGCCTTTTTGGCACATTGATTTGTTGTTTGAGTGTAAGTTTTGAAGAAATGATACTGCCACGTCTGAAAAGTAGTATTCTAGTAGTATTCTGCAAGTCAAATTGCTGCTGGAGTCTATTTTGAAGAAAGCTTTGTATTCTTAGTTAGTAAATCTTCCGCATATGGACAAGATAAGTGCACAAAGTTTTTTACGGAAAATATAATGGAATATATCGCGCATGCGCAAACAGTCTGTACCAGGCCTCTCCTCGGGGGGGAGGGGCCTGGGGACGAGGCTAAAAGTGGTGTTGATCAGGGTGTACATGCATTCAACCTACCTTGGCAGAGTGTCCACAGACCTCGTCCATGCATAAACAGGCCTTTCTTAGCGTTTACATACCTTAACCAGACCACCTAGGATGTCCACGGACCTCGTTCGTGCATACACTGGCGTTTATCAGGGTGTACATACATTCAACCTGCCTTGGAGGGCATCCACAGTCCTGGTTCGTGCATAAACAGGCATTTAGTTGGATGCACACATCTTAAATAGACCACTGAGGAAGACCGCGGACCTCGTTTGTGCATATACTGGTGTTTTTCAAGCTACACATCAAACTTGCCTTGACTGAGCAATTCCATGGACCTCGTACATGGAAAGTACATGTGACCACTAACAATATTGTACAATGTAGTTAGCTTAAGGTACTTATGATGAACTGACAGACGGGGAAGCAGTGGCGTAGCCAGACTGGGGCACACTGGGGAATGTGCCCTAGCAACTAGAGGCCGTGCCCCACCAGTGCAGGTATATACAAGCGAATTATCAGCGCTGATAGTATTGCTGTTGATCGCAAATCGGGCGCCAAACCATCTTGAAATCGAACAGCGCAGTATCGCTACGTATATCCACAGGATTACGAGTCTCATACGCTCACCGTACGCGAGTTTGCCGTATATGTGACATACACTGCACTACGATATGGTCTCAGAACCGACCTGGGAGGTTATAAAATTCGAAACATTTTCTAGGAGAGCATGCCCCGGATCCCCTAATGCTTCTGCACTTCACACAGAATTTCGCACAAATGTAGTGTGCCCATGCTGTGCCCTAGCATCAGCGATGTCCTGGCTACGCCACTGCGGGGAAGATTGAGCAACTGCAACATACTATCATAGTCCAAATCCCACAGATTGAGACAGTCTTTACAAGCAAATTTTCGCACAGCTTCCAGTGACTGCATGCCCTTATTTAAGAAAGGGTCCCAGAGTTGGCAAGCGTATTCAGGTGAGGTCGTATGCATGTACAATAGATAAGCATGCAGCAGGGTGTTGGAGTCAGCCCAGCTATAAAATTGTCTGTACAAAATTCCAACTAGATTCCTGGCCTTAGTACATATTTGTTCGATATGGTCAGACCAGGATAGCCTTGATGTCACCAATACGCCTAGACAGGGATAGCTTTCAACCTGCTCTAATGTTACACCCCCTAATAGGAGTCCAGTTGGAGGCAGATGGGGGTGTATCTTTCTTGAACAGATACTTGCATTTATGTGGATTCAATGTTAAGTAATTGGTGCTAATGCAATCTTGTATGGCATCAATATCTGCTTGCAGACTCAGGGTGACTGATTGGTTTGTAGAGGAGGATGTCATCTGCGTACATTGTCAGCTTGGATCCATCAGTGACTGTCAGAGAGGAAACATAGATAAGAAACAGTAAGGGCCCCAGAACTGAACCCTGTGGAACACCAGACAGCACAGATATAGTACCAGATGAGGCACTATCCACCACAACATATTGCTGTCTGTTGCATAAGTACGAGGTAATCCACTGCAAAATGTGTTGGTTCAGTCCAGTATCTTTAAGCTTATGCAGAAGAGGAAGATGGGGAACACTGTCAAATGCTTTACGCAAATCGAAAAAGACAAGGGTAACATCGGAGCCGTTTTCCATGAGTTGGAGGATCTTGTGAAAAGTTGACACAAGAGCTGCAACTGGATTTCCCAGGGCAAAACCCCCATTGGGCAGTAGAGAAGCTCCCATTCAGCCAAGTGTTCAAATACAATGCTGTAAATATGTCTTCACATGACCTTGCTGACCACTGAGAGAAGAAATATTGGCCTGAAGTTTGAGGGAGTGTCCACATTAGCTTAAGACTTAGGGATCGGGACAACAGATGACAGTTTCCATTTTGAAGGAATTCTCCCAGTCGTGATCGACAGATTGAAAAGCTCTGTTAGGAACGGTGCAATAGAAATAGCAGTTCCTTTGAGCATTTTCCCAGAAATTCCATCAGGTCCTGAGGCTTTGTTGGTTTCCAAGGCATTCAATAAGTTGAAAATCTCCTGTTTAGTGCGAAGGATATCCTCAGGTGGTAGTGATGAGGGATCAGCTATGAAGCATTGACGGTCCGACTCACTCAATGGAGGAATAGTATTATTTAAATTCTTAGAGAACACTTCACTGAACAAGGATGCCTTGTCAATATTTGATGAGGCTTCAGTTGCAATATTCTTCAAGGTGGGAACCTGACTGGATGTTTTCTTCATATATTTAATTGTTTTCCAGAATTTGACATTCTCTTCAAGTGTTGCTTCTTTGATTGTCTCAACAGTTGTACAACTTCATTTCTCAAAAATGTGTACTTAGACCACAAGCTGCCTTGGAGGGCGTCCACGGACCTCGTCTGTGCATAAACAGGCCTTTCGTAGTGAGTAGATACCTTAAACAGACCACTGAGGAAGACCATGGACCTCGTTCGTGCATATACTGGCGTTTTTCAAGGTGTACAGATATCAAAGTTGCGTTGGCGGGTGTCCATGGGTGTCGTTCGTGCATACACAGGACTTCCCTAGCGTATATTACCTTAAACAGACCACTGAAGAAGACCATAGACTTTGTGTGTGCATATACTGCCGTTTCTCAAGGTGTACATACATCAAATTATGTAAAACTAATAAGATAAAACTGAGCTGAGGATATTATAGATCCCACTTACCCCAACATGCAGCTCAACAGTCAGCTCACCAATGCTCACAAGTGATATTTCCCAACATTAAATACAGGCCATTGTACCCGACATTTAAAATTAATGCAGCCCTTAGTAGCTTGCTTACCCTATTCTCTTCTAAATTGGTACTACACACCTGGACAGAGCTATAGCTTACTGTGTATTAGCCTATCTCAGGAAACTTGAAAATACTTCTACTTATTTGCAACTGGCTGCTGTACATAAGTCAGCCTCGTTCCCAGGCTGGCTCAGCTTTCCTTGGCTTGCAGTTACAAAAGATCTGCAGTGGCCCAGGGGTTGAGGATAACACGGAAGTATAAGCATTTCCATAAAAACCGCATCCATATTCGATAATCGCCAAACAGACCTTTTCTAGCATGTAAATGGATTAAACAGAGCACTGCGAAAGTCCACGGATCTCGTTCGTGTATAACACGCGTTTTTCAGCGTGTATATACATTTAACATGCCTTGGTGGACGTACACGGAACTCGTTTGTTCATAAACTGATGTTTATCAGGGTGTACATGCATTCAACCTGCCTTGGCGTGCTTCCACCGACCTGGTTCATACATAAACAGGCCTTTCCTAGCGTGTAGATACCCTTAACAGACCACTGAGGAAGACCACGGACTTTGTTCATGCATGTACTGGTGTTTTGTAAGGTGTACATACATCAAACTTGCTCTGGCTTTTGAATGTTACAGTCTCAAGTTCTTGGGCAAGATATTACAAGAAGGACCTCGAGATTCTTCATTGGGCACCGCCCCCCTCACGTCTACCGGACATCACACACGTGACTCTGTCTTCCAGGCCTCCCCCCTCCATTTGTGCATACTGCAAGCAATCAACTGGAGGCGGGAACGAGGCTACGCGTGTTGACTATATAGTACAGCTGAACACTCCTGGCTAAGATACCTCATCTCGTTCTCCATCCTGAGATCTGCCATCCAATGCATCAGAGGTGCATGCTCCTCCTGCGGCCACGCTTGTAACAAGTTTGACACCACAGCTAGATACAATTGTCATTGAAGTATCTTTGGTTAAGATACTTCACTAAGGCTGAGAGGGCAAAACATTTGCCATCACAAAATTGGACCTATGGTGACACAGAATTTTATAGTGACCACACTAGCTATTTTAGCATGAAGGGACTTACATTAGCTAAAGATGAATTTTTAAAACCACTGCTAACCTGAGTTATGGTGAAAATGTTGACACTTCAGTGACCACACAAACTTCATCCTGATTTGCAGCTCTAGAGCCTTGTATAAAGGCTAAGGTAGGTACATCATTAAGAAGCTAGCCTAGATCTATTAGCTACAACTTTCTGGTAGCAGACTAGCTATACAGCACAGCCACACTGTGCTACAAGTCATTATGATGCTTCAGTGAAGTGTGCACGTAGCTACTGGCTTGCTCCACTACAGCACATCCCACGCCTCCACAGCGCTTTTGATAGCAACGGAGCTCAACACTGACCGATGTCTCCCAATAGGCTTTGCACTGTGTTGTTAGCTCTTACACAACTCAGATATAAAGATACACAATAGTAGCGTGGCTATCATCTGCCCAGCAAGCTGGCTGTCTTTATTTAGTTATGTATGCATGTGATTCATGAGTATTTAAGTCTGGGTTTGTACAGTTTTGTCAGTTCTCTCTGTAGTTCTCTCAGTTCTCTCTTCTACAAATAAATTAGATTCATCTATTGAGTTTGCTTCTTCTTTTTGTTCATGCCTTAAATCAATAATTAAACAATGAAATCCCAAGACTTCATAGCATGCCTCAAGTTTGCTATTCACAAGGTCAAATTCCACTTTGCCTGGTACTTAAGTACAGGAAATATGTAGGTGATAGGTAAAACACCAAGTGATAGAGCTATTCAGTGAATGGAACAACCTGATACAAGTCAGCAAAAGAAGCTAGCAAAGGAAACTACTGAATGCCTAATATGTAGATAGACTTGAAGTACAGAAGCAAAGACAAGACAATGCACACCAAAAATACCATGCGTAGTGATGTCACTGTTCTATATTTAGTTATGTATGCACGTGATTCATGAGTATTTAAGTCTGGGTTTGTTATCAGTTCTCTCTGTAGTTCTCTCAGTTCTCTCTCGGTCTCTCTAAGTCTATCTTGTACCCAGACATTACAGTGATTGCAACTGAACCCACATTTTAGTAGTAGGTTACTACATTGCCGATGAGAGGTCGGATCGATACGAGACTCCCGAACTATGGCAGTACAGTTTGGTCATGTGGGCGAATTCGAGGAAGGTCGCGAGGAATGGATGCAGTATGCAGAACGCCTTGGACACTTCCCGACGGCTAACGGAATCACCGACGGGGATAAGAAACGAGCTGTGCTTCTGTCTGTGATTGGCCCCAAGGTGTAAAAGTTGCTTGGGAGCCTGATCGCGCCAGCCAAACCGGGCAAAAAGTCGTACGAAAAGTTAGTCGAGGTGATGACGCAACATCACAACCCACCGCCCTCCGAGATAGTACAGAGGTACAAGTTCCACACACGGCAACGACAGCCGGGAGAGACAATTGCAAAGTATGTGTCAGAGTTGCGCTCGTTGGCGCAGACGTGTCGATTCGGAACGACACTCGAAACGATGATTTGAGACCGCCTCGTGTGCGGAGTGAACAACGACCTCATTCAGCGTCAGCTATTGTCGGAAACAGAGCTGGACTTTAAGAAAGCTCTGGAGTTGGTTCTGGGATTGGAGACTGCAGCAAAAAACATTCGTGAGCTGCAAGGTACAAGACGTGCAGCGGAACCGCAGCTGCAGAAAGATGTGTGCAAAGTTCAGTGTGAGGTCACGAATAATTGTTACAGGTGTGGAAAGCAAAACCACAAGTCTGCCCAGTGCCCATTCAGGACCGCCAGGTGTCACAACTGCGGCAAAGTAGGCCATATAAGGAAGGTTTGCAGACAACCTAAGAGACCACCCACTTCTCAAGGGAGACAGACACAAAAGCACCCAGTCAAGACTGCAAGAGGGAATTGAGGACCCTAATGAGCTTCCATCTATCTTGCACACCCTTAGAGCTCAGGCTGGCCAACCTCTGCAAGTGGACTTAATGCTAGATGGAAAGCCACTGTGTATGGAGGTTGATACTTGGGGCTGCCGTGTCATTGGTGTCAGAGAAGACATACCGGAGTCTGTTTCCAGAACATTGCTTACAGCACTCAAAAGCCTGTTTGCGTATGTACTCAGGAGAGTCGATCACAGTGATAGGACAGGTGGAAGTGGAAGTGTGTTATGAGGAACAGCAAGTCAAAGTTCCTCTGCTGGTGGTCAAGGGTGAAGGTCCAAGCTTGTTTGGACGAGATTGGCTGACAAAGATCCGTCTCGAATGGAGAGCAACCAACACAGTGAAATGAAGAGCATTAACCAGTGTGGCGAAAAAAGACATTGAGATCCAGCCAGGATTCGAACCTGGGTCTTCTGAATTCTACCAACTGAGCCACTGGAGCTCTGGCATTGGAGCAGAGGATAGATGGTATTTATCCATGGACACATTTCGAATCTCAGGCTGGATCTCTCAATCTGTAGGCTTTACTCTGCATTGGTGAGTACCGAAGTACTTTATGCTGCAGCCCCAGCGAACTGGGTATCTGCAGCATAAAGTACTTCGGTACTCACCAATGCAGAGTAAAGCCTACAGATTGAGAGATCCAGCCTGAGATTCGAAATGTGTCTATGGATAATACCATCTATCCTCTGCTCCAATGCCAGAGCTCCAGTGGCTCAGTTGGTAAGAGCATCTGACTAGAATTCAGAAGACCCAGGTTTGAATCCTGGCTGGATCTCAATGTCTTTTTTTGCCATCAAATATAACTCTGCAAATAAAACATCCTTTTTTCACATTAACCAGTGTGTTGGAGAGCTACAGCTCAGTGTTTGAGCCAGGCCTTGGAACATGCAGGGATACAAGGAGAAGATTCATGTTGACCCTGGAGCTCAGCCGAAATACTGCAAAGCACAGTCAGTCCCTTATGCCATGAGGGGTAAGGTTGAGGAGGAGTTAGAGCACCTCGTGAGCGAAGGTATTATCGAGCCAGTTCAGTTGCTGATTGGGCAGCTCTAATTGTGCCTGTAGTGAAGAGTGATGGAAAAACTCCCTCCGAATCTGTGGTGATTTCAAGCTCACCGTGAACCAGGCCTTGAAACCCGGCAGATACCCCATCCCAAAGGTCAAGGATCTCTTTGCGAAGCTCGCAGGAGGAAAAGCTTTCACAAAGCTTGATATGTCTCAAGCGTATCAGCAGCTGCTACTTGACGAGGAATCCCGAAAGTATGCAGTCATTAACATGCACCGTGGGTTGTTCCGATACAACCGACTCCCATTCGGAATCTCTTCGGCCCCGGATTTTCCAAAGAGTGATGGAGTCCATCCCCAGTGGTATTCCCGGTGTAATCGTCTACATTGATGATGTCCTAGTGACTGGAAAGTCTGAAGAGGAGCACCTGTCTGCGCTGGAGGAAGTCCTCCGCAGGATCATGGAATCTGGACTCAGACTGAGGAAAGACAAGTGTGTGTTTCTGGCTCCATCTGTTGTGTATCTGGGACATCAGATTGACTCAGAGGGCCTGCACCCCATTGCAGAAAAAGTCGAAGCAGTGCAGGAAGCACCAGCTCCAAAGAACGTCTCCGAGTTGAAGTCCTATCTCGGGCTGCTGACCTACTCTACTATTCAAGATTTCTGCCAAATTTGTCATCGGAACTCGCACCACTCCACAAACTGCTAAAGCACAATGAGCCATGGCATTGGACGTCAAGGCAGAAGAAGGCCTTTGAAAGATCCAAAGAATTACTGCTGTCGTCCCAGTTGTTGGTTCATTTTGATCCAAACCTGGAGATTCACCTAGCCTGTGATGCATCATCATACGGTATTGGGGCAGTGTTGTCACACAAATGCCAGATGGGTCTGAGAAACCCGTGGGATTTGTATCCCGTACGCTGACAGATGATGAAAAGAAGTATTCTCAAATTGAGAAAGAGGGGCTAGTGTGTGTGTGTGTGGAGTGACGCGTTTCCACTCATATGTTTTCAGACACCACTTCAAGCTGCAAACCAATCATAAGTCTTTGCTAACACTCTTCAATGAAAGCAAAGCAATTTCGCCTCAAGCATCAGGCAGGATCCAACGCTGGGCGCTGACCCTAGTATTGTATGAATACACAATTGTGTGCCAAACAAGAACACAACATGTGAATGCAGATGCTTTGAGCAGGTTGCCACTCCCGGACACTCCAGTCCAGACACTTGCTTCAGGAGAACTAGTGTTGATGGTTGAAACATTGGGGGATGCCCCCATCTCAGCAGCACAGATAGCAATGTAGATCCCTTGCTGTCGAGAGTGCTCCGTTACATCAGGGAAGGATGGCCAGACATTGCAGACATTGAACTGAAACTGTATTGGACGAGACGTCTGGAACTAATTTCCCATGATGGATGCATCGTGTGGTGAGGGAGAGTAGTGGTCCCACCACCGGGCCGAGAAAGTGTGCTGATTGAACTCCATGGAGGACACCCTGGTACATCATGAATGAAGTCGCTTGCTCGAGGTCTGGTGTGGTGGCCAGGAATGGATCAGGAGATCAAGAACATGGTCAAACAGTGTTCAGACTGTCAACAAAGTCAACCACCTCCTCCCACAGCACCACTACATCCATGGTGTTGGCAGGTCCCATGGAGGGGAGGATGTTCTTAATAGTGATTGATGCTCATTCAAAGTGGATTGAAGTTTTTCCCATGGCAACAGCTACTGCCATGACAACCATCCAGCAACTGAGACAGTTGTTTGCCCAATTTGGAATTCCAGAATCTATTGTGTTGGATAATGGTTCGCAGTTTACTGCAGGCGACCTTCAAGAATTTTGTCGAATGAATGGAATTCGTCATATTTCGAGTTGCACCGTATCAGCCTTTGTCAAATGGATTGGCTGAAAGAGCTGTACAAGTGTTCAAACAAGGATTTCGCAAGTCATCAATGGGTACTCAGAGTGATCGAATAAGCACGATTTCTGTTCCAGTACGGAATCACACCACATACAACCACTGGTCTGTCACCTGCTGAAATGTTGTTGGGCAGGAACCTCCGCTCAAGATTGGACTTGCTTAAGCCAAATTTGAAGCAGAAAGTTGCTGAGAAGCAGAGAAGGCAACAGTTCGACCATGACAAACATTCCAGAGTGCGTCAGTTCTCTGATGGTGAAAAAGTGTTGTTAAAAACCAGTGCAGAGGAGAAACGTGGTTGCCTGGTCATATCATAGAGACTTCAGGACCAGTGTCATTCAAAGTCCAATTGCAGGATATGGCAAGACAATTAGCCGCCACCAGGATCACTTGAGATAGCGATTCACAGAGGATCCAGAACAGCCTGAATTGCCTCTCTGTGAGGATGACTTGGACATTGCAATTGGTGCTAGTGGAACAACTTCCACTACCAGTGCTACACCCTCAGAACAGGACAGAACACCAGTTGTACAGGAGACACTGCCAACTGTTGAACAGGACAGTGAAACTGTTGCACCACTACCTGAGTCTGCTATGACATGTCATTACCCCTCTTGAACGAGAAAGCCACCGGAGAGGTACTGAACTGTCATGTACTGTTTCTTTTTGTTTTTTAGGGGGAGAGGAATGTAGTGATGTCACTGTTCTATATTTAGTTATGTATGCACGTGATTCATGAGTATTTAAGTCTGGGTTTGCACAGTTCTATCAGTTCTCTCTGTAGTTCTCTCAGTTCTCTCTCAGTCTCTCTAAGTCTATCTTGTACCCAGATATTACAGTGATTGCAACTGAACCCACATTTTAGTAGTAGGTTACTACACCATGCCCACCAAATGCACAAATAAGGTATTTGCAAAACCAAATGTAGATGTAAGGTAACCTATAGCAAACATGCACAAATGAGATCAGTACTCTAAGCAGTTCAATCGGTCGCCATAGTTAGGTATTGTTATCCAATTCCTTAACACTCTACCTCATTCCCCCGTGTGCATCAGTTTATCAGTCATGAAAAATAATATAAAAATCATACAAACCTTACAGTACCGTATTTCTTCTAAAAATTCAGCACAAAATTTCAAATTTTCTCGCTGAGATAGTTGGAGGTTAAATTGCAAAATGGCTACCGGAAAGCCAAAGTGCCGAACAATTGGAAGTGTCGTTTGAGTATGAGTTGTCAAGTAGATACCCGAGCACACTCTGTAGTTCCCACCATTACTCGATGCCAAGTCGAAGCGAAATTCAATTCAATATGCCGTCATCTCTGCTTGTCAAGACTGTTGTGAGGGAGTATCATGTGTACAAAGTACAGTGGGAGCCACGAGTTCGTGAGACATTCATTGTCGTCCGCGAGACAGGGAAAGAATGGATCAATATACGTATCTCACTGCACCCTTCTCTACCCAAATGGTGTGGTAATGCCTGCCACTTGGAGAAGGTGGGACATTATGAATTCCTTTCTACTTTGCTGTTCTTTTCAGGAGGGGGACGGCTAGCTGTGCACATAGAGTCAGTCGAAGGTGACTTCTTTGGCCTCCCAACCGGACGCTTCGGATGAGCTGCATGACGCAGTATGGGGGTGCCAAAAAATTAGAGGTGCCGAAATTTTAGAAGAAATACGGTATCACAATCTGAACAGTGCATCATTCACTCACATTTTGCAGTAGAAAATGGGCAGTCATAAATTCTATCCTTAAAATAAAGTTAGAGAATGTAGTGCAATGTTGGCATGCTCATTCCTATCTGAAACTTGTACACAACACTTGCTAGGTTATCACTGTACCATTTTCCACAATATAACTACTTTGTTTTGTGCCAAAACCTACTCAGTCTGAATGGAGTAAGGTCATAGGATGGAGATGAATCCAGTACCATCTGACTCAGTACCTTGCCAATCACTGGACTGAGCTTGAATCCATGACCTGGGTTGAAGAGACAGTACAATCAGTACAATGATAATCACAGTGTATTACGCTTTTATTTTCAACCAGCATTAACTGCACCAATATAAAAAGTTAATTGCATCTGGGTGGACAATCTAGTGTATTCTGCTCTTGAGTGATGCATTCACATTTACAGGAAAGCACAGGTGATTACAAGCAACCACAAGAAGTACAATGGATAATATGGATAATATGAAATGGCACTAAGCAAGGTAGGAGATCTTTTCAATTACATGTACGATAGAGCTCAAAACCAACCAAACTAGATGGGAATGACACCACAATACTTTCACAGCATCCCTACATCTTGTGCCATTTTGCTAACTTTGCACACTGTGCACAAAACTCTCTACATGCACATTAGACTATGCACACCAAATGCATAACTACACACCAACAAGGCACTCAGCACTGCTCACTCCCCAGCTTTCTGAATATAAGACAACCTACATGTGCGATGTTCAGCAACAAAAGTTCACAACATACCTGACACCCCGACATGCCATATAGACTCAGCACTGCTCATGCACTGCACAGCTTCTGGATACAAAATGATCCACATCTGCCATGCTCAGTAGCAATTAAGTTGCAGCCACCAGACTTCTCTATGCACATCAACATGCACTACATGCCCATGCAGCTCTATAAGCCCATGTAGCACTACCCACCCCACTCCTTCCATAACCCTCATATGCACGCAAACAACAAACACAAGGTATAGTTGGCAAAATGGCACAAGATGTAGGGATGGTGTGAAAGTATTGTGGTGCCATTCCCATCAGGTTTGGTTGGTTTTTGAGGGTTTCATCCCTACATCCGCTTGTTTTCGTCCACAAAACTTTTTTGTGACTTTAGCTTGTCAAGTTAGTCTGGCTGCAGAAAGAAAAAAGAAAGAGGATTTGTCCATTTTAACGCTTAGCCAGTGCAGTATTTCAATTATGTTCTCCAGTGACGTTAATGGTGTTCTTGTGCGTAATTAATGGTTTTCTTTTCATTTGAACAAGCATAACTGCACCTCAAGATGCTCATAAGGGGTTAGTGCTGCAGGTTTACCTTGGCTCGAACACTTTAGAGTTCACTGCTACTTAGTTACAAGGCCTGAAGTAGGCGGCTTTAGAGATCAGGCTTTTGTGCTGCAAATTTACCTGAAGGAGAAAGCCTTAGGGTTCAGAGTTTTGTGGCTTCTTAAAAAAGCTTTACCCTCACGGGAGGAGCCAGACATCAGTTTATCAATCGTGAATAGCAAGGCATGCCTTCACCTGCTTTATACTCGTGCATTACGCACATAATATTAGCCTGAAGCACAGTAGCGTGCTCAATACACGTCGCAACTAAGGGAATGTAGAACATTGTGGGACGAGTGTGAGGAAGCAATGCAGTTAGTTGGCAAGTTGATGCTTCACCAGTGTATCACCAGATCACAAGGTTTGTCACTCTCTACAGTCTGTCACAAGATTTTTTTACACGTGAGGGTTCAGAGAAATTGTCATCAGGATGCAGTAAAATAGCTCGCCATGTATGGAGAAGTACCACATAATAGAGCCATTTGTCTTGCATAACCGTGGTTTTTAGTGTTCACACACTGACAGGCAAAGACTGACTCCTGCTGACCTGCTTTTGTGTGAACACACAGCCTGGTTTGTCATGCATAGTCCTTACAAATAGCAGAGGAAAGTCGCCACAGACGCTAAATACACAGTTAGACAATCTTGAAACACTACACCGTGAAGTAACCAGAAGGATATCTATGTGTTATGTAAGTAGCCTGGTTTGTTTACATCACTGCTTGCCCTCGTACAGTATATGCTTATGCTCTAGCTTTCCCTCCTAGATGTTTCTCATAACTTGTGTCTTCACTCACGCAGACATGCTAGAACTCTTCACTGCTGCATGTTCAGTAGAAATTTTACTTTTGTCCATACGTGGTGTGCGGCAGTCGCGTTAAATTATAATTTGAGACGTACAACAGATATATATGCACATATATACTAGGGGAATGTAGAACATTGTGGGGCGAGCGTGAGCAAGCAATGCACTACAGCATTGACTGTTATGTAGCTAAGGCATTACCAGTGAAGTATCAGATCACAGCACACAGGCCATTCATACATGGCATGTAGCTAAAACGAAGTTTGTGAATCTACTGTCTACAAACGTGCTCAATAGCTTAGAAAAATTGTCATGGTTGCAGAGACTAGAGAGCTTTTCATGGGGTAGTACCACACAACAGAGCCATTTGTCCTATCAGCACGCAGCTACTCTGGTTGTTGCAGTTATAGGGTAAGTCAGAACACAGTCTGGCATGCATAGCCCTTCAAGACTTGAGGCATCTTTGAGAAATAGTAGAGAAAGTCGCCACGCATCAGCTATGGAGCAAAGGGGAGCAAAATCTCTGCCGCCTATTGTGTTCGGTAAGCTGCATGAGCCTTTCTACACAACTGTTAGCCCTTGTACACTTACTGAGTAGGACGCTATGCTCCAGCTTGCCTATCCCGAATGTCGTCGCCAAAACACAACTGCTATCTCTGGTACAATAGATGGCCTTCAAATAATGTGTGGACATGGATAAGCTCCCAGATCTGGTAAAATCTGCCCTTACTGCTGCCTGTAACTCAGGCAAGGCTCTTTCCTGGAAGGTCCAAGAGAGTGACAAGTGGACTTTGATCCAGCTAGTATGGAAACCTAGACTAGAGAGCAGCCTGGTTGCCAGTGAGAGTCAAGACACAGTGTGCTCTAACTGGAATACTAGGAAGACATCTAGCTCTACCTGGAAGACCAGAAAGTTATCTGATACTGTAACACCAGAAACCCTTCTAGAAAGCTGGAATCCAGCAAACCGAAGAGGATTACACCATCTCGTGCTCGCAGGAATGCAAGGCGATTACAAGCAGAACCAGAGTGAGCTAGTCTGTAAACCTGCAAGTCAGAGTACTGTTGATGTGGATCTAGATCTCAAATCATTTATTGACAAGGAAGTGCAGTGTGTGGATTTCAATTTCACTAATTGACAACCTGGGCTGGATTTGGAACTCAACAGTGGAGAGAGAGTAATGAAGCTAATTGACGTCAAGAGACCTTCTGGGACTGGAGCTAATGTATGTGCCAGCAAAGTAATGTCTGTGGATGAGCTTTCGGATATGGATGACATTGAGTTCCAGTTACATGAATGTGACAATTCACCCAGAGTTTTATTAAAGAAGAGTGGATCTGCTACTTGGACTCCAATCGCTACTAGAACAAGGTCTAGACTCTCTCATAATATTAATTGTGCAAACTCTAAGACACAGAATAATTAATGTAGAGTATGTAGTTTTCCTGTACACCTATATTGGTGTGTCTATCGAAATTATTATTAATTATAGGTGTGCATGCTCTGGCTGTCATTCCTGGCTAAGACTTATCTGTCGTCATTCAAGTTCACACTAGCTTGCTGCCAGAGCATCAAGTTGTCTGAAAATCTTACTTACACTCTGCATTAGCCTGGTACCCGGCGCGCCGGGGACGACGCTAACTCTGCATGTGGCCCGCGGCTATCACGCTAAATTACAGCATCAACAATATACGGAACGACATACGACAGATATATATATATATATGAAAAATTGCAATAGAACACACTAGTGTGGGGCTCGCTCACGCTCGCCACAATGATTTTATACGTAGGCATATTGAATGCGTGACATCATGTAAGCTGGAAAATCGCTTCGGGAGGCTGTGAGGGGTGAGGTGGTGTAGCTAGTGAAGGGGGAATTGTAGGTGTACCAAAGCTTCATTCCTGGGGTAAGAGCACCATGCCATTAACGAATATCAACTCAGATTGGATGCCCAATGCTTCCTCTGGCTATGTATTACGTGGATCCTTTAATGCATCTTGGGGTGTAATTAACCTTTCCATTTATGCAGGAGCCAACAGAGAAGCCATCTTTGCAAATGTTGCAAAGTAGCCCCCTGAAACTAGCATGACAACACAAGAAGAACTTGCACCAGACAGTGCGATGCTGCAAACACATCTTCAATATAAGGTTTCAAGTCAAGGGGGTCATAATTGCACACCTGAGGATCAAGCCACCAGTGAAGATGAGGGAGGGTTGCAGAATATGTGAGCTGGGCCTTTCTTTCAGTGCAAATAGGTGAGACATACCATACAAAGTACGAGTTGAGTTTAAAACCTAACACCCTCTAGGGTAAGCTGTGGACCGAGCTCTTGACGCCTGACCACCAGAAGCTAATGAGCAGCAGAGAGGCTCACAACATGACTAAACAAACACAGCTGCTAAAGCAGGAGATGCTGATCAACCACCGATCCAGACAATAGGAGGTGTGGCTGGAGCATCGCAAGCTGACAGACCAGACACTCGTACCTGCCATGCGTGACTTGTCAAAGCTAGGGTTAAACTTTGCAGCTGCTCCCTCCAAGCTCTGCCTCACAGATACTATGGCTGCAGTGAAGGATGGAGTGAGGAGATTCTCACTACAGGATGCTGATGATCTACAAAAATGGGTGTGCGGGATCCTGAAACATGTGAAGGTATCGAGGAACAACTTGACAAGTGATCAGAGGACAGTGCTGAAAGAGCTCAAGGAGCTGCAGGATGAGGTAATTCTACTGGCAGACAAGTGATAAAGTGATATGACTACAACAGGAAGATGGAAATGCCGGGGACAGGCACCTATCCCACTCATACCCATTGTTTTGTGCATAAAATTGTTATCATACCAACTCTGCATCCCTCATACCCCCTAGCAGGTCACAGTAGCTCCCAGTCAGAAACTGCAGGAACTTTAACCAATCTTCCTGTAGGTGAAGCATCACCGTGATTTGTGAAAGGCTCTGGGAGAATGAGACATGGAAGGACAGAGCCCTTCTCTTCTCAGATCGGATTGCAAAACTGCTGGAGATGTGCCTAAAGTCAACCTACTTTAGGTATAGAGGAGACTTCTGTGAGCAGAAAGAAGGTGCATCGATGGGCTCACCGGTCCCTCTTGTGGTGGCAAATCAGTGTTAAGCTCTGTTGAAGAAGCAATGAACAACACTCAAACAATCAGCCAAAGTGCTGCGCTGTTCACGCAGGACGATCTGTACACAACAAATGTAAGCTATAACTTTGTAACATGAATTCTAACTTGCCAAACCTCATGAGCAGCCAGACTTCCCTAGGATAAATGCTTCATAGATGCTTTCTGTTCGCATTTGAGCGCCGTTGCTTCGCCTCAAAAGTTGCAGGAAGGCTTACAAAACGGCATAATACAGGTCTTACACACAAATAGCTATTGTCAACAGTGTACGATTAAATATACGGCAACATACACGTACCTGACGTTCAGTATACGGAGATAACATGGTATTATCTGGAATGTTGGGAAATTAAGTGCAAGCGCAAACAGTAGATACCAGGCCCTTTTCTCTAATTTTTTGAATGGGCCTGGGAACGAGGCTAGACATGACGGCATGGAGATGTGTCTAGTTATAGAGGAAACTACTAGGTGGGCATACTCTTGAGAGAAAAGCACCCTTTGCAATAACTTCATTCACAAAGGGGGGTGGCTTATTTTCGGGAAAGTTACCGGTTTTGATTGGGACTGTTATAAGAGATGAGGCTTGGTGTGGCTATGTTATAGGTATAGGCTCACAGTAAGGTCCCAGGTAAACTATCAAGTTATCTATATGGGGCTCACTCACAGTGAAGCTACTGATGCACGATCCATTTGCAGCAAACTTACTGATGTGGGTTTTGTCTAGAGGTGTTGCAGTTGCTGGGACATTTGTATCATTGGTAGATCCATTGAAGGAAGCTGCGGGTTCCCCAAGGGGCAAGGTTGACAGGCTTTACTGTAGTCTTGTGAAGGCCCCTACTTTTACCCTGATTTTCTGTGTAGCACCAAAGTTTACTCTAAGTAGTGCCTACCACGGAGCAAGCTGCGTGACTGACGAATCTTGTTATGTACAGACTTGCTCGTGAGAAAAAAATTACGGGTTAACCCCAAATGTAGGCAGTAACTTCTACACGTAATTTTTAACTTCACTGGTCCACTGAGAACACAACATAGCAAGGTGAAAAGGGATCAAGTGAGCATGATACATTGGTACAATATTAAGCGGTCAGAATAGAATAATGGAGAAGGTATGTACTTCTGGGTGCTGTCAGCTGTGTGGGACGAAACCAATTGTAATACTACTAACTCAGAGCCCTCGATACAGCGTGGTTCCAATCTAAGAGCAAAATAGCCTAAAATTGTCTTCTCTTAGGCAGCAAAGTCACTTGAATTGTATTTTCCCTCTGACAGGAACACTTCGTATTACACAGGCTTACAAGGCAGTAGCTGTATAAACACGTATTTCCTCCACCAAACATCCAAAATGGAAGCTACCTGTACTGCCCTGAGACTCATATCAAAATTACCTACCTGTTGGAGGGTGCAGGAGAACAAACGATTGAAAGAACTCAATCGTTGTTCAGAAAATGTGGGGACGGGGTAGCGACAAGTATATAGGTCACACAAACTTAATCACCCGACAAGTATATGTTACGACATGGACGGTTGTATGGATATAATATATAACACCATGGTTCCCAATTTCCCAAGATTTCTGGGAAATTAAGTGCATGTGCAAACAGTGGATACTAGGCTCTCCTTTTCCCTGCCCATCAAGGCTATTTGTCCATTTAGTTGCTTTGAGGGCATTGAGTTGCTGTAAACATGACATGGGTGCTCCTTTCATGGCTAAATGGAAAAACACGAAACAGCGCCCACCCCACCTCTTTAGCAGACTTTTAAAAGTGCTGTGCCCAAAGATGCTCTTTCATGAGACTACGGTATCTGTACCTACATGCTCAGAAATTGTTGTGTAAAGTGGGGGAGCTCCAACACCAACTAGCACATCATTGTCCCTGTGGTCTACACACACTCACAGATTAAGTCCTACTTCATGAAGCTGAATTACTTGGGGAATTTGTAGCTAAACGGATGGGATAGTTACAGGGTATTTGTAGCTAACTGGGGGGTACATATGCATCACAGTCTGCAAAGCTCGTCTAAAGATTCTGGTTTGAGGCTCTTTCCACTTTGGCATTGCTAGATTTACTGAATCTTCAGTACCTGAGTTTAAGGTCACACAAACTTAATCACCTGATTTTGGTCCCTGCTTGCACCCCATACGCACATACAAACTGACACTAATATGATTTTTGCGATTTACACATCTATTTGGTGTAGTAAATCATTACCTGAAAATCCAGCACCAATAACAATGTTCACATACTGTGGATGCCTGTCCAAAACTGGATTTTCATCTGGGCTTACCTGCAAGAAAAGAATGTTATGACAACATTTTTGGTCACTTGCAAATCACTCGACTTATACCTAGTGCTGAAATGAATAGTACAATATTCGAATATTCGATCGTTACAGTACTATTCGAATATCACAGCACGTAATACGAATATCCGTTAATTACATAACGGCCCTCACGTGATGTTCCACGTGTCTCGATCGTATACGTAGTAATGGCGAGCTCAGGCCTTTGAGGAGTCCAGTATGGGAATACTTCGAGATTGTTGACGAAAAGAAGGTTCGCTGCAAGTTGTGCATGCCACTACTACTTTGTGTGTGTGTGTGTGTGTGTGTGTGTGTGTGTGTGTGTGTGTGTGTGCGTGTGTGTGTGTGGTGTGTGTGCATGCGTGCGTGTGTGCATGCGTCTGTGTGTGTGCACCAATTATTCGGTATTCGATCGTTAAGGAAGCAACTATTCGAATAGCGAAAATCACTTCGTTTCAGCACTACTTATACCTCCTTGCTAGGTGAGACTATTCAAAAAGTTAACTAGTGTCCTTGTTCTAATAGGATACAAACGATTTGAATGGAAATGGGGTAAATTAGATCCATCCATAAATTTCAGAAATTGCATTTCTTGTGCTAGATTAGATCACACGTTGTAATGGAATTGAATGTGATAAAAGCGTTTGTCACAATTAATGGAAAGCAAGTTAGTGGTCTCTACTTTTCAGTCTCAGGTTTCTTGCAGTCAATAAGTTCTTGGTACATAGCAGCAGCTGCAGCAATAACTAAAGCAAAATACATATTGGCTAGCTCTTTCTCCAGGAAATTGTCTTATCCAGCTTTCTTGCCAAAAAATAAACTAGCTGTGACATTTGAGAGGCTTCATTCCTGCTATTACACTACACTGGTTAAAGAGTTAACCAATCACTGTTGTCAGTGGTGAGAGGTAACTCCACGGTGCTCCGAGCGGTACGGGCCGTCTTCTACACCAGGAAGTGTGAACGCCACGATTATATTTCCGAGCGATCACATTTCCTGTAACACCGGTCAACCTTGAACACGGCCTGCACAACAGCCATATATAGACGTTGTAGCTTAGCAGGATTTGTTGCATGCTGCTTCGTCTGCCTGTGTTATATGGCTTGATAGCTTAGACCACATGCAGTAAAGTATTCCCGCTTAAGGTGGCCCTCTGGCTGTCGCTTTAAGCCACCTTCACCCATGCTGAAAGCAGTTGATTGCTGGACAAATCAGTGTCAGTCTACCATGAGTTGACTACATGAGTAAAATACGAAGCGTAGACCTCGCACAGAACTCATGCTCCATGTTCCCCCCGCCCATCGCTCGTGGCTAGCCTCAACCATGCTGGAAGTATTCGACCACTGGATGAGTCAGTGTCAGTCTAGGATCTAGCATAAGTAAAAGATAGAGTCATGTGGCATCCTCTTTCACTTCACATCCTGAAGTATGAAGTTCAGTGTTTTAGTGAGTGTCTGCAGTTCTATATCAATTTGTTCTACTACTTGTGGTTTCAGATTTCCTGGTAGTTGTGCACTGTATCACTTCATGACGTATGATAGCAGAAGTTGATTATTATTATAAGTGTTTTGGTATGACGTACGCTTACATACAGATGTTGCTCCCGTTCAACTCATTATGGGGCTCACCAATTAGCTACACTTCACTCTACATGTAACAGATATGCTTATGTTACGAGTTGGATTGTGCACTTAGATCCGATTCCGTGTTTTTCAAGTAACTGGTGCTTCTTTCCACTGCATGCAGTGTACAAGAAGATGCCTTCATTCTGTAATTATCGGATTTCGGTTAGTATATCCTAGCAGTGTGGTACTGCTGTGTGCATGCTCTTCCACATACCAGTTATGTTAGTTTTAGTATAGCCAAGTGAATTCAAACTAGTTGAATATCAGGATCTGGAGACTGAGAGCTAATGAGTTTGTAGCAATGCACATTGGCTCTAATGCCCACAAGGTGAAACTAGATTAAGGTACTGACCAGTGATTACATCATAATACCAGATCTTGACTGCTCGCCTGGTGATCCCATGAGAGAACAAAGAGCTATAAGCATTGATAGATTCATCACTTCCTCATCAGCAGCAAACCAACTAGCAGCAGCTAACCAGACAACAGGAATGAATTACCCACCACCCATTCAATTCCTGTTAGACAAGTGACTCTTTGTAGCTAGACCTTCACAGTAACCACAGGCTGCTGACTCGCTATGCTTAGGTAATGTGTTCTGGTAGACAAGCTGGGCTGTCAACCTAGATTTAAGTCAGATTTATTTTTTATTCCTTTCCACTTGAGATGCAGTCACAATTAAAAAAAGTGGTCACCAATAGCAAAACCGTCTAACAATAACTTCTCTGTTCAACAAGCCTACCATATCCCAGTAGATGTTTCATGTTCATTATCTGGCTACATTGAGATCCTGATCCTTTTTTTCACCACATCTCAACAGCTAAAGACGCTCACTTCAGTTCACCATGCAGAAGGAGGAGAAAAACTTCCTCTCTTGGATGCTCTGGTGTACTGCAACCGAGAGAAACAGTGAACTCTGACTCAGGTCTATTGCAAGCAGACACACACTGATAGGTACTTAAACTACAAATCAAACCATTCTCCTGCAGCTAAGAATGGCAACATCCATACCCTCCTATACTGGTCAAACAAAAACTTTGTCACAACTCCAGCTCAATGAACAATGAGTTTGCACACTCCACTTCTTTGCTTAAGCAAAATGGCAACCCTCATTCCATGATTCACAGGGCGCTTTGCACCAATCCAGACTGCTCAAACAGAGACTGTCCTGACCAATTTTTCTTCAAGCAAAATACTTTGAAACTTGCTCAAGTACTCACTGTGACCATAGCGCAAAAGCGATTTGTACCTCAGTGCAAAGTACCCCTAACTTGTAGTATCTTCATAACTGTTCACTCCTGCCATGCCAAGTTCTTCCAGCACACTGCAGCTACTTTTTGTTGCATAGAATGCCATTTTCTAACCATGTTCTCATGTGCACTGTCTCGTTCCCTTACCACCGACCACTGCAATTGGAAGGAGATTGCAATTTCTGTAAATTGACAGTCTCTTCCTGGACGAGTGGGTGATGTGCTAGTATTTAGTTGTTCCACAATAAATCCTCATGTCCTAGGCTTTCACAGCCACGAAAAAATTGCATTCCAAGCTAACAAAACCCTAACTAAATAAGACATTAAAAGTGAATTGCCCCAGTAAACGTTGAAATTAGAACCAAAATTTCATTGTCATCGACACTTACAGTTGCCAGGTGACGTCCAGCAAACTCAACTTAAGAACACATTTGCTGGATTGCATCCAAAAAAGTTTCAACTAAAGAACACATTTGCTAAGACGCAATATGCTGGCAATGTCTAGCATATTTTAAAGATTTAGTCATCTATGTGGACATAATCTAGGTAAATACTGTAACTGCTTCGATCAAAGTGATATCTTTTCTTCGTAACCCATAACCTACGAATAATGCACCCAGAGTGAGACAAAGTGCAGCATAGTTTATGGCTAAAGTGACCCTTATTCACTACATACTACATATTTCAGTGTCTTATTTAGTTCAGATGTTGTTAGCTACAAAAGCTGAAATGAAGCGGGCTACAATATTTGGCTGGAACTACATAAGGGTACAGAAGCAAGGTTGACTAAGTAATGTATTGTAAGCAACAAAGGTTCTGGGACAGACTACTACATGCTTTGACTTACATAATCAAATACTAAACTGTTAGTGTCTGGGCAAAACTATTATAACCGTACTAAAAATAGAATACCTGGTCACATTTCTAGCAAGAATGGCTTCTGTCTATGTAGCTATGGTCTTGTTTTGACTTATTACTGTGAGTGTGTCAGTCGATCAGAGCACTTCATCTGGCAGCAGCACGCAGCAAGCGGGCCTGCAATTCCTAAAAGGCAAGCGCACAACACAATGACGCCACAATTTGTTTGAACGGACTTGGGTAGCACACAGTGGCGAACTATTTCATGTCTTGATGACACAACTTCACTGTACTTGGTTAAATGGGCCTGAAATGCCGATTGGGCAGACTCTTAACAGCCTTTATACCAGGCTAATTCGTACTCTAAAGCGCTGCCATGCAAAGCTCGGGAACCATGCGCACAGTACGTATGTGTTACCAGTTTTAGTATAGATGGTAAATTTCCCCTTGTTTCAAATTGTATGTACTTAGTAATGTGCTCTTGAAGGTAAATATATGACGAGAGAGGGAGAGTAGGGAATCCTACGGCAGTTCCAGGCAGTGTGGCAGTGTGTGTACTCTCACATACTTGGCAAATGCAGGAGGAAAGCCATCCAAGAATACTTTGGGGAGGAGCTACATGCACCAGAGATGACTACTGGAGAGTGCTATGATGTGTGCTCAAACCCAGCATCGACACAGGATTACCAGGCAGAGGTGACAGCCATTCTTACAGCAATTCAGGAAATCCCCGAAAGAGGAGAAAATTAGGTAAGGTGTATGATTTGTCTCATTATGATGTATGATATGTATTACATTGGAATGTCATAAGGATGATACCTTATGTTTCTCCTCGCTAGGTAGCAGAGTGGATAAAAGGATCATAGATCCAAACAGTCAAGGGACTCTCTGAAACTCCTGCTAGCTATGGTATAGGAGTTAGATTCAACCTTTCTACATCCACCTGGAGGCTTCTGATTCGAGCAGCTTGGCTTCTGCGCTTCCTAGAGCGACACATGGATCTGGAGAACTGAAATGCCCTTTACACCCAAACTAACCACTTTGCAATGTTGGAGGTGATTGCAGTGTTGAGTTTGTGTATGTTTGGCTGATGATAGTGATGACAAACGTCGCCGGTTGTCTGGACTAAGTCGGACTGGTGACCTTCATGCTAGCAATCTTCATAACCACCCACTACATGGTGCAACCAAGATTCCCTCCAAGGTCTTCCATGACATTCGCGAGAAGGTTGCAGCAGACCCTACAATCAAGACAAACAATATCATCACAGGTAAATGTACGTATATGGTATGCTATGTGACTGTACTGTGTGACAATATCATATTCTTGTTTGTGTCGTAGTGAAAGGAATGCCATATATGCCTGCAGCGGCTTCACTTGCAGCAGCTCACAAAGGGAAGATCAAGAATATATGCAGGACAACCCTCCGAGAAACGAAAGATGAACACAATCCATGAGTGGTGATTATTAGCTTTGAGAAGGAGGCCATGGCATATGACAGACAGCAGGTGCTAAAGACTGGAGCTGTAGGTATGTACAACATCAGCAGTTCACTGAAACCTCACAGCACACACTTCTTCAACTTGGCTATATTATCCACAGGAGACCACATATGATGGCCTTACTTACGAGTGCCTAAGAAAAGAGATCACGACAGCAAAGCGCATCACGAACAAAGAGACTGCGGCAGGACCCAGTGGATGATCCCATGGAACCACCTGACTCCTAGAAGGCCTTTCAACAAGGTACACAATCCGCCTGTGTTATAACTCTGAATAATCCATAATGGTGTACATAGGTAGATTTACTACATGTAAATCTAAATCACCTTCAGACAAAACACCTTTGAGAAAGAAGAGAAAGAAGTGGGAAACACCAATCACTCAACAGGGTACAAGAGTATGAAAGAACATGCAACATTAGGTCTGCCGAATTTATTAGTATGCTTTGTCATCCCATAGATCCACACATTATCAGTGACACAATCAGAACGAGATGTGAGGGCATTTAAAAGAAAGCCTCTAAGCTGAACTCTTTTATCCCATTTCCGGCTAGTGATAAAAAAGCAAAGAGCTCTGCGGAAAAATTTTGTATAGGTTATCACTCTTTTTTTCCTGTACATAAAGGTTCTATTATAAGTATAGGATCTACTAGGTTGGCGCGGAGGTTCGCGCCAACCTAGTAGATCCGGCTTCTACCACAGTAATGCAATTAATTTAGCTATTTACCTTGGCAACCACTAAAGAATGCAATCATTTATCGCGCCAAGTGAGATACTGTGCAGAGACGCTGTGCTGAGACACTGTGCTGAGACGGAGCTGTAGCTCAGTATAGGCTAGCGTAGCTTTTATAGTTACAAAAGGCACGAGGGTGCCACCCGTCGATAAAATACACGAAGGGGAGGACTGGATATACCCGTGATGGACGAAAGAGCCATTGAAGAGTTTGAGAAATGGAGCGACGATGAGAACAAAGTTGTTTCTAGTACTACTTCTACTAGTGGGAAACTTACAGCTCTGGTTCCTGTGACTCGGACTCGTTTTCGGACGGTGACTAACGATCAACTAGAAACTGCCATCAAGAAGTGGATCCCTAAGGGTACGCAAAAGAGTACCAATTGGGGGATGAACGTGTGGTGTGGTTGGTGCGACGAGCGAAAGGTGGAGGAAAATATTGTGGAAATGAGTAGTGATCGAATGAATTCTCTGTTGAGTCGATTTGTTAATCAAACTGCAGACAGGTCACCGCAGTGATGCTGTTCGTGATTACAAGCGTCCCACTAAGTCACATGCACTAAGTCGCATGCATTGCAAGTATCGAATATTTTGCAACCTCCCTTGCCCAAAAAGGCAGCTAAACCACTTGAAATGGAAGTTTTTGGTGGTTATCATGCAGAGAATAAGGGAAATAGCGTTGTGCCACCCCAGAACTTTCAGAGTAACTCACAGCAGTCCTCTGTTATGCGTTCTAATGTAATGCACTTTACCAATAGTTATGGCTCTTCTCCCACTTTTGTATTTAACTTTGGAAAGTGATGTTTTGTATTTGCATTCTTGTAAGTGTACATATATGGCTTTCTCAGACTATCATGGCGTACGGTAGTACGCCATATGTAGGGATGACCCCGAAAAAAAATGGCCGCCACATTAAAAGTGCACAAATAACACGCTCGAAATGTCTTCGTTAGATTAGTCAAAGGCCTGTATGAGCCATATCAGGCATTATCGAGTGTTTTCATGAGCAAAGAGACTGTTAAGTTTGCTAGAAAGTATCGCTAAGCACCAGACCGGCAAGTCGCCAAAACGGACAAATCGTCTATCTTCTGACTTTCTTTCTTCTTCTTCTTCTTCTTCTTCTTCTGCCTCTCACCGCGATAGCACGATAACGGCTGGAGCTTTTACAACGATTCAAACGCAAAACAACAGGATAAATCACTAGGTATTGCACCTGCCACTTATCGGTCTAAAAGAAAGAACTCAAACTTGTCGGCGATTCTCAGGTAATCTCACACTTACGCTAGCTGCTACACGCCATTTTGCTCGAATTAAATATTACTCATAATTACGTCACCAGGGTTCAACTGAGCACGTGGTTTAGTACTTCGTAGAGAAGGTGAGAATTGAGCGTTGCAGTTTGCAAATCTGATTTCGTGGATTAGTTGACGTAGTTGTGCTGCACTTTACATCGAACGCAATATGCGTAATGTCCGCAAGAAACGAGCGAAGTACAAGCAGAACTACCTGCGAAACAAAGGGGAAAAAAGGCAAGCGTCCCGTAATAATTACTGGAAGGACCCGGAGAAACACAGGGCATCTTCCCGGGCGTCCTCCCATGCCTGTTATTGGAAAGACCCTGAGACGAAAAGGGCGTCCTCCCATGCCTGTTATTGGAAGGACCCTGAGACGAAAAGGGTGTCCTCCCATGCCTGTTATTGGGAGGACCCTGAGACCTCTTCCAGGGCATCCTCCCATACCCGTTATTGGGAGGACCCTGAGAAAGGAAGGGCAGCTTCCCGCGTATCCTCCCATACCCGCTATTGGGAGGACCCTGAGAAAGGAAGGGCAGCTTCCCGCGTATCCTCCCATAGTAGTTATTGGAGGAACCCTGACAAAAAAGGGCAGCAGCTCGTATGACTAATTTGAAGGCTGCAAAAGCCAAGCTCAAGTGGTATAGACGGTACTATGCCAGCTAGTGTTTTAACCATGCATCAAGTACTTCATAGACTTAGAACACTAGCTACTGATATTCAATTTCAAGTTTTATTGTCAACTTTCACATTTCAAATTTGCTTGTTATAGTCATTTACATGCATATAGTACACAATCATACAATGTTTACTGCGAGTTGATGGTAGCACTTTGGCTGGTGTCTTCTTAACATCCTCCTTTTGTGTTGTGCCTGAGTCTTCATATTCCTCCAACGAAGCAAGTGGCAGCCTATTGGTAGCTTGGTATACTCAAACTCTAGTAGCACTGAGTCAACAGTGCATGGCTTCATTCCAAACTTCTGCACTAGAGGTGGCCACAGAACTGGCGGTTGTTCAGCTCCACAGACCCCTATGCGTTCGTTTCAAACCCATTTAGACTATAGCTACTCACCATCAAACAGTTCTGTAATGGGATGGGGTCTTACGACTCAATACTCTGGTGACAGTCTATGGAGAGTTTTTCGGTGAACCCATTAGTAGTCCACGTGAAATGAGCACAGGATTTATAAGCTTGCATGCAAAGCCTTATTAAACTCATCTGCTTTTCACTTGGTTTTTATGAGGCTTTGCTTGGACTGTACTTCTAAACCCCCCGAAGTTTGATGTTTGGATTGACGATTTCACTTCAAAGCGTTTGAATTTATGACAATTCTTAGCTCTTTCTACTATCATACTGTACACACCATGCATCTTCCCCTCGGCCTACCCTCCCATGTCACTTCTCTCTTACCATTCCTAAACCAAAAAAAAAACAAAGCAAACAAGTCACAAAAAAGTTTTCTCAATGAAAACAAGCACATGTAGGGATGGAACCCTCAAAAACCAACCAAACAAGATAGGAACAACACCACAATACTTTTACACCATCCCTACATCTTGTGCCATTTTGCCAACCACGTACACCACAAAACCCTTCAAATTTAATTTTTTAGGGTTTGTGCTTTTAGTTTAGTTATAGTTAGTTTTTATTTAGAAAATACTTTTGGTTTAGTTTAGTTCTAGTTTCCCAGTTTTACAAAATTTTAGTTATAGTTATAGTTTCAACCACTGAAACTCTAAAACCCCTTACTAAAAGGTATTTAGTTACACTTATTGTTGAAAACAGGCTGTATTCTGTTTTAGTACAGTTACGGTTTCTTCTTGTACGTCCTTGGACGTTTTAGTTACAGCCCCCAAGTTAGCAAGAAATTTAAGTTGCACTTTTGGTTAACTAAATTTTAAAAAGGCCATACTAAAATATATTTAGTTAAAGTTACAGTTAACTAAAACAACACTGCACACCAGCTACACCCACAAACCAACAAACAACCTTTCTCCCTACAACTAGCTACCTACCCCACAAACCCTTCAAACACACCACCATGTCGTTAACTACGGACCGACCCAGTACTGCTCACACCACATGCAGCCTTCACTTACAAGACAACCCTTACCTGCCACGCCCAGCAGCTACAAAAGCCCACAACATACGCAACCCACTCCAACATGCCACACAGACTCAGCACTGATCTTGCACCCCACAGCTTGTACATATTAAACTAGCTAACCATGCCTGCCACACTCAACCGTAACAAAGTTACAGCCACCCACAACACAACGCACTCTCCATACACAACAACGTGCACTACACACCCAGTACTGCTCGTTCCACAGGCTTCCATGCCCAAGACAACCCTTCTGTGCACACAAGTAACAAACACAATGCATAGTCGGCAAAATGGCACAAGATGTAGGGATGGTGTAAAAGTATTGTGGTGTTGTTCCTATCTTGTTTGGTTGGTTTTTGAGGGTTCCATCCCTACATGTGCTTGTTTTCATTGAGAAAACTTTTTTGTGACTTGTTACTCATAGCTTTATGTAAACTGTGATTCAATTATGGTAGTAGGGTTTCAGTTGCGGAGGATAACTGATTTATCCTCCGCGGCACATCAAAGGAACACCCACGCACTGTGGTAGAAGTTGAAGTATGGCGTTCGTTGTTGAGCCTGTCCTTGCTTATGTAAAGGCCTTTAACCAACGTGCTAATCAATCAGAAGTGCATGGTGCTGTCCTGAACTGCTATGACTCAGTCGCTATCTGCAAAAAGAATGATGTCCTTGGGGCTGAGTGTGGAAACTGGAGAAGATTCGTAAGCGAGATACAAGCAGTCAGTCACAGGCTGAAGCTGACCTGGAGGATATTCTGGCTATGGAGAAGCTGGATGCCTGTCAAGCATTGCTGAGGCTATACTGTGAAGCCGACGATCTATTGCGACTACCACCAGTTATTCCAGCTCGTTCTGTGTCTGTGGAGGTGACAAACCTCGCAGACAAAATTGAGAGTCTACAGAAAGAGGTTGGTCGGATTTCGACTGAAATGAACAACAACATTAAAAGTCTCAGTGCGAAAGCAGTATTAACCACTGTTACAGCTTCAGATGGTCCATCGTCCTTGTTGACAAGGACAGTGTATTCGAAGGCCGCTGGTGAAGATCTGGCCGGCGCACCAATATTATTGTCTTTGGGGTTCCTGAATCGCAATCGATCGTGCATGACACAGCCAAGATTGATGAAATACTGAGCTATGCTGTTGGAAGAAATGTACCAGTTGTTGATGCATTTCACCTGGGTAAACCCGGATGTTTTCAGCACATCAGATTTGCAATTTGGGTACAAAAGGGCTTCTCCACAGATCTCTGCACTGGATTACTGAAGCTTGTTTCATCTCGGTACATTTATCACGGGTCAAAGGTTCGACATGCTCTGTTAGAACAAAGCCTTTGACATGGTAGATCATGGCCAACTTTTTGTCAGCGGAATCTGCCCATCCTGTTATTCGATTTTTGCTGCAGTGGTACAGCAACCAGCATCTGGAGATCAGGTGGAATGGTATTCTAGCTTCACCATTTTCCGTGACAAACAGAGTCCGGCAGGGAGGGGTCTTATCCCCAACACTGTTTACTGTTTACATAGATGAACTTCTACGTTTGCAAAAGCTTGGTGTGGGTTGTCACTGGGAAGGGATGTTTGTGGGCTGTCTCTGTTATGCAGATGATCTAGCTCTGATTGCACCCTCTGCTCATGCGCTCAGAAGGATGCTTCAAGTCGGTTCGGATTTTGCTTCTGAGAAAAACTTGATATTTAATGCAGCGAAAACTCAACTCATTTGCTTCCGTTCACATAAGTCTGTGGTTGTGGATAAACGGTTTGAGTTTTGTGGACAGGAGCTAACTTTCACAGATATTGTTGTTCACCTAGGACATACTCTGTCATGTGATCTCTCTGATTCTGAGGATATTGAAAACAAAACGAAAGATTTTATTAGATGTGCTAATTGCCTTCTAGCAAATTTGGAGTCTGTTCCTCAGCTGTGGAGTCATGTTTGCCTGGACGTCTTTTTATGGTGCTATCCTATGGAGATTGGCATGTCCTGAACTCCAATTACTTGAGTCAGTATTTAACAAAATACTACATAGAATTTGGAACCTTCCGTACTGCAGCCATAGAAGGCTGACACACAGGATAGCTTCAATGCAGAGTATATATAACCTAGTGTCTCTCAGGAGTGCAAAGCTGCTACAAGCTGCAAAGTTATGCCCTTCTGTATTAGTGCAGAGGGCTTTTTCTGTTGCTGCATCTTTTCCCTGGTCCTTTTTAGGTTATAATTGTTGTTTTGGTTTCAGGCATGTTAGAGTGTATTGTAACTCTGATAATGCTCTGGCTGGTCTAATCAGGGAGATTAGGAATGTTTCTTTATATGTTCCAGGTTTCAATTGTGTGAACTTGAGGAGTTTGAGTATGTAGCTAGCACCTTTTAGTGTATTATATTTACTTTATAATGTATATGTACTCTCTTTGCGCCTATTTTTGGCGTGGGTTTAATAATAATAATAATATTCGTTTAATGACATCTTATCCTAGCTATACCACTGAACCTAGCTATTATTAGTAATGATCTTACTTACTGTGTACATGCATAGCTCAGAAATGCTGGGCATGGTGGAAACCCCCTTGAAGAATTCATGGATGAAACTGGACACCACTTCAGCAGTGGAAGTTAGAGGGTCTGCATCTCTATGATCTGGGTGAACCTCAGGGCCAGTATGCAAACAGATCTGATGAATATAAATATACACTGCTATGTATATGGTTGCTACGGTACAAGGAGAAAGTATTGCAATACCAAAATACAGGTGTTCTGTTCCTTACCAGAATGGATGCTGTTATAGATGCTTTCATAAATTCTATGTGGGAGAATATTGATAAGATGCAAATAAAATTCAAAACAATAACCAGAGGTACCGGTCACACCTCCTGGTGGGAAAGAACTGTACTGCACTCTATGGAGACGATTGTATTCTAAGGTGCTGTACGCTACCTGGTGTCAAGAACTTCCCAAGGTAGCGACCAACTCACGATTTTGGCGAAAGATTTTTCTCATGCCCGTGTACATTGCCACACTTTCTTTCAAAACAAGGGGCGTGACTGGAACTTCCTGCTATCGCTTTGAATATAATTTACATCTTATCAAAATTCCTGCTGGTATAATCTGTGAACGCATCTACATGTATGGGTATGTATATACGTACGCTTGAAAGTGTTACCGTCCCAGTACATTTGCATGTGGAGCAAGTGTGAAAGAGACTATGGAACACCTGCACAAGGAACTCAAATTTCTATTGAAATACCTTTTACTGCTTTAAAAGCTTTTGCTACACATTCAGAGTGGATTATAACAGTCGGTCATCGTGCCAAATTCCGAGCCAAACTTACCAAGGGCCGAACAGTTCAACGAGCGAGCTGACACAGTGGCCGGCCTTCCAGCAAGTGTGATGAAGGGTGTGGTTAAAAGGCAGGCGTGGCAATAATTGCCATGTGGCATAAGTACAACGTATTCGAGCGATTGTGAAGCTCGAAGCACGGCTACGAAAAGGCAAAGAGTAAGCACAAGTTCAAGCGATTCTTCTGTGGCTGACAAGAAGGACGACAGCAAGTTTCAGTCGCTACTTTCAAGCAGTGGCAAACTGAATATGAAAAGGAGTATCAGTCACTGTCATCACGAGGCTCCGCTGTACGACAGGTGAGCACGATCCATTGTTAGTCGACACTTTGACGTGTGCTGTTTGTACCAGATTTGAAGCTAATATCCGTGGACTAAAGAATTTTTCTAGTGCTTGGATATCTGGATCCAACAACCACCAAACGAGCAACATCGTTGATCATGCCAAGAGTGTTTTTCTTGTATGTATTGTCAATATTACAACTTTAATGTTTCAATACACAAATAAACTATGTCCGACCAAATATGACAAATGACAGTACTTTTGACAGTACTAACTTCAATGTGTTCTGACATTTGTCAGATCACCTAAAAAAATTATAATCCTCTCTGCACATGTATGCATCTCTACTTTATAGTGTGCAAAATCTTTCCTGCTGGATCAAAGTTAACAACTCAACAAATGTTACTGGATAATCGAAAACAGCCATAAAGTAAATGGAAGTCAAGGTTCATGAAACAACTCTTCCCACTCACACATGCACAGTTTGCCAGTTTGAACTCCATGCAGAAACTAAGTCCAAAAAAGGGTGCGTTGGATAAAAATTCGCGTTCAGGTATGGCCTCTTGAGTCTGTGGGAGGCATGAAGGATTGGGGTCTTCTGCATTAGGGCTATCAAATGTGGGACATTGGAGTGGAATGACACCACCAGTGGAGTTCTTTGCTTGTTGTTTTCTCCATGTGGGTTTTAAGAACATCTTTTTGGGAAGGTGTCTAGCCTCTTTGATCTGCTGTACAGTGTTCCAATTATAAGCACAGGTATTTAAAACTCATAGCTACATTGGACAGCTGTGTATCAGTTCTCTTATCTAAAGACATTTTCTAAACCACAGATTTCCAGAGTTCAAATTGATCATAACATGAATGGAAGGTTCATAATTTAAGGTTACGGGATACAGTTTGCTCATTAATATTCATGAAAAAATATTACCTTCCTTTTCTTCGTACAGGATATATGGATCCAGGCATGCACGCGCTTAACTTTACCGCTAGAAAAGTTGCATTAGCCTGCATGTAACAGCTGTGCTGGTTGGGTGGGCGGAGCATGCAATTTGATAGCAGTGCCTGCGGTTAACAATCCGCGTACGAACTACTGAATTCGGCGTCAGTTATTTCCTGTTGGAAGAACATCTTACCGTATATTACACTGTATTTGAATTCTACGAAGACAGGCACAGGGCGGCTCGAAGAGTTTTCGCCGAGACGACTTACCGTTTTAGATATACGCCTAGATTTAGTCGCTTGGTCGGTCGAAAACCACCGGGGTTTTGGATAGAAACGCGTGTCACTCGCTTCCCCTGGCACACAGCGACGAAGTTGCTCCGAGCCGCCCTCAAGTAAGTTGAGTATTACCCGTAGGTGTTGAAAAGTTGTACCTGCAATCCTCTCTGAAGACAAAATCTGACGCCAAAAGTCACGAACTTTGTCATCGCCGCTCGCCTTAGTACGCTGTACATAAGAATTAATACTACACTGGTTAAAAGGTACTCATAGTACTGTTATATGTCGCTTCTATTGCGTGCTGTACACTGGTTCCTGCACGGAGAAAAGGAAGGTAATATTTTCTCATGAATATTAATGAGCAAACTGTATCCCGTAACCTTAAGTTGTCTTCCATCACCTATAGTTTGGCGTTATAATTTTGCATTACTGTGTTTCGTGTGCATATGAATATATCTGAAGGGTCACCAGATCCTTTGTAGCACTGAAAGTGATCCACACTCAATTGCCTGCATGTTCACCTCATTCCCAGGACTTCCCACAATCTAGCTTTGGATTGCAGGACACAAAATGGAAGAGGATACCAGTCAAAAACTGGATGGTGGGAAGGCCTGGGAACAAGGCTAACTGTGTTTGGTTTGTGGATGAACTAGTTGTGATAATAAGCAAGAATCCTAGTCACACAAGCTACACCCAGTTTCACACACACAAAAAAAGGGTTGGATATGTTACAGCCGGATTTCAAACCTTTGACCGGTTTTAAACCGTTCAACTGGACTATAAGCTGGTTGGCTGGACTTAAAACTGGTCTGGTTTACGTGAAGTCAAAAAGTGGGTCAATAGAGCTGGCGTGTGCAGTCAAAAAGTGGGCCCACGCATGCGCTGGACGGCTTACCACCTCCTGCGCGTGGTCAACGGTCTTTCAGGTGTGCCGATAAAAGATACTGGAAAGAAGCTGCGAAACAATCTGGGAACGAGGTTAGTCAGTTCTTTTTCATGTTAGTCTTAGCTTTACTTGGTAGTCTCACAGGCGAGACTACCTTGCTTGTATATTTCACTAAATCGTTTGGCCAGCTTTCATGCCGTTCGGGCTGTTTGTGAACCATTTACCCAGCTTCTAAGCCATTCGGCCAGCTTTCAAAGCGTTCCGCCTGGTTTCTAAACGGGACCACTTCGCTATGTATAATTGAAAGCGGGCAAACCAGTTTAAAAACTGGCTGACCGGTCTATAAACCGGTGCCCCGTTTACAAACTGGTCAAGTTTGTAATCGGTTCGCAACAGATACATTGTGCATACAAGCTGTGTCCTGCCACACCATACAGTGGAGTTCAACCAAGTTGTAGCAATTTCGTCACATGACACATGACACATCACATCGCTATTTTCTTGAAAATGGTGATCAGAGAGCTGGGACGTATTTTCTGCTACTACAAGAGCTGCAGAATACTTCAGCTTAACTTCTCATGGAGTGTGACTCTTCACAAAAATTTCAAGCAATTATTTGAAACTGGTTGCATAATCTAACTACCTGCACTCCAGTGGAACACAGCTCGCACGTACAGCCAGTTCATCACGCTATCATAGTACTGCATGCATAGCAGTTGTAAATTATGCAAACTAGCCTCATGAGAGCTAAGCTACGCAAACATTACTTTGTAAGGCTTCTACAGCATCTAGCACGAGACTGGCTGTTTCAACAACGGCTGTTCAAAGTTGGATACTCCAAATAGAACTATCTCCTAGTAAGTTCAACTCAACCTATTTACACATGCACAGTTTGCCAGTTTAAACTCTGTGCAGAGACTAAGTCCAAAAAAGGGTGCGTTCATCGCTACCCAAACTCCCTTATTGTAGCCTATCAGAATCTCAGGGATCTCCTTGTCAGTGCAGAGCTAAAACGAAAGACAGCCACCAAGTACAAGAAAGCAGCACATGTGGCCATTCTCATTGCTGTACCTGTGAACATGTCTGAACAGAGGAAACTTTTCACAAGTATTGCTACCAGCTGCTCCTTCCACATACGAGCAATGGCTACTTGCAAAACAAGGAATGTGATCTACTTTATCCATTGCAGAAGATGCAAGCTGCAGTACATGAGAGGCAAGCCCCCTACTCATACACGGCGTGACATCTTCAACAAAAGCTCATAAAAACAGCAGCACCCCATGTCCTCTCTGTCATGATTGAAAAGATGAAGAGTGAGGACCCAAACCTCAGAAAGAAGAGAGAAAGCTACAGGATACACAATTTGTGACATTTATAGTGGGAGTGTCTTATGTCGATTAAATGAATGGTGAAATAAACAGCTCTTTGTAAACATTATTGGACTCTCTTCATATCACATTTCTTTTGGAGGAGACTAAGGCTATGCTGAGTCCGTGAGTTTTAATGTGGCTGGCCTACTGTCGATAGTTGAACTTCCTGATGGATGAATTTTCTGTATTTCATGAGTTAGTTTGCACACACAAAGTAAAACATAAAAGTAAAAATGCTAAAAATGCTGCAAGCTTTGTTTCGCTTTTGCTGTGGAACTTTCTATGTATACATTGCAAACCGATTGCAAACTTGACCAGTTTGTAAACGGGCCACTGGTTTATAACCACGCCAAATGTGGTTTGAAATCTGGCCAAACGGCTTGGAAGCTGGCTGAATGGTTTACAAGCAGCCCGAATGGCGTGAAAGCTGTACAAGCTTTATGAACAAACAGCCCGTGGCCTGAACGACAAGAAAGCTGGCTGAACACTTTTCAGAAACGTACAAGCAGTGTAGTCTCGCAAGGGAGACCCAACCAACACCAGTGCGGATCGGATACTGAAAGCGATCTGCACTGGTTGGGTTTCACTTAATTGTGAGACTAACAAGTAAAGCTAAGACTAACATGAAAAAGAACTGACTAGCCTCATTATCAGATTGTGTTTCGCAGCTACTTTCCAGTGGCTTTTTTTTGGCACATGTGAAAGACTGTTGACCACACACTCGAGGTGCTAAGCTGTCCAGTGCATGCGTGGGTCCGCTTTTTGACCGTGAATGCTGGCTTATTGACCTGCTTTTTGACTTCGTGTAAACCGGACAGGTTTTAAATCCAGCCAACCAGCTTATAATCTGGTTGAACGGTTTACAAATCAGTCAAAGGTTTGAAATCCAGCTGTAACATATACAGTACATGTATTACATCAAGCATGTGAACCTGCATCTTGGGGTGTAACAACACAATTAGCTGAGGTTAAGTGCTATACAGTAATGGTCCGAGTGAGTGTATTATGCAACGAAGACCATTACTAAATTGCAATAGGAAGGTACGGTACAGTGGTCCTAAAAGCCACATAAGTACAAACACAATCTACATACAGGCTATAGAACCAAGTACAGAGTGACACAAGATGTAGAGATGTAGAGAAGATACAAACACAATCACCTGATTCTAATGATGGAATTTCCAAAAGAACCAAACAAATTGGGAACACCACCATTCAAAATGTTTGCGCTTGTATACATGCCACTCACTCACCTTGATAAGACCAGGATACTCCAGTATAGGTAGTCCATAAACATGCATTGATTTAGTATCTACATCAGCATCATAGGTGATAAATGTTGGGAAGCACTTGGAGGAGAACACCTCTGGGCTGTCTGTTTTCCAGTACAGTGCCTCAGTTCGAATAACCTGGAGTACAACAAGTGGTATATATCTCTGAACATTGGGTATGTAGCAGCACAGTGAAAACATTTAGCAGGATGTATAGTACCAACTGTTCATTTTCGCATCCACAGTCAAGATTTTATAAGTTTACTGCAGGAAGATGGTGGAACTGCTGAATGTGCATACATACGTAGAGTAAGTGATCTGTGTTTGGACACCAACTATAACTGGATGCTCTTACACAAAGAACAGAGACATAGTTATATACCATGGAAACAAAGGTGGAGTCCATTGTATCTGACCACAGAAAATGGCACTCGAGTGTCAATCCCTGTTTGCACTAGAAATGATTGCAGCGACAGTTCAAACAATTAACTGGCCAAGAGTGATGTAATATGGATGCTGTTGGTTGTTCCATCTCTGAAGCAATTCTTAGTGAGATATCTTCACCACTGGGAAGCTACAAGACCCTGCTGCTGAACGCCTGATAATCATTGTTGTGCCTACCTTGGGTGCAGTTGCTAAATGCTGAGTGGGTTGCTACCTTGATGATCTGACAGTAAACATCCCCAGCTACTTGCCAGTCCTACGACGATACTGATATTAACGGAATGTATAGGTTTTTGCCTATGTATGAGTAATGGTAAAAGTCCTGTGTTCATGCACTGCGTAGTTCTTGAGATATAGCTGCTTTTCCTGCAATCGTGTAACCCTGGATGACGAAAACGTGATGTTATCACTTTTAATAATGAATCAAGAACAGCAGGAAAAAAGGAGAACTACACAACACATAAACACAGAACTTGTACAGTTTGTTGGTGACAATGTGTACATTCTATCAATACCTTGTGAGTAGCATGTCCACAGTTAAAAATTTACTATTTGATCATCAAGGTACATGTGGCGATCCACTCAGCATTCAGCAACAACTCTTCAGCATCCAAAGCAGCTACAGCGATGAATATCAGGTGTGCAACAGTGGGGTATTACAGCTCCCCAACGGTGCAGAAATCTTGCCCAGCATTGCTTCCGATAGGAAACAGGGAAAGCCATCCATCACTCAACCAACTATTGAATGTTTCGGACTGCATCTAGTACAAGCAAGAACTGACACTTGAGCACTACTTTGTGTACAAGGTGTTTGATTATGGGTGGTGTCCGAACATTGGATTATTGGTGTCATGTTATATGAACTGAAGTGCTGTTCTGCACGATCCAGAAATTTGACCAACCTTAAAAATGTAAAATTTTAAACTGTGTACCTCATTCTAATACTGTGCAGCAATCTTAGTAGAATATCGTGCTGTCCGTGTGTATTTCCGCCAACCGGAATCCAAACAGTTACATAATATGAATTACGGAATACGGGGTGTGCAGAGTCCAAATTTTGATCCATAATAATCCAATCCAATTTCCAAAAATCGAAAGTTTTGGATTTTGGACGACGTTGACCATATTTCCGAAATAACGAATTTATGTTTGAATTGTTGAATCTGAAAGCGTTGACTGCGTTCACACATCCCTGCAATGACGTACCAGCGGAACTAAGATAGCTTCTTCACAGACATAGAAGATGGAAGCTCTGGAAGGCCTTGAAGATTACATCAGGGAAAATGTAGAGAAAGAAGGCGTGACTCATACCGAGCTGTGTCTTCACCTCCGTGAGCTATACCCGGGAGTGATACAGTGCTAAATTGTCAAGAGGGGATGAAAGTTCTGTGTTAATAGTTTGGAGGGAGCAATACTGGTCTGGCCCAACACAGTGCTCTTGCTTCTTTCCACACTGCGGGTGATGGTTGCTATTTCAGGTCTGGTTGGGCAAGTCCCATATGTTGATGTGTTTTGTACTACCACTAAATGCACCAAATACAACAGGGTCTGAGGGCATGCATCCAGAAAAATTAGACCCTCCAAGATCACATTTTCACGTGAATGGAACTGTTTACCACATCTACTGATAAGACATATTTTGACTTGCAAGGAAATAGACACTCTGGCAAAGGGAGGAGAGATTTGACACTTGTCTAAATGAAGCCATGTGCAGATTCTGGGATTGAGGATTGTAGCTGTGTAAACGTACATACAAGCTGGTTCTATTTCTCTACCAAGATGCTTTTTTCAGGAACTGTACCACTGTTTATGGTCATTACAGGCAACAGTAGATTCATGGTAGCGTTCTTTTTAGCCTGAACTAATGGTTACGCTCATGTCTGCCTCCTTCCTCAAACCTGTGAATATAGTGATCTGTTAACCCTTTAACCACCGATGACACCATTTGGTGTCGTCTGACTTTGGCCACATATTATGAGTAGGTGCAATCCCTTTGGAAGATAGATTTTGCGCTAGTAAAAAAGATGGGATAGGGGGAGGTGGGCGGGCATATTCAAGACATGCCGTGCACATGGCGGTTGTCTTGGCTGGCTGTAGAATGGCCTTGGTTGGCACTGGCTGGACTTCTTCTCGCCTGGTAAGCACAAACGGGTGTAAAAACCACTCCTCTCTCCTTGTAGGGACACCATTTCTCGTGCTGTAGGCTGTTTCGGTCAGGAGGAGCATTCACTGGTCAGAGAGCCCTGACCATTGAAAGCTCGCTAATGAGTGGGTGTGGTCAAAGACTCCCAGAGATTGCCTAAAAGAAGCTTTGGCTCAAGTTTCCAGTGCACACAACATTTTGAAAAGTACTTCTAGAGTGATGCATAAGTGGAGTTCCTATGGTAATGTGGAGTGTGGCTTGCTATAACTACTTGAAACCTGAGCAAATGTACATACCGTATTTGCTCTAATTTATGGAACGTTCTAATTATTGGAATGCCAAATTTCAATTCATGGAACGAAATTTTTGAAATAACCATTCTAATCGCTTGAATGGGCAACTTCTACTCAGTTTTATTTTCTCCTGCTATAATGTCTCGCTTGTACTATCAAGTTCTTCCCATGGAACGTTACGTAGCAGCTAGGGAATTTTCAATCCACCTTGAATGAGTGGACAGCGGTGTCGCCTTCCGCATTCATTTCTCCTCCGTGAGTCAGAAAATGCCAGAGTAAGCGGCTGAATTCTCTAGATAGATGGCCAACAGTTATCAATGCTGCGTATAACAACGGCCACGGCGAATCTGTCAGTCGACCAGGGCCACGATCTCTTCGATTGCAGCGAAGGATGTTCACTCCTGGGAGTCTCCACAGCGTAAGCTAGGAGAGATTTCTGTGTTATCCATGACCTTGACAGCGTTCAAGTTACCATTGAAAGCTCGCTAATGAGTGGGTGTGGTCAAAGACTCCCAGAGATTGCCTAAAAGAAGCTTTGGCTCAAGTTTCCAGTGCACACAACATTTTGAAAAGTACTTCTAGAGTGATGCATCTTGCTTTTTTCAGTAAGCTGTTCAACTGCTTTTGACACATGCAAAACCGCTCTAATTTATTCGAACGCAAAGGGAAATGATTTTTACACATTCTAATTAACACGGAACGGTTGCCAATACAATTATTTTTGGTCGTTCCATAAATTAGAGCGAATACGGTACTTTCAGCTATTCTGTGAAGATTCGTCTAATCACATCATTCAGATGCAAACTCCAAACAGTCAGTCACTCGGTGAACGAATACCTGTCTGGCCTGAAAACTTCCTATAGTGCCGAAAATGGAGTCACTACAAAGTGACAAGAGTGTTTTCTACACCTGTTTGTGCAAAGGAAGAGAAAACTAGCCCATACAGTGTCTACAGCCAGTCACAACAGCCACCATGTGCACAGCACCCCGTGCCTAAACCTGTTCAACTCCCCTTGTCTCACTGTTTCTTCTCACAAAGTGGTAGTGCTACTGAAAATGCTGCAAGCTTAACTTAAATTAATGGTGAGAAGAAAGCAGCATTTTAACTAGGTGTACGCATGTGCGTAATGTACCTCATGCAGAGCGTGTGGAAACAGTTGAAGTGCAGTGTGGAGACAAACGTGAGGAGTTAGTGGCAAGCTCACCTTTGTCTCCGTGTAGTGATGCAGGGTTGCAGATTGCCTTTTCTGTGCTTACTTATGGAAAGTATATCATTCTGCTGCTAACATGCAAGTCTTCTGTCATCCTGATGTCACTTTTTTGCCATACAGAAAGTTAATGATAGTTTTTTGCCCTGGCTTTAAAGAGTACACATGGGCAGGATACGCAAACTAAGGCCCAGATTGACATACATACATACATACAAGCACAACCTCAGATTGAGACCTCCTTGTTCCCGTATAATTACATGCTTCATGCTAGGGTGTTCAGCAAAGATATTCATAAAGGCTATGCATGGTGGTAGGTATTGTCAGACTGTGTCAAGTAAAGGTTGTTGGGACGAGCCCAAGGGAGCGCCACACTAGCGTGGTCTATGGGAAAATGTGGTCCGATCGACTGAATGACTGACGATGTTTGTCCCAGTCACGTGCATACCAAAGATGTAACATGAAAGTATATGCGCTATGTACTAGTATGTAGTTCAGTGCATAGACTTGACAAGCCATGCTGTTCGCAGAGTTTTCTTTGAAGCATCACAGAGAAGGATGAGATTAAACAGGCTATATATATATATATATATATATATATATATATATTTTTTGGCCGTGCATTTGATCCATTTCAATAGCCATATTGCCAGGCCCAAGTGTACACAGCATGCATGACTACATGGTGACTTACTCAGTCTAAGCTACCTCAAAAAAGGAGACAAGTAAGCTAGGCTGTTTGCTCACAGACAGCAGAGATTCTCATCTTAGCTATTTCGTTTCATGTCATAGCTTCATGTGTGGCCATATACTTATGGTAAATTTGTTGCTATTTGGTACACAAACTGTGAGATCATCACTTCATGTTGCTCAGGCTTGCCCCATGATGATAAATCATGTGTCTAGTAGCCTGAGGTTGGCTATTCCATACCAGTCTCTGCATGGCTGTTAATAAGATACATGCCCTCTATGTTGAAATCATGAGATTGTTAATGATATTCATACCATAATGCACTTCATGCAGCGTCTCACAAAGTGCACAGGCAGTGAAGGGTACAGAGGCTTAGGGTTCGGTTCAGCTTTAGCCTACCAGCTATTTCCGAACTTTGGTCTGCAGATATTGCTCCTCACATCTACTGTTAAGACTGAGTTGACAAATTCTTTGTTGAAATAAATATCAGACTTATATTTTTCACAGTAAATATGATCTAATTATTACCTTGAAAGGTAGGTGGATTCCAAGTTTCTTGAGAAGGGTTGGGGCCCAAGCACCAGCAGTGATGACGAGCTGCTTTGCTTTGAATGTTGATTTGTTAGTGACCACAGTAACAACAGGACCAGGAGTGATATCTGTAACCATGTGGTTGTCCAGCAGTACACCTCCATTCTTCTTGTACAGTTGCTATACAGTTGGAGGAAACCAAGAAGTGACAAGAAAATAAATATAGGTTATACAATGAAACCAAGGGGTCTACGTGATTTAGATACCTGCGGAAACCTATATAAACACCCGCACGCGAAGCGCAAGGGTGTTTATGGTTTCCAAGGAGATCTAAATCCCGTAGACCCCTTAGTTTCATCGTATAAGGTATTTATACAATAGCCAATCAAACCGTTTCTCTCCTTAGCAACAAAACTGTATGCATTTCACCCCCTAGCAACAAAACTGCCTGGCAACAGCTACAGTTCAAATTCTGAATGAGTGGGCTCTCTTTCAAGCTGTTAGCTGACCATTTACCTTGCGACGATTCAATTTTCTACTTGCTCGGTGACGCTTGCTAGTGACTGGAATTCAAAACCCGAATTCAAATTCAGAGCGCCTGAGAATGAGACTGAAATGTCCCGCCCCATTACATCACGAACTTTTCGCGTGAGTGAGTACTAGCACTTTCTTGAATGGTAGCTACCAATGTCTCCCACTGAAACTGTAGGCAAATTTCATGTGAACCGGTCAAGTTAGAGACCACAACTGTTGAGCCAAGCGCTTTCTTCACCGCTATGTATGCGTTCAGATTGCAGCCATTGTCATACAACCGCTAACAAGCTAAGCGCTTTGCGTACGCAAACTGTATGAAAACTGGTGGCTACATTTGTAGTGCTTCATGGTATTAAAAGTTACAGGTGGTATAACAGATGGTATAAGTTGAATTTACAGGTGGTATAAGTGATTTATACTACCTGCAATTGACCAATCAGATTGCAGTATTTCATTTAGGCCATAATAAAAAATATCATTGTTTCTCAGGCAATCGTGCATGCCCATTTCCACTAGACTTGTTCCCAGTCCTCCTCCACAGCTATCGTCGCTTGCAGTACGAATACTGCGCTTTTCCGAGTTCTTGCAACGCAATTCGAAAACCAGATGTAGAGATTCCCGACCAATCAAATCATAGGAATCCGTCACTGGTTTGTTGTTACGTAAGACACACGTGAACTGTACCATGGAGGGAAATTGCCCCAAGCCACCTACTGTCATTCCTCTCACTGGAAACCTGCTCGAGCAACTTCAAAGATCACTGGTACAGCAGCAGAAGCTAGGACAGTCCCAGAGCCAGCCTAGACAAACGGCACAACCGCGTCAAGCACAAGCTGCAACTACCCAACCGGAAAAACAACAAGAACGAGCACATCTTAGCCTTTCGCATGTAGCTGGACAGCAGCAGCAGCAGAATGGACAGGGCTCACACACTGCAATCTCTTTTCAGGTCCTAAATAATGCAGCTAATCCCGTACCGTAGTCCCGGCCTGCTAATTCACGTGGCTCCTACAAGGTGATTAGAAAGGATAAAAAGAAAAATAGGAAGAACAAGTTGCAGAAAATCAAAGAACAAGGAGGGCCAAGTTGCAAGTTATTCTGGTCAGACTTGCGAGGGAAAAAGAAAAACCGGAGGATCACAAGGATGAGAGGGAAGGACGGAGCAGTAGTTGAAGAAACAGAACAGATTCTGGAGGTGTTGGCTAAACATTGGGAGGAGCTAGGGAAGAGTCGTAATAGTTTGGATCCAGAGCAGGAACCAGAGCTAGTCCATGAAAGTTCAGACCTGTGCCAAGAGATAGGATGGGAGGAAGTGGTGAGGGTTTTGAAGACGTTGAAGAGGGGGAAGGCACCAGGCCCAGATGGAATTCTAAATGAGATGTTAATTTATGGAGGGAGCAGGATGGTGGAAAGTATGAGGTGCATGTTCAATGTAATGAGGAGAAGCCAAGTATACCCATGCACAGGATTGGAAGAGTAGTTTTGTCATACCCTGTTTAAGGATGGCGATCCAGAGAGTGCAAGCAACTACAGAGGCATTGCACTGGGAAGCTGTGTTGCCAAAGTTTGGGCAAAGATTTTGACAGTTCGGCTGGGAGAGTATGCAGAAGAGAATATATTGACAGATGCCCAGGGAGGTTTCAGGGCAAAACGGAGGTGTGCAGACCAGATTATGATCTTGAGGGGTGCATGTGAGTTGAGGAAGAGAAAGAAGAAAAGTGCCTGGCTGGGTTTTATGGATGTAAGTAAAGCATATGATACAGTGTGGAGGGAAGGGCTGTGGAGGAAAATGCGGGAATACGGTGTGGAAGAATCATTTGTTAGTTTGTGTGAGGGGCTGTATGAAGGGGTGCAAGCTAGTGTTCAAGTAGATGGGCAACAGTCAAGATGGTTTAGAGTAGATGAGGGACTGTGGCAAGGCTGCCCCCTGTCACCACTCTTGTATAGTGTCTATATTATGGGAATGGTGGAAGAGTTGGAGAGAGAAAACTTAGGGGTGAAAGTGTCTGGGGTATGGTGTGGAGCATTACTATATGCTGATGACATTGTGCTGATAGCAGAGTCAGGTGAGGAGTTGCAAAAGATGCTGGATATGGTAGGAAGATATGCAGAATTGTGGAAGTTCAGGTTCAATGCAAAAAAGAGTAAGGTGATGGTGGTAGGGAAAAAGAACAGTGGCGAGAAGTGGAAAATCGGTGATGAAGAGATGGAAGAAGTAGAGTCCTTCAAATACTGGGGTGTATGGTTTGACCAGAGGATGAGGGGAAATGTGCAGCTGGAGAAGATGGTGGAACAGGCTGAGGAATGGGCAGGCAAAGTTGAATGGATGGCAAGGGTGGATGGGGAACTAGAGGCAGAGCGAGGTCGATTGATATGGGACCTAGTAGCAAGGCCTGGCCTGGAACATGCAGCAGAGGTGTGGTGGCCAGGAGGGAAGACAGTAGGAAAAGAGGTTGGAGGCTGTACAGGATAGGTTGGGAAGGAAACTGTTGGGAGCTAGTAGAACAGTGGCAGGGGAGGCAATCCGTGGGGAGATGGGATGGAGAAAGTTAGAAGAAAGAAGAGAGGAGAAGATGTTGTAAGTACAGATACAGCATGCGGGGAAAGCCGTTGAAAAATCATACCCTATTTGTCAGAGGAGAGCAAGCGTCCCCAATTGCTTGCATATCTATGGCTGGAGTGCTGGATGTGAAAACCTTAACTGGAACCAGTGATGGTGATGCATTTTACAGCTTTGTACACACAAATTTACTACAACATCTCATACCTTACAATGGCATAAACCACCCTCACTCTGTTGTTACCATGGACAACTGCAGCATTCACCACGTTCCAGAGGTTGTGAAAGGCATTCAAGATGTGGGTGCTTTAATACATTTCTTACCACCCTACTCTCCAGATTTCGCTCAAATTGAAGAAACATTTTCTAAAGCAAAGCAATCACTGAAATCAATTGAAAAAGAAGTAACACATACAACTGACATTGAAACGTTTCTACTTCTAGGATTCTTGCAAGTAACTGTCGAGGATTGCTGTGGTTGGACTCGTGACTGTTCCATTTATCACCTTTAAACAAGAACTGTTTCTAGTTGTTATACTGAACCTTTATGAATCAATGTTTCGAAGTGCTGTTAAAATATTACTCTTCTGCTCCATGTAATCCTTTTCATTCAAAATGCCGTCTTCATACAGGTGTTGCAGATATCTCAGCTGCTCAAAGTTTTTCATCCGTAGGTCTACAGCTTTACTGGGAGAAATTCCAGGGCCCAATGTACCAATATGTTGTGGGATTTCTGTTGCTTCTTATTTTGAGTCAGATAAGCCCCTGCGATCTGTGCCCGTTTCATCGATGAATACCAGCATTTCAGGTGAGTACACAGAGACTTCTGATATGAACTGTTGCCGAAGGAATTCATCTTGCTGTAGAGCAGTCACTTGTAGCCTCTGGCGGGTAAAACCGCTCTTATGCAAAAACTTACATACTGCTGACTCACTGACTTCTACCTTGAGCACTGACAGCAGCTCATACTGTATCTCACGCAAGTAGGTCCCAGGTCTGTCTAGTACTAGATGTAGAATAAGTAGCTGTGCAGGCAATGTCAGTTTGCAAAAGGCCCTTCCCTCCGGGTATGGCTTTTTAGCTACACTGCCAATTGTACGGAATAAATTTACAGTTCTGGATTCAGTCGACTTGTCGACACATAACTTTTGAGCTATGTCAGAATATGTATACCCCAGAGCCTCTCTCTGCCACACCATCCGCCACCTAAGGTCTTCACTGTTGCAGTACAATGGCCAAGGTTCTACATCCGTTTTTTGAACTGCGTTGCAAGAACTCGGAAAAACGCAGTAACGCCTGGTGAAAATTATCATGTGATGTATGCCACTGACGTGTACTTGACTGTTATGATATAGTCTCGTGACCAGCCAGAAAAAGCGGCTGGTCACGAGACTAGTTTTGATAAAAATCAAAAACGTCACATGAAAGTGGCCACGAGTTAGCTGCTAGCCATGGGCCAGCTGCCATCGCAGACATTGCCCTCGTGTTTTTGGATACACGGAGTTTAGACCTGGGCAACTTCAAACAATATTGCCAGCACTTCATGGAAAAGATGGGATTGTGAAGATGGCCAATGGTCGTGACGTAAGCTGCGGCACTCATCATGTGATAAAATGGACCAGGCCTTCTGAGTGAATTATTTCGTACTGCAAGTGACGAATGCGTGCGAAGGCCTGGGAATAAGGCTAGGGTTCACTAAGTTCACCCAACTCCGAGAGGTGACATCACAATTTGTAATGTTTATTCCTGCGCATTGCGCACGCGGATCGAAGATGGAACTGGATCCAGCATAAGTCCCTTGTGAGGTAAACTTTCACTTACAGCTTGCTATAGTTTTATGGGACGTAGTTTTAGACTTATAGTAACTCTGTGAACTAGAAAGATGCTGAATCCTCCTGGGGCGAGCCTGAGCGAGTAGCAGATTGCATTTGGGATGCCCACACAGACATGCAGCTGTTCGTCCAGCCGGACTACTTGGCTACACTGGCATGGGCTAAGCTTCACAGTCAAACCATGAGCTAGCAGGGGGATCCATGCTATGTATGAGCGGTCATGCCAAACGCGTGCCTGAAGCCAGGGTACATCCTGCTGTCTGTCACTCGTAGCCTGCCTTGTCACACGATCGTCAAACTCCCCAGAGTTCAGAAAGTAAGTTGCCGTGCGTGCTGCCAACGCATTCAACTTGAATCGTCTTCGCTCTCGCTCTCTTTCACGCCGACCCTGCAGTCTGGCAGTAGCCCTTCACGCTTAGTATAATTAATAGCATGGTTTCAAGTGCAATTTGGGATTAACAGCACGAGTGAATGGCTATTAATTGCACGAGGCAAAGCTGAGTGCAATTATGCCATTCATGAGTGCTATTAATCCCAAATTGTATGAGAAAACATGCTATTGATTGCTAATCATAAACCTCGCCAAGTTGACAGGACACTACAATAAGTATGAGCATGTATGAGAAAGGCAAGTTTATTGTATACAAGTTTACAGTACACTGAATAGTTTACAGCGAATTGTTGTCACTTACAAGTTTACAAGTTTATAGTACATCAGATAGTTTACAGCAAATTGTTGGTACTTACAAGTCACTGATCAATCAGTGGGCAATTACACTTTTGCACTGTTGACAGTCTGTTTTTCAACCAATCAGAGAGATATTACACTTTTTCACTGTTGATAGTCTGTTTTTCAACCAATCAGAGAGCTATTACACTTTTTGCACTGTTGTTCAGCCAATCAGTGCGCTATTACACTTTTTGCACTGTTGTCATGTACAAGAAAAACATGTTACAACACTATTTGGCATTTATTTCACTGTTGTTAATGGAGCTTAACTATGGACTGTGATATAGTCATATGATTAGCTGAAGTACACGTCGGCGTGGACATCGTGAAATATTAAAATTTTGAATGCGCTCATTTGGAGTTATGGTAAGTGGTCGGTCCAAACAAGCATAGATAGCTAGATACACACACACGTGCTCAATGCAGTGTGGGGCTCGCTCAGGCTCGCCCCAACTAAATGCAGCATAATTTCTGGACCTGAAGAGGTTCAGTACTTTTTTCATGCCTTTTTTCTAGCTTGTGAGCTGAGTAATACCTACAGTAACTCCCGGTTATAGGAGTAAATGTTCACCTACATTCTGTGTGAGTTACTAGTCTAGTCTTTCACACTCAGGTCTAGCTTCATCAGTCTAGTGAGCCATGTGCAGATTTTGTATAAGTTCTAGTTCGCATGTCATGAACTACCTACAATCTGAGTACAAGAACAAAGTTTGTGTGAGCATCTTGGGGTACGGTTTCACTTGACCGCATTATTTAAGATACTAGAAACTTGGCCCTCAGCAAGTCATGCAAAACAGTTGCTGGAAGGCATGCAGCAAAACAAAACACCAGACATAAACCACAGTCTGTATTGTGTCCAAAGATGTTTTAACAAGAATGCTGAACTCTAGCGCACATAGACTATTTTCAGAGAAAACTGCTCTTGCAAACTGAATCATGCACAGTGCAACCTGTTGAAGTGTACTGCAGAAGTAGTCTCATTGCCATACTCTCATAAAGCAGAAATGTCTATGTTCTTGTCAATTGGGATGGTGCTTACTACACAACGAATGTCATAATTGCATTTAAAATCTTGATCTCAAAATGCCGATGGTTTAGTGCTTGTGCATCATGATTCACAAAAGATCAAGAAGGCCGTAAACTTTATTAGGTACTAGACACATTCTCTACAATTCAATATATGACAATCTGTTGCTTATGCCATGCTAACATAATTGCAATCTATTAGAGCTCTCAAATTCGAGAGTGGCTCCGTCCCAAGTGATAAAAATGTCACTTAGAACACCAGACCCTCTTTATACACATACGTGAAGGTTTGGGCACGAGACTACTCCCAAGTGTGTTACGCTGTTCCTGGTCTCTGCATCCGAACTTTGTCCTCCATCTCCATCTGAGGCACTCTTGCAAGTTTGCTTACAGTCAAACTGGAAGAACATCTTTAAGTTTACCTTAGCTACTCCCTATCACAGAGCCTCTCTGTCCCCAGTTTCCATGACTATGTTCTCATTTGGGGTATAGTGTGGGTCAAATTGCTTCACAGACAAACTAGCATAAGCCTGATGCTAAGCCACTTATCCTAGTTTCTATCCAACTTTTAATATGCTGCTTGCAGTTTCTGCTCTGGAAACAGCAAACAGCCAACGGTGCGTACATGACTACATGCCCTGAGTTAGGCTGCCAGGCTCCACTAATAGGCTTGCAATAAATCAAGGGAGGTTACACTGAGAGTCTGGGAAGGAGGCTACACTTTGTCATAGTAACCCACAAAAACATGAGGAATCCTGTCTAACTGGGACCTTAGTCTTAGAAGGGGTAGTCACTTATATGTCCCGTGTAGAAGCGTTTGTGACTGGGATCAAAATGGAATCAAGTGATCAAAGCCCCTTTTGGGGGTCGATCAAGGGATCAAGAACTGATAAAATCAATGGATCAAGAACACATGGCTGCAATTTGACCTTTGACCCTTTGAAAATCAAGCGCTCAAGAGCCTCAGAAGGGAACAATCAAGCGATTAAGCACACTTTTTGCCGATCAAAAGCCTTGATCCCGGTCGCAAATGCTTGAATAGGCGGCATGTAACTGACTACCTCTTGGTCTTACAGTGTAATAAACTCTTGGTCTTAGTAGGTAACAGGTTAGCTCACAAGCTAGGGACAAGCCTGAGCACAGTATTCAATACTAAAATACTGACTGAACCTGTTGGGGGTTGTTACACGAGTCCAGTATTAGCTACATAATTTTCTTGCTATAAAATGAAGTTGCACAATCTGTTTTAACACAATACAGACTACCTGATGTCTTGTCCAATTGGTGTTTTGTTGCTGCATGCCCTCCAGCAACTCAAACTCGACTTGAGGACCTATTGCTACATGTGCTACATGTCTTTACCCTTCGCAGAGAGGTGTGGCTTGTGAGACAAATGTGTGGATCCAGTTCTATATGCTATGGCACTCTGCGCGCAATGGGCACATTACAGTTTATGACGTCACCACATGGAGTCAGGTGAACTTAGTGAACCCCCCCCCCCCCCCAAGGTATGATCCATGGAGTAATAATCAAACTTCCGCATACGCATGACGCCAGCGGAAAATTGTTGACACGCTTCTGTTAATTAGCCATAACAAGCCATGGTGAAATGTGTTCACAAGCTCAGCAATGAAACAGCATTTAGTTCTGGTGTCAGTGGATGAGGCCCACTGTATATGTGAATGGTTAGTATTATAAAATGAACGTATCTAATAAATCATGTATTAGTACAGAAAGCTTGTCTTGTTTCAGGGGTCCTAGCTTTCGTTAAGCATTTCGCAGCCTTGGAAGCCTTAGGGCACTCACTGGGGTACCTTTTATGGCATCCACTGCCTCAGCCCCATCTGCATTCACAAGAGAGATAGTGTAGTCTCTCTGCCTACATGAGCCTGTGACCACTGAGTTGAGTTTGAACAGGCCAAACATTTTCTATTGTGTTTACCGGAGATCATTCATCAGTGTAAGTACAACTGTTTAGAATTTGATTCAACAGGAACAGTATTTACATTGATGATTATGCAGAAAGATCTGTCTGGAGTGGCAAATGCCCTGAAAATGAATCCCAGTTCGCTCCCCTAAACAGTCATCTTCAGCAGTAAGAAAGAGATGGTATCGTCTGTTTACTGTTTTTTACATTGCTCAGACAAATCATCTGTTACAATGTACCATGCCAGTCTAACCGAACAGACGAAGAAGGTTGTGTATGATGAATTTTCAAAGCTTGCATCATATATTCGGTGCCTCGTATCAACTTTGGCATTTGCAATGGTATGTATGCGTGCATGTATCATGCATACCATGTTTGTTTATCCTAAAATTTCCGTTGAACTTGTAGGGAGTAGACATTCCTGACATCAATTTAGTTATCAGCTATGGCCTACCAGACTTGATACAGATGTTATATCAGGTACTTTTTACATCTACAAAACGAATTGATTGTATTCGATTAGCATGAACATAATTCTGCATTTGCAATCTTAATGTTCCTGTCTGTATATTTCTCGTTTCTGGGGAATGACAACAGACTTCTGAGGAACTGTGATCTCCGGGGGGTGGCAGGAATTTCTTCAGAGTGGCAAGGCTAGGAAACTTCTCAGTGATTAGCTGCACGGTGTAAATTACTGCCCCGTCAAAAAATGCTTGACCGTCTTCTTCACTAGGGAGAAGATCATCAACAGTTAGATCACATCGGTGTTTCTGTGGAGTAGAGTCTTCCCAGTTGAACTCCTATGGAGGTTTGTTGCGGATGGATACTGCCAGTCTCGTGGTCACATTCAACATGGTGTTGTGAGCATCTAGATGTTTCAATGATTGATAAAATCATGGCAAATTTCATTTATTTTGCTGATATTGTGACAAACCTTGTCGTTCAATGACGTATCCGTTGATGAATGTTCAGGTTGTCGTATACCCACAACGATGAACCTTGCTGGACCTGATGGGTAAAGTTGGACTGTTGTACTAGACTCTTTAAGTAGTTCCATGTTTGCCGGTAGGAAAGGCATACACCCACATGATTCAGATCTGTGATGGCCTTTAAGTGTGTGCAATATTAATGATCGTCAAAAATGTGGGAGAAATTTATTGAAAATTTTATGATTTATACCTGTTTGCTGGTTCCCCGGGCAATCAGCATCATGCTGATCATGAACTATAACCCTTTCACCCTCATGGAGCGAGCATTGCAAAGAGAACACAAAGCCTTTATATCTTCTGTCATCAATCTCTGTTCCTCATTCGCATTTCTCCTCGTTTCTCCCAGGGTGCAGAAGAGATTTAGTAGATCAGGTGCCAGGATCCTCAGCTCAGCAATTACAGCATCAAGAGTGAATTTCTCGAGGTGTTCAGGGCTATCTGGACCATGAGAGACTAGTGTACTTGGTGAAGTCAGATGTCTAATCTGGCTGTCCAGAACTGACAGTTGAGATGGTACCAGCTGAGACAACACTCTGTAAGCAAGCATTTTGCATCTCGAGTTCGTTCCTTTAGTGCAGCGTTTTGTGCTTGCATGGTGTGTAAATCTTCTTCTACCTGTGTTTCGCTGGTAGGTACATGGAAGGTGGTTGAAGAGGGTGTACAGTGACTGAGACTTGGTCGACGTCTGACACCAAAGACGACAGTTGACCTTCCCGAGTTTGCTGTTGGAAATGCTTGGTGCAATTATTGACGTTTCCTGGGCAGTTATACTGGCTGTGGAAAAGTGGTTTTGGACCATTGTCTGTACCTCGCTAAACTTTATACACGCTTGGTATGGACCTTCTGTTGGCCCTTTCTATAGTTGTTCTTTGAGCTTATTGGTATAATGTTGTTGACAGAAATGATAGTCTTAGTATAATTTTTGTACAATAATGTTATATGATTAATCTATACAGAAAGTTACATTATCATCCATGAAATGCTTTGTGAACAATATAAATATATAAATATTACCAGTGCTACCTACGTAATAGCAAGTTGCAGGTTAATACACACCATTTGGCCATCTCTGCCATGACTGTGGTCTTGTACAAAATATCTCTTAACCGCCTATCCTCGCATGCCGAACCACCGTCTGGCTGTCGGAAGTTGTCAAGTGTTTGAGGATACCGACGTTAATGTCATACCTAATTTCCTGTTTAGCCGTGACGTAGACAGTGGCATACATCACGTGATAATTTTCACCAGACCTTCTCCGCGTTATTCGTACTGCAAGCGACGATAGCTGTGGTGAAGGACTGGGAATGAGGCTACATTTCCACCTGCAAGACAATTTTTTCCTCGCGCAAGCATGCACGAAGGGGTTAACCAATCAGTTTTGTCCGTCTGTCAGTTTGTCAGTCTGCCAGTTTGCCAGTTTGTCAATATAGACAGGATTAAACGCTTTCTAAAACTGACAGTAGCATTGACATTGTAAAAAAAAAATCGACGTATGTGTACCTCATAGGGAGCAAATGGTTCTACCCTCTGCTTTCCTATTTAACGTCAGGATCGTCTGCCATCTTAATATAGTAGAGTCCACGCATTATTCGTACGTTGTGCCGACTGGTATCAAGTTTGCCCCAGAAACAAACACCAGACACCATGTAAACCATGCACTAAACAGGATATGTGAAACCAAACATGATACCCCTTTACTGAAAAGTTAAATAACACCTCAGGGTCATTTTGTTCCACAATTATACCATAAAACAGTGTGGGGTACATGTATGTCTACACTGAAGACTTCTAGTTTAATAATGGTCACATGACAATTTTCCCTCAAGCATGCGCATTTACGTTTGTAGCCAGTGCCTCATATTGACTTTTCAATACTTGTTGTGATCCAGCTGTGTCATTCAGTCTCTAGTTGTCCCTTTCAAGAAGGATAGTCTTTTTGTTGATACAAATCTGCAACAGTCTGAGGGGCTCGTACCTCGTGAATGAGTTTGCAACCTCTTCAAAGAGTTTGCACAGCAACAGATGGAAGACTGTTCTGGTTTTGTTTTTAAAGACTTACGACATTTTGAGTGCTTCGTTGCTTCGGTGTCTTCTGAAAGACAGGTTAGTCTCACAAGCCAGACCCTTTCTGCGTCCGCATCGGCAGCGCCGATTGCATATCGGAACAAGTGCTGGAAGCGATCGGCGCTCTTCAAACAAAGGTCACTAATTAACAAAAATAAATTTTAAATAGCTGACGCGCGCATGGTTTGGGTAGAAAATTGCCTTTCAAACAATGGATTTTATTATTATGGTCTTAGCTATAGTACATTATAAATGTATATATACCTTCACTTTTATACCATCCCTACCTTGTTTGCATACTCTTTGGCATGCCATCCCTACATCTTTATACATTTAAAATGCTTTTTCTTGCTTCAGACTGTGACAGTTAGACCTAAGCCTAAGAAGAATACATCTTTCAACAATCCCAGAATTAAAACAGCATTGACAGTTCAGTAGTGGTTCCAAGCATGTAATAATTTAATTATTATGTGTAATATTGCCAGCTAGAAGCTGATGAAGGCCAACCACTCTCCAGACCAGATTCGAGCCCTTCGTGAAGCCGACTTCCTGATTTTCTATCACAACAACTGACCAGAAAACTGTACTGACGGATCATCCCAGCTTCACTAAAGCTAACCTACGTGGTGTCCATAAGCCTTGCCCACTACTATGGGAAGAGACTGACTGTGCCAGCCGTGCGTCAATTTCGTGCATGCAATAGTCTCGCTTCCAGACCATTGACCATGGTCTTTGGTCTGGGAACGAGACTAAGTGTGTACAAGCGTACAAAATCAGTAGCCTCGTTCCCAGGCTCCTCTGCCCCGAAATGCGAACACTGAAGTTGTGCAGGCGGGGAGAGCCTGGTATTTTTCTCGTGTGAGCAGTGTCAAGGGTAGAGAGACCTTAATTGTGCATGGGCATACCTGAAAACTCAGAACAGGAAAAAGAGCGAAGGTAGCGGGGCAACTTACTACATATATCTAGCTATTGGGGGCGAATATCATACACACTGAGCGTTGAACGTATAGTTGATTGAACAATGCACAAAACGATGCCTTTCTGTTCTAAAAACTCTGGTCCTATTTTGATTACATTATACTCACGTGAGAAAAAATACCAGACTCTCCCTGCATATACACATTCACGTCCAGGGTGGGGGAGCCTGGGAACGAAGCTACAAAATCAGAAAATGGTGTCCTACGCAATGAACAGCAGCCGGGCAGTGTTGTGAACAGCTTGGTGAATTTGAAGCTATAAAGACGCTGAGTGGTCGTAAAGCTCTGTGCCGTGGTAAGCATCAGTTTTGTGATAAAGTACCGTAAAATCGGGATATTAAGCACCGGTGCCTATTTTCGAAATTAGCAGCCAGAATGGGTGCTTATTTTCGAGGGGTGCTTATTTTCATGGGGTGCTAATAAACGCATGTAATTTTCTGGTAGCGTGCAGTTGTGTGGGAATGGATTAGCTGTGATATATTTTAGGCCTAGAGGTTCTTTTTCTGCAAATTTCTGTCCAATGTTTATAGCTTTTCTACAACCAGAGATACAGTCAGCAATCGATCGATTGCCACCCCCGCCCACCAACTTAAAGCGCTTGGAACCAACGAATTCGTGAGAAGTTTTTGCTAATTCCTGGATATGTTTTATCAAAAGGCCTTGCCTAAATTTTGGCTAGCATCCCGTGTCGATAGCTTGCTTACAACTGGAGATAGACACGGGCGAAAATTAGCCGCTACGCGCGAAAAAGCCGAATCAGCAAATTCACTTCCGTTTTCACGGTTACGGGTGCCTTTTCATGTCGGGTGCCTATTTTTGTATGGGTGCTTATAAACGCGATGTGGTGGTTGTAATCAAAATGGATGTGGTTGTTGTAATCAAAATGGGTGCCTATATTCATGGGGTGCTTATTTTCTATGGGTGCTTATTATCCCGATTTTACGGTACTTAAACTGTTCTTGAGATATCCGAAGATGAGAGGCAGTGGAAAGGCTCTTACCAAGCTCAGAACTGAGAAGAACAGATTCAGGAGTGAAATGAGGAAAGCAAAGAAGGCTGGCCAAAACCCTCAAGTCATCAAAGATTTTGCTGGAAAATTTCATCAGCTCCTGCGACTGCATAGGAAGGCAAAAAGAGAGGTGTCTCAAATAGAGTCTTGAAAAGTGGCTCACAAAGCTCCTAAAGAGTGTGCTAAGGATTTCTGGAAGTTTGCATCACAGGTACTGGATGAAAACAAGGCACATTGTGTGGACCCTGACTTCCCAGCAGATACTGCTGAAAGTTTCTTCACCAGTGTATACAGCAGCACAACTCCAGAGACTGGAGCTCGACGAGGAACTAATCTCCAAAGAAGAACTCCAATCAGTCATTGCCAAGTCATGCTCACAGTCCTCCCCTAGTCCACTAGACCAGATCCCATATATGGTGTTCAAGTGCTGCCCATCTCTCACCCCTGCCCTGCTAGACCTCTTCAACTGTTGCTGGCATGACAGAACCATTCCATGTGGATTGAAGCAAGATAATCCCCACAGCCTCAGCAGTTGAAAACTGGCAAGACACCTCCAACTTCTGACCCATCACCCTAACCTCATGTGTTGGGAAACTCCTCACAATAATCTTGAAGAACTGATGGCTCACATTCGTGACCACCTAGATACTGCAGCGCAAAAACTACTTCTACTACCATCACCTCTAGATCCTGGTCCACCAAAGCTGTCCCATTAAATGTGGGGGTCTACCAAGGAGATCCACTCTCAGTAGTGATTTCAATACTGTAATGATGACCCTTGCAGATCAGCACTTGGGATACACCTTTGCTCAGAGTCACAGATCGTTGAATGTGTTGCAGTATGACGACCATACCTGCCTCATTGCAAGTGGTCCAGCCTGCTATCAACAACTGTTGGTCAAGGTGGAGAAGCGGCTCCAGTGGTCTGGGATAAAGGCAAAAGTCCCTAAATGCCACAGCCTAGCCGTCTAGGCTTCATCTGGAAAGAGAGATGACCCCAAGCTACAACACAATGGAGAGAATGTCCTATTCATTGCCAATAAACCCTCAAGTTTTTGGGAGGTCCGATCAGAGTGCTCCAGTCCAGCAAAGAACACAAACAATACCTCTCCAACAAGCTTTCTCAACTCCTTGACAAGGTGGATAAGACACCAGTGACCAGAAAACAGAAACTCCTTTTGTACAAAGTGGGAATCTGCCCTCGGTTGAATTGGGACCTATCCATACTGGAACTGCCGATTTCATGGGTGAACTCCACCCTAGAAGCCAAGGCTACTCGCTATTTCAAGAGGTGGTGTGGTCTAGCCAGATCAGCCAATCCATCACGCCTTTACCTCCCAAAGAACAATGGAGGACTGCAGCTTCTGCCCATCTCCCTGCTGTACAAAAAGTTGAGAAGCTCCCAGGCTGCCCTGCTGCTCACTTCCAGAGACACAGTGACTCAGCATGTTACCACGATGAAAATCCAGAGGGAACAGGCTCTACAAAGGCCAAAGTTCCAACCCATGTGATTGACACGTGATGTGATGGTGGAAGACCCAGGAGTGATCAGAAGAGGCCTGGTAGCCAGGACCAAGGCAAAGGTTGCAAGAGATGATGCCAACAGTAGACGTGAGCATGTGGAGAACCTTCCTCAGCAAGGGCAGCTCATGAGAGAGACCGATGAAGAAGCAGCTGAAGTATGGTCTGCTGCAGTGAACAGCCTCCCATCAGAAAGCCTGAAGTTTGCTCTTAATGCTGCCTCAGAGACTCTCCCCCACAACTCAAACTTATCTATCTGGCGAAGGAGAGAGGGCCTTACTGATGGCTGTAGGCTGTGTGGAAGGAAGCAGACACTCCTCCACATTCTCAACGATTGTCCGGTCGCCCTAGAGTTGAGACGATATAAGAAACGCCACAATTCAGTCATCAATGAAATTGTGGACTTCATCAAGCCACATCTGCCTCCAGGAGCAAACATCATAGCCGATCTCCCAGGAGCGATGTACCAATACCCACTCCAGCTTGCTACAACTGACCTTCGACCAGATATTGTCCTTTGGCACGAGAATCCAAAGGAAGTCACCCTCATAGAGTTGACAGTATGTTTTAAGACCCCCTTTGAAGCAGCCATTCAGAGAAAGACTGAAAAGTATCTAGAATTGAGAGAGGAGGCTCAAAATAGAGGGTACAGAGCAGAGATTATGACGATTGAGGTTGGGAGTCAAGGCGTTGTCTTAGTAAGGGGTTTTAAAGCTAACAGTTTGTTCTTATCTTTCATCTCCCCTACCCCCTCTAAAGTCCTTTTAGAGGCTCTCACACCAGTTAGCAAGCGAGAGTTCCGAACATTCCTGATTGCACTTGCCCGAACAGCCATTCTAGAGTGACACAAGATACGCTGTATGAGGAACTGGAGAGACCAGCAGTAATCAGCCTATATGTTTATTTGTTGTTGTATGAGCAGTCAATGTATCATGTCATAGTTATTTATTATGTCCTCACTTATATAATAGCCTTGACCTTACAATCATCTGTGCTGTGTCTTAGTGGGGCACACTGTATAACAGTGTATAGGTTTAGTAAGGCTCCCTTCTGTTTGTAAATACGGTATGTGCACAAATATGGGTACCCCCCTCCCCCCCCCCCCGATGGCAGTTTCGCTATTGCGCACTTTTGTGTTTAGCTGTCTCCCACATGGGTTTTTACGCAACTATATGAGTCTTGCTGATCATAAAAGCACTCAAACAGGAAGGCTGGGCACTTAAATAAGCTTTTAGCGTATTTGTGGTGAAGTTACACGGTTTACGCTTAAGTGTTGCGTACATTGGGAGTCCGTGCCAGCAAGTCACCATTCTGTCTTCACAGCAAATTCTACACATTGCTGACTCCACAAGATTGCAAGTTGTTATGTGAACTGCCACATAAACAGGTAGGAACCTAACTGATATGCAAGACAACTTACAGTGGACAAGGTTCCAACAAAGATATGTAGGTGGCGCCATCTCAATGTGCACAATGCCATACTCAATACATGAATCTTGTTTGATGGAACACAGATCACATGAATAAATACACAGACATCAAGAGCTACCTGCAATGCAGCAACAGCTTTGGAAGCTCGCAGTATCCCTCCATCTTCTTCAAAGACACATTTATAGTTCTCTGGGAGGTTCAGTTGCTGGGGGTACCTGCTGTTGGCCTCAGACCCAGAGAAGACCTGGTGAGCCACTCCATGTGTACTAAGACTAGTGGCAACAGAGTTCACCTTTCTGCTACCCTCAGGACCAAACACAAGAATACCTGTGCGACTGAAGCAAACAATGGTAGCACATGACACACAAAAGCAAATCTGACAGCTCAGATACCTGGACTGTATACATTACTACTAGAAGTTGTCCCGCATTTTATCTTCGATAGCTAGGCTTCTAATTATTGCACGTATACATCAGTGAATGGTTTAAGCAATCAGTTTTGTTTGTCTGTCTATCTGTTCAGTACAAATGTTGAAATCATCACATTTACTAGGTTACACAACAATTGCTTTATGCTGCAATAAACGTACCTCATAGAGACCAAAGCAGTCCAATTCTCGGTATCTCTGGCTGTTTTCTACTTAACACTGGTATTTTAATATGGTCAACAACTTGGATAGGATGGAGATTAGGCAAAAATTGAATTGCATGTATAGGACACTTTACAAAGAACTAATTTTCTGTAAGTGTGCAGAAATGTACTGTAATACTTAATTTGATGCTGATAGTTGTGAAACAATCACCATGTCTGCTGTGTACTGAGGCTTTTAAGTTGGTTATCTGTACCGTAAAGTACCGTCAGAGCGCCCCTGCTCCCAGAGTGCTAGAAAGCCAAAATTGATGGGAGGGGGGATGGATACACGGTATTGTGTAATATTTATGCCGTGATAGTGCCCCAAATTGTGAACAAATGGGGTGTGGCTTCCACATACCCGACGTTAAAATGTGGCGCAACTAAATCTGAATATAAAATCTGAAAACCAGCTGATGCATGTGCAAGAATACATTTAGCTTCTTGTGGATTACAACAGTGCTACCTGACTCGTTTGCTGCTTGCCTCAAAGATGCCGTACTTTGTGGGACTCATGGACTTGGAACTTGTAATCCACAATGCATGCAATGGAAATTTTGTGCACGCAGGAAAGGATTTCAAATTTTCACAGAAAGCCAACTCAAGAACCTTAGTGTACACACTTCCAGTTACACTACAAATATGGTTGTGATTGATAAAATTGTAATTTGAATGTCACACTGCCATATGTAGTGTAAATTTACAAGTTATGGATGGGTTTAAGATAGAAATGGGATGTGAAGCAATGGCAATCACTAGGGATTGGTATAAATAGATCTATGAGTGAAAGCTGTTGAGTAGCTAACAAGAGAACTATAGGCTCGGAACACCAGGTTAAAACATGCATAACACGCATTTCGCTCCTCATTTAGTACATATGCACTCTGCAATTCAGAGCTTGAATGTCACACTTAAAGATCAAAATTGAAGCTTCAACAACCAGTCAATTATTAGCCAAAACTGTCTCACATATGACACTACAAGCTAAATTAGGCAAAATCACAACGTACATGTAAAGTTCTGTCCCACTCTCTTCCTCTATCTGTGCCCACAGCTTGAAAGCCTCATCCATCATGCTCACATAGTAGGGCTGCTCATAAGCTCTTCTGGTGATGCGTGAGCAGCCATGAGAACTACCTCGGGTATGTAGAGCATCAAACTGAAAAAAAGTGAAAGAAACAAAACCGTGAAGTTCAACACAATTATGTGTAATGATGAATTGGTATCTATTGGGCCGAGTTGATGCTCAAGACAGACTATCTGAGGATAGATCTTGGATTGGATGTACAGCTAGAGGTTGAGTTGCTGTTGTGATACCCTGACAATCTGTCTGGGCATCTAGATGCAACTATGTACAAAAGTCAGAAAGGATGATTCACGATAACCTTGTTGGGATGAGTTGATAAGCTGCCCTTCTCTATGTACTGGTTGCTTCTGTGCAAAGATAACCTGACTAGTTACTGTTCCAAATACTCACCATTCCTATCATAGTCTGACTAACCATGGTTAGCCTGAACTAGTCTAGTGAACAGTGTACACTAATGAAATCCATAAGTTATATCATTATGTCATCTAGCAGAGGAGGTAGGACATGGTTGACCTTTACCTGGGGTCATCACTAATTGATTTCCATATCTCAACAGACAAACTCTCTTGGCTTCTACTGAGAGGGGTCCCACTTTCCAAATCAAGATTCAAAGCCTGGTCCAGTCACAGCAAAGGATAAAGAAGCTTTTATCGTGCAATATCCAAGATCAATCAGTGATGACCCTGGTAATTAGAATTAGCAAAGGTCAACCATGTCCGACTTCCTCTGGTCATCTAGATTGCAATATGAAATGATAAATTACAGAACCATATCTTACAGAGCATGGCAACAGTTATGTTAGATAAACTTAGGGTGGAGCTTAATAAGGAACCCATAACTATTTAGACAATAATTACCATTCCGGAAGCATGAAATATGGAAAACAGATCAATTTTCAAGTTTCACTGCCAATGCACTGTGGATAAATGGAATACGAACAAACGGTTCAATTTTTTCACTGCCAATATGGTAATGAAGATGAGGGAAGAACAAACCAGTGCGTTTTCTGCATTTTGTTGTCATTCTGAAGTATACAGAGTATGGTAAATGGGGCCATGTGTGGTTTTCTTGTGCTGGGTGCAGGTACAAAAGACCAACAGTACCACAGAACATTGAGGCCCCTGTACCCTAAACGGTGGACTGTTGGCCATTCTACTATTGACAGCATCCTGAAGAATTACCAGGCCCTCACTTCATCACTTCAAATCATCCAACAAGGCTATGATGAATATGCTGCTAAAGGCAAAGGTTTACTAATGCAAATGGACTCCTTTGATACCTTCTTCAGCTTGCACACTTGATCTTCACTGCAGCTGAACAGGAGGCTTCCATTAATCTTCAGGCAAAAGACACAACCATTGCTGAAGGAATCAGAGGTGCTCTTCTTCTGAGATCACATTATACATCATTGTGAACTGAAGCAGCCTTCACTGCTTTGTACTGCAACGTTCTGAAATTCCTCAAACGGTTTGACAGATGAGCCTACCTTACTTCACGGAGGGTACCCAGAGGAATTGATGAAGGAGCGCTGCCACACCGCTACGTTTCTTGTGAAGATAGGTATTGTCAAGCCTACTTCGAAGCTCTTGACCATGCATGTGGGGAAATAGAGAACTGATTTGATCAGTTTGATCTTGCCGTTGCCTGTGATGTGGAGTCACTGTTGATTGGTGCTGCCAACAGTAAAGACATACCAGAAATCCCAGAAAATGTTGCCAGGTATTTCTGAGGAAAGATTGGTCTTGCTCGTTTGAGGATCCAGCTGCTGATGTTGCCAGATGCCATTAACACGGCCTTTGCTGGTTCTGCCATCAGTGTGAAGGTAACAAATGTAAGGACTATTGCTGATGCACTCAACCATGAAAAGACTATCAAGAGCATGCTTAGTGAGGTTGATAAGCTGCTCAGAGCATATCTCACATTTCTTGTTACAAGTGCCACTGCTGAAGCATCATTTTCTTCTCTCCGTCGCATCAAAAAGCTCTTGAGGAGCTCAACGACATGCCAACATTTTGTTCTTACTTTACGTTCACATAGCACAAACAAGGTCCCTTGATCCTGTGTCAGTTGCCAAAGGAATTGTGCCTGCAAACACTTGCTGACTAAACTGTTTTGGTAAATTTTAGTTCTTTCTTGTGTTTCAATTTTGAATCTCACATAATCAACCTCAATAGAATCAGTGGAAATGGGCTCAGAATGTACCAGAATTAATCTCACAGCATCTGAATATCCCCCAGCGAAACATGCCCTCGGAATGCTAGCTAGGGTGGGCTTTGCCTACCCATCTACCAATCTGTTCACCAGCTAGGTCAGCCCCCCTACTAAAAACATCTTCTTATGTCCCTAGTGATGATGGCTGCTCAGGCAAGGAGACTTTTTTGTCCCTCATCTCAAGAAATGCTTGAAGAGCCAGTTATTGATGTAACCATGTTAGAAGTGTTCCAGAAGCTAGGGTATGACTGCGCAATTCAAGATCAAGCACAAAATACCAAAAGTTTCGTGTTGGGAAGCTAAGTTGTGCACTAGTCTGGATCCTAGACCCTTCTGGCCATGCAAGGAAGGGTTCGGTGAACAACCTTTCCCGGAAGTGTCTTGAGGGCTGGAATGGCGATGCTGGTGTTGATGTGGGAAAGAATGTACATGAGCCAACAAGTGTTCGAGTTCTACTAATCACAGGAGTGAATATACGGTAGAACATGGAAAATTTGAAAATTGGAGCTGTACCTGACGAATTGCGTTGAAGATTTGAAAACAAAGTTTGCGAGGTAATCCAGCAAGACACTTCCGAGCAAGGTTATTCTCCAGATCCTTCCTTGCGTGGGCAGAAGGGTCTGGGGTCCAGACTAGTTGTGTATGGAGCAGCAAATCCCTTTGTTATGCTTCCCTTCCATACAGTTATGACAGTTTTGTGGCAATCTGCTGGATTGTTTGGGAGCACAACCAAGGTTCTTTGCGACTGCACCCTCTGAATGTTGCCTCTTTCCATGGATAATGCTTGCTACCAACTCACTGACAGCACTACGTTACTGCTCGCACTGCCTGCACCAGTTCGATAGCTTTCAGCTCAGCAAATAAATGCATTGGTCTTCCCTGTGTGCTTCATGGCTTGCTCCAGCTTTGCAAAACAATGCTCTCTACATGCATGAATGGTTGCATGGTAGATGTAACTGTTATCCAACAAAAGATATACATGTGCCATGTAAAAGTCTCAAGCCTAGAGCAAACAGAAGGGTGAAGCAGTCCCTGAATTGGATGCTTTTGCCACAGACAACACAGTTACTGCAGTTATAGCTTGTAAACTTGGCACTATGCAAAACGGATTTTCCTGGTCACAAGACTACTTACACAGCATTCTCTGGGTGGGAAGGGGGTTACAATACTTCTCTGAGAAAACCTTATTTTAAGGTATTAAATGGGGATGTATGATTCATTCGTACACTAGTACAATCCCTAGTCGATGGAGTTGAATTGAATTAAAATTTGAGAGCTACACAAAACCTATATTAAGAGTTCACCCACCTGCTCCAAGAGTAGCACTCTTTTTACTCCGCTACGCACAAGGTGATATGCTGTAAAACTTCCTTGAACGCCAGCACCCACAACTACCACGTCGTGCACGTCGCTGTGTCCATCCATAGACTAGTTTTATCCTAGGAATGGGACGTCAAAAAACCGCTGTGGTCGTATGCAGGTGTGGTCTGGGTGAGCTTGCGGGTGCTCTGGAGCCACTCTCACTGGTCTGGACCTCTTAGAAAGCAGTGCCTTCAACTCTCACGCAATGTGCGAGACGTTTACACACATTTCACACAGAACTCTAGTCTCTAACACGCTCACACCGTCAACAGAGCCTGAGATATTCCGAGGGAGGTGTGCGCGCGCACGGAACACGCGCCAAAAATTTTTGTGAACCACCTACTAAAATTCCTGACAGAGTGGCTACATGCAGTTTGGGTGGAGTGCATGGGACTTATCTGCTGTTTTGTGTTTCACTAAACTAGTTTAATTAATAATAATTTTCGATAGACACACCAATTTAGGTGTACAGGAAGAGTAAATAAACTACATAGCTACTCCAGCCTTGCTCAGGCCGGGAACTGTCATGTTCCCTAACCCTAGTTTACTTCGTCACTTTGTGTGTATGCTCATCATTCCAGACGGCTTTCACACGGCAAAGCCAGCCAAGTTATACTTCTGTGCTGCTGCAGCTCGCTTTCTAAAATTATACGATTGTACCTTCATTTTTGTGTATTGCACAAGCTGTACCAGCTGCCTTCGTTAATGTATGGGATGGAGTATACAGACCATGCCTCCGAATTCCTTGACCTTCACACGATTCGTTGGGAGCATGCCAGAAAAGGCCACAAAGCATTCCTAACCTTTCTACCAATTTTCCCAGAAAAGGATAAGAGCAAGCAAAGTCAATCAGAACCTGTTCATCTGCACCTCACACACAAGTTGTTCCATAAGGCGGTTGTAAAAAAAGTAGTGGTGAAGGTTTTGTTGGTTGCTTGACTGCAGTCATGTTGTTTTTATCTTCGAGCTCAACACCTTGGATGTTACGGTTTGAAAGCCAACCAACTCTGGACACAGGTATACTATGGTATTTACAAGTTGGCTTCTTGTATAGCCAGATGTTTTGTGACCATCATGAAATCTTATGGGGTGCCATTTGTGTCAAAATTGTGTTTTTTTCCTGTTATTTATATATCCTGTACTTTATTTATAAATCCATTTCAGATTTATATATCAACTATTTGTTTATAACTCATATACCCCCTCATTATTTATAAATCCAAAGTCCATATTTATAAATCCGGTGCTGGCGAAAAAAGACATTGAGATCCAGCCAGGATTCGAACCTGGGTCCTCTCCTCTGAATTCCGGTCAGATGCTCTTACCAACTGAGCCACTGGAGCTCAGGCATTGGAGCAGAGGATAGATGGCATTTATCCATAGACACTGTTCGATTCTCAGGCTGGATCTTTAGGCTACCTCTAACTCTGCAAATAAAATACATCTCGAGCCTAAGGCTGGCATAAGCACTTTGTATGGCTTTTCTTCGGAAGGAGAAATGCTTCCGGTCGGCTCGGGGTTCTGACGGCACATACAAAGTGGCTGCTGCTTTTACCCAGCTCGCTGGTGGCAGCAAAAGTACCTCGGTACTAACCATGCAGAGTTAGAGTTAGCCTAAAGATCCAGCCTGAGAATCGAACAGTGTCTATGGATAAATGCCATCTATCCTCTGCTCCAATGCCAGAGCTCCAGTGGCTCAGTTGGTAAGAGCATCTGACCGGAATTCAGAGGACCCAGGTTCGAATCCTGGCTGGATCTCAATGTCTTTTTTCGCCATCATTCAACTCTGCAAATAAAATACATCTCAAAATCCAGTGCTGTTTTTATAAACACAAAGTTCGTGTTTATAAATGCAAAGTTTGTGTTTATAAATACTAAGTTTGTGTTTATAAATCTACTGCTTTATTTATGAATTCGTTGCTGCGTTTATAAATCCGGAGTTCGTATTTGTAAATCTGGAGTTCGTATTTATAAACCGGGGGTCCGTATTTATAAATCGGGAGTTCGTATTTATAAATCAGGAGCGTATTTATAAATCCAAAGTGATTAGGCCTACGTCATCTTATTAAGTATTCATAAGACACTTTGACCCTTTGTGCTGGCGATGGCTGACTCGTGCTCTGCTACTATCTATATGTGACTTGCAAGATAGTCATACAGCTCTCTCTAAGGTAATCAGTGGAGATTTGCAAGTGTACAGATGCATCATAACCAATAACTTGACATGAGACTGAACAGGGTTCCAAACTGAATTCTTTTGCAGAGTATATAAAAGCATTCTTCATCCTGGGTAGGAGTGGTACATAGATTACACAGGTTTGGTTGTTGACATTGATGAAGGTTGTATCTCCACAGCCAGGTGACTGTACCGAGGGGTCCGCCATGGCGCGCCTTGGCGTACGAGATTTCGAAGTCCACTGAATGAGACTAAATGTGATGGGGAGCCTTACCACAGCAAGCATCCCCTCACTTGTCCATTCCATTCTCTAGCGTATGAGATAGAATGCACTACAAGAACATTACAAGCTCATAAGCTTGTGCATCCAGAGCTCGGCAGTGCCACTTCCAATATTTTGGAAGCTTCTCATAATGTGGGAGATACCGCTCAAAGAGCATCAGTTTGTCCAGAATGCATTACATGGCGTCTACAAACCTAGGCCTCCTCCAGAGCAACTTGAGCTACATGAATGACTTTGATGGCATGAAAGAAGGCCTGGAAAAAGCCAACAGGGATAGAATGCATAGATTGGCTTTCAAAAAGACAGAGAGAGCCAAAAAGCGAAGAATAGAGCTTTTGCAGAGCAGGGACAAAGAACAAAAGGCTCGTTCAAAGTGGGCCAAAAAACAAAAAAATCCAGCATGATTATGGCACCAACATTGTGGCTGAGGAAAGCCATGATGATGCAGGTAGTCTAATGTCTGTGACTACAGTGCATGATTCCAAAGGCCCTGTTGGTCAAAAGCGGTGTAAGTGTAACTCCACATCACATCTCAGGACTAATCACAGTGAATGTCCTCTCAATCCAAAAAGGAAGAGGAACACTTCAGCTGTGAGTAGTCACACAGTGAGTTGTGATCGGGAACAGACTTCCCCGACAAGGGTTACACCACCCTCTCAAGATGAGGCTCCCTCAGAAAGCGATCAGGAAGAGACTTCCCCGACAAGGGGTATGTCTCCCTCTCAAAGTGAGGCTTCCTCAGACTTGGAGTGCATGGACACTTCAGATGTATGGCATTCTGAGAGTGAGAATTCCTCAGACTCTGAATGAGACTCTGAAATGGAGATCATCAGTTTCTCCAAAGCATTGTCTGTATGCACTTGTGGTGCCTCTAGTGCTGGACGTGTTTCCCATCGACGGGACTGTCCCTGCAACCCCAGAAATGTTGCCTTGCAAGGTACAGCCTCCTCAGGACCTGCCTACACAGTTACAGGTCCACTCCCCACGGTGGAATGGAAGGACCTTGCTATAAACAGATTGAGTAGCCTGGCTGGAGTTTCTGCCGTCAATAAGATCAGATCTCCAGATCCTTTGAAACCAGTGCCCTGTCGGGAGATTGCACCACACATACGTGATGCGGTGCGTGGAGATGGACATTGTTTGTTTCGGGCTTTGTCCAAAGAGTTGACGGGCACAGAGGATAACCATCTCCTCATACGCCAGGCCATCACTTCATTCATGGTTATGCCAGAGAATGAAGTGATATTGGCCCGCTACTGTAATGTGGAATCCATGGCACGCCATGTATCACAAAAAGGGATCAATAAAGATGGCTGGGCCACTGAAGTTGAGATACATGTCATGGCAACAATTCTTCAGTGTGAGATTTACATTTTCTGTGAATTTGGCCCAACTTGTAGCTGGAGTAGATTCACCCCTGCCTTCAGCAGCTCCAAGGGTGCAGGATGCATGGATTTGTGTGGGTATAAGATCTACCTCTATCACACAAAGTGTAGAACCCACTACGACCATGTCGTCCCCCAGCTTTAATCCAGCCATTGGTCACAGCATACGTTCAGATTTTGTCCTCCCATGTTGAGAACATAGACAGTTGAGGACGCCAGCTCACTGCTACATAAATGCCATTGGATCTTCTCCAAAGACAGACATTGGTGAAGACAGCTAGAACACTGGATTTGAACACAACAAAGAAATTATGGTTGCTTTCGATGTCACTGAGGTGGTCCAATTCTCCGAGATATATTTTGGGTCACAGTTCTTGAATCAGCTGAAGAAAGATATCTTACCTACATGAATTGACGTAAAAGTAGCAGTGAGCTTGTATCACCAGTGCTGTGCTAGAATCCTCCCGCATAGTGCAGGTTGAGGACAATTAACAGAATCCTCCCGCATAGTGCAGGTTGAGGACAACAGAATCCTCCCGCATAGTGCAGGTTGAGGACAAAGACACTCCCAGTTGCGGAGTGGATGCAGCATTGCTCTCACTGGAACCCCTATACGCAGACATCCCTGAAATGTGACCATCTCAAAATGCGGAAAACACAAATACACAGCTCCAACCTTGTCCCGGAGAAGCTCCTTCAAGTCTGGCAGACATGATGACGACAGAGGAGAAGATGAGTATCAGTGAGAATTAAGTAGGGGTTCCATGCATTGCAGAGTGAGAGAGGGTGGAAGGAGTGGGTTTGGGAAAACAAGCAGTGGGGCCTCCTAGACGAAGGCTTTTCCTGGGATGTTACAGTCCATTCTGAGACTGGACTGTAGCATGCTAACGCCACTGCTGGTTAGCATGGTGTTACAGACCTTTACAAATTGCTTGACTAGATAAACAGGAAATCATACAACTGCCATCTCAAGCAACTTGCAAAGCTCTGTCAAGAAGTTTATGTGACCTTCAGCTTGTAATCCTAGGTCTTACCCATGCTAACCAACCCCAAACGCTCACACTCTGCAAAAGCATACAATGTATCCCTTACACAAATATTTATACTTATCCACTCAGTAGCGAGATGCATCAGGAAAGTAGGGCAGACTCTGTGGCCAGGTGTATCATACCATCAGTTGTTGCAAATTCGTACAATCGGAGATCTAACTCCAGGTAGGGGCAGCAGGTTCCTTACTCACATGATGAATACATTTGTGTTGTGTTTTGATATATAACAGTTTGATATTCTTTCCTCACCCTTACACTCCCACTCCCTTTTCCCCTTGCCTAATCTCCCTCTTCCAGAAATCCTGGGGAAACTGAGCATGCGCAAACAGTGTGTACCAGGCTCTTTTATCTCTGCCCACGCACGAGAGCCTGGGAACGGGGCTAGGGAGTGAGGCTGCCTGACTGGAAAGACAAAGGTTTAAGTGGAGGAGGGGGACAAACTGCGTGACTGGGAAAGAGGAAAGTTTTTAAGTATGTCCAGAGAGAACACTTGAAGGTGTTGTGAGATAGGGGGGGGTGAGAGGAAGGCTGGGGGACTCGTACCAAGTGGCCTGGGTATGAGACTATGGGGAAGGAGGGAAGGAAGAATTTACAGACTTTGAAACTTTGTACGTGTATGGATTTTAGAAGGTTACAAATGCATATCCAGTTGGAGGCACAGCATGATGTGGGTGAGGCAAACAAGGCACAGGATACCCTGGCCTCGAAGTTGAAGGAGCTGGAGAAGAAAATCCGTACCTATGAGACTGAACTCAATCACACCCAGGAGGTACATACCAGCATAAAGGCCCATTCCAAGGCCTTCCTCCCCTCCAATTTTTGATGTGCGAAAATGGACTGCAAGTAATCAAAAACTGGAGATAGGGGAGGTGTGGAAACATCAATCTTCCTCCAATTGTATCAGTAAAAGTGTATCATTGTGCAAATCTGATGTGAATCCCCCCTCCAACACACACACACACACACACACACATCAGATGGGAATGGCAGACTGCTGAGTGAGGTTGTCATGCTGCTGTGAGTACAAGAACATTGCAATATTGCAGCCAAGATGGAAGGACAGATGGACTCTCTACCTCATACTCAGTAGATCTATTGACGTTGAGGTAGCTGAAGGTGAGGAATGCATGACTGTGTTTTGAGTTGCATCCATGACTGCTACATTAAGCATTGAATTTGAACTGGGTCTCCAATCAAGTAGTGATGAACTAAACTAACGACACAATCACCACCCTATCCGGGGTTTTCAGCCTCATCAATCAAGTAATTTACTTGCTGGTTGCATCCATCATTACATAAACCAAAAACCCCACACTTTCATGCGGTTAAAGTACTCAGGTCCTGTTTGTTGTGCACTATACGGGAAGTGCATTTGTTGTGCAAAATCGTACGAGTAGTGTGCGATTCTTGGCTTGATTCCTTGTCCTGTTGACATCCACTAAGCACATTCTAACATAATTGTACTTCATGACACTAATGCGAGCTATGAATAGCACAGATCTGATTGGTCACATCAAGTGTCTGCCATGGTGACAACTCGATGGTTGTCGTGTGACCAGACCCTTCCTTTCTGTGAAGGGTGTGGTTTGTGAGACTAATGAACTACTGGTTTTACTGATTATTCTACTCCCTAGTGCACTGCTGGGACCCGTGGATCAATTCTAGTGATGATTCTACTCCCAATCTATGAATCATTCTACTTTTATTCTACTGATCATTCTACACTGATGATCTACTCGCATGCTACTGACGATTCTACTTCCATTCTACTGATCATTCCAAACGCTCAGTGGGAGAAGAAATCAGCAGGGCCAGGAATCAACAAAAACACACACTACCACTAGCACCAAAGCTTCAAACACAAGCAGCCAGTGGTGGTATGTGTTTTGTAAATGGCTGGCCTTGCCGAACTTCGCGTTCCTCGGTAATCCTGGATGAGGGCTGAGAACTCCGCTGGAAACAAGCCGGCGAAACTGTGCACATAGGTAAGGGACAATGATATTCTCGTGTAGCCACCCCCCTCCCGTCATTCCACAAGACAGGGTGCGGGCGTGAGACTATTATTGATGATTGTTACGAAACTAGTAATGAGTGAGGAGACTAGCTGGTTATAGAGTGTGTGTGTGTGTGTGTGTGTCTAAAAAAGGTGGTGTTCATCTTTCGTCTTCAGGAGCAGACAGGTTGCTAAGCAAGAACTGGAAGAACTGAAATCAGCTTTGAGGGAGTGAAACAAGGTACATGTATAAAGCCCTTCCGATTTCAGTGTGGAATTTCCAAAACAGTAAAATAATTGTGAATTTGCTCTATAATAACATCTATTGTCAATAACTTGGCCAAACGATGGGTGAAGAAGTTTGTTTATTTCTCACAAGTTGATGCAAACATCCTGTATTTATCAAAGTGTCAGATTTAGAAAACTTAAATTTCAAAATTAATACTTAATCAATCTACTTCTACGTACATAGTTGACAAAGCCTTCACTGTTCGTATAGCTCCTTGAGTTTGTCCTTTATTTTGTAATGGCAGTCTTGGTCGTTTTCCTTCTTTTTGTTTCCATTGGAATACGTTCTCAGTGGGAATTTCTTCCACACATGGTACAGTCTGCCTCCCTTGCCATCTGTTGGAGGGCTTCCATGGAGTGGTGTAGCTTTCCTCCCACCTGTGAATGCGTATCGTCTTTCTTTTTACGTGCTCGGCTTTGCCAATTAGGGGTCGAGTTCTCCACGCACTATGTGTGAAGGCAACAAACTCTCCCAGGGAAGGCAACTGAATAGCAAGGCTGTTGAAATTTTAATAAGATGTGGTTCTAAAGCTGTTGAAATTTCAATAAGTCCTGGTCGTAAGGCTGTTGAAATTTCAATAAGTCCTGGTTCATTGATTGTTCATGCATGTATGGTATACGTACATGTACCATAGCGCAAACTTGGTATCTTCTCCCACCACAAAGGGCTCCCAGGTAGGCGACTTCTTCCTAGACTTAGCGTCAGCCATGAAGCCAGACAGTACAGTCAGAAGGCAGGTAGGGATCATGTGACTGTCTTGGTATACTTAACCTTTGACCATTACATGTGTAATACTAGAAAACTGTGTGTGCTTTTTAGGCATGGCACAGTGTGGCTGAACCATGGCTAAATCATGGAGGAGTGCATGTATGTGGGTGGAGAAGCGAATTTTGTGCCTTCTACAGGGTCCATTCAAGCAGAGAAAGTTATCTCTGACGCTGACTCTAGCTAGGAGTAACTGCTAGGACAGTTGTAGCGATTATAATTGGGACTTTTGAGTGCTGTACAAAGCTTTGCACGCTAACCGAAACATTCCACGACGTCTGAAGCGCTTAGAAACTGTTCAGGTGATAGAACATTCTGTTGTGATCAATGCATGCAAAAATAGCGACAACAACTACTATTAATCACAAGTTACAACGGTTCTTATCAGGAGGAATCATTCATTCTCTATGGCACGCTGTCGAAGTATTACCCCAGCCCTCGTATGTGACGTCATTGTGCAAGTCAGCCATTGTGTACTACCTATTTGAGGGTGGTAACTGATCAAGGAAGTTTGGTAACTAATGTGACAATCACATGAACTCTTCATGGATCATGTGATTGTCATATGCTTAATGCACTGATTATGCCCCACCATGTCGTCACACACGGATACTCCTCCTCTTCACAGGAGAGTATCCGTCGCCTGCTGTCAACAAACGATGCCAGCTCAGAGTTCAATACCTGGTGTGAGCAAGAGCTGAGGAAATTCAACACCGATGTGGATGGTATGTGTGGTGCCTCATTCCTAGCTTCAGTCTGAGACCACTTTCGGAACTACCCCACTCCAGTTTTGCGCAACGATCATATCCTTATAGTGTTATCATCTGTGTTCTATTCTTGTACATGTATATGGTCCCATTCACAGACCATCCATTAATACTGTAAATTTCAGGTTGGTTGTCTGTGCGGTGAAATTTAAATCAACCAATTGAAATTGGTAAAAGCTGATCCTGTGTGAATTCGATTGGAAAGCTCGATATAATGTTCTTGGACAACAAACTGGACATTTATAGCACCAGACATACCAAGTGACCCGCCTTTCGCGGGTTGGGCCCGCATCTTCCACGACCGACCTGCTTAACCGCTAACTGTGTCAAAAAACCCACATTCAAAGCTAACATGCTAGCAGCTCTTTTTCGTTGCTTGCTGTACTTGCAGGCTACTAAACAACACAGTTTGGAGTCCGCAAACGCATTGTTGTGGGCTAATATCGCCCCGTTTTAATGTGCGCGCATACCGCGTAGAGGAACCCGGAAGCAGCAGGTATACATACGCCATGCTATTGATTCGTGTAAAACTGTCAACCCCCCCCCACTGAGCATGAGCGGCCTTATTTATGTGACCAGGATTTCAGCCGTTCAACCTTGGCATGTCTGCAGCACCCTATGTATGTCTTACACTGTTTGTGACCTTCAGTCCTTTAACCTCATTCCCAGACTAGTGTGCACTACTGCCTTCTTGGAACTTAGCTAAGGCTGTATGTCTTACACTGTTTGTGACCTTAAGTCCTTTAACCTCATTCCCAGACTAGTGTGCACTATTGCCTTCTTGGAACTTAGCTAAGGCTGTATGTCTTACACTGTTTGTGACCTTAAGTCCTTCTCCTCCAGTTGCAACCTTCATCAGTTTCTTGCTGGAGGTGGAGTCAACGCTTGAGGTCCATGACTATGTCAAGTCCTACCTTGGGGAGATCAGAGACGCCCACAACTTTGCCAAACAGTTTCTAGAGAGGTGGCAAAAATTGAAGCCTCCCTCACAATAACAGGTATTAGTAACTTTTATTGTCCCACTATACAATATATGTACTGTGAAACTCCACTTAGTAGACACCCCTCAGTAGCGGACATCTATTATTCATCCCTACATAGGGAGTCTACTGACTCTCTGATAATGGACACTTCTGAAAACCTGACTGTTTTTCTGTTCACTTCAATACTTAAGCAACCCATGAACACCTGACAGCCCGCAACTCTGTATGACGGACACTTTTGGTATGTAATGAGTCACCTAGGTGGACAGTGGAGGGTTGAGACTGGTAAGGGGTTCCCAGCCAAGAGAAAAAATTTGTGAGCATTTTTGTTCCAAAAATTGAGAAGTACGTATGTATTTTACTTTGCAATGTTCAGGGCTTCAGCCCCTTGGACAGACACTGCAAGAAGCGACCTCAAGATAGTTTGAACCCTTCCTCTGTCTACCTGGGAGTAGGAGGACAGTGACATCATTCACATGATAAAATTCACCAGGCCTTTCCCCCTTTGGTTTAGTCTCGTCCCCAGACCCCACCCTCTGGGGACATCCAGCTAATTCCTTGGGCTTCATTAAAAATTACTAGCTTGTTGTATGCATAGTAACCGATAACTAATTTACGCGCCAAAAAAAGTGCTGTGTCATCGTGCTGAAGTAGCCAAGAATTTCTGGTGTTGCACTACGGATTGTGTTTTCTGCAATGTGATTGGCAGAGGGATATTTCTCTCCAGAAAGTAATTAACATTAATGAAGCCCGAGGAATCAGCTTCTGGTATATAGCAGCTACTAGTGACAGCTGTCAAGTGTTGTTGAGCTGTATTGTCGGGAAAACACATACACATTGATAATACATGTAGGTCATATACAATTCCAAGTTCTACATGTGCTGTATCCATGTGAGACTATATAGGTTACAATGTGCATGTACAGTAGCCTCATTCACAGGCTGCCCTCCCAGCTTTTCATCAGTTTAAACATGGAGGGGAGCTAACCTGGGAAGAGTACGTACATTTACATGTATTAGGGGTATATAAAGCTTGTGATAAGCTTGAGTGAGCAATGCAGAGCAGGGTTGTTTGGCAGGTTTATTAGTTTCTATCAAGCTTACATCACCTTCCTTTTGGTCGATAGACTAAAACACAACACGTCCTACCTCCTATTCCTTACCCACACATACACACCCACACACACCCACACACACACACACGCACACACACACGCACACACGCACATACGCACACACACACACACACACACATGCACGCACACACACACACATACACACACACACATGCGCGCACACACACTCTCTATCTCTCTCTCTCTCTCAGGCTCCGCACCCTCTCTGGTGGCAGTGGTAACACCAACAGCTCTCAGCCCTCCCCCACCCCCTCCATTCCTACCTCTGCTTCTCTCGGGAAGAGGTTCCAGCTGGCTGGTCAGGAGGAGTTGCTGCAATTGTACACACCTGTACAGTGATGACCTACTCGCCCCTGTAGGGATGCCCTCTCTCTCTCCCATCACTCATCCTGAGATACTTGTCCCCCTGTCTTTCATGCCAATGTCAGAAGAGGAGCAGGTGTGTGAATGAGTGGTGTGTGTGTGTGTGTGTGTATGTGTGTGGTGAGGGTGGTGTGTGTCTAACTAACTCATCCTGGTGTTGATGAACTTTCTGAAGCTAGAATATGGACCAATCCCTTCCCAGTAAAAATATATATATCCACAAAGGGAGGGAGGGAGGACTCCAGTATGTTATACAAGGTGTGGGACACATGATTGTGTTGCACATCTGTTGTGTTGCTTGGTGACCATTAATTCAGACCTATGATAGAATTACTGGTACAGGTGCAGCTAGGGCATTGAAAGCACCTTCTTAAGAACTTAATCCATTTGCTTTCCTCCTCCCACCTGCCTGACACCCTCTACTGCATCATCTTTATTTCCCCCTCTCCTACACAGATGGCATTGTCAGGTGGTGTGAACAGTGAGACGGTGTACAGGATGACGCCTGGGGGCCGAGGGGCTACTACGGCATGAGGGGAAGAAGACCAGGGAGAGGTATACATGCATTCTTCATTCTCATACAAAGTCAAAACATGTATTCACTTGTGGCCGATGCACATGCGTCATCATCCATTAGCTCTACAGTCACAGCAGAACAGTCATGTTGCTAGCATGGTTTGAAAGTTTTCTGGTGTGCTCTACTTCTATGGAGCCACCCCACACCTTGGTTGATCTAGGTGATCGGCTCATATCGTTAGGCTATCAAGCTAGACCATCTCTCGACCTCCTTCAAGAAAGCGGGTGTGATGTAGTCACACAATAAAGCTGACTATACCTACAGTGACTGTGTATAGCATTTGGTTCGTAGCGTTGTTAGATGTTGCATGTCTATACATGTACATATGCCAATGTAACACACACACATCCCTCCAGGTTGAGGGTGAGGTGAAGGGGGGTTTCATCGCAGTTCATGCTATGAAGAGTACAGTGGAGGGGAGAGGGGAGGACCTTCGGGAGGGTACTACTACCGTGGTGGGGCTGGGGAGGCTCTGTGGACGAGTGTGACACTTAGTAAGTCTCTCCCTGTAGATGGCCTGTAAATGTACATGTGTACCCAGCAACTCTCCAAGAAGTTGTCTGGGTTGTTTACAGGGACTGAGGGAGGACGAGTGGCCGCAAGGGTCCCATGGGGTTTGGAAAAGGTGGTGGAGTTGCAGTATAGTGGCCTTCTGCTGGCACAAACCATGCATATATGTAGTCTAATCAGGAAGTATGCTGTGTGAACCATTGGCTAATAATTTGGCAGAGCTGCCAAGTTGAGTGAGGTTGAATGCTGGAGATTGCTAAATATCAGGGTGGAAGCGAGTGCTCAACCCCAGGGAGGGGGTATTTGATGCATGTCCCCATACAGAATGATAATATTAGATGCTGTGAGAGCATTTGTGGAACAAACCCACTTCATAACTGGGGGCATAAAAATGTACCAATAATTTCTCTGCGAGGGGTCAGGACCTTTCACCACACCCCTACAATTTACCATCAGTGGGAGTGTTTCCTCACAAAATCGCGCGAAGGCTTATATATATATACTGTAACGAAAAGGCGATCTTTGCTACGCAGTAGCAACAATAGTCAGATAGACAGATAATAGTCGTACCTACCCACTCCCCTTCTTGCTCTCTCAGGAGCGTCTGGCTCAGATTGAGAGTGTGTCTGCCTGTCTGTCTGTCTGTCTGTCTGTCTGTCTGTCTGTCAGTGTGCCTGCCTGTCTGTCTGTCTGTCTGAGTGTCTGTCTATCACATTGCGTGCATTCATCTTGCCCCAACACCACACCACTCCACCACATAGACCAGGCTCACTGTCCTCCCCCAGGTCCCGCCTCTCCCCTCACGCGAAGCATTGCCTCTCTCCTAACAACAGGGCAGTTTGGTGCTGTGAGGGGCTGGCTTCTCTCCCAGGACAGCCAGGTTTCTGTGGATCCCTTCCCCTTGTGGATAAGACAATCTCGCTGGAGAGAATGGAGACAGAGAAGGTGAGTAAGATGTGTTTGTGACAGTGGTTGCAATCTGTGACAACCTAAAATTGGCTGGACCCTGTCACCACATGACTCAGCCACTGGCAAAAATTTACCATATCTTGGTGACTGTGGAATATAGAGAAACAACCTAGGGCGTGCCATGCCCATTTTTGCAGTGTAGAGGTTATCACCAAGTTCAGTCGCAGTTGACCTTTGGTGAGTGAGTGGGTGAGTGGGGTTGGTGGATGAGTGAGCGACTGAGGAGTGAGTGAGTGAGTGAATGGGTAGGGTGAGTGTGTGGGTGGGTGGGTGGGTGGGTGGTTGGTTTGGTGGGTGAGGAGGAGTGAGCGAGTGAATAGGTAGGGGGTGGATGGGTAAGTGTATGGGTGGGGTGGGTGGTTGGTTTGGTGGGTGAGGAGGAGTGAGTGAGTGAGTGAGTGAGTGAGTGGGTGGGTGAGTGGGTGGGTGTTTGGTTTGGTGGGTGAGTGAGGAGGAGTGAGTGAGTGAGAGTGTGTGTGGGTGGGTGGGTGAGTGTGTGTGGGTGAGTGAAGTCAAAATGATACTGTATAGTGGGAAATTTTCACGAGCATAAATTTTCTCAAATCACTAACCAACATGCCAGGAAAAAAATTTCGCGATTTTTATTTTCTCAACAAGGGCACGATGTCTGACCACACCCCCTACAATTTCCCGCATGGAAACAGTGACCCTCAGTGTGTATTTTAATGTCAAGTAAGACATTACCACGCTTACCAAAGCATGTGGGTCGCTGTCGGCGAAAAAACTACCATGCTAAATTAAAGGGAGGGAGCTAACACAGGGATCTGTTCGCAGTTGCGGTGACGACAGACGAGTTGATCATTGGTTGCGAAAAATTTCTGCACTTTGCTCGATGCATCTACGACAAATAGGTCAGTTTTCTGTCAATTTACTGAATCTGCGGCTTGAAGAAACTGTGCTCGACTTGTCAGCAAGAAATTTTTGGAGGAAGAAATTTTCGCAGGAACAAATTTTCGCGAGCTAGTGTTTGATCGCGAAAATCATGAGACGGTCCGCTTTCTAGCGTGATAGAGCATTTTCCACCGTCAGGTTGGCGTTGACGAAGCACGGGCGAAGTGACGATGCAGGTCGGTTTGGTACACCCTGGCAGCTAACTTTGCATCATGGGTGGGCACTTGCGTGGAGATATTTGGACCATTCAAGCACCTCCTTCGTGTAACTATGCAGGGCTTCATACAGGATTTTGAGTTGGGGTGGGAAAACAGGATGGTAGTAGGATGATAGTAGTGTGCGAAACGCATGTATGCCTACTAGGGGGTTCTGGAGGCATGCCCCCCCCCAGGAAAATTTTGAATTTATATGCCTCTCAGATTGCTTCTGACGCAATCTGGGACAAAATTTCCAAACATTTTGATGACACATACGTTCAGAAACATGTAAATAGCTAATATAATAACCATACTCAATTTCAAGATTTCTGGGTAGGGAAAATTGTGGCTGGGGGGGGGAAATTTCAGGGCCCCCCCCCCCCCCCCCCCTGTATGAAACCCTGCTGTGCACCCTCAATTTTTGGTGCTTGAGCTGCGAGTGCCCATAGGCGCTTGCCTGGGACAATACGGTAGACCCACAGGTTTCAAGGCTTCAGAGCACATATGTTTCCATGCACACCTAAAAATACCTGGATATGGACCCATTCCCCACCAGGTTTCAAGGCTGACTAACAAGCCAGTTGAGATTAGTACTAAAGAATGGCCCTCATTAAAACCCGGACCGGACTGGAAGTGTGCCGAAGTACACTGGAAGTACATGTAGTTAGCAACCAGCGTACGACAACACTGATGCATGCAGCTGACAGCTACACAAAAATAATGCCATGCTTCCGCGAGGAGCGCGAAACTAGTGTCAGAAGCTATATGCTTATAGCCTTGTTCAAGGCCCTCACCCAGCTTCCCATCGCTTGCAGTATGGTCCCGCTTGTACTGCAAGCGACGGGAAGCTGCCTGGAAACAAAGCTAGCATATCCAGGTCCTGAGTCAAGGCCGCGGTACTGCTTGGAAGAAATTACAAGCTTAGTCTCGTTCCTAAGCTCTCCCCAGAAAGCCAAGAGGGGGCTGGGAATGAGTCTTAACCATCTGCACAGCGTATACCTGACAGATGACGGTGCCACTGTCATCAGCGACAGCCTGGTCGCTTCTTGGACATCTCGCTCGAACTCTAAGTCTGAGTCTGAGTCAGAGATCACAATCGCGGCTATCATGCGCTCAAGCGCGGCTATCATGCGCTCAAGCGCATGTCAGCAAAAAGAGGGAAGGCGATCAGAACCACCATCCAGTACGGTATATGACTGCAGCACGGTATCTCCGCATACGTGTGTAGGTGGGACCAAGCAATTATTTCCGGTGTACTTCCGGTACACTTCTCCAGGTTTTAACGAGGGCCCTAAAAGATTTGGTGTCACCAAACTCAGCATTTATACAAACAGACTCATACATTAAGATACACATGTACAACATGTAGCTGCACTCACCACATATGGTTTTTTTAGCTCATTAAATTGTTGGAGAAGGCTATGGACACTGACATCACTCTCCGACAAGATTACAGTGCGACGGGCAGAGTATGTTTGGCGACTCAACGATAAAACAACTTGTTTATCCTTATCAAGTTCCATCTTCAGTTGCTGGAGATTTCTTTCCATCGCTATATCGTCATCTCCAAAATCTCTCATGGGAGGATAACGTGTTAGCACCAGCGACACCTTGGGCCTTCCACGCTTTGCTTTCGGGGTACCTTCCCCATCAGAAGGTCTCTTTGTTCGAGCTTTTAGGTTGTGCACTTTCTCGATAATCTTTTTCTCCCATGATCCCTGTAAAGTTATGCAGAAGTTGTTCTCAGATCAGGCATTGTATAATTTACTTACCAGGGTCTTTTTTTTTTTTTCATACTTTTTGGCTTTTGTTGACATTATCCTGTGGCTTTTCATTATGATGCTAACAAAGTTGTGCCTAACAGCATGCACGATACCAAGTTATCAGAAATGGCTACACTGTGTGTGGTGAGTGGGTTTCTCTTAGTCAAAGTTTGTGCCCTTGCTGCTTGCTCACCATGCACCTGGAAGTGCGTAGTTTATTATTTCAACTGCTATATCATTCACTTCGTCAGGCTCCATAAAAAAATGCTGACAAAGATTGCAAATTGGCAGTTGAAGCATTGCAAGATTGAAATTTGTCCAGAAAACTGTCAAAACTATCTATAAATCAAGATCACACTTATCAACCAGGCAAAACATTCAGTCTCACTGCTTTAACAGTCTCGTTCCCTAACCTTCTTGAAACTACTGCTTCAACACCCCACGGAATAAAATCTCAATCAGTGTAAATCTCTGGGTCTTCTGTTACCATCAGTAAACGCAAGATAGTTCTAATTGCCGCCCGTTCCTGGGACAACATTCTCTGAGAGTTTCCAAGTTGCTGGAATGTCTTACTGGCTAGAATAGACTATATGACGCACTATCATGATTGTCCTTGGCAAATTATTTCTAGAGGAGACAACAGAAATGGAACAGTGGCCAGATGCTTTCCAGTCTTGCTCACAGTTCACTGGAAGTACGTTGTAGTTATAGGATGAAGTTCTTTTTTGCTAAAGATCACTGAGGAATAGCTCTCTTTCCAACTGCAGTCTTCTTGGCAGTTATTTTGCTTCAACACACCCTTCTCAAAGGTCTAAGTACACAGAGGGTGTGTCACGGCGCATGCACATATGCATTGCCGTCCAGAGACTAAGTTGAAAGTGCGTCCAAAAAAATATATACGCCCGCAATGGCTGACTTTGGCCATGGATAACATAGTACGCATGTACAAATACTCATCCTTTACCCACCTATGGCAGTTCAGTGGCGAGACTGCCATCTTTTCTGTAGACATTACTAGAACTGTCCCTTGGCTTTTAGTCAAGCTAACATAGCTGATGTGGGTTCTGGAATCATTGACTACAAAAGTTGCACAGATTTTGGGTATGCAGACTTATAAGAACAGTAGCAGTCTGGTCTAACAAAAAAGCAGGCTCAAGTCTAATCAAGCATATGAACTGGGCAGGTGAATCACAAAAAAAGTCAATTAGTTACTGTGCATGTTATCACCACATAGAAACATGGTACAGATTAAGAAGTACATACACAAATGTTGTGATTGTGGTTTCTTTGATGATGTCCTTTGCCTTTCTGCCTTGGGCTATGTTCTGTAAGGCTCTTTGTACTCCCTGTGAGGCTCTCTTGTTCTTCATGTTTTACATTGCAGTATGTATAGAGGGTTTTATGAGGGCCAGTGGTTGTGGTCATATTTCAGTGGCAGCTCAAGCCAGGAGCCCTGGGTTTGATGCCTGGTGACGCCAGCTTTTCACTTTCCTCGTGGTGTGTAGTTGAGGTATTAGCAAATAGGGTAAGCCCCTTTCTCAAAAATGTGGCATTATGTTAACCTTGTTCCCAGGCCTGAAAAGTCAGAAAAGGGGCTTGGTCACACTTGTAAATTTCTCGTATGTACTGTGTCAGCAGTAATTGTTTGGGGTAGGTAATCACATTTGTCCATTTCTGATTACTAAATTCTTGACCACATGAAAGTAGTACCCTTGTTCCAACACCATTGAAAATGGGAATGAGGCTAGCAGACTTTCAAATTTCAGAAACTTAGAGCACATTTACACTTGATAGGCTACTACTCTCAACTCCCAGGATTTGCCTCTAGTCATTCCTTGGTTCACCTCTGTAACACTGTTGTTGACAATAGCTGGCTACCACATCATGTAAGGCATGTTATTGTTACATAATATGCTGACTCAGCACATATGAGAAATTTTGCAGCTCTGACCAGGCCTAATTTTTCAGGTGGGGGGGACCGGCTAGCATTATGTGGGTCTCTTATATTTTGCATTTTGGTACACTTGTTACCAATAGGTCAGGTTACATGTGTGAATGGGGTAATGTGACATACAGCAAATTTCTGCACCTTTGTGCACCACCTTTCTAAACCGCAGCCCAGTGATTAGCTAGCTTTGTAATATAGTGAAGCCATACTCTATGCTGTAAGTTTACCCAATTGTGGTTTGTAGAGTTGTGCACTGTGTTGCAAAGGTCCTGTTTGGCAGGACCAAATTACTCCGTTTTTCTCACCCACACATCCCAGGGCCAGTTTTTCTTTCTCACCACACACCACACATCAGTTTCTCAGTTTCCCACTAACCCCATCCCCAGGCCTCCCCCGTTTTTGTTCTTTGGTTTGTGTTCAGTGATACATGGAAGCAAAAGAGCAGCAAAAAACAGTGAAGGGATGGGAACACGAAGTGGACATGGGGGGAGGTGCCGGACTACAAATCTGTGGTTATTTTGTAATTGGGTGGAGTTTGTCAGGTGTTGCACTGGGCTAGCAGGTGGTCATATTACTAATTGGCTTGTTGACAAGGATCTTTTTTTTTGTTGTTGTTGTGTTGCCTCGGATTCCCAGGGGGATGGGATTACTTGGCAGAGGCACCTAGGAAGACATTCAAAATGAAGCAGTACACAACACAATTGTAGCTCAATAACTGGCTATTTGAGTGGACCCTAAGTATGAATTAAACAGCTGATGACGTGGCCTGTGGTTGATTGTGGCAATCAAGTCAAGGAGCACTGACATTGATTGGGTCTTTGCCTGCAAGGTCAGTAGTTCTGGGATGTGCAAGCTGACTTCCTCAGCTTGCTGAGTAAGTGAGCCAAATGTTAGCTAGCCTCTCTCTCGTGTCCCACCATAAAAATCTGCTTACATCCCTAGCTGTCCAAAAAATGTGCTTCATTTCCATTTCCATATTACCTGTTGAGTCTCTGACTCACACAACATCCATGGAATAAACAGAACCAGCCGAATGTCACCAGACTCTCTCCTCTTGGGTGGAGTATGGGGAAGAGACTACTGTAACAATTGTCCAGCTGTTTCTGATCGTTTGCAACATGCAAAACCTGAGGGGGAAGTTCTGGGAGATCTCGAATGATGTTGGGTAGATGGGTTCCCACATCTTGGTTTTGCATACTGTAACATGCCACAAATTCCAGCATATGGTAAGTAGTAGTTACATAACCATAGTAGTGTTGCTAGTGTTGCTAGTGTTCATTGTAAGCTCTATTTGTTGGTTGACACACATGTACCCTGGGGTGGTCAAATTACAATGTGTAAGCCCTTGCCATCTTTGATAACCCTACTGCTCTGTGCTGGAGAGTCATAACTTCCAAATGAGGAGTGTGATAATAATGATCCATGGATGATAGACCAATTGCACTGTACCCCAAGTCATACACAATGTGCATAATCATGTGGTACATGCACATCTCTTGCTAGCCTCATTCCTAGGCCTTCCGACCATCCAGTTTTTTATCGCTTTATTCAAAAGCAGTGGGGGAAGGCCTTGTCCCTTTTATCATGTGAATGACGTCTAGGCAGAGGGGGAGGTTCTGGTTGAAAGAATACATTTCATGTATTTGTCCTGATCAGTGAGTGGTAAGTTTTCTGATTTGTAAACATTCAGAACTCCAGCACTTGGACGGAAGCTACAAGAAAAGACCTCAAGCTTGCATGTTCTTTCAGTCAGGGACCCCTCCCCCCTCTCACCTACCTAGGTAGATAAAATGGACCAAGCCTTCCCCTTCTGTTTTTGCATACTGTAAGCAATCAAAAACTGGACAGGAAGGCCTGCAAACGTACAATTCTTCGACCAAATTTATACAGCTTTGCCATTTCAGAAACAGGGGTGTAAGTAGCCTCGTTCCCAGGCCTGGGAATGAGGCTAGGGTGTAAGTTAACACTCAGGCAGGGGATTGTTTTTAAAACAGTGTGTGAAAGGCTATTACGTGAGGTAAGCTGCCTAGCTCAGATTAGTTGCTAGAAGAGGTTACTCATCTGCAACAGCATGCACTACCATATCCAGTTACCTAGGCAACACACTGTACATGAGCAACATTCTTATGGATGCTAATTGGTGATAATGTACACAGTAATTGACTGTCTAATGGTCTTGTCATTGCATGTTTTTGACTGGACTATGGACTGGAGTAGCCTCGTTCCTAGGCCCCCGCCCAGCTTCCCGTCGCTTGCAGTACGGTAAAGCGGGAGAGGGCCTGGTACATTTCCTCACGTGAGTGACGTCACGGGTAGAAAGGCGGTAGAAAGGCTTTAATTGAACGTGGGCGAGCACGACTAAATTGTTGCTGTGTGTCTTCACTGTCTTGGCTTGGTAAAACTCTCTGTCCTCGCGACTGTCTCATGAAGAGCGACATAAAAGCGCCTTTGTGCGCTGCCGTCTTTCGACTCGGAATAGTCGTGCTCCAGTGCGTGCGTGCGGGCGAAGTTTTTTGTGGTTTACATGTCGCCCACGTTCGCATAATTTGCCCTGTCCGTGACGTCACTCACGTGAGAAAATGTACCAGGCCCTCTCCCGCTTTACCGTACTGCAAGCGACGGGAAGCTGGGCGGGGGCCTGGGAACGAGGCTAGGACTGGAGTACAGACTGATTTTTTTGACTGAGTTTTACGTCGAGTTTCATTTAAGTTGGCAGACAAGGACATTAAGTTCCTAGACAGTGTACAAGTTTTCCAGACAGTTCTACATTATACATGAGGACTTCACACAGGTTAGAGTACTGTTGATGCATTTGTCGAATGCTTTAGTACAACACTCATAATGTGGACTAGGCTTCTAGGTATGTAACATTACTTCTGTTCTGCAAGTAACACAGCAAGGTCCTGTACTACAATGGTGGATAGTTGTTAAAAAGTGCCAGTCACATGACACTGAATTGCAAAGATTTGTGAATAGCTTAACCCAACCAATCTGCTTCATTTTCAGCTGGAATTATGTAGAGATTGCCGGAGATTATCGCTGAGTTGCGTCATATTGGAAGTCATATTGGAAGTCAAGTGCTAAGCGCTATGCGTGACCAGAGGTCAAGATTGTGTATAGTAGTGCAGCTGAGTGATAAATATTGATTGGCAGATGAATGCCGAGCACCTCAGCGCGAGGCTACTAATCTAGTGTGAGTTCTCGGTTGGTGGCGTGTGGTCTTGACTTCCGTCCCATTTTAGGAATGCAATTAAAGGTGTGGCTTGTGTGCAAACATCCGTCCCATTTAGGAATGGAATTAATTTTGTTTTCTCACCTTTCTCTCTTGGGCTCAACAGTGCGGTAGACTTGGAGTAGAGGTCGAGGGCCCTGACCCAGAGACACATAGACTTGCAGGCCCTGGAGGTCTTCTCCACAATCTCAGGAACAAACCTGGGGTTCTCAATGTATTTCTTCAGCTTCTTCAGTGTGGAGTCGGGGATATTGTCCTGTGGGTGTGGAAGGTGAGTGGCAACTGTAAATGCTGTTTGGGCCAATCTTGTCAGAGCAGTGTAGCACTCTGAGCTGACCAGCAGCTCTAGCAGAAAGTCACATACATGAGCAGGGCAAGCATTCAACGGGTTTTATAGTCACCTCTCAGCAGAGAGGGAAATGGAGCACCTGGTGTCCACATGTTGAACAGGATGCAGATTGCCCCAATCACTGTGCCCACCAGTTCCGCACACACCTCAGCTATGTCATTCTTGTCTAGGGCATCCAGAGCCTGTGGAGTGTGCAAGTGGCCAACTCGGTTCATTACTGTATCCTCTATGCATATATAGATACACACATGCATGCACACTGCACACACACACATTTTATAAAAAAAATTTAATGTTTCCCAGTGTTTTCTTCAGTTTGTGTTTTTCTTGTTTGTTTTGTTGGTCTCTATTTGTTGTTTGTTTCTGGATTGGATAGCTTCTAGCTATCTTGTCAATCCTGTATGCATCTTTGGTTGTTGCATCAAACTGAAATAAAAAACGTAGTGCATATTATTGCTAGCTTCATTTCCTTCCCACTGTCCAGTTTTTGATCACTTACCAGTGTGCGAAAACACTGGGGAAAGGCCTGGTCTATGCGAATGATGTCTAGGTAGACAGAGAGTAAGCAATTCTTGGACCAAATTCATACAGCTTTGTTGTTTCAGAAACAAGGGCAGACAGTGTGTGGGAGGCTATTATGTCACCTATCTCAGATTAGAGCTAGAAGATGTCGGGCTACCACATGCAAGATAGGCTCCCGCACATTATGCTTCATTGCTATCCTATTATGCTATTCCTTTATTCCTGATAATTTTACCAATTATGCTCAGTTATCTTCCCCATTATGCCCAAGTACACAGCGTTTACGGGACAGTTCTGATCGCGTATGAGCCTTGAGTCGGTCCAGCAATGATACAGTCGACTCGGAAGATGTGGACTCCGCCTCCTTGGGCATACTACCCGAGCTCTGATATGAGTTGTTGCAAGAGTCAGACGTTGCGATCCTCGTGCTAGTAGTACCTAGCGTGAGCGGTATATACGTATAGTACTACAGTTACTTTACACGTGGGCATTGTTTAGTATTTCTTACTAGGTTCAAAGGTTAAATAATTACGTAAGTGCGTTGCGCTTACCTATTATGCTTGAGATTGTGCTTATGCTAATAGCTGCCTATTGTGCTTTAAGCACAAGTACAGACTGGGAACGAGACATGTACATGGGTAGGCGTGGTTTGTAGACACATGTCTCAGTAAGGCCATACCAAATTGATTTTATGTTTCACGGATTGCTTAGGTCAGAAACATGACCCCGGTAGGCAGGCAAAAAAATAAAAATAAAAATGACCAAACTTCTCATAAATTCAATTAGATACCACTCAGCCACACAAACTGCTCGCCATCCTCCATTCTTGCCACGTGGTGAGTACTTAGCCTCGTTCCCAGGCCTTCGCGCGTTCGCCGCTAGCAGTACGATAATTCGTAATGCTAGGGACCCACCGAGGGGGTGGGGTCAGGGCACGAGCGCACTAATGTCTAAACTGGATAAACCTGCAACGTAACAGAAATGAAGATGCAGCCAACCTGAAACTTTGCCTGGAAGCTACAACCAGTAATGTCTGATTTCCGGTCACGGACAACCTACAGGACGGTGAAATCCATCTTTGCGCTGGAGGACTGAGGCACTTTGGGATCAGCACTGAACTAAAATTTCATGAGTTTGCAGCAAAACCTGATGGAGTTGCCTTGATGCTGCCAACCAAGCCATGACTGTGAAGATGATGAATGTGTAGATGGAAGTGCAACAGTATATGTTTTTAGGAAAGATATTTGAGGATGAACACCGATTGGAACTTTCATGTATACAGTTGTTTGTATTTATTTCAGAGGTCACTGCAATATCGATTGGTACATATGGAACTAGCCAAGTGTCCTTAGCGTTGTTCCCTGGCTCCTCAAGGCCCAGCTTTTGTCAGCTGAGTGGAGCCTTGGGAATGAGGTTATAAACATCATTTAAGATGATAACCTGTCAGTGTGCAGTCTAGAGATTACATGTGAAACTCTGTGGTGTATAGCCTGCTAGAGGCTACCAGTGATCGCAACAGTATATGTGCATGTTTGCATGCAGCTATCAGAGACTGTAGACTGCACTGCACTCACACAAAAAAATTAATGACAACTTTCCACAATAACAGAAGACATACAAAAACTAATATAGAGGTTCAACAAGTTTAATCAGTCATCCCCTCACTTAGATCAACACAGTCATTGTGGGGTAGTCTCGTCCCCAGACCCTCCTGAAAAGTGGAAAGAGGGTCTGGTGTTCTGAGCGACATTTCTTGTCACATGGCGCGGGGCCTACAGTGTAAAGAATGTCATAGTGACATTTTACATCCAGGACTCATGATTTCTGATGACCTAGACTTCTGCATGGTATGGTTTACAAAAGCTTGATAAGGCCACAAAGTTTCTTGGGAAAGCTGAGAACGAGCTGCGAGGTAAGTTTTTTCTACCTCCAATTCGGTTCAAAATACGATCGCTTACATCATGCACATATAATTATGCATTCTAGAATCTGATTTGAGCTCTCAGATTGGAGAGCTACCCTGCCCCATGTGACAAGAAAAGTCACTCAGAACACCAGACCCACTTTCTTGCACGTGCGAGAGGGTCTGGGCATGAGACTAATTCTGGGGGTCGACTTGACTGACACTTGGTACAGGTTCGCACTTTGGCTTCCAGGTCTGCATCCAGGCTCACCCACAACACATAGCTTCTTGCTAAGCTTCTCATACTTGCAATGCCTGGGTGTACATGTATCTCGTGCAGTTCCTGGATTACTCGCTCTCTTCCTGGTGGTGGAACAACCACTCTTGCACCCGAAGTACACAACCATCCAGCACACTCAACTCTTTCCTCCTCAAATTCTGCTGCATGCATTCCTCCCTTTGGCTCTTGAGAAGGCCAACCATGGAGCGCAAATCTTTGCACTTGAGCCAGCACTGTGTCTTTGTTGGTCCAAGTCTTGGCTGTCTAAGGCGATACACTGTGTCCAAATCCTCCATGAGCAAGAGGAGGTTACCAAGGTTTGGAACGACTGTAGGAGTCTGAGGAAGTGGCAAACGGCATAGTCTTGGCAACAGGCTGGGTTGGAAGTGTACACTGCAAACAAAATGCACAGCCTGACTACCCTTTGAACCTATATACAGTATGCATGCTCCACCCACACATCACGTGAGGGGGCATCGACCGACGTGAAAGTATTGAGACCCGTAATGCTAGCGACGAACGCGCGAAGGCCTGGGAACAAGGCCAGTGAGTATTGGATTACGCATACATATTAATGCATTTTTACATTTTTTTTTCAATTTTCAGAAAAAAAGACCCGGCCGGATCCTAGTCTGGCGAAGCCAGACCCAAGCATTGCGCGAGGGTCTGGTCGCAAGCCAATACCGTATTGGCTTTAATTAAGGCGCCTCTCTAATGAAAGCGCCCTTACGACAGTAAACTAATTTTTCTCGCTCTATCGCAGGCGCCCTTTGGTGTCGTAAATATTTTTTGAAGGGCGCTTTCTATTTAGAGAGATTTTGCACCAGACGGCTTGTGCAACTTTCAAGACTACTAGTTTTTCGACTGTTGCTGAGCCTTTCATTGATCTCTGGACTCCAAACGCGCTTGTATTCACGATAGCCTGGTATAACGTACTCCAGTCCGTCCGTTGTCAGTGTAGCCACACAAACTTCACGAGTAGGAATGCAATTATCACGTGATTACGTAATGCCTAATAAGTTTTTGAATTCAGGCTTCGGGTCATTGTAGCCCAGTTCCCACTTCTGCCAAGTTCTGAGTGCTTCTCAAACACTTTCTGAATGTTTGCTACAACGCAACGTTTGACAAATCCTCGAGAATAACGAAGTCTACTGTTTTCACCGGATGTCAGTATGTTTTAATTGCGCGTTCTGCAATCTGATTGGACTGCAATATTTCTGCAGCTGGGTACAAATCGCAATATAGGCTGATCAATTTGGTATGGCCTAGACGAAGAGAAGCCCAGCGTGCCTGGCGGTTGCTCGAATGAAGCTACGTACGTACAGCACTGTTACACTGGCGGTTGTGTAGCTCCAGTAAGTGAGAAAGCCGGACTGTAGGGCTCCAGTTGGTAGGGCACTTGCAGCAGTTGGTAGGGCCTAGGCCCTACCAGGCCCTACCTTAGATCCGCCACTGTGTGTGTGTCAACGGTGTGTGTGTCAACGGTGTGTGTGTGTGTGTGCAACCTTTTCAAGTCAAAGATGAGTTAGCCAAAAAAGTAGCTCCACACACAAACGTAACTCAGACATTTAGTAAGCAACCTGAATGGTATACACCTCTTATGCACTCTTGGTTATAGCTCAGTAGCAAGCCAAACCTCGGCTGTACCTATAATCAAAATCACACCATACACAATTGTAGCCCAGAGCTCTGTAACTGGCCAATTGAGTGGACCCTTAGGCCAGTAGGGCTGCCTCTTGATCACTAACATTCCCACTTTCTTAGCTTCAAGTAAACATGAATATAACCCATTACCTCAGAAACATAAGCATATCTCTCTTCTACAGTGATGTTGCATAGGTGACAGGTTATATAATACCTCCCTGGGGGGGTGCACATTGGTGTCAGGTTTTCCTGGACACGATATGTGTAAAACAACTACCCCTTACTTGGTACATGTGTATCCTACCTCCTCTGTACTGGAGTGACCATAACAGACTGATTGTTGTGGTATGCATCAGTTAATATGGTACATGCGTACTCCGTATATGCATTCTGCCTGATAGTTGATGGTGTATTTATCAATAGAGGTCAGCAGGAGTCTAGACATGCATGACCTGTATGCTGTAACCTGGTAATAAGACTGGTGAAGTCTTTCGGTTAGACCCACAAAGTTCTACATTTAACACTAGTTAGCATTGTTTTAAAATTTATGGGTTTGTGTATCCTCACCAGGAAATGCAGTGTAGTCTCAATGTGTCGGTGTGGGATGTGGGTCAACATAAGCGTTACGAGTGAAATTGTAGCTGCCCAGATTTAGCAACTTCATGTTAACCCTTTTAACCACTGATGACGCATTTTGGCGTCGTCTGATTTTGGCTGCATGTTGTCAGTTGGCGAAATTCATTTTGAAGATGGGTTTTGTGCTAGCTAAAGGTGGGATAGGGGAAGGTGGGCAGGCATATTCAAGACATGCCGTGCACATGGCTGCTGCCTTGTCTGGCTACATGTATATATCAACCTTGGTCGGCACTGGCTGGACCACTTCTCACCTTGTTAGCACAAATGGGCACAGAAACCACTCCCCTCCCCTTGTAGGGACACCATTTCCAGATCTGTAGGCAGTTTTTAGTCAGGTGGAGTGTTCACTGGTTGGAGAGCCCTGACCATTGAAAGCTCGCTAATAGCGCATTTACCTTTGTCTTACTGGAGAGCATGAGTTGTCTCATTCTCAGGCCTTCCCACCATGTCATTCACATGATTAAGTAGACCAGGCCTTTTGTTTTTGCATGCTATCAGTGATCAAAAACTTGACAATGGGAAGGCCTAGGAACAAGAAACAGTGGAGATGTGATAAGAGTGGAGAAACTCAGAATTGTGATCATGACTAATTCATTTACATTTTTTGCAGGACGAACTTTTCAGCGAAAGGTTAGAGATCTGGTAATCAAATGGAAGATACGACGAGAAATTTGATATCTTTTCGCTTGGTGTTCTCATGGTACAAATCATCACAATGCTGCCTCCAAACCCCAGTGATCGTGCCGATAGTCCCAATGTGATAGTGCCAGAAGTGAAGAGACGTGAAGACCACTTGAAGCTAATAGAAGGTCATACATTAGAAGATTTTGCGGTTCTTTGTCTTCATGAAGATACCACTGCACGTCCCACTGCCGGTGCGACCTGTCTAATCCTGCAACGACTAACCATTCAGTGCAGATGTTGAAGCCAGTAACAATGACAGTGGGTTTATGTCTAAAATAGTATAACCCTTTGACAAAGTGATTTGTCTGTGTAGTTTCTAGTGTGTGTGTAACAAATCCTTATTAATTAATTTATTAATTAAACTTATTCATACTAATCCTATTTAGCTAGGATAATAGTATACAATGAGCAGATGACCCCCTCACCAGTGAAGATCAGGATGATAACACCATATTGATGATCACTATGGTGGATACTTGACTTTTGAAACAGGTGGTACTGTACAGAGTTCAAGGTCTGTACACAATTCTGACTATAACATACATACCTAAGCATGCTTTTGTGTCAGTCTTGAACCCAGACCCCTGTCCTGTGGTCTGGGTTCAAGACTAGCTTCAATGATTATACATAACTCCAGAAATTTATGGTGAACTCAATCTTACATAAGACAATAAACTAGTTATTTTTAAAACTGTATTATCTGAAAAACAATTCCTGTCATAAGCTGTATCTTCCCTTGCCATCTGTTCTTTATGGAATGCCTTGTTTGTTTTTTTTGCTCCAGTGAGCAAAATATCCACCTCTCGTTCCTCTTGTGCGCCGTCTTGTCTGATGACGGATACAAGTGTGGATACAATTCCTTTAGCTCACATGCAGGAGGCCACTTTAATTAGTTTTAATGTTTATGGTATATTAATTTTACAATATGTGGATTAGAAGCCTGGTCTTTCTCAACAGCCCTGTGTTCTAAGGACTGAGTTTTGGACTTGATGTGCTGTCCGAAGTGTTAATGTGTCCCTTGGCCAAGGCATATTTGTGCATGCAGCATAGCGTAATTAAACTATGCATAATAGCATGCAGTGCAGTGACTATAGTTCAGCTTTGCAAGGTTCAGGATATGGTAAGTCTTTTCTTGGTTGCTAGTGACATCTAAAGGAAACCTTGGTTAATCAACCAAGTTATTACCTGAATATGAGGTCTAGTGTCTATCAAGGGCAAGACGAGGTTCAGCTTGATAGTGATTGACTGCATCATCACAGTGAAGGTAGACACTAGACCAGATTGAAACTAACATTGCCACAAGAATTGCACAAAAGGATCAATTAACCTACACATCTACTCTGCCTATATAGACAAATGTATAGAGAGATTGCTTGCCCTCCCACACATCCAGCTCACAGGAGGTCAGGCAGACACTTGTTAATCTCAAGTGCCTCACACACTGCCACTCTCAGAGTCTCATATCTGATAATATCATTGTAACGCTCCACATCACCATGGTTACGCTCCTGGAGGAGAAGGATACATGTACATAAACAGTTATTGTACTGTACACAGTTTTGGTCACGATTAATACAGCTTCGTTAAAAGTTGCGTATGTGGTACTCACCTGACTGTGAGCTTGTCAGCTTGTCCTAGAAATATATTTGAATGGACTTATGCTAATATACTTGTTGGGACGAGCCTGAGCGAGCCCCACACTATGTCCGTCTGTCGGTTTGCTTGCGGCCATATACCATAAATTTTAAATTAACGCATTAGGTATTTTACGAATCTTTGAACGTCTTCGTGTACTCGGTAGGTGAAGGCTTCAGCCAGAGTGCAGCGTCTGCGGCCTGAAGCGAAGACGACTGAAGTTGAAGCACGCTTGGCAACTTGATCGTGGTTTGTACAGCTATGGACCTTCAACAGCAAGCTGCTCACAACGATGTAAATAATTTATGGACGATGGTTGAAGTCGCTTCGGGTTAAGTCCGTGCATAAACAGCACTCATACACACCGGAGACTCAGCTAATGATTTGACCGTGAAGCTTAGTCCATGCATGTGTAGCTGCAGTAGCTGCCTTGGCTGGAGAAACGACTGGCATATGCATCAACCATTTATCTCGGAGGACCCTGGCACTGTTATGCATTATGATTGTGTATATGCATAGCATGTCTTTTCATTTTTTAAAATCACTTTTAAAACCCCCTGTGAATGGTGAATGGATGTGCATGTAGGAGGATGCTTGACTTGATGTGTTAGATGTAACACTGTTACGTTCCTGTATCAGCTTGCTCAGGCTCGCCCCCACAATGTTCTACATTTTCTAGTTTATAAAACTCGTGCTGTGTGTTACATACATGCTCAAACCCTGGTTCGTTGTGGTATGGTTTCTCGCTCATGAGTGACTGGAGAGAGAGAAGGACACTGAGAAGACTCCAGGACGGGCCTACCCATGTGCTGGAGGAGGGAGGGAGTGAGGGGAGGGAGGGGAGAAAGGGAGGGAGGGGGAAGAGGGAGGGAGGGGGAAGAGGGAGGGAGGGGAGAGAGGAAGAGAGGGGAGAGAGGGAGGGGAGAAGGGAGTGAGGAGAGTGGGGGAGGGAAGCAAAGGTATATCAAGAAAGGAAATTGAATATGTGGTGAGGAAGGAGGGGGAGGTCGTGTGTGTGATATGAAGTGTCTGACTACAATGCATGGACCCTACCCCCTCTCCCCATCCCCTTCCACACCCCCCACCCCCACTGCTGAGACAGACCTTGCCGTTCTGATACAAGTTGGGATTAAACCTCGCCAGTGGTCATGAATCTCACACAAGGGGACACGAGGGGTAGGTTGGGGGGAAGCGGATAATGAAGTGGAAGAAGCCGCCCTCATAGGGCGTGTCAAAGGGACCTGTGATTACCACATGCAGCTGTGTGTGTGTGTGTGTGTGTGTGTGGGGGGGGGGGGGGTGAGAGGAGGGGGGGAAGCAACTGGGGTGAAGTCACTAAACTATGCGGTTCAGTGAGCATGTTTGGGTGTGGTTTCACTTGATATGCAAGCAGTGGAAACAGTGAGCAGAGGGTAGGACATGGTTGACCTTCGCTATATATTGGCACAGATCCCGGGAGGAGGGTCTGAGTAAATAGCCTGGAGGTCTCATGATGACCTCCAAACAACAAAGATCTATTAGAGCCATGGCTACCATGTGGTCCCTTAAACCATTTCAATAAAAAACTTCAGAACGAATCAGAAGAGAATGATCAAGTTAGCGATTTATGCTCATCAAATCTTGATCCCATCTGCTAAATGCTTCTAAAGATGATGCAGAAAGTGTACCCTATCACAATGCAAGCATGCAATGTAAACTACACTCTACAATACGACCTTGGTAATGCACCTATCAATGCCTAGATAGTATGTGACATTTGCGATCACGTGGGATCCTGGGGGGCTTCATGTAGAGAATTATGTCATACAACTAGTGCCACAGTAAAAATTCAGTTCTTATATTGTATTCGTGTACCATTGAACCAACTTAGAATGCCTAACTGCAATGGTGTAGCTAATGCTCAGAGTTTCATTTGGGCTTGTTGCTGAAGGGTACATACAAAACGCCACTCTACATCATATTTTAAAGCTGAAACACAGTTTAGCTATAATTTTTGGATCCTGCAAGCTAGATTAGTGATAATGCTGTTCAGGTGAAGTACACAGGCATACTAGTTTATAGCTAGGTAGAGTGCACGGTATATGCCACTTGCATTTTCCTAACAGAGTAACTGCATGCACTCAGGTGAAGTGCATGGGGCATGCCCTTTTATTTTTCCTGACAGAGTAACTACATGCATGCAACTCAGGTGAAGTGCATGGGGCATGCCCTTTTATTTTTCCTGACAGAGTAACTACATGCATGCAACTCAGGTGAAGTGCATGGGGTATGCCTGTTCATTTTTCCTGACAGAGGCCAAAATTCCTGACGGAGTAAATACAGTGGTGGAGCCCGTCTAACTTGAACACCGGAATATGGAGTATTTGGGAGGCTTGTGGTATACTTTCAGTAGGTGTGGTAATGCAAACTCGCACTGTTGAGTGCACATTCCAGAGCTCTCCCATGGTGTACATCGGCAAGAAAGGCTAACCAGAGGCCACTAATACATGTATACCAGTGCTGATTAGTCATAGATTCAAGCTAGTCCGGATCCCAGACCCTTCTGGCCACGCGACTAACCCTTCCTCATGCAACCAGAAGGGTTTGGGGTCAGAATAGAATCGAGTACCGGTGGCGGACAATCTAGTTTGCTTGAGAGGCATGCAAGTGGCTGTGTTATTTTGAGTGAATTTTGTGCAGTCCATGTGCTGTTGGAATCAAAAAACCTGTCCACTTCATGGAACAGCGGAGTGTCCACATTTCAGTATTCAGTCACTACTAGCACTAACATGTTCTGCAGGGTAGCTAATACCACTTGACTAGGATAAAAAGTATGAATGGTAGAGGTAAGCAGTTAAATCTGCAGCACTGCAGCAGCCAGAACGATCCCCATGAACAGGGAGAGGCGGTTCATGGAAATGCCAGGAGCAGAGCAGGTTACAGTGGTGGGAATGGTCTGCTGATGAAACAGCCTGCTCACCCTTGAAGGTGGTTAAATGCACTATGCACAAGTCCATCAAGAAGCATCAACAAATGAAGAAGAAAAAAAGACAGGTGTGTTTTATGTATGTACCAGCATTGGTATAGTCATTGGTATCCAATTAATTGGTCCATACCGCCTGTTGGGTTAATAATGTTTCAAATTACAGGTTGTTTCTGTGGAGTGTGCAACAGGCGGTACAATGGAAAGGGCTCATGGATTGGGTGCGATGGGGAATGCCAGAACTGGTATCACTTCAACTGTGTTGGACTCGCAGTTACAAATGAGCCACCAAAAGGAGATTGATTTTGTCACAAGTGTAGTACAACTCTTGACTAACACTCAGTTGTTGCTATGGTGATTGTGTTCAAGCTGCATTATCAAGTTAAGTTGAACTGAACACACTTATTTACTCATTATTTCTAATGATTGATTGGAACCCCGCTGTTGCTAATCTCTACGTTTCCTTTTCTTTATGTTTCTGGTAAAGAAAACTTTTAGAGTATAGACTAGTGATTGTTTGTAGTTTTGTAACTTCAATTTTATACCTTCCTTCATGACAACTGTTTAGCTCTTCCAGAGTTTCCTGCATGTTGGTAAACTTGTTTGGAGAAAGGGTTCCCTTTTGAGGGGATCTCCCTGCATGTTGGGTAACTTGTTGGGAGATGGAATTGCATGTTGGTGAACTTGTGGGGGAACGGGTTGCCTTCTGAGGGGAGGTGAAAGTCAATTTCCGACCAGGTGATCCCTTTTTAGGGGACCAGTATTTTCGCAGAGGGGAACGATATGGGTGGTGTTTCATAATCACTACCCGCTTCCGGAAATACCTGCATAAAAGTAATATTGTGCTTGTGACTTACTTGGTAAAACAAGTAACGCCTTGCACTCTATTTGTGAGTTAGCGTTAAGCTATTACAGCGAGGGCATGGGCATAATAATTTAGATAGGATGGTGACATACCTGTTTTGTGCACTGGAAGTGCTGGGCAGGTCTGAATTCTCTTTGCAACTTTCTCTACTGCACCAGCTCCTCCTTCTGTACTTTCCCAAGGTTCTTCAGTTTCGCTGAGCTCTTCGTCGCCATCCTCTTCCTCATTCACTCTATTTGTGAGTTAGCGTTAAGCTATTACAGCGAGGGTGTGGGTATAATAATTTAGATAGGATTGTGACATACCTGTTTTGTGCACTGGAAGTGCTGGGCAGGTCTGAATTCGTTCTTTGATTCTTTGCAGCGTTCTCTCCCCCACCAGCTCCTCCTTCTGTACTTTCCCAAGGTTCTTCAGTTTCACTGAGCTCTTCATCATTCACTCCTGTCTTGCCTTCGTCTTCCCCAGTGCTCTCTTTAAATCCTGTTTTGTTATTTTCTCTGTCAAGCCCTTCTCCAACTTTGTGTTGCTCTATGAAATTGAAGATAAACCAACTTGAAAGAAGAGGGAAGAATGAGAAATTTATCATTTAATTATCCATAGCAATTTATTATCCACAGTGATTCAAATGTAACTCAGAAATATGGAGTGCATGCATGTTTTACACAATAATAGTATTGATGCATTTTCAGGTCTAACATAGCATTGCAATTAGATAGATGGATCGATCATATCACAAGAAAGTTGACTTTCACTGCTAACTATGAATTTACCTGTTGAAATCAGCCTGAAGAACTGTTTCGGTATGTCTTTTCGAGGCAGAATGACACAAGAAAGGTTTCTTGTATCTCCTCTCAATATCAGTTGATGTTGACCCCTTCATCAAGAAATGCTGGTTTGCAGTAGTTTTACAGTCACTCCTTTTCCGCAGCTGTCGGAGAATAGATGACTCATCTGTATGCTGAATTCCAAGGTTGTCTAGCCGACGAAGGAGCTTTTTCAGGGCAATAGCAACTCCAGGCTGATTTTGGCCAGTTGATTGGCACCAGAAGAAGCACTGTGGATTAACCACACTGAGAACCTATGTACAGGACAGGAATATACAAAATGATAAGACTCCTACACAGAGCTCAGTCTAAGCTGTACGGTTTCCTTCTCAATTTTCAAGCACTGATCACAACCAACTTGTACCATGCCCGTATATTCTGACAAACTGGAGTACATAAGTTATTGATGGTAATTTCCTAAGGCCACACAAAGTTAATTTCCTGTTTCTGGTCCTACAAGTCACTTAAAAATGACCAGTTTTTTTTTCGGAAACCAACGTGGAAAGAAAATGGTGTGCAAACAGCAAAATGCATTGTGGAGGGTGAGGTCTGGGGACAAGACTACAAAATGCAGACAATTGTGTATCTAAGGAGCCAAAACATAGAGCTTGGATGGTGAAGCCACTGAGTGCAGGTTGTGTAAACACTGTGGTTGCATGCTGAATACTGATTACATCTGATTTTGTAAGTCAAGTAGCTCAGAGAAAATTGACCCCCTCCCTCCCCGCACGGCGTACCAGAAACAGGAAATTAACTTTGTTTGATCTAAATAGCTGCTAACTAGGGGAATGCAGTGCATTGTGGGGCGAGCGTGAGGGAGTTATATGGTGCAGTAGCGTTCCATATACACTACCTTTTCCTAGCCTCGTTCCCAGGCCCCGCCCAGCTTTCCGTCGCTTATTAGTATAGTACGGTAAAGCGGGCTTTTCCGTACTGCAAGCGACGGAAAGCTGGGCGGGGCCTGGGAACGAGGCTAACCTTTTCCCACTTGCATATATGTCTCATTCCCAGGACTTCCCCACCTCCAACTGTAGCCTGTAAAACTACAGGAGGAGAACACCTGGGGAACAGGCTATATAGGATATCAAATGTATCCCGGTGTTTGTGGAGCAATATAACTTGTGTTGTGCTAATCTTGGGTTCGTTGTACACTCTCTGTGTCATTACTGTGAAATGCTGCATGCAACAAGGTCTCAAAACATTTGGAGGTGGCTTGAAGAGTTGCAAGGATGAGGGTTCAACATATTGATACGAACAAGTATATTCCATTGTTTTCCTGTGTCTCCAACTTATTCACATCTTGGCATGCACTGTCTCCTCAATTCACGGTGTATAGTGCACGGATATTTGCTAAGACCATACAGCTGTGCATGGGATCAGAATTCTCTCAGGTATGGGTATAGAGTCAGGGTGGTGTAGACTATTGCCAGCCCTTTTCCAGAGCACAATTACTGGAGTTGTGGTATGGGGTTTTAGAAGCTCTTCTGTAGCTGTTGCTAATGAGGGTTGTTCGGTCTGTCACGCCGTGGATGGTCCCCCCTCAAAAACGGTCCCCCCGGACCGTCCGTAGCAGAATAATTGGTCCCCCCGGACTGAATATCGCAGCCATACCTGGTCCCCCCCCTGCCGCGGATGGTCCCACCCTTGGCATGGTGTTCAGCAAGAGTGTCGAGGCTGACAAGTGGACCAGGAAGGATGAAGCTGTCTATGCAGTCAATCTTAGGCTGGGTTTTCAAGGCCAGCTAAACATCGACACTTAGTGCATCAGTGTATGTTCGAAGCTATGGACTCCAGTGGCAGTGCCCTTCACTACTCACGAGTATCCCTCAGCAGGTAGTAGAGTCTAGAGTAGAGTCTGTACTATGCCAGGAGGATGGTGTGTAGCACTGGTGGAGAAGGTAGTAGAGTCTAGAGTAGAGTCTGTACTATGCCAGGAGGATGGTGTGTAGCACTGGTGGAGAAGGCATATTATCTCGCTGAAAAGGGGTAACCAGCTAACTATACACGAAAAACGACAAGCGCAGCATTCGATCAAGAAACTGTGCGGCATCTATGGACTATTGTCGTAGGCCCTCTGCGATGGTTTTTTGACATGGAGACTAAGTTTGAACTACTTGAGTAAGCTATCTCGCTCCATAGTTGACTGTGTAGTTCACATTTTGACTTGGAATAGTGTAGTAGTGGGGGGGACCAATTATGGCGAGGGGGGACGGCTTACAGCGCCGTAGATGGTCCTAGTGGGGGGGGGGGGGGGCCATTACAGTGCCATGGATGGTCCGGGGGGACCACTTTTGGGGAGGACCACTTATAGTATGACAGGTCAAGTCACACAGACCTCTCTGGTTCGGGTCCTCAAGCTAATCACTCTGTCTTACACAGAACACTCCCGGTTGGCGGCAGTGTCATGCAGCACGTTAATAATCAGCTTCCGTCTTGCTAGTCGTGCCTCCTTTCCTCGCCTTTTTCAAGTCCCTGTTACGTTGGTTCCCACTGTTCAGCCTTTCTGTCCTGCTAGTCTTGTCCCTTGAGCAACAGTGGTTACATGAACTAACTTGCAATGTGGAAATATTGCATCGCGCACAAATGGGGCAGGATGTATATATGCGGAATACGCATGTACCATATAAACATATATATAAATAAATAGACAATTTTCTGTTTTCACCACAAGAGTGGGGCTCGCTGCGCTCGCCCCAACTATACACACCTGACTACATGTAGAAGCTTTTGCCAAAGCTAGAACATACTCACCAAGTAGGGAGCTTGTAGATGGAACTTGGTACTTCAGGATTGCTGGTGCGAGCACATTAAAAAAAGTGTCAGTCACGAACTCTGCAGCAAGTATCTCATCACTGACTGCACTTTCAATCTGCAGTGTTCAAAACAATAATGTAAGTGAGGCTAGACATTCGCTTTTTACATTTCTTGCAACAAATTTTTCATACACAGTAATGCCAAAGTGCCAGCTAACATGCATCAAAGATATTGTAACAGAAAATGCACATATGTATACCTCCAGAGCAGACGCCACAGTCAAGGTGTATTCCATTATGATCCTGGAGTCCAGGGCTGGGATTGCCTCTTGTATGGTATGCATGACAGATGCCAGGTCACTTGGGTCCCGTTGCGACAGCTTGTACCCCAGGTGGACTAGATGTGGTAGAGCAGCCGGCGCAGAATCAAAGGCTGCATTAATTTTGGATGTCTGTGTGAGATTGTACTCGACTTCATGGAGGAATGGAATCAGCTTAGCTCTGCACAGGATCCTATCAAATTATTTAATAGAGGTTACCAAATAACTAACTGGTTGTGGAATAACGTACTAATCTGTAACTTCAGTTCAAACAGATACATCGTGCACGGAACATTTAGAAATACATGATTTGAGACCTTTCATCTCTAGTAGCAAGTTCATCCAAGATATGCTGATTTGCTGTTGCCACTGGAACAATCCTTGAGGCACCATGGGATTGAATGTTACCAATGGTGTTTCCCCCAAACACAGTCAGCAACACCTTTTGAAGTTGTTCAGCATCATCAGGGTCATCAAAACACCATGGCATGGCCCCCAGCAGTAGCTTGTGCAGGAATGCATCTGAAATTGATGAGAATTTGGCCTTTCAAAGACCAAGTGCTGCAAGTGAGAGCTCCACACTCTTGGATTTTCCTCTGTTGACATGCCCAAATGCTAGGCTGACTCCACAGCTACCAAACGTTTCAAGATGTCTTCATAGAACAGTGAGGTAACAACTGCCCCTATAGATTTTTGCAGTAAACAGGACTTACTACAAAGCAACTACATAAGTGCAGAAGCATACAGTGACATCATCTCTGTGCAACAATGACATGAAAACGTATAATTAAACTAAATACTGAATGTGCATTAGAAATTGTTTCGCATATTTCAATCGCGTTACTCCACTTGAGGAGCAGTAGTGCACAACTTCCGCTAAGGACTTGTCTCGTCCTTATACTGCTCTTCAAGCGCAGTAATGCAATCGAAATGTGAAATGGAATAATGTTGGATTTCTACCCAATAGGACGACATACACACTGTATACAAGTTACTGCACATTAAGTGACAAGACAATTTTGAAGTCAAGGAACTGCTGCTGTTTTACGCACCCAAGACAAACACTGCTGATCCAAAGTTTTCCTGGGTCAGAGTCTGAAGTCCATGCAGTAACGTCTCCAGTGGTTGGTCACAGTGAGGGACTAGCTCCAGTAGTGGTGAATCAGGGATCACACTAGTCAAATCAACTACTTGCTGCACCCATTCATATACCTGGCTTTCAAGGGGAATAAGGCCACCATTGCTGGAAACTTGTAGTGTTGGCCCAAACACAAACGTTTTACCGTCAAGCTGTCTGCTGAGAGTTGTAACCGCCTTCATCACTTTGGGTTCACTGTATGAACAAGCATACATTTGAAAGTCAGTGCTCAGAGCATCTTGCTTCACGCTGGAAATAAATGAATGTAGATGTTGTGAGGCGAAAATAGAGGAAAGTTAAAAAGCCGGCAGTCGCCGGGAGTCGAACCCAGGACACTTCTGGCTTGAGCAGCCAGTTATACATATAGAGGATTGTGGGGGCTGGTAGTTGTCCGGCTGTTGTAGCTCAGTGGCAGAGCAGTGGCGGTTCAAGGCAGAGGTGTCCTGGGTTCGACTCCCGGCGACAGCCGGCTATTTCACTTTCCTCTATTTTCGCCTCATAACATCTAAATTCATTTATTTCAAAGTCCATACTTGCTACCCATAATAATCCATTTGCTACATTTTTTACTAGTAATTTAGAGTACTATCTATACTAGTAGTTACTGCACTGATAATGTAAATCACCTATAATGACTGCATCAATCGTGTCAAACACATTATAGTCACTGCACCATTAGTGCTCAATAAGATCTCAGTACTCTGTAATTTAATACATATTAAATTAAAGTATGTAATTTACAGTTTTATACATGGCTATTGACTACCTTTGATACTCAGAGAGCTTCATCCAGAACACATCCTTCAAGTGGCTGGGTGACAGTTTGGACATCAGTGTACATTCTGGAATGGCAGAACCCAACTCTTTGGCAATGTTCAACCCTTTCTGTTGTGTCTTATACCATGATAGAAAGCATCTCCTGTGTGTTTGTACGTGCAGAGCATAGTTACTGTTAGTAATAATACCAACAATATTAATGTTATAGATAATAGTATTCACTACAATGTAAAAAAAGTGGGAGTGTGTCACACCAAATATGGTGTAACAAGGCCGTCTTCTGAGTCCCACTATATTTAGTGTGAAAATTACACCAGCTCTAGAGTTGGGAAGTACACACCACCCTTCCACACCACCCTTCCACACCATGATACTAAAATATAGACACAAGTGAGGACACGGACAAGCAATAAGCAATACGTCTACGGGAACCACTGAAAAATAGCAAACCATGCGAAATGGTAAGCAAACCACAGAGACAGTCACAAGGAGTCGTGCCCAGCTGTTAGCGATAGCCGCGGGCCGCATGCGCAGTGTAAGTAAGATTTTCGTACAACTTGATGCTCTGGCAGCAAGCTAGGGTGAGCTTGAATGACGACAGTCATGAAAGATAGCCAGGAATGGCAGCCGGAGCGTGCGCACCTATTGTACGAGAGATAGCAGTTGTGTTTTGGCGACGATAGGCAGTTGGAGCGTAGCACCTACTCAGTAAGTGTACCGTGAAGGGCGAACAGTTGTGTAGAAAGGCTCATGCAGCTTACCGAACGCAGTAGGCGGCAGAGATTTTGCTCCATAGCTGATGCGTGGCGACTTCCCTCTACTATTTCTCAAAGATACCTCAAGTCTTGAAGGACTATGCATGCCAGACTGTGTTCTGACTTAGCCTATAACTGCAACAACCAGAGTAGCTGCGTGCTGGTAGGACAAATGCCTCTGTTGTGTATAGTACTGTCCCATGAAAAGCTCTTCTCTGCAACCATGACAATTTCATCTAAGCTATTGAGCACTTTCAGACACTTGTAGACAGTAGAGTTACAAACCTCGTTTTAGCTACATGCCATGCATGAATGGCCTGTGTGCTGTGGTCTGATACTTTACTGGTAAAGCCTTAGCTACATAACAGTCAATGCTGTAGTGCACTGTTTGCTCACGCTCGCCCCACAATGTTCTACATTCCCTAGTTTAGTTGTTTCTCCGCATAACAACCACGTGTAACTTGTCCATAATCGGACTCGTTCGCGGAAGATTTCCGGAATCAGTCGCGCATGCGGAAACAGTGGATACCAGGCCACTTTTCCTCAACTATCATCAATTAGCACCTGCACAAGCGCTAGGGCGCTAGTGGGCCGCCCGAGTAATTGGACATGCTACAATTTGATTGGCACGTTCAAATAACTCTGTCGAAACTAGAAAAGCCCCAGAATCGTTTACCAGACGGATATTTTCCGTAGGTATATCCGGCTGGTCATGAGACTAGTTATGTACAGACTAGCTCAAAATTACGCATTTACCCCAAATTTAGATTTTAACCCTCTCTTTACGAGATTTAACTTCACCCATAGAAGCATGTATTTACAAGGGGTGTTTACTATAGAAGCGTTTGCGACCGGGATCAAAATTGAATGAAGTGATCAAAGCCTTTTTGGGGGGCCGATCAAGAGATAAGGTGACTTCCGAACTGCTAAAGCGCGGCTGCAATTTGACCTTTGACCCTAGGAAATCAAGCGATCAAAAGCCTCAGAAGGGAACGATCAACTAGCAAAGTGTGCTTGATCATCAAGCACACTTTGCCGATCAAAAACTTGATCGCGGTTGCAAACGCTTCTACAGGCGACTATAAGTGACTACCAGATTTAGAGAGTATGCAGCACATCAAGGGAAAAAAGAACAAGTAAGCATGGTATCAGTATGGTATTAACTAATAACGGAGAAGGATGCATTTCTGGCAGCTGTGTAGGGAAAAATAGACTAACATCTCAGAGCAGCCCTCACAGCCTATTAATTGAGGTGATCAGTATGGAGGATTTTGTGTTCTTATGAGTAGCAAAAAAGCTTCAATTGCATTTATCTCGTATGAGCCGGTTTTGGCTGGACCATTTTTCGGCGATTTAATTAAATTCATAGTAGGCATTCCCGCCGTACCCACGTGTGCATGTTCAGCGAGCGCGCGTATTACGAATTGCTTTTCCTGTGAAGCCCAACCAGCCAAAGTCACTGAGTTTCCCAAAGCGCTCCTTTGGGAAAAAGAATGTGGTGCAGAGGGTATTCAAACCAAGTTGGTTTGATAAGTGGAAATGGATACACTATGATGAGACCGCAGACGCTGCCTTCTGCCTTCTTCTTCTTCTGTAAGCCCACAGCAGTGCAATTTTGTTTAATTGTGCGTGCGCTTCGCGCTCATCTATTACAGCCGGACCAGTTCAAAAGTCCTTCCTACGCCCCTGTCTATCCATGATTGATCAACACTCTTGTGTTTGGTGCATAATTAGCAAACCTGCTGTGCACTGCTACAGTGTGCATTTGTGCACTAGCAGCAAGTGCACTGCAATCTAACTATACACCAAGGGTCAAACATTGTTAAAATTGTCTAGGCTGTATGTTTGAATCAGGTTTATAAATGAAGCTATTTTATGTCTGTTCATGTTCCTATGCTGTCCGTAAATTTGACGAAGTCTTTATATTTGTGTAATCCATGCATGTGACAAATTTCTATAGCGGCAGAATTAGCAGAAATTATGAAATTGTGTATGATTTAGAGCTTCAAATTGAACCCTCACAGGGGCGGCGGAAGGTACTTGAGATTGGGGGGGCAGCGAGGATGGTGCATGTGTAAGCACGCACACGCTAGGGGGGTCTGGGGGCATGCCCCCCCAGAAAATTTTGTTAAAATTAGGTGCTCTGAGATCGCTTCTGAGGCCATATTTGTACCCAAATGCCACTAGTCCGACTAGAGTACATGGCGAGAGTAATACCTCCGTTCGTCACGAGGCGTTTCAGTCACTATAGTCGACCGTACGTGGCGGGCCTGATGAGGTGGGCATCTTACTCGAACTGACGACCTGGACAAGAACAGTTTCTACTTTGTACTACACTCTGAAACTAGTTCAGTGATCACCACGCCTAACAGCTTGAAGGGGGGGCAGTGCAGTGGCAGTGCACGTGTTTGTCTAATTAAAAGTAAATAACAGTCACACCCACAGGAAAACCTACTACGACCTAGTCTCGCGGCTACGCGAGACTAACTACGACGATGGTTTGTGCTGGATACCGTACGGTAAGTAAACGACGCATCGTTGACACTGGCATTTTGATAGTAACTGTTGTATATTATTACACATCAAGTAGCAGTAGCCATCTTCGGATTGGGGGGGCAAGGCCCCCCCAATCTGTACTTTGGGGGGGCATTCGCCCCCCCTGCCCCCCCTGCTCCGCCGCCCCTGCCTCACTATGCATGCACACATTCAAACTATGTAGCTGTACCTTCTGCAATGTCTTAAGGTGGCACGGTCGTCCCTCGGCGGAGGTTAACGAAAACATAAACTTGGGTTACAGTCAGGACCAGGGTTACTCCTAGTTTCAGGGTTAGGGTTTGGTTTAGGGCAATCTTGCTTTGCCTAATTTTAAAAAGGGTTTTAGTAGCTCATTAATATATTCATGAACCCAAAATTGCCACTCGATGGACGCATCTACACGCTCACTGTAGGTAGCGTCCCAACCACCAATGTATCTCAAATCAATCTATGCCAGCTTTTGTTCAAAGCTACTCTCAAAGTCAGGCTAGACTCATGTTTGTCACTACTCTTGGAATGGACAACTTTGACTGCACCAAAATGAATGCACATTTCGAAAAATTCACAGCTTGTCTACGGGAGGGGCTCATTCACGAGTGGAAGCAAGCATTACTAGCCCCACCTCTCCCCCTTATGTCGCTAAACAACTCACGGCTCTGTTCCACACACAGCCACCGTTCAGCTCCCTTGTCTGTCAGACTGTAGCACAAACGATAAATTGCGTATTCTAGTTAAAGCCCAGCCCAGCACTCGAAGCACCTGGCCACGGTCACCAACTAGACTAGGCATACGGCCGCGAGACCTGGGCCTACTCAACAAATACAGTCTTGGCCACTGTGGCCTTTCTGCTGCTTCTAGACACAAGCTTGCTTTCACAAGCAGGCATCACGCACTACTCACAGCTACTGACACTACAGCACTCTACTAAACTCCTTCTCTTTTTTTTAATTTTTTTTTTAAGTCGATCTAAGCTTATCTTCAAAGTTCCGACACCACATGAAGGGTGCCGCCAGGCCACATCTTAACTAACTTAATTATAAACTGATTATTGGATGGCAATGCCGACAGGAAATGGGGAAAATCCCCAATTTTACGGACCGTGAACGGTTTGAGACTCCCAAAACGGACTGTGCGCTAAAATTTTAACAAGACAAAGAAGACTATCAACTTGGATTCCAGGTTTGTTGACCTTGAAAATACAGGGTACCGTGCCACCTTAATATAATCCTTACCTAGTTTGATTGCACCGTTAATGCTGTGTTCTTATTTTACATATCAAGCAAAATCTTCATTTCTATACTGTCTCACTTGCATACAAAACCAGTCTCATACTGGTGTGAGGAGAGCCTGGGTAGGAGACTATGATACACACCCCCAATTTATTTCCAGTGTAAAGACTACATGACAAATGTACTGCTGTTTGCTTGACCTTGCAAAATATAAACCAAAAAGCTGTGCAGACGAAAATAAATTATGTGGTAAACTTCTTTACAGGCTAAATGGGAACCTAATCACATAATTATATTCATGCACAGCCTTTTGGTTTGTATTTTGTAAGGCCAACGCAAACAGCAGTAAATGCGGACATCCTTCTCAGAGACTGCATGTTAAGTTCTCCCCTAGCACCCCTCTCAGAACACCAGAGGACTCAGGACACACTGCACACAGATGAACCTTCCCCTAGCACCCCTCTCTTTGAGCACTGGAAGACAGCATAATCAAAGAGAGGCTGGGTATACATTTACACCTTTACTGAATGATTGTGTTTGTCAGTGTCTACTTTGCCTTACCTGCCCAGAGCTTGTAGTATGTGGCTACACTACTCAATGACAGATAAACTATTCCCTATATAGTACTCCCTCAAACTATCTTCCTGGCACTTATGAGGTAGTGTTCAACTTGCTCCTTTGGATTATTTGAAGGAAGGACGAGACAAGTCCTTAGCGGAAGTTGTGCACTACTGCTCTTCAAGTGGAGTAACGCGATTGAAATATGCGACAAAACGATTTCTACCTGCACATTCAGTATTTAGTTGAATTATACGTTTTTCATGTCATTATTGCACATAGTGTCACTGTATGCTTCTGCACATATGTAGTTGCTTTTTAGTAAGTCTTGTTTACTGCAAAAATGTAGGGGCAGTGGTTACCTCACTGTTCTATGAAGACATCTTGAAAACGTTTGGCAGCTGTGGAGTCAGCATTTGGGCATGTCAACAGAGGAAAGTCCAAAAGTGTGGAGCTCTCACTTGCAGCACTTGGTCTTCGAAAGGCCAAATTCTCATGAATTTCGATGCATTCCTGCACAAGCTACTGCTGGGGGCCATGCCATGGTGTTTTGATGACCCTGATGATGCTGAACAACTTCAAAAGGTGTTGCTGTGTTTGGGGGAAACACCATTGGTAACATTCAATCCCATGGTGCCTCAAGGATTGTTCCAGTGGCAACAGCAAATCAGCACATCTTGGATGAGCTTGCTACTAGAGATGAAAGGTCTCAAGTCATGTATTTCTAAATGTTCCGTGCACAATGTATCTGTTTGAACTGAAGTTATAGATTAGTACGTTATTCTCCAACCTGTTAGTTATTTGGTAACCTCTATAAATAATTTTGATAGGATCCTGTGCAGAGCTAAGCTGATTCCATTCCTCCATGAAGTTGAGTACAACCTCATGCAGACATCCAAAATTAATGCAGCCTTTGATTCTGCGCCGGCTGCTCTACCACATCTAGTCCACCTGGGGTACAAGCTGTCGCAACGGGACCCAAGTGACCTGGCATCTGTCATGCATACCATACAAGAGGCAATCCCAGCCCTGGACTCCAGGATCATAATGGAATACACCTTGACTGTGGCCTCTGCTCTGGTGGTACATATGTGCATATACTACATAGTTGTTGCTACTTTTCTGATACAGATTACTAATATCTTTGATGCATGTTAGCTGGCACTTTGGCATTACTGTGTATGAAAAATTTGTTGCAAGAAATGTAAAAAGCAAATGTCTAGCCTCATTTACATTATTGTTTTGAACACTGCAGATTGAAAGTGCAGTCAGTGATGAGATACTCACTACAGAGTTCGTGACTGACACTTTTTTTAATGTGCTCGCACCAGCAGTCCTGAAGTACCAAGTTCCATCTACAAGCTCCCTACTTGGAGAGTATGTTCTAGCTTTGGCAAAAGCTTTTACATGCAGTGAGGTGTGTAGTTAGCAGCTATTTAGGAAATTACCATCAATAACTTATGTACACCAGTTTGTCAGACTATACGGGCATAGTAGAAGTGGGTTGTGATCAGCGCTTGAAAATTGAGAAGGAAACCGTACAGCTTATACTGAGTTCTGTGTAGGAAGTCTTATCATTTTGTATATTCCTGTCCTGTACATAGGTTCTCAGTGTGGTTAATCCACAGTGCTTCTTCTGGTGCCAATCAACTGGCCAAAATCAGCCTGGAGTTGCTATTGTCCTGAAAAAGCTCCTTCGTCGGCTAGACAACCTTGGAATTCAGCACACAGATGAGTCATCTATTCGCCGACAGCTGTGGAAAAGGAGTGACTGTAAAACTACTGCAAACCAGCATTTCTTGATGAAGGGGTCAAAATCAACTGATATTGATAAGATACAAGAAACCTTTCTTGTGTCATTCTGCCTCGAAAAGACATACCAAAACAGTTCTTTAGCCTGATTTCAACAGGTAAGTTCATAGTTAGCAGTAAGAGTAAAAGTAAACTTTCTTGTGATATGATCGATCGATCTATCTAATTAATTTCAATTGCAATGCTATGTTAGACCTGAAAATGCATGAATACTATTATTGTGTAAAACATGCATGCACTCCATTTTCTTTTGAATTGCTGTGGATGATAAATTGCTATGGATAATTAAAGGATAAATTTCTCATTCTTCCCTCTTCTTTAGCTTATCTTCAATTTCATAGAGCAACACAAAGTTGAAGAAGGGCTCGACAGAAAAAATAACAAAAGAAGATTTAAAGAGAGCACTGGGGAAGACGAAGGCAAGACAGGAGTGAATGACGAAGAGCTCAGTCAAACTGAAGAAGTTTGGGAAAGTGCAAAGGGAGGAGCTGGTGGGGAAGAGAATGCTGCAAAGAATCAAAGAAAGAATACAGACCTGCCCAGAACTTCCAGTGCACAAAACAGGTATGTCACAATCCTATCTAAATTATTATACCCATGTCCTCGCTGTAATAACTTAATGCTAACTCACAAATAGAGTGCAAGACGTTATTTGTTTTACCAAGTAGGTCACAAGCAAGTTCACCAACATGCAATTCCATCTCCCAACAAGTTACCCAACAATGCAGGGAGATCCCCTCAAAAGGGAGCCCTTTCTCCGAACAAGTTTACCAATATGCAGGAAACTCTGGAAGAGCTAAACAGTTGTCAAGAAGGTACAAAATTGAAGTTACAAAACTAAAAACAATCACTAGTCTAAGACTCTAAGAGTTTGTTCTAATTTTCTTTACCAGAAACATAAAGAAAAGGAAATGTTCTGTTGATGAAACACCCTGCTCACCCCTGAAGGAGGTTAAATGCACTATGCACAAGTCCATCAAGAAGCATCAACAAATGAAGAAGAAAAAAGACAGGTGTGTTTTATGTATGTACCAGCATTGGTATAGTCATTGGTATCCAATTAATTATGGGGCGCCATATGTAAAAATATTCAGAAAATACTGATATTTATCAAACATCACTGATATATATTAAATATCATGATATATATTAAATATCAAGATATATATGCCTAAATATCATGATGTATATTAAATATCATGATATATAGCTAAATAGCATGATATATAATAAATAGCATGGTATATAATATCATGATATATAGTCAAATGTCGTGATATATAATAAATAGCATGATATATACCTAAATGTCATGATATATAGCTAAATATCATGATATATAATAAATATCATGATATATAGCTATATATCATGATATATAATAAATATCATGATATATAGCTAAATATCATGATATATAATAAATATCATGATATATAGCTAAATATCATGATATATAGCTAAATAGCATGATATATATTAAATATCATGATATATAGCTAAATAGCATGATATATAACTAATTAGCATGGTGTCATAATAGTCAACATTGTGGTTATCATAATTATATTGTATGATGTCATAATGAGATCACCTGTTCTATCTAGAGCCCACCTGTGTTGCTTACACTGAATTGCAGAGTCCATCATGGGTCAGAGAGTGGGTCATCCTTTAACTGAAGTTGACATGAATGCTGTCAAATACATGTACTTCAAGACAATTGGGATGCCAATGGAAGATATAATGGGTGTAAGCACTGTCAGGCCCGTAGCCAGGATTTTTAGAAGGAGGGTTACATGGGTATGTGATTTGTATGTATGCAATAAGTATGTACAACTAGGGGGGTGTGGGGGCATGGTCCCCCAGGAAATTTTTAGAAATTAGATGCTCTGAGATTGCTTCTGAGGCCATTTGGGGACAGAAGCAGAGCCGTAGTAGCTACATGGCTCGCCGAGTATTGCATCCAGTTTTTGACTGTCCATGTATGCATTTCCTAAGCCAGCTGACTTCGAATTTCCACGAGAGAAGGTACTGCACTGGTCCTCCATGAACAAACTCGCATAGCTGCAACCAGACTCGTTCGGACAGCGATGATTCCAAGTAGCAGCGAGACTAGTGGACCATTTCAAACAGTAGGACACTTAAAATGAGCGATGTATATAATTTGGAGGTGAAAGGGGGGTTCGAGTGAACACCCTCGAACCCCCCCCCCCCCCCGTCCAATAAATGAATTTAGATGTTATGAGGCGAAAAGAGAGGAAAATGAAAAGGACTGCAGCCGAGTCGAACTCAGTAGACCTCTGGCTTGAGTCACACCAGTGCTCACCTGGCAGCCACTCAGTATGTGCCGTTAGAACTCTGTCAGGGGTAGACCGGAAAATTCTCTCCATCAAGAAAGAACCCATGCTGAGTGGTTTTCTCACTCTAAATACAGTGGTCGTCTGGCTGTCGTGGCTCAGTGACGGAGCACTGGCGGCTCAAGCCAGAGGTGGCGGCTTACACCCGTTATATCTTCCATTGGCATCCCAATTGTCTTGAGGTACATGTATTTGACAGCATTCATGTCAACTTCAGTTAAAGGATGACCCACTCTCTGACCCATGATGGACTCTGCAATTCAGTGTAAGCAACACAGGTGGGCTCTAGATAGAACAGGTGATCTCATTATGACATCATACAATATAATTATGATAACCACAATGTTGACTATTATGACACCATGCTAATTAGTTATATATCATGCTATTTAGCTATATATCATGATATTTAATATATATCATGCTATTTAGCTATATAGAGTAAGTTAGCAATCATCGGACGTCAGGTATATTCGGACACTCAAACGCGGAGGGAAAACTGCGTGAACATTCGGCGATACCACAAGACTGTAGCTGAGGTACGTGGTACCTGGTGTACCAAAAATGACGCCCGCGCATTGTTTCCTGTTGGCGCTAGAAGCGATAAAATGGCCGTCCGAAAAACATCAATATTCGGAAAAGTGTATGTATTTTCAGACACTGTTGTTTGTGCCTTCTCTGAAGCTGCTTTTGGAGAGATACGATGCCCCAAGACCTCCCCAATTCGCAATATATTTTGGTAGCGGTAGCTGCTTTGAACACTCAGGGGCGCAGCTGAACATGGACCAGTCCGATTCGATCGATATCGGACGGTGAAATTTGTCATTTCTTGCTGTGTTGTCTCCAAACAAGTTGAAGTCTCCACCATATTAGCATCAGTAGAATCTACAGGCTCTTGGCTACATGCTGGTACTTGTCCGGAGTTTGTGCGTTGAGTAGTTCTCGAGATATAAATATATTTCATGTTTCTTTCCATGAACTACGCTGGTTGATTTATGTGCAGCATAAATAGGTGAGTTCAAACGATATCGTGCAATATCTCGAGAACTATATATCATGCTATTTAGCTATATATCATGATATTTAATATATATCATGCTATTTAGCTATATATCATGATATTTATTATATATCATGATATTTATTATATATCATGATATTTAGCTATATATCATGATATTTATTATATATCATGATATATAGCTATATATCATGATATTTATTATATATCATGATGTTTAGCTATATATCATGACATTTAGGTATATATCATGCTATTTATTATATATCATGACATTTGACTATATATCATGACATTTGACTATATATCATGATATTTATTATATACCATGCTATTTATTATATATCATGCTATTTAGCTATATATCATGATATTTAATATACATCATGATATTTAATATACATCATGATATTTAGGCATTATATATCTTGATATTTAATATATATCAGTGATGTTTGGTAAATATCAGTATTTTCTGAATATTTTTACATATGGCGCCCCATAATTAATTGGTCCATACCGCCTGTTGTGTTAATAATGTTTCAAATTACAGGTTGTTTTTGTGGAGTGTGCAACAGGAGGTACAATGGAAAGGGCTCATGGATTGGGTGCGATGGGGAATGCCAGAACTGGTCAACTGTGTTGGACTCGCAGTTACAGATGAGCTACCAAAAGGAGATTGGTTTTGTCCCAAGTGTAGTACAACTCTTGACTAACACTCAGTTGTTAACCCTCGGCGCGCATGCGCAGCGACGGTTACAGTACTTGGTCTGTGTGTCTGTCTGTCTGTCTGTCTGTCTGTCTGTCTGTGTGTCTGTTACTCAACATCTCACTTTCACGCGATTATTCGTGCCACAAACGATACTAACCTTCTCAGCGGCGGGTGAAGGTCGAAAATTTTAAGCGATTTATTCTGAAAATGCTTCGTTGCGAAGCTAGAGCGTTTCCTGTTGGTACGGCTACATGATAAGTCGGCCATTTTATACTCCGCGGAAAACGCGCATGCGTATGAATCTGGACCACGTGGCTAGCGGCCATTATGTTCTTGGGAGAGACGTTCTTTGCGAGTTCGATTATTGGCCATTGGCAGTAAGTATGCCTCCAACAAAGGTATGCCCGCAATGTAAAGCTGCTGTACCTGTAAGACGGAAGACATGTGAACGCTGTGATCATGTCTTTCGATCCAAACGAAAAGCAGAGTGTAATTTGCGAGAGAAAGCAATGGAAACGTATGAGATCAGATAGTGTTAAATCAGCTAGGAAAGCTAAAGATAAGTTGCACAAGGCCTGTGAAAGAGTGTCAGAAACTCGTGAGCGAACTTTGCATATGCATGATGTCAAATAACCACAATGTACTGCACTGTGTTAATATTAGGCCCAAGTGCCTAGCTGTCAGAACAGATTCCAGGACAGACAGTTAGGAATGAATTTATATCGAAAGGCGTGCCATATCAACTCGAGAGCAAACGTCATGATGCTATTGTTCACGAGAGAGTGATCGATTCTAGTTAACACACAAGTACAATCACATGCACTGCTGCGCCGAGGGTTTGGCACTTCAGTGCCTTTCATTGCTATGGTGATTGTGTTCAAGCTGCATTATCAAGTTAAGTTGAACTGAACACATTTATTTACTCATTATTTCTAATGATTGATTGGAACCCCGCTGTTGCTAGCCTCTGAAGTGGACAGGTTTTTTGGTTCCAACAGCACATGGACTGTACAAAATTCACTCGATATAACACGGCCACTTGCATGCCTCTCAAGCAAACTAGATTGTCCGCCAATGGTACTCGATTCTAGTCTGAACCCCAGACCCTTCTGGTTGCATGAGGAAGGGTTAGTCGCATGGCCAGAAGGGTCTGGGATCCAGACTAGCTCGATTCTAGGACTATAATTAGCACTGCTATACGTGTATTACTGGCCTCTGCTTAGCCTTTCTTGCCAATGTACAGCATGGGAGAGCTCTGGAATGTGCACTCAACAGCTTGAGTTTGCATTACCACGCCTACTGGAAGTGTACAACAAGCCTCCCAAATACTCCATATTCCGGTGTTCAAGTTAGACGGGCTGCACTGTATTTATCGAGCTGATGACTTTCATTCATGTCATGATAAAACTGCAATCCGTGTCTGCATGGTGATTGGAAAGGTCAGTTTGTCATATACACAAACATGAAGGTGTAATTATATTTACAAAAAGCAAGCTGAATCACCATAGCCTAGCCGGCTTTGTGTGGAATTATGAACATACACAGAGTTTAGTGAAACACAAAAGACCTCAGCAAGCACCCACTCCACCTCAACTGAGTAGCTACTCCGTCAGGAAATTTGGCCTCTAGATCTTTCAGGAAAAATAAACAGGCATGCCCCATGCACTCCACCTGAGTTGCGTGTAGCTACTCTGTCAGGAATTTTGGCCTCTGTCAGGAAAAAGAAACAGGCATGCCCCATGCACTCAACCTGAGTTGCATGTAGTTACTCTGTCAGGAATTTTGGCCTCTGTCAGGAAAAAGAAACAGGCATGCCCCATGTACTCCACCTGAGTTGCATGTAGCTACTCTGTCAGGAATTTTGGCCTCTGTCAGGAAAAAGAAACAGGCATGCTCCATGCACTCAACCTGAGTTGCGTGTAGTTACTCTGTCAGGAAAATGATATACCGTGCACTCCACCTAGCTAGAAACTAGTATGCTTGTGTACTTCACCTGAACAGCATTATCACTTATCTAGCTTGCAGGATCCTAAATTATGGCTAAAGTATGTTCATCTTTAAAATTTGATGTAGACTGGCGTTTTGCATGTACCCTTCAGCAACAAGCCCAAATGAAACTCTGAGCATTAAATTTTTCAGCTACACCATTGAAGTGCAGTTAGGCATTCTAAGTTACACTGCACTTCAATGGTGTACAATAGAATCTAAGTACTGAATTTTTACTGTGGCACTAATTCTATGACATAATTCTCTACATGAAGCCCCCCAGCATCCCATGTGATCGCAAATGTCACATACTATATGCGCTAGCTCACCGTATCCGCTGTCAGGCTCACAGTCAGGAAATTTTAATAATAGCTTCTCTTCGACTCTATTTGCTGCTAGAAACTTCAAGCTTCGGGCTGCGGTAGCCAATGAGATACTAATTATTGTCCTCAGTCACCTTGTATCCAGTGCCGACCACACCTAGTTGGATGATCGGGGTGTGGCCTGAGCGCTACACAAGACGACGGGATGTCTTCTGCCCAGCCAGTCACCATTACACAGGCAGTGCTCTAGCCATATATAGAAGTTGGCTGTCTATCTCGCCTCTAAGTGTTAATTACTACCAATTAGCACCTGAGTAGTCAATAGACACAATAACAACATACACTGTCAAGTCAAGTAGCTTTAGCTACTTAGAAACATCTTGGCTTTGTACACTTTTCAACAGTTTGAGCTTCTGACTATCACAACACCCCTATGACAAGATGTTCCTCTGCAAAAAAGGAGCTTCATGCACACTGATATACAACTCGTACATCCAGTCATATACATGTACGCCAACCACTCTATTTAGCCCACACCCACAAAACAAACCATACATACCTGTCAACGTTTAACACACTCTTTCCTATAACACCCAACCACCACAACCTCAATTTTTCCACTCCAACAGACACACTGCACATACACTACAAAGCCAAGTTAGCTTCACTCCACTCTACATGCATCGCCATGCTTACTGTTAACGGCTGGATACTGCACCTCATTTTTACCCCCTGCTCTTCATTCCCTTTGTTGTCAGTAGGACCATGTGTTCATTTAACCCTCTGTCTTTCACCCTTGCTTACCATACCCTTCATATATATGGCCTTTCTCTTATAGTCAAAGTTTGTGCTCTTGCTGCTTGCTCACCACCTGGAAAGTGTGTGCCTCTATTGGATCTCCTGTTATGCGCAAGACAAAATGGCCTACCACCTACACCCGATACTTTGCACTTTGGATGCAGTTACTGCCTGCACCCCAGTCACCCTTTTCTTTCCACTTGGGGTGTGGTTATGCTCATAAAAAAAAAAATAAGGAGTTTAGTAGAGTGCTGTAGTGTCAGTAGCTGTGAGTAGTGCGTAATGCCTGCTTGTGAAAGCAAGCTTGCGTCTAGAAGCAGCAGAAAGGCCACAATGGCCAAGACTGTATTTGTTGAGTAGGCCCAGGTCTCGCGGACGTATGCCTAGCCTACTTGGTGACCGTGGCCAGGTGCTTCGAGTGCTGGGCTGGGCTTTAACTAGAATACGCAATATATCGTTGGTACTATGCTCCAGTATCCAAAGGAACTGAAGAGTGGTTGTGTGCATTCATTTTGGTGCAGTCAAAGTTGTCCATTCCAAGAGTAGTGACAAACGTGTCTAGCCTGACTTTGAAAGTAGCTCTGAACAAAAGCTGACATAGATTGGTTTGAGATACATTGGTGGTTAGGACGCTACCTATACAGTGAGCATGTAGATGCATCGATCAGTGGCAATTTTGGGTTCATGAATAAATTAATGAGCTACTAAAACCCTTTTTAAAATTAGGCAAAGCAAGATTGCCCTAAAGCAAACCCTCACCCTGAAACTAGGAGTAACCCTGGTCCTGACTGTAACCCAGGTTTATGTTTTCGTTAACCTCCGCCGAGTGACGGGCGTGCCACATGCACACTGTCATGTACACTCTTTCCTGTCAATAAGGGGAGTGATGTCATAAATACAGTGGAACCCGACCTTATGGACACCCCTGAAAAAATCTGCCACATACGATGTTGCAGTCACTTTGTTTGGTCCCGAATGTATTTACATGAGTTTCGTACAATCAAAGCTCCTGAAATGTGGAACCTCCTCAATAAGCAGACAGGTTCCCTAGTCCCAACTAGCCTCGTTCCCAGGCTCTCTCGCTAAGGAGGGGGAGAGCCTGGTACATTTTATCACATGCGTGACGTCAAGGGCAGACACGACTTAATGAATCTCGTTATGTACAGACTTGCTCATGAGAAAAAAATTACGGGTTTTACCCCAAATTTAGATTTTAACCCTCTCCCTACGAGATTTAACTTCACACCGAATTTCTGCCTACAAGCATGCATTCAGAGAGTATGCAGCACATGAAGGGAGAGGAGAACATGTAAGCATGGTATCAGTATAGTATTAAAACTAGTCAGTATTGAATATCAGAAAAGGGATGCATTTCTGGCAGCTGTGTAGCTAGGGGGAAACAGACTGACATTTCAGAGCAGCCTCCAGCAGCAATGAAAATCTATTTCTATCCATGAGCCTTGACTAGTCAACACTGTTGGGTTTGGTGCACAATTAGTAAACCTGCTGTGCAATGCTGTGGTGTGTGTTTGTCCGTGTATACTATTGTTTATGAATACGATAGAGTGGACAAAATAAGAGTTGACTCTACATGGCAGCATGTGCACATGCAGACATTTTGCATGTGGGATCATGGCTCTGAGGTTGATCTACTTGTTCACACTAAGTCTCGTCAAAGCTGTGCATGCTATATAGCTGCCATGTTCGATGATAGAACGTACAAAGAATCCAAAGGAGCAAGTTGAACACTGCCTCATAAGTGCCAGGAAGAGGGGGCCTAGGCCCGTATGGGTCCGGATGTAGCTACGCCACTGTACTGCAAGCTCAGGAGAGCCTGGGTAGGAGACTTTGATACACTTCCCCAATTTATTTCCATTGCACAAACAAACTGTGCACGTGGTAAACTTCTTTACAGGCTAAATGGGAAAACAACCACATAATTATATTCATATCACAGCTTTTTGGTTTGTATTTTGCAAGGTCAACGCAAACAGTAGTGAATAGACATCCTCAGAGACTACATATAAGTTCTCCCCTAGCATCCCTTTCAGAGCACCAGAGGACTCAGTACACACTGTGCACAGATGAACCTTCCCCTAGAATCCCTCTCTTTCAGCACTGAAAAAGACAGCATAATCAAAGATATACATTTACACCTTTACTTCAAGTGTTAGGCATCCCATCCGTAATCCTGTGCTATCATCTCCAAGCTGGATAAAGCTTGCATTTGTCACTTTTTCGATGAATGCATGATTGTACTTTTCAGTAACCACTTTGCCTTACCTGCCCAGAGCTTGTAATGTGTAGCTACACTGACAGATAAACTATCCCTGGTGAATTTCTGAGTGCCCTGGTAAATGCTGTGAGGTCAACGTACCTGAACCAGGCCCGATCACTCGAAAATCAAGCTTACCTTACAATAGCTCTTGCTTTCAAGTAGCTATACAGTCAGTAGTTGCCAGTTCTACACGGACCGGTACTGTTTCATTAACTTGCACGACTCAAATGCTTTCACGTGAGATCGAGAAGGATCCCATGTGCGCACACAAAATGGCCATGCATGCTACTAAAAGAACAAGACTGACCTTAGATTTTGAAAAAGCAAGTGGATCTGGCAGTGAAGCGTCGACTCAAACGTGTATGGGTGTCTATACATGTTTTCTATGCAAAACAATTAAGGTGCCAATAGTCTCAGAGCTTCCACGCTCTCCCCCCTACCACACCCACCCCCCTGCTAGGCCCGACCACTCTTCAAATTGTAGCTACGCCACTGTTGGAGTATGAGACTGGTTTTGTATGCAAGTGCGACAGTATAGAAATGAGAATTTTGCTTGATATGTAACATAACAACACAGCATTAATGGTGCAATCAAACTAGGTAAGGATTTTAAGTATATTAAGACATTGTAGAAGGTATGCATAATTTGAATATGTGTATGAACAATCAACGAACCACATCTCCCTTATAAAATGGGCCTAGATGTTATGCAAAGTCACCCACTGCGCAGGATGCATTTCGGCCAATACCAGGCCTCATCAGCTGCACTGGGGTGATGCATAGTGGGGGTTCAATTTGAAGCTCTACAGCATGCACAATTTCATGATTTCTGCTAATTCTGCCGCTAGAAATTTGTCACATGCATGGATTACACAAATATAAGGACTTTGTCAAATTTGCAGATAGAGGAACCAGTTGATACTCGGACACTTAAGAAATGTTGCGCTCTTGTTGCATGAGCAGAGGTCCAGCAGACATAAGAACTGTAGGATAGGTGGGCTAATGTTCAATAGTATATACTGAAATCAACTCCAAACAGTCTTCTACCCGGGATTTAGCAAAAGAAATACTACATCTGTTCAAGCACCTATCCTTGGAAAAAAAAAGATTCTACTAGCAGACAAGTCTGATAATCATGTATTCTATCACATCGCTGGCCAAATTTGGCAACCACTGCAGCATGGTATGGGTTCATGGGCAAGGCCAGTGGAAGGGCAAGTATTTTGTCTTTCTGTTTCGGAGGAGGCACCAAAGAAGTTACGTGTTGTTTTACAATGTATTTTCGGACATGATTTTCTATCCGTGCATACTACAATAGCTTTGGGTGTCGAAAATTATCCCAGCCCCAGCATGTCTTGTTGCACTGATGATCAGGCACAGTTGCTACCGTGCTTTAATAGACCTTTGAAGTCTGAGTTCCGAAAATATATCAGTCTGAGAAAACATTTTTGCCTGTAGCATAGGAACATTAACACATTGAACAGACACAAAATAGCTTCATTTTTAAGCCTGATTTCAGCACACAGCGTCGACAATGTTTGACCCTTGGTGCATAGTTAGATTGCAGTGTACAGCAACGTAGTGCACAAATGCACACCACAGTATTGCACAGCAGGTTTACTAATGGTGCACCAAACCCAAGAGTGTTGACCAGTGAAGGCTCATGCATAGAAAAAGAATTCAAACTTTTTTCAGTGCTGCTGGAGGCTGCTTTGAAATGTCAGTGTTTCCCCCTAGCTACACAGCTGCCAGAAATGCATCCCTTTTCTGATATTCAATACTGACTAGTTTTAATACTATACTGATACCATGCTTACTTGTTCTCCTCTCCCTTGATTAGTCTCGTGCACAGACAACTTTTCGCCGAGCGGGAAAGTAGTCTGGTGAACTGCCTATACCGTTTTGGTTCCAATATTTTGAAATCACCATGACGTCACGTCAACTGGATTCTGAATTCAAAAGCGCTCTAGTAAACAACGAACTCCTAGACAGCCTACTCGTGCTCCTTTCGATAGATACAATAGCCTAGGTCTACTCACGGCAGCTAGGGTTGCCCGATCAATGTCCATTTCGCTATAGCGCTAGTAGATCGTTGGCACGCAATGTGGAATGCAATCTTCGATGACGTCAAGCGTTAAATGATTTAATTGGAATAGTTGAACCCGTAAGGGCCATCACAGTACATGTACATGGCAGATTTTTAAGTAACATACTTATACAACTGTGTGATATGATAAATAAATAAATACAGCTACCATGACATGTAGTTTATTAGTGTCAGTTCTTCATGTCCCTTCACCCACTCCTCTGCTCCCACAATTCCCTTGATCCTTTCCAGAAGCCGACATCTATCCTGGTCAAACTCCTCACACTCCAATACAAAATGCTTAACATCTTCCACCTTCCCTCCATTACACAGCACACATCTGTCCTCTTCCACCATCCCGCATCTCTTTTTATCTTCAAACAACCCTGCAGACCCTGACCTCAACCGGAACTTCAACCGTACTGCCACATGTCCCTCCCATGAACCTACGTATTTCTCCGGCCCATACTCTTCTTTAACCTTCTTATACCATTTCAAGCTACTTTTCCTGTCCACCTCTTCTTGCCAGTCTTCCCAGTTCTGTTTTTCTATTTTCCTCTTCCAGGCTGCTGCTGACCCTGACTCTTCCTCTTCGGCTTCCTCCAAGCCATACTTTCTTAGCAACATCTCATATTCTTCCCTCCAGCCTACTCCACCTGACTCTTTCAATTTTTCTACTATCAGCTTCACCAACCTCTCTTCGCCTAGCTCCCAGAATCTCCGCCCATACAACATCTTCTCCTCTCTTCTTTCTTCTAACTTTCTCCATCCCATTTCCCCACGGATTGCCTCCCCTGCCACTGTTCTACTAGCTCCCAACAGTTTTCTTCCCAACCTATCCTGTACAGCCTCCAACCTCTTTCCTACTGTCTTCCCCCCTGGCCACCACACCTCTGCTGCATGTTCCAGGCCAGGCCTTGCTACTAGGTCCCATATCAATCGACCTCGCTCTGCCTCTAGTTCCCCATCCACCCTTGCCATCCATTCAACTTTGCCTGCCCATTCCTCAGCCTGTTCCACCACCTTCTCCAGCTGCACATTTCCCCTCATCCTCTGGTCAAACCATACACCCAGGTATTTGAAGGACTCTACTTCTTCCATCTCTTCATCACCAATTTTCCACTTCTCACCACTGTTCTTTTTATCTACCACCATCACCTTACTCTTCCTTGCATTGAACCTGAACTTCCACATTTCTGCATATCTTCCTACCATATCCAGCATCTTTTGCAACTCCTCACCTGACTCTGCTATCAGCACAATGTCATCAGCATATAGTAATGCTCCACACCATACCCCAGACACTTTCACCCCTAAGTTTTCTCTCTCCAACTCTTCCACCATTCCCATAATATAGACACTATACAAGAGTGGTGACAGGGGGCAGCCTTGCCGGAGTCCCTCATCTACTCTAAACCACCTTGACTGTTGCCCATCTACTTGAACACTAGCTTGCACCCCTTCATACAGCCCCTCACACAAACTAACAAAAGATTCTTCCACACTGTATTCCCGCATTTTCCTCCACAGCCCTTCCCTCCACACTGTATCATATGCTTTACTTACATCCATAAAACCCAGCCAGGTACTTTTCTTCTTTCTCTTCCTCAACTCACATGCACCCCTCAAGATCATAATCTGGTCTGCACACCTCCGTTTTGCCCTGAAACCTCCCTGGGCATCTGTCAATATATTTTCTTCTGCATACTCTCCCAGCCGAACTGTCAAAATCTTTGCCCAAACTTTGGCAACACAGCTTCCCAGTGCAATGCCTCTGTAGTTGCTTGCACTCTCTGGATCGCCATCCTTAAACAGGGGTATGACAAAACTACTCTTCCAATCCTGTGGGTATACTTGGCTTCTCCTCGTTACATTGAACATGCACCTCATACTTTCCACCATCCTGCTCCCTCCATAAATTAACATCTCATTTAGAATTCCATCTGGGCCTGGCGCCTTCCCCCTCTTCAGCGTCTTCAAAACCCTCACCACTTCCTCCCATCCTATCTCTTGGCACAGGTCTGAACTTTCATGAACTAGCTCTGGTTCCTGCTCTGGATCCAAACTATTACGACTCTTCCCTAGCTCCTCCCAATGTTTAGCCAACACCTCCAGAATCTGTTCTGTTTCTTCAACTACTGCTCCGTCCTTCCCTCTCATCCTTGTGATCCTCCGGTTTTTCTTTTTCCCTCGCAAGTCTGACCAGAATAACTTGCAACTTGGCCCTCCTTGTTCTTTGATTTTCTGCAACTTGTTCTTCCTATTTTTCTTTTTCTCCTTTCTAATCATCTTCTTCACCTGTCTCCTCTTCTCTCTGTATGTTTTCCAGCATTCATTAACTGCCTCTCCTCTCCTCCTAGCCTGTCTTAGCCGTTTGCAAGCTTCCCTTCTTGTTTGGATTGCTTCCTCCACTTCCTTCGACCACCAACTCTTAGACAGCTCTGAAATCCTTTTCTTACCAATCCCTCTTTCCGCTGCTGACATCACCTTTGTTTGCCATTCTCCCCATACTCTCTCAACTAGTTCTTCTCCTACTTCCCTGATTTCCACATCTCTCACCCAGGCCTCCCATCCTTGAAATTCCTCCTCAATTGCTTCCTGAAACTCATCCCAGCTGCTTCTCCCATCAACCCTCCACTTGAACCTTTCTCCTCTCCTCATCTCCTTAGGGTTTCCCACCTTAAACACACCCCAAACAACATTGTGATCTGACCCTGTATCGATAACCCCCCTGTCTTCTACTATCATTTCCACCAACTCATGCCTATGCTCTTGTGGGAATAACATATAGTCAATCACCGATTTCTTGTCTCCACATTCCCAAGTCCACCTTCCCTTACATACAGGCAGCTCGTTACCAATCACCATATTTCCTACATATGCTAAATTTAGTAACCTCCGTCCATTCTGGTTTGCGACTTCCTCCTCTCCTCTGCCAATATGTGCATTGAAGTCCCCCATTACCACCACGTTGTACCCCAATCTACGCCATTCCAGCAAATCAGCTCCTACCTTTTCAAATTGTACTTCAGTTTCTTCACTCCTCACACCCTCAGGATTTGCATAGACCACTCCAACAGCTACCTTCCCCTCATCTTCCAGTTTTACTTCTACCCAAAGAACCCCTTCAGTCTCATCCTTTAAGGTTCTAGCTTGCAAACCATCACGAACTAATAACCCCACACCTCCACTTGCCCTTTTACATGCCTTCCTGTTGTTTCCATACCACTTATATCCACCCACCTGAGGCTCCTCTCCCTTCCGTAGAAATGTTTCTGCCAAGCCAAATATGTCAAGATCTAGCTGCTGCAACACCAAGTTGACATCAACTTCTCTTGACCACCACGCTCTACAGTTCAGGAATTCCAACCGAATTACACCTACCTCTAGCTCTTCCCCCCCCCCCCTTTCCCCTTCCCCCGGCGCAACCCTCCCCTCCCCCCCTCCCATGACTTACAGGGATTCTTGCTGGCTCAGTAGGGGGAGTGGTTCCCTCTGAGCCATCATCGATATGCAGTTCCAGAGGACTTGCTGTAACATCATCTGCTGAGCTGGATTGCAGTAAACTTGCCCCTGTCCATAACTGGGAACCCCTCCTTCGATTCCAGGTGACTCCACTGCTTGACCTCTCACTTCTGTTGCTTGTACTCCTGGCTGCCACTCCACTGGCTTTTGCGCACTTGTTTTTGCTTGTCCGTTTTTTGGAGTCTCCCCCTGTGCAACTTGAATCTGTGACTTTACCACTGATGTCTTCTCTTGCGCTCCCCCGTTTTTTGGACTCCCCTGTGCCTTCCTTCCGCCTTGCCCCTGCATGTTTTTATTTGGTCCTTTAGCAACCCCATTTATTGACTTCCTACCAGTCTTCTCAGGCCATCCACTCATGGTCCTGTACGGCCTCCACCCTTTCCGTTCCCTTTTTAAAATGATGGGTTTGCCAATCAAGTTACTGATGTCGTTTCCTGTGGTAGAGACCTGCACTCCTAGCGTCTCATGTATTTTCACTGGTGACTGTGCTTGAGCTTGGTTTTCTGTCTGGTTCTCTAACTGAAGGATTTTTCTACTGAGCACCTCCAACCTTCTATCCCTGTGCTCAACGTCTCTTTCCAGAACTTCTATCCGCTTCATCAGATGAAGTAGCAGCTCCACCATCTGAGGGGGCGGTTCTATCAGCGACTGTTCAACGATGAAAACGTCTTTGCACTTCCTTGCCCCCAGCTGCGTCATAACTTCCTCCTTCATACTCCGCACCGAATTTGACACGTTGGTATCTGTCACTTCTCTCTCACTTCTCGCTTCTCTGTACCGTTCTTTTATCGCCGCCTCAACCTCCTCCCCAGTAAACACGCCTCTCTGTGAGCGAAAATTCTCGACGACGTCTCTCACAGCCTGTTCACGCGCCGCTTTCCTTTCAGCCTCACCCTTCTTGCTCTCTACTGTTCGCTCAGGGCCATCACTCTCTCCCTCGCTGAACTTCTGGCGGTCTTCGCTCACCATCTCATCTGCTCTCCGGTCACTACAAGCTTCCTCTATTCTCTTTAGGTCTTCCTCAAACTCCTTCGCACACTTTTCGCACCTCCATTCTTCATCCGAACTCCCAAGCTGGCATAGCTCTCCTTCGCTCAGGCCACCACACCCACAATGGTACCATTTCTGACATCTTCGCAAAAGATACCATTCCTCACCGTCTTATTGCACTTTCCACACTTTCCACACGAGTTCACCTGCTTCGCCATGTTCGCGTAAAATTCTCGTTAAATTAGAAAAGAACAATGCGCCAGCATTCCGGCGCACTTGAACGAAAACGGAACAGGCAGTTCACCAGACCCTTTTTTCCGGCGGGCGCGCGCGAAAAATGCGGTCTGGGAACGAGACTATCCCTTGATGTGGGCTAATTGTGTCTGTCTTTGTTCCATCAATGCATCGTACTCTTTCAAACGTACATAGCTTGCTAACTGTGCCTCCCTTGCGGCTTTCAGCAGTACAATGATTCTTATCGCAGTGTAGCCTCGTACCCAGGCTCCTCCCCATGTAGAACAACGGGGAGCCGGAGAGCCTGGAAGATTTGATCACGTGCCCCGTGACGTACCGTGCGTGGTTTTGATAATCGAATTATTGCCCACGCACTCTGACTCGAAATATTGCCCAGCATTGCCATTGTAAAACGCTAGCAGCTAGACCATCGTTGTTGTTGGAGTTGTGGATGTTGCTGGGACTTACGGATCTGCTGTTTTACCGTTCAAGCGCTAGTTTGTAGGCTACAATAAGTGCAGCTTAATTCTACCGAGGCTTTTACATAGCCGCGGGTCGTTCGGTTCAACGGGCGCTCGAGACGGTCGCCTTGTTGATGGTCACAGCGCTGGTTGCTGCTCACTGTGACAGCAAGGGGTCCTTCGAACAACGTTCAGTGCCAGGGTGAGGTAGTATTTATAAGCTACTGTTTACTCCAATATACCTTCAGATTATGAAATAGAGCTATAAAGAGTTAATTAAGTGTCAAAATGCACCCCCACTGGATGTTCCTGCTTCTGCTATCATGGACTGCCACAGCAGAGCAGTTCTATGTCATACCCAGCGGTAGCACAAGTTGCCCCAAAGATCCTTGCTACACTCTGACTGATGTAGTACAAAACTCATCTCAGTACTTTGCTTCTGACACGGTCATCAAATTCCTGCCTGGAAACCACCAAACAAACATCACTAGGGATTTCAGTATGCTGATCAAGGATGTGAGAAATATCTCCATGATCGGATTTGATCATACTGACAACAGCTCAAAGAGTGTGATTCAATGTACAGGACCATTAGGATTTGCATTCCTTGAGGTGAACACACTAAAGATTGACAAATTAAGCTTTTCTAATTGTGGGGGACAAATTCCCATGAACATCAAAGTCCAATACAAGCTACTCAAACCAGGTTCATTTCTGACCTTCTTCTTCCTAAAAACAACTAATGTAACCATATCTGAGGTGAATATAAGCAATTCTACAGGAGCAGGGATAATAGGAGTCAACATGTTCGGAGTTTCAAACATTTCCCAGACTACACTCAGTGGTAACAGACCAAATTGCTTGATAATCTTTCAGGAGGATTTCAAATCAAAAGTCATTCCACCTACCCATTTCAACATTGCCAACACACAAGTGATGCTTGGAAAAATACCAAAACGTTTACAATTATATAATAACTGGGGTGCCACTGGACTTGGCATTGTTCTGGCACAGACTACATTCAATGTTCATATTCACATAACCAATATTAAGACATGCAGTAATATAAGAAAGGAAGGTTGGTATGGCAATCTTCGATTTGTCATTGAAAATTGGGAATGTCAATGTTCACTGATTCAAGTCAAACAAGTTGTGAACACTAACATAGTGGAGGAGAATGATAAAACACAATTACGTCTAAAATCCATCAATAAGAAAAGTGCTCACATAGCAGATTGTAAATGCTCAATACTAGCTGAAGAGGAAAACATTGTTCAGATTTCAGACAGTTACCGTATAGCGGGAAATTTTCACTGGGTGCAAATTTTCGCGATTTTCGCGGACAGACCTGCTTCCGCGAAAATAAAAACCGCGAAAAAAATGAACCAAGATGGAAAGTGATGACGTCATTACATGCGTACGTCGAGTATAGTACCCATGTGAACGTGATGGTTCTCTACAGTCTGTATGCCCTCTAAATGGTTGCTGTAAAGAAGAATCAGCCTCCTACTGTACAAAATACCAACGAGACGCTCCGAAGATGTCGCATCAACCGGTAGGGGTGTGGTCAGAGCATCCCGCGTTCCGCGAAAATAAAAAACCGCAAAAATTTCTTCTGAAGAGTCTGGACGCTTTTCCGCGAAAATTTGCACCAGCGAAAATTTCCCACTATACGGTATTTTAAAGGGGTGAGAATACGGATCGATGCAGATACAAAGGATTGTGATATTAGAATAAAACTGCAGAACATTACTGTGAACAATAATATACTTCACATTTCAGGAATGAGGTCTATCGAAATACAAGATATGAATCAAAGTACAGGAATGTTAATAGATGACAGTAACATCACAGTTTCTGGAAGATGCCACTTCATGCACACACACAATATATATACAAGGATAGTCAGCTTATTCAGAAGCAACATATCCTTTTACGATGTTAAATTCATTGGAAATAGGGTGGAACAAGATACTGTGTTACTTGGCAACAACTCTACAATAAAGTTTCAACATGCAGCAGAGCTAGTGGGAAATCAAGGCAGGGCGTGTGGCGTCATAGCACTGTACAACAGTTCTCAATTGGTTTTTGGAGAGCAAAGTAATGTCACCTTCCTGAGGAACTACGCCCAGCATTATGGAGGTGCTATATTAGTTGATGGTTCAACAATAGTTGTGGAATCAGAAGCAATGGCAGCATTCATAGAAAATGAAGCCTATAACGGTGGAGCACTAGCATTTCAAAATGATGCCAGAATAATGTTGAAATCAAACAGTCAAATCACCTTCAAAAAAAATCATGCTCAGCAATATGGAGGTGCCTTATATGTAGAAGAACCAACACCAGAAATCCATTTTCATTTGTATAGTTACACAATTAGATGTTTCTTCGACCTGCCACCACATTTCCATACAATTCCAAGATTGATGTTCGCAAACAACACTGCTGATACTGCTGGTAGTAGCCTCTACGGTGGATGGGTCAATTTCTGTACCAACAGCAAAAGTAAACCAGGCACACTTGTTTTCAATGAAATGTTTCATTTTCAACCTCTACCAGCAGTATCTTCTAATCCCACAAGAGTTTGTGTATGTATCAACGATCTTCCGGACTGCACCATCACCCACTACAATGTCACAGCCTACCCTGGTGAGACATTTCAAATACCTGCAGTTGCAGTGGGACAAATGCTTGGAACAGTACAGAGTAGGTTCTCTTCAGTTAACTCCAGTACCCCACCAAAACTGAAATCATTACAGAAAACACAAGTGGTCAGAAAAGGTTGCACAAATTTAACATACACTATTGTATCTAGTTTTTACAATGAAGACATGACGTTGACAGTAGACAAAATTGATAAGCTACCTACCCATTTTATCATTCAATATTCAGATAAAAACGAACTTCCTCTAGTATTTAGGAACCTGCACGTACATATTCAACTGAATCCTTGTCCATTAGGGTTTGTGTTGAACAATTCCTCATGCATCTGCCATCCCAAACTACATTATGGCTGCAACATTGACACCCAGAAGGTCTACAGACAATCAACAACATGGATCAATGCAACGCTTACTAATACTTCACAGTATGGGGTCTTATTCCATGAGCACTGCCCATTTGACTACTGTAAGCCTAAAAGCTTTGATCTTGACTTGGAGGACCCTGATCAGCAGTGTGCATTCTATCGCTCTGGCATCCTCTGTGGAGCATGTCAACACAACCTCAGTCATGTCTTTGGAACATCTGCATGTAGGGAGTGCTCAAGTCTGTGGGCTTTGCTTTGGGTTCCACTCATTGCCTTAGCTGGGATAGCTTTAGTGGTGCTTTTGATTGTACTAAACCTCACTGTATCTGTGGGAACAATCAACGGACTCATCTTCTATGCTAACATAGTGAGAGCCAACCATGCTACTTTCTTCCCTCCCAATACAACCAACTCATTCCTCAGCTGGTTCATAGCCTGGATCAACCTAGATCTCAGCATTGAGACCTGTTTCTACAATGGGCTGGATGCCTATGTCAAAACATGGCTACAGTTTGTCTTCCCACTCTACATCTGGTTCCTGGTCATCACAATCATAGTACTGAGTCACTACTACACACTTGCAGCAAGGCTGAGTGGTAGAAATGCAGTACCAGTCCTGGCAACACTCTTCCTCATATCCTATGCAAAGCTACTTCGAATCATCATCACTGTATTCCAATCAACTCAGCTTGAGTACCCTGATAGGTCCGTGAGAAAGATCTGGCTTTATGATGGAAATGTTGACTACTTGAAAGGCAAACACGTTCCACTCTTCATAACTGCTCTGCTCCTATTTCTCCTCTCCCTCCCCTACACAGCCATCCTCATTTTCATCCAGTACCTCCAACACTGGTCCAGTTACGATGTGCTGTTTTGGGTGAAGAAACTGAAGCCACTCTTTGATGCATACACTGGACCCTACAAAGACAAGTATCGCTACTGGACTGGACTACTTCTGCTAGTTCGCATTGTACTCTTCCTCGTATTCTCACTGAACACTCATGGAAGTCCTGAGATTAATCTGCTGGCAATCATTGCAACAGTGCTCTTACTGTTCATGCAATTGGCAGTTGCTGGCGGTGTCTATAAGACATGGTCTCTGAACATTATCGAGTACTCCTTCTTCCTCAACCTTGGTATTTTGGCATCTGCCACAATAGTCACTATGTGGGGGCAAAAAGCAGTTGTATACACATCAGCTAGCATTGCGTTCGCTCTTTTCATCCTCATTGTTGTATTCCATACAGTTACAAAGTTAAAATCTTCACAGTTATGCAATTGGATTCCTGCAAACACTGTAAGAAAAGTGCAAGTTAAGTTATCCAAACTCAGATCAGCTCTAAGGAAGCTCTGCCACAAGTGGAGAAGCACCCAGCCAAGCACTCAACCAGGAGTAAGTCACTTTTCAGTTGAACTGCGTGAGTCACTGCTGGAGTCACATGACTGTTCTGAAAGAACCTTCTGACAAGTATTTGTGTACTGTTTTACAAGAGAAACGTTCCTATCACCTTGACAGTTAATGGACACCAATAACGGACATGTTGAGTCTGTATACAACAAGTTATACGCTAACAATACCCTGCAGAGTGTGAACCGTTTCACAAAATATTGATTATACATAATTTTTTTTCAATAGTATTTTTTGTAAACTATTTTAGAAATGAATGATGCGACAGTTGATGATAAAAGAAGTATAAACAGTAGCTACAACACAGTAAAGTCAGTCGCAGGCCCCAGATCTCCCATCCAGTTTGTGATTGCTTACAAAACTGGAAGATGCATGGGAAGGCTGGCAAATTTTTACTCATTTCTTGCAAACTTTTTTAGCAACACGTGATGCAATAGATACTTGTGGATACTTGTAGGATGCTCACTTAAGGTTACGGGATATAGTTTATTCATAACGTTCAACTGCGCATGCACACAGACGACTCTCTATGGACTTTGAACTGGCACGATTAGTGCTGTCAAGTTTTTTTTTTCAACCAAAAATAGCGATCAGTATCTATGGATCCGAAGAGACCTAGTTACCAACGTACTGTACGATGGACAATGCAGGGGCAGACGGAGCCATTTTTTGAATATCACTGGCTGTTGTAATTTTACAGAGGCGAAAAGTCATGAGGTGTGTACAGTTTGCTGGACAAGGGGCTATTGCTCAAAAACCAAACGACGTTTGCAACAAATGCTCTGTCTGGCCCTCGAGTACGTTGAAAAAAAGTCGATCTGGAGTATCATTCGTCGCTCCCGGTTGCTTGGGAGGTCAAATTTTGGTTCAAAAGTTTACACAGTTTGACTGCGTATGCATAACCGCTCGTACAAGTTCTCATTGTGAAGAATGTGTTTAGGATCTCCCTTTTCATGTTCCATATTTTGCAGCTGTAGTCAGTGTTGTGTAATCACTTCGCAGTTAGTAAGTCTGAACCGTTGACCGCGCCCCATTATGTATCCCGTACCCTTAACTGAGTCTGATGTATTATGTCACTTGGTATATGGATTGGTTCAATTTTCCATCAAAGCCATACATTTACTACATAGAACTGAGGGTAAGACTTCCAACTGTTATTTATGCTGGTGAAAAGTATAAAGCAAATCAACATTTTATGTTGTTATGTAATTAGCATTCGAGAACTCTCATTTCTGGAAAACAGGAGCAAAGCTATGTATCTAAACAAGTATCAATTGGCATGATTATTTCACAGGTCTATATTTTCCAGATGAAGAAACCTCCCGTACTTCCCCTCCATCATTGTGAAGTTAATCTACATACTAATTGCCTGTTCGTACCACCAACAAATTTGGTTGGTGGATTTCAAGAACCCATCAGTGGAACAGTACAGTACAATCAAAGGACTGTCATGTTCCATACAAACTAACAAATTTCCCAAAGTCTGTTTTCCAACAACGGTAGCAGCAGTGTATTCATAACCAAACTATTGCACCTAACAACAGTTATGTGGAAAGATTTCCAAATGTATACATGTATACACCATTAAGAGTAAACAGCTTTGTTTCAGGGGATTATAAGGTGTAAATGAAATCCAATAACCCAGTTTCCCAAAGAAAATGTTTCTTTAACAAAGTATGTTGTATTTAATAACCAGGTTTTCATTGATAAAAAGAAGTTGACTATAGCAATAATTAATTGTATAAACATTCATATAGATTATTCAAAACAAAACAGTGTAAATAAGAGCATGTATTCCATTTGTCTATAATTTTGGTAGTCGTATGACTGGATTAGAGCTAAGGCAGCTACACTATCTTCAGATCAATCCTAAAAGAGAGCACTGGGTCCAGAAGAAATCCCAAAATGTATCTCCACTTGTTGTTTTGCCTCTTTCTACTACCCATGGTCACAGCAGAGCAATTCTATGTTGCACCCAGTGGTGGTACAAGTTGCCCTAAGAATTCTTGCTACACTCTCACTGATGTAGTACTATAAACCCATCTCAGTACTAGCCTCGTTCCCAGGCCCCACCCAGCTTTCCATCGCTTGCAGTACGGAAAAGCGGGAGAGGGCCTGGGATAATTTATCACGTGAGTGACGTAGGGGCAGAGAGAAGGGTAGAGAGGACTTAATTGAGCGTAGGCAGATCGTCGATGTGCCCACGCACGTAGTTGATCGATAATCGACAGTACACATAGCTGGTTTTTAGTAGGAGCCCGTTCTGGCAGTTTTTTCGAATAATAAGCGGCAGAGAAAACTTGAGCAAAGCCCAGGAAAGGGCCGCCTTGGCGTTTAATAGCGCCTTGAAAGCCATTCTCCGGGGTGTAAAGCGGTCAGTTTGCCAGGTAAGCGAGTAGGTTAGCGTAATTTTCGAATGTATGTGTCTGTATACGCTTACCATAGCTTTCCGTACTGCCAGGTAATGTAGCATAGTGCTGTCTAGTCCCATTCTGTCGGCCATAAAGCTATCGCAACTGTATTCTGTCCATGCAGCGTGGGCGAGTTCATTCGTTCGCCCACATGTAATTAAGTTCTCTCTACCTATGACGTTTCTCACGTGATAAATTTTACCAGGCTCTCTCCTTTCCTTTCGATTTTTCGTTCGTGCGCGGGGAGAGCCTGGGAACGAGGCTATCTCAGTACTTTGCATCTAACACAGTCATCACATTCCTGCCCGGGAACCATCAAACAAACATCATTGAGGATCTCAGTGTGTTGATTAAGGATGTGAGAAATATCTCCATGATCGGATATTATCATACCAACAGTGACTCAAGGAGTGTGATTCAGTGTACAGGATCACTAGGATTTGCATTCATAAATGTCACCACACTCAAGATTGCAAGGCTAAGTTTCATATCCTGTGGAGCATTTATTTCCTCCAAGTTCACAATTGAAGAGAATGTTGTGTACCCTCGTGACTTTGAAACCTTCATACAAATGTCCAAGGTCACAATTTACTTCAAGCAAACAATTAACACAACCATCATAAGCTTATCCACAGGAGCTGGACTATTAGGAATCAATATTATTGGATATTCTAATATCTCTCAGTCTACCTTCAGTTACAACAAACCAAACTGTTTGATCATTTTTCTGGATCTTCCCTCCGCCTCACCGTCAACTGCTCTCAACATTGAAGATTCACATGTGATGTTTGGAAAGCCACCAAACCATTCAAAAAACATTGAATGGGGTGCTAGTGGACTTTGCATTGTGCTAACACAGATTACATACCGAGTTCATAAGACTGCAGAACATTACTGTGCTGAATAGCAAACCCTTCGCACTTTACATCATAGGCATGCGGTACATGCAAATGCAAGATTTGAAATTAGCCTATAATTATAGAAAAGTATTCATACAGTACAGCAAGATCACAGCTTCAGGAAGATGTCACTTCATTTACAACAAAGGATACCCAAGTGCAATGTACTTAGACGAAAGCACCATATCTTTCAATGGAGAAGTTAAATTCATTGGAAATAATCACAAATTCGATCCCAATACATTCAAATTACCAGCCATTCGAAGGTACATTGGGCCGCAGTAATTCTTACAAGCAAGTCTATGATGAAGTTTCAACGAACAGCAGAGTTAGTGAGAAATGGAGGCAGTATAGGTGGCGCTATAATATTATATGGTAGTTCTCAACTGATTGTTGGGGAAAAAAGTAATGTCAGCTTCGTAAGAAACTATGCCCAGGAGTATGGAGGTGCTATATTAGTTGATAAATCAACAATGGTCGTGGAATCAGAAGCAAGGATGAAATTCACAGAAAACACAGCATATAAGTATATGTAATAGCATGGTTTGCTGTGGTATTTGGGATTAATAGCACGAGTAATGCAGAAATAATTGTACGAGGCGTAGCCGAGTACAATTTACTGCATTAAGAGTGCTATTAATCCAAAATACCACAGCAAACCATGCTATCACGTATTAATACTATAGCTTTATAATCCACATTCAGCTGCCATCAAAACGGTTCCTAGAAGCCATGCACTGCTGAGCTTCCGTGACAAGGCACTCGAAAGTTATTAGCCGTTTGCCGTCTGTAGCACCTATTAACCTTCGTGGTACCGCAAGCGGCAAACGCTGTGGCGATAAAACTCGAATATGAGGCTAAACTCGCAAGCACAAGCCGAACGCAGCAACACAGCGCTTGCCAACCCGTGCCGAGCTTCCGTAGTTTTGCAAGCACACTCGTCAGGGCCGTTCTCGCTACTGCCTATACTCTTCAACGTCGACACGACTTCTGAAGCACCTTCGCTCGATAATTTTACTGTTCTGCTAACAGTAAAGCGCTGTTACAGCATGCAGCTATTCGCATTGTAGTCCGAAAAAGAGAGCTCCGCCTTCTGCTCCACCCAAATTTGAAAAATGGAAGGGCTGCGTCCCTGCAGCGTTCCTGTAGCAACCACGTACGCGGCGCTTCGCATTGACCAATCAGATTAGTGCTAGGGGAATGCAGTGCATTGTGGGGCGAGCGTGAATGAGTTACATGATGCATTAGAGTTTCATAGCACTACATTTCCCACTTGCATACACTAAGTCTCACATAACAATAGGCTCGTTCCCAGGTCTTCTCCACCTCCAGCTGTAGCTTGTAACAGTAGAGGCGGGAAATGCCCAGGGGTGAGGCTAGGGTATCAAATGTATGCTGGTGTTCATGGAGCAATATAGCTTGGGTATAGCTATGTGCTCATCTGGGTAGCTATGTGGTTGGGTTCATTGTACACACTCTGTGTCGTTACAGTGGGGTAGTAGCTACAGCTGTAGGCAACAAATTTAATCTCCAAGCAATTGGCCTGAAGAGTTGCAAGTCAAGGGTGAGGGTTCAACAGCTTAGTACGAACAAGTATATTCCATTGGTTTCCTGTGACTCCACATTTCGGTACTGTCTCCTCAAGTGCATGTATAGTGGATATTTGCTGAGCCCATAGAGCTGTGGAATCAGGATTCTCTCAGCTATGGAGTATGGAGCCAGGTCTTTTTTTGATGTAGTCTATATTGTCAGCTCATTTCCTGAGCACAATTACTGGAGTTGTGGTATGGAAGTTTCACAAGCTCGCCGTCAATAATCAGTCTCAGTCTCGCTGTTTTCAAATCCCTGTTGCGTTGATTCCCACTGTTCAGCCTTTCTAGTCTTGTCTCTTGAGCAAGCAGTAATACATGAACCCAATATGCAATGCGGAAATATTGCATCGCGCACAAATAGGGCAGAATGCATATACGGAATACGCACGTACCATATATATATATATATATATAGACAATTTTCCATTTTCACCACAAGTGTGGGGCTCACTGCGCTCGCTCCAATTACACTTTTTTCATACTTTACTGTGAAAAAAGTGTAATACTAATCTGATTGGTCGATAAGTGTAGTATTTCAAAATAATACTACACTTTTTATATACGCATTTTATATTGTAACTATACTAGCTATAGTAATGGTGGAGCAATAGCATTGCAAAATGGTGTAAGAATTATGTTGGAATCACACCGTCAAATCACCTTTGAACGAAACCATGCTCAGCAATATGGAGGTGTCTTGTATGTAGATGAACCAACACTTGATTCCATATTTACTTACAATCTATATACAATTCAATGCTTTTTCGAGCTGTCATCACAATTAGAAACAACTCCAAGTTTTGTATTCGTAAACAACACTGCTAATTCTGCTGGTAGCATCCTCTATGGTGGGTTAGAAAGAAAGAAAGAAAGAGAGAGAGAGAGAGAGAGAGAGAGAGAGAGAGAGAGAGAGAAAAGTTCCAACCCATGCGATTGACACGTGATGTGATGGTGGAAGACCCAGGTGTGAGCAGAAGAGGCCTGGTAGCCAGGACCAAGGCAAAGGTTGCAAGAGATGATGCCAACAGTAGACGTGAGCATGTGGAGAACCTTCCTCAGCAAGGGCAGCTCATGAGAGAGACCGATGAAGAAGCAGCTGAAGTATGGTCTGCTGCAGTGAACTGCCTCCCATCAGAAAGCCTGAAGTTTGCTCTTAATGCTGCCTCAGACACTCTCCCCCACAACTCAAACTTATCTATCTGGCGAAGGAGAGAGGGCCTTACTGATGGCTGTAAGCTGTGTGGAAGGAAGCAGACACTCCTCCACATTCTCAATGATTGCCCGGTTGCCCTAGAGTTGAGACGATATAACAAACGCCACGATTCAGTCCTCAATGAAATTGTGGACTTCATCAACCCACATCTGCCTCCAGGAGCAAACATCATGGCCGATCTCCCAGGAGCGATGTACCAATACCCACTCCAGCTTGCTACAACTGACCTCCGACCAGATATTGTCCTTTGGCACGAGAATCCAAAGGAAGTCACCCTCATAGAGCTGACAGTATGTTTTGAGACCGCCTTTGAAGCAGCCATTCAGAGAAAGACTGACAAGTATCTAGAATTGAGAGAGGAGGCTCGAAATAGAGGGTACAGAGCAGAGATTATGACGATTGAGGTTGGGAGTCGAGGTGTTGTCTCAGTAAAGGGTTTTAAATCCCTTTTAGAGGCGCTCACACCCGTTAGCAAGCGAGAGTTCCGAACCTTCCTGATTACACTTGCCCGAACAGCCATTCTAGAGTCACACAAGATATGGTGTACTAGGAACTGGAGAGACCAGCAGTAATCATTCCATATGTTTATCTGTTTGTATGAGCAGTCAATGTATCATGTCAGTTATTTATTATGTCCTCGCTTTTGTAATAGCCTTGACCTTACAATCATCTGTGCTGTGTCTTAGTGGGGCACATTGTATAACAGTGTATAGGTTTATCAAGGCTCCCTTCTGTTTGTAAACACGGTATGTGCTCAAATATGAAGGTTTTACCCCGAGAGAGAGAGAGAGAGAGAGAGAGAGAGAGAGAGAGAGAGAGACAGAGACACACACAGAGAGAGAGAGAGAGACAGAGAGAGAGAGAGAGAGAGAGACAGAGAGAGAGAGAGAGAGAGACAGAGACACAGAGAGAGAGAGAGAGAGAGAGACCTTTCCAGCCTCCTTCACCAATGTTGCCAGGCAGCCATCACCAGCTCACACACCATTTGGTGTACAAGGAACAGATTGAACTTATGAACTATTTATGTACATGTAAGTCTATACATATTTGGTAGCTATAAGTTATTTCTTATTTCTGTTATTCATTGCTGCAATGGCCCAATTGTTTGTGCAGTACAGTCGTCATGTACTTAGAGATTTGCATTGGACTATGCCATCCCCTCATTGTACCATGTATGTGGAATTCAGAAAGTCAGAAGATAGACGATTTGCCCGTTTTAGTGACTCGCCAGTCTGGTACTTCAGCGATGCTCTCCAGCAAAGTTAACGGTCCTGTTGCTCATGGAAGCACTCGGTAATGCCTGATATGGCTCATAGAGGCCTTTGACTAATCTAATGTAGACATTTCGAGCGTGTCATTTGTGCACTTTTAATGTGGCCACCATTTTTTCGGGGTCATCCCTACATATGGCGTACTACCGCACGCCATGATACGTACGTAACACCAAATTCATATGCAGGCTATATACTGCCTCTTGTCCACGTAGTCATTTGGATCAATTTGACCCAAAATGACACTATTAAGTCTTAGGAGGAAGCTGATAAACATAGAAGTGACTCTGAGAGTTCATTCAAGTTGGTTTGCTCTCTTGTAAAAACACTGTAGAACTCTCATTCTCAGACAAGAGAACAAAGCTACATATTACTGAAAATATAGAGAACGCATTTAGTCAATAGTTCATAAACACTTATTTAGTATACCAAGGACTATAGATTTTGGAGGCCCAGAGAAGGCTCCTTTTGGCTTTCTGCTACAGCTAGGTTCTCATCCACTTCACAATTTGATCATAAATCTGCTTAGCGTCTGTTAAGCATATACAACAATCCTCAGAGGTGGTGTATATACTATAACCTCATTCCTAAAAGCCTGGAAACAAGTGTAGTACTATAATATCTTGTGCTTTACATTGAGGGCACAGAACTGCTTATGTAACCATGTTCAAGTCATGCTCAGAGAGCAAGCACCCATGCAAATCACTCACCAAGTATTGGATGACACGAACATGCAATGTAGTAAATAATCGAAAGTCATAAGCCTTGACCACAAGCACCCCTATGAGTTTATACTAGTAATGCACATGGCTTGAAATAGATTTTCTAGATGTGTTTGTAATAATGGGTAAATTGATCTGGTTTGTACAACCTTGTGAATTAGGTGTGGTATCAGCCTGCTGAAGTTTTGAACTACTGGTAATAAAGTACATATTCTACCTACAAGCAAACAGGGCTCAGGAGAAAAAAGCAATAAATATCCACAACACTCACATGCAAAGACATGTACATCTATCTGTATACGCTTGCATCAAACGTAAAACAGAAACCTAAATTTTGACAGGTTGACTGGTACTAACAAAAACAGTTGCATGTAACAGTGAAATGATTGTGGAAACAACTATTGTGTGGTTAGTCAGTGTGGACATGATGTGAGAATTTCATGGCAAAAACAGTTGCACATGTAACAATGAATGGTTATGGAAACAACTGATGTGTGGTTAGTCTGTGATGAAAGAAACAGTCGTGCATTTGATAGTTGAAAGTTGCACAGTTGATCAATATCATTTTGTACTTTTGCAATATCATTGGTGGAATTACTCAAACTATACTATCTGTATCAAAACAATTAATAAAAATACTTTCAGTTTGTCCTCCCTCCCAATATAAGTCTGAAAAGGTAGACAGATGCGGTAAAGAGCAAAGTTTGTCAGGGTGAGGCATGACTAAACAAGATACTGTCTATATTTATATACATGTGTACCATTAGATTTGGAAAGAGAGCACTGAATCCAGAAGAAGCCAAGTGCCAAAATGCTCTTTGACTGGCTGCATGTGTTGTCCTACCTCCTCCTGCTATCCTGGACTGCCACAGCGGAACTGTTCTATGTTGTACCCAGCAATAGCACAAGTTGCCCCAGGGATCCTTGTTACACTCTGACTGAAGTAGCACAAAACTCATCACGGTATTTTACATCTAACACAGTCATCATATTCTTAGCTGGAAACTACCATACCAACATCACTGAGGATCTCAGAGTGCTGATCAAGGATGTGAGAAATATCTCCATGATTGGATATGATCACACCAACAACAACTCAAAGAGTGTGATTCAATGTGCAGGACCACTAGGATTTGCATTCATAAATGTCACAGAGGTGAGGATTGCAAAACTAAAGTTCTCTTCCTGTGGGGCACATTTCCCTTCGAAGGTCACAGCTGAAGAGAAATTTGTCAGGCCTAATGATTTTAAAACAAAGATACCAAATATGTCCAACGTGACTTTCTACTTCCTGCAAACAATTAATGTAACCATTTCTGAGTTGGTCATAAGTAACTCCACAGGAGCAGGGTTAGTGGGAATCAACATGTTTGGACTTTCCAACATCTCTCAGACTGTATTCAGTGGTAACACACCGAAGTGCTTACTACTGTTTCTGAACATTCACTCCACCTCAGAAGTCATTTCACCTAACATTCTCAACATTACAAATTCCCAAATGATGTTTGGAAAACTAACAAATGTTTTACAAATGTATAATGCCACTGGACTAAACATTACGCTAGCACAGACTACATACAATGTCTACATTCACATTGACAATATTAAAACATACAGTAATATGAACAAGAAAGAATGGAATGGTCACCTTCAATTTGTCATAGAGAACTGGGAATGTCAATGTTCAATGATTCAAGCTAAAAATATTGTAAGTACTAATATGATAAGGAGGGAGGATATAATACAGGTACGTCTAGAGTCTAAGTTACATGGTTCTTTACCAACTTGCGATTGCACCAAACCAGCTGAAGAGGAATACATCATGAGCATTTCAGACAGTTACTTTGCAGGGATGGGCATACAAGTGGATGCAAACATGAATAATTGTTATACTAGAATAAAACTACAGAACATAACTGTGCAAAACAGCACTGCACTTGCACTTCATATTTCAAAAATGAAGTCAATTAAAATGCAAGACATGAATTTCACCCACGCTGCTGGAATAAAAATAGAAGACAGCAATATCACAGCTTTCGGAAGATGTCAATTCATCCATAATACAGGGGATACAAGTATAGCTGCCTTTTTCAGAAGTACAATATCCTTTCATGGAGATGTTAAGTTCATTAAAAACAAGGTGCAAGGGGTGGCTGTAATTACTGCAGATAACTCTACAATGAGGTTTCAAAAAACAGCAGAATTGGTGGCAAATGAAGGCAGGGTAGGTGGTGCTATAGGACTGTTTAGTGATTCTCAACTGGTTTTCAGAGAGCAAAGTAATGTCACCTTCCTGAGGAACTGTGCACAGCAGAATGGTGGTGCTATTTTGATTGATGGTTCAACAATAGTTATGGAACCAGAAGCAACAATGCAATTCATAGAAAATGAAGCCTACAATGGCGGAGCACTAGCATTTCAAAATGATGCCACTATCACTTTAGAATCAAACAGTCAAATCACCTTCATAAAAAATCATGCCCAGCAAAATGGAGGTGCCTTGTATGTAGAGGAACCCACACTTAAATTTAGTTCTTACTTTAAAATTAAGAGGGCCAAATGTTTCATTAAACTACCACAAAAACTCAGCTCACAAGCTATGATGTTTTCAAACAACACTGCTGCTTCTGCCGGTAGTAGCCTCTATGGTGGATGGGTTAATCTTTGTACTACTGGTATATCTACAGTATCTCGCAATAAGATTATCAATGTATTGTTTCACTTTCAAGAAGCTCAACCCAAAAAAACTCAACTATCACGAGTGTCTTCTAATCCTACAAGGGTTTGCATGTGTATCGATGATCTTCCTGACTGCAAAATCACTGAGTACAATGTCACAGTTTACCCTGGTGAGACATTTCAAATACCTGCAGTTGCTGTAGGACAGAGGTTTGGAACTGTGCCGTTCACAGTACACAGCAGATTCTCTCAAACCGACAGCCCACCAGAAATGAAAGCATTACAGAGAACGCAAAAAGTGAGAGGAAATTGTACAAATCTCATATACACCATTGCATCAAGCCACCAAATTGAAGAGATGATATTGACAGTAGACAAACTTGATAAGCTACCTGCTGAATACATCGCTCAATCTCCAGTTGAAAAGAAACTTCCTCTTGTACTCAGAAACCTGCACTTTCATATCCAACTGAATCCTTGTCCATTGGGGTTTGTGTTGAATATTTCTGTATGCACTTGCGACCCACAACTAACCCACAACAGAATAAACTGCAGTATTGACACCCAGACGGTCTACAGACAATCCTCCAAGTGGATCCGTGCAACATTCATAAATACTTCACAGAATGGAGTCCTAGTCCATGAGCACTGCCCATTTGACTACTGCAGGCCTGACAGCTTTGATCTCAACTTGGAGCACCCTGATGAGCAGTGTGCATTCCATCGCTCTAGCATCCTCTGTGGAGCATGCCAGCACAACCTCAGCCATGTCTTTGGAACATCTGCATGTAGGGAATGCTCTAGTCTGTGGGCGTTGCTTTGGGTTCCAGTCATTTCCTTAGCTGGGATAGCTCTAGTGGTGCTTTTGATTGTGCTAAATCTTACTGTATCTGTGGGAACAATCAATGGACTCATTTTCTATGCTAACATAGTGAGAGCCAACCATGCTACTTTCTTCCCTCCCAGTACAACCAACTCATTCCTCAGCAGGTTCATAGCCTGGATCAACCTAGACCTTGGCATTGAGACCTGTTTCTACAATGGGCTAGATGCCTATGTCAAGACATGGCTACAGTTTGTTTTCCCACTTTACGTCTGGTTGATAGTTCTGCTTATTATTATCTTCAGCCACTATTTCGACAAAATAGCAAAGTTGAGTGGCAGAAGTGCAGTGCAGGTCCTGGCAACACTCCTCCTACTCTCCTATGCAAAGCTACTTCGGATCATCATCACTGTGTTTTCATTCACTTTGATCAAATACCCTGACAAAACTGTAAAAGTCTGGCTCTATGATGGAAATGTGAACTACATACAAGGAAAGCACATTCCACTCCTTGTAGCTGCAGTAATACTTCTCCTAGCCATTTCAGTACCTTACACTGGGATGCTTCTGTTCATCCAGTGCTTTCAAAAGCTCTCCAACCATAAGCTTCTTTCATGGATACACAAACTGAAGCCATTCTTTGATGCATACACTGGACCCTACAAAGACAGGCATCGTTACTGGACTGGATTACTCTTGCTAGTTCGTGCTGCACTCTTCCTAATAATCTCAGTAAATGCTATTGACAACCCTGCAGTTAACCTACTGGTTATCTCCTTAACTGCATTCTCTCTTATAACACACGGAGCAGTCGCTGGTCAAATCTACAAAACATGGATTCTAAACACCATAGAGTATTCATATTTCCTCAACCTGGGTGTTCTTTCATGTGCAACATTCTACACGAGGGCAAGTGATCAAGAAGACTCCAGGGAAGCAACTGGCCATGGTCAGAAGGCGGTTGTGTATACCTCAGTTGCCATTGCTTTGGTTACATTCAAAGTCATAGTAGTGATGCACATTGTGAAGAAAGTAAAATCCTTCTCTCAATGCAACAGATTATTTTCAGAAAGCATCACCCCAAAGCTATCAAAACTGAGGGAAAAGGCTACCTTAGCCATGGAGCGTAAGCATCACAGTCCCCTTCCCTCTCCAGCAGTCAGCCCTACTGCAATTCAACTGCGCGAATCACTACTTGAATACTGTGTTGATGACTAAAATTAATACTTCAACTCATACATGCAGTTCAAACAGTAGTAATATACTGCATCACCATCGCCATACATTTATCACCCTTACAACACATCATCCACGGACTACTAAACACAGCACACTGTTTTAACCAACACTAGCAATAAAACTACATGCTATAGATGCATCACATGTAATTTGCATTTGTTGCAATACCATGCACAGTTATTGTATTCCTTGATGTAACACCTCATTATTATACCATTCACATATATACGTAGTTGTGTAAATAGATTTATAGTAATTAACTTACCTTTTTGTGTGTATATACCAACTACATAAGTATGCAATATATATCCATCACTTTGTCACATCCATTGGGTATACATGTACCCACATATCAATTTCATTGTAATCTCTTGTAGTGAAAACAATTCCAAAAGAGTTCCTTTCTTTAAATGAGGGAAGGAAATCTTAAGGACAGAAAAGCAGCCAAGTTAGGTAAATGCATTATTGCAGCTTCACAGCAAGACTGCAATAATGTGTATTTCTTAGATCAGAAGCCGTGGCTACTATTTATTTCACTGCTCGTTTTGTGCAGCTACTATTCGAGGGCGGCATTTATTTATTTGGAAAGCCTGGAGACATCAACAACAGCTGGATAAGGTAGGTACGAGTGACACGGTGACGGTTGCTAGAGTAGTACGTGCAGCCTCTCAGTCCTGCTGTCAGCCGTGGGAACAACTTGTACAACACAAACAGTCCTAGTGCTAGCATGGTGACTGTCGTCAGAAATCATTTGTACATGTGTGTGCGTGCCGCGTTTACTAGCCGCGGCTACTATTCGAGGGCGGAGTTTATTTCGCACAAGAGCTTCGGATTGTGCGGCTACTATCGGGGGGGGGGGCGTCTAATCAAAGAAATATGATATGCAGAAATGCACAAGGTGGGTAAAGGGGCTTGAATATGAGGCCAAAAAATTCAGAGGTAGCAGGCAAGCTAAAATTGAATCCAGCCCTAGGCATTTGTCTAACCCTTTGTGGGTTGCAACCCTTGTCAGGTAGACCATGAATATCATTACAGGGTCGTGAATCTCATTAGCAGTGTCCAAGGTTAGGGTCCAGTGTGTTTCGGAGTTGTGGATCTCCATAAGGGCCATGCAAGGACAAGTAGTAGCCAACTCTGTATGGTAAGCCTTTACCTGACACACTCCGACTCTATCTGTCAGCAGAGATCTCATGAATATCATTAAATGGCTGTTTTTAGGGCTCTTTTGTTCTCCCACCGTTTAACAGCGATTGACGCCTATACGCGTCATCGAAATTCGGCCGCATGTTATCAGTTGGCGCAATCCGTTTTGAAGATAGGTTCTGCGCTAGCAGAAAGGGTGGGACAGGGGGAGGTGGGTGGGTGCACCGCTCTGGCTGACAGTGCATGGCGGCTGTTGCAGCTGGCTATAGAAAGGGCCTGGTCAGCACTGGATGGCCCATTCTTCTGCTTTCTTGTACAAATGGCGGCTGTTGCAGCTGGCTATAGAAAGGGCCTGGTCAGCACTGGATGGCCCATTCTTCTGCTTTCTTGTACAAATGGCGGCTGTTGCAGCTGGCTATAGAAAGGGCCTGGTCAGCACTGGATGGCCCATTCTTCTGCTTTCTTGTACAAACGAGCGTAGAAAACGGTGCTTTCACCTTGTATGGACTCCATTTCTGGCTTTTTAGGCAGCTTTCAGTCTGGAGGAGCGCTGTCTAGTCGGAGGGCCCTGACTGTTGAGCGCTCGGTAATGAGTGGGTGTGGTCAGGGTCATGAACCTGCAAAGAACTTCTGAAAGAAGCTGTGGATCAAGTTTCTTGAGCTAACTCCTGGCAGAAGTGGAAATACAGGTGAAAGAAGGTTGGACTAGTCTGCACAAGACTATTAGGGTAATTAATTTAGTAGTTAAAGGGCTAATGCACTTCTATTTGGAAGAAGAAGTTGGACATGTTGATGTATTGTATTGCAAAACATTTCTTGCAATATAATTAACTATTCACTCTTATACAATGTTTGTGCATGATCCGACTGCTAGTTCATACACAACATGTATACAAACATTTTATGCATAAAACTAATGTGAAATTTTGTTTACCTGAGGTTCTTGTGGCCCATCACTTCCATCTACACCCATCAGTCGGAAGTTCCCCTCACCCCCTGTGTTAGCACACTCTAACATGATCATCTTTGTGTTGCCAGCTAGACAGTAGCCACAGTCCAGTGTGCTTGGTACTGAAAAAGAATAGTAATAGCTGATGCACATCACACATAGCAGGCCCCACCGTCCAGTTTGTGATCTCTTGCAGTATGTAAAAATGGAGGGGGAAGGCCTGGTCCATTAATTTTATCACATGAATGACGCTTTGTCTACCTAGGTAGACAGAGGGGGGGGGGGGGGGGGAGGGGTCGCTGATCGAAAGAACGAGCTTGAGGCTTTACTTGTAGTTTCTACCCAAAGTGCTGGAATTTTGAACGTTCACGAAGCAAAAAAAGTACCGCTCCTGTTTCAAAACGAAGAACGGGTTCACAAAGTGCATTCTGTCTACCTACATTTAGAGTATAGCTATAAGAAATGAAGTAATCTGATTGGTCAGTAGCAGGTTTCTAAATCTCATAGACACCTGGTACCAGGGGGCAAGTTTATTCGTAAACAAGATTACATACAACAAAATAAGTGTACACAAAACTGTGCAAGAATGCAGCAACAAAATGTGTACTACTGCCGCCTTGCTTCTTCAACATTTTTCGCCATCTTCGGTCGGTGAAGCGAATCTACGCTGGTACCGGTTGAGGCGGAATTAGTCGTTACGAGTGGCGAATCGTCCTAGCACGCGATGAGGCGGGTCCAGATCCAGATTGGAACTTGTATATATGCGTATCCATTCCTTGCCGATTGCGACGCGGCAGCTGGTGTAGGTTGAGACTGTTCTTGTGCTGTCTTTGCAGACCTGAAGTAGGTTGTCTTGAAAGTCGCTTCGGCTTACGTAGCTCAATGGTTCGTTTTTTTTTTTTATTACAACTGTGGCCGAAGCGCTCGTTTATAAAGCAAATGGTTGCTATGGCGCTGTACTCTAAATAAGTTAGACACCTCGACCAATGGGATCTACGCTATTTAGAAACCCTCAGGCCCTTAGTAGCGCCCTCGCTACGCTCGGGTCGCCACAGCCTTGGGCCCTCGGGTTTTTAAATAGCGTAGATCCCTTGGTCTCGGCGTCTAACTACTATGTAGGTAGACAAAACATCATTCATGTGATAAAATGGACCAGGCCTTCCCCCTCCATTTTTGCATACTGCAAGCGATCAAAACCTGGACGGTTGGAAGGCCTAGGAACGAGGCTACATCACACACTGAAACACCAAAATGTAGTCAATCTCACCTAAGTATTGACAGGCTTACACTGACCAGTACACACTGTAAAGATGAACTTGGCAGCTGTGAAGTCAGTCCTCCTCCAACTCAACACTCAACCCATCTTCCTTTTCTACTTTCTTTTCTTTTTGTACGAGGCTAACTGCACCCCAAGTGGAAAGAAAACAGTGACTTGAATGCAGGTGGACAAGTCAGCTTGTCCTTCCATAAAGAAGTCATTAAGCTAGGTTAGGGCAAAAGTGGAACAGGGAACAGGGAATCAGAGATAGCTATAGTTTGGCCACTGTAAAATCTTGTGTCACCATGCATAGGTCCCATATTGTGATAGCAAATGTACAGACAAAATCCGGAATGGAAAGCCTGGGTTCGAGGCTACTCTTCACCCCAGAGAGTGTTGCTTGCTGTACTAAATTCATTCCCAAAAGTGTATAGGCTCTGGGAACGTCGATTATCTGAGCATCGTTCAGTCTACCAGTGACTATTGTCCATACTTGTTTTCATAAGAACACAGTCTGGGTGCAGCGCCTCTGCAGTGACTTCACAAGTGTTGTTTTGATAACAACACTTCCTGGTGCACTAAACAGACTCGTTCTGCCCGTGACTTCGCCATTTAGTTTTGCAAGAATGCTTCATGGTGTCTACTACTACGGGGCTCTTCCGTTAAATTGGATTCACTCGAAAATAATTAGTGCAGCTACCTTCCGCATAATTGGATTAACAACAATCACAAGAATTGAATTTCTTCCGCTAGATTGGATCTACCATTCTAATAAATAGTGATGGTATTTTTTTGTTTCCACTTGGGGTGTAATTACTGCTACCACACAATTGCTATATGAGCATGAACCTCAAGACAGAATGTAAGCACACTAGTCTAGAAGAACTGTATGTTACTAGTTGAATGTAGTACAGTGTGGGGCAAGCCTGAGCAAGTGTCTACCTATAAAATCCACATATATGTACATGTGTATAAAATCTAAACAGACACAGGCAGAAGGGCGATAGCTTGTTACTTGGAAGCCGAAAGCAGACCATACCAGACTCGTAGCTACAGAGCTATAGTATACACTGTATACAAATTCAAGTGCATGGGTTTTGTCATACATGTAAGCTCAGGGGCAGGTCTCACTCCTATGAGGGGCACAGACAGACAATGTCCACAGTAGGACAGCACCTGAGATAGTGGAAGTAGAACAGAAAACAAAAAAACTGTGTTTTACTTCATCCTTTGAGAGTAGTTTCAAATGAGTGAGAGTAGTTTGAGAGTAGCTTGAGAGTAGCTTGAGAGTAGCTTGAGAGTAGTTGAGAGTAGATTGAGAGTTGTTTGAGAGTAGATTGAAAGTAGATTGAGAGTAGATTGAGAGTAGTTTGAGAGTAGTTTGAGAGTAGCTTGAGAGTAGCTTGAGAGTAGTTTGAGAGTAGCTTGAGAGTAGCTTGAGAATACTTTGAGAGTAGTTTGAGAGTAGTTTGAGAGTGGCTTGAGAGTAGTTTGAGAGTAGCTTGAGAGTAACTTGAGAGTAGTTTCAATGAGTGAGTAGTTTGAGAGTAGCTTGAGAGTTGTTTGAGAGTAGCTTGAGAGTAGCTTGAGAGTAGTTTGAGAGTAGCTTAAGAGTAGCTTGAGAGTAGTTTCAATGAGTGAGAGTAGTTTGAGAGCAGCTTGAGAGTAACTTAAGAGTAGTTTCAATGAGTGAGTAGTTTGAGAGTAGCTTGAGAGTTGTTTGAGAGTAGCTTGAGAGTAGTTTGAGAGTAGTTTCAATGAGTAAGAGTAGTTTCAGAGTAGCTTGAGAGTAGTTTGAGAGTAGTTCGAGAGCGGCTTGAGAGTAGTTTCAATGAGTGAGAGTAGTTTCAATGAGTGAGAGTAGTTTGAGAGCAGCTTGAGAGTAACTTAAGAGTAGTTTCAATAAGTGAGTAGTTTGAGAGTAGCTTGAGAGTTGTTTGAGAGTAGCTTGAGAATAGTTTGAGAGTAGCTTGAGAGTAGCTTGAGAGTAGCTTGAGAGTAGTTTCAATGAGTAAGAGTAGTTTCAGAGTAGCTTGAGAGTAGTTTGAGAGTAGTTCGAGAGCGGCTTGAGAGTAGTTTCAATGAGTGAGAGTAGTTTGAGAGTAGTTTGAGAGTAGCTTCAGAGTAGTTTGAGAGTAGTCTGAAAGTAGTCTGAGAGTAGTTTGAAAGTAGTTTGAGAGTAGCTTGAGAGTAGTTTGAGAGTAGTTTGAGAGTAGCTTGAGAGTAACTTAAAGAGTAGTGTCTGCACATACGTTTGCAGTAACACTGTACATGCATACATGTATAGTGGTTCCAGACGCTTGATGTCTATACAGCAGTAAGAACAGCCATTGTTTCATGTGTGTTGGTCACTCATTGAAACTACTCTCAAACTACTCTCACTAATTGAAACTACTCTCAAACTACTCTCACTAATTGAAACTACTCTCAAACTACTCAGCGGATCCCAGCGATTGGATACTTCAACCTTCTTTGTTTGCCACAATTCAGGCCCTCCGAGGACCACTGCATTGGGACCTGTTCGCAGCCAGACACAACTGTCAGCTGCCTCACTACTACAGTTGGAGAGCAGACCCCAACTCCTCAGGAGTCGATGCCTTTCTACACAGCTGGAACCTCCTTCAGGCCTATGCGTTCCCGCCCTTTTGTTTAGTGGGAAAGTGTCTGAACAAAACCAGAGAGGAGAAGGTTCAGAAACTAGTCATTGTCACTCCCCTTTGGAAGGCACAAGTGTGGTATCCACTGTTACTAGAAATGTCAGTGGAGGATCCGCTACTCCTCCCCTTAGTCCCAGATCTTCTGGTGGATCCCCAGGGGCAGCCACATCCAATGATACTGTCAGGATGGCTACGTCTAGTCGCGTGGACAGTCTCCTGCAACAGTATATACCAGAGCCCAAGGAGTATCGTGACAGGCTGCAGAGCTCATCTTCTCTTCCTGGAGAAAATCAACAGAGAAGTCTTACTCCTCAGCATGGTCAGCCTGGAATAGCTGGTGTTCTGAACGAGGTGTCAATTCCGTTTCAGCTCCTGTAACGGAGATTCTTGACTACCTGACCCAACAGTTCCATTCAGGGAAGCAATATTCAACGATTAATAGCTACAGATCAGCTATCTCAGCTACGCACAATGGTTATGGAAGTACTCTGGCAGGGCAACACCCTTTGGTTTGCCGTCTCCTACAGGGAATATTCAACTCTCGTCCCCCAAAGCCCCGCTACATATGGTTTTGGGACGTTAACAGGGTTCTAGGCTTCATAGAATCCCTACCGCCCTCTGAGGATCTGGATTTGAAAACCCTGACCAGCAAAACAGTCATCCTATTGGCATTGTGCAATGCAGACAGATCCTCAGATATCCACGCATTGAGTCTCCAATACAGAATATACAAACCGGAAGGAGTATTGTTTGTGATTCCGAATTTAACCAAGACAAGACGCTCCGGCCCTCCTCGAGAAGTCACCTACTTAAAATTTTTAGGAGAACCACAAGCTGTGCCCTGTCAGATGTCTGAAAGCCTATGAGAACAAAACAGAACCTCATAGACCAAAAGATCTGAGTTCTTCCTCTCTATTTATTGCCACAAGGAAGCCTTTCAAACCAGTGTCATCGCAAACAATATCCAGATAGATCCGTGCATTCATGGAAAAGGCAGGTATTGATACCAACAGCTTTGGGGCTCATTCGACTAGAGGTGCAGCCACCTCTGCTGCCAAAAGTCTTGGTCTCTTCATTTCAGATATTATGTCGGCAGCAAACTGGTCGAGAGAATCTACTTTTAAGAAGTTTTACTGTCGTCCCACACTCTCAAACAGTATGGGAAAGGCTCTACTTGGAGCATATCAAAAGAAGGTACATTGTATCATTCTTTAAACCATACACTGTTATATGCAGTCTTGCCACGACGTGGAATTGACAATCTCGCTAGGAACGTATGTTCCAAAGTGAGATTGGAATTCTACGAGTGGCAAGGCAAGCATATAACAGTGTATCTTCCCTCCCAAGAAATTTGCCCTTCCCGGTATATATGATTACTGTTTTTCCTTAATTACAGACTCCAAGTACGGGAAAAGAAAATTCACCTACCATACCAAAGGAATGAGTATACTTACAAACTAGTATCCATTTATTCTCTTTGAACTTGGAGTTTGTGCACTATACTACACTCTCTTCATGCATGTATATGTGGTTACAGACAACTTCATTATGTAGTCCTTGCATCCTGCTTTGTGAGAGAAAATGAATTTATTTTAAGAAGTGTATCTGTATTTATTCTGCTATTGCTCCTTTAGGCCTCGCAAGAAAAGAGGCCAAAGGCGGGAAGATGCGAGCACGTGATATACCGAATATGGGGTTATAGTGTGCACTCTAAAATTAAAATTCTTTAAAATTGCTGTGGCATTGAGGTATTTGAGGCCAAATACACTGTTATATGCTTGCCTTGCCACTCGTAGAATTCCAATCTCACTTCGGAACATACGTTCCTAGCGAGATTGTCAATTGTATGTCAGGGTTTCATACAGGATTTTTTCCTAGAGGTGGGAAATGTGGATGCGTGCAACAGGCACATGCGTGTGTCGATTCACTCACTAGGGTTTTGTAGAAACCCTGGATACATTCAAGGACAAGAATCATCAAATTGAGCTTAAGCCTATAATTATGCCATAATTTGCTATTGTGTTGTATACCCTATTGTAGCTGTTGAGGTTATGACATCCTAATTTTCAAATTTCGGGGGGGGGGGGGAGGAATCCCAGTGCCCTCTACATGAAACCCTGTATGTGCATTACATGATAAAGTTAAGTTGAAAGTGCCGTAGATTGGGAAATTTTCACGCTAAAAATAATTCATGTAAAAAAAAGTTTTCATGGTGTTAAATTTTCGTGGTTTCGTTCGATCCGCGAAATGTTTAACAACTGACGGTTACAATATGGACGAGTGCTTGGAGTGTTCCTAGCGTTTAGTCTACTACAGGGTATCGGGAGAACTAGGTATGACTCATCAATCGGACAATTTACCTCGGGGGTGTGCACTTGTCCGCACACTTGATCATTGCTGCATAGGTTTTGTTTATTTTCACAGTTGATCTTGACACCAAAATTATTAACAGCAAAATTTTCCCGATCTACAGTATACGTAGTCACTTAATCTGAACACAATCATCAGAGGGTGTTCGGACAACTGAACGTTCAGATAAGTGAAACATTACTATTTGAATGCTTACATTCCATTTAAGGTTACGGAATATAGTTTGCTCATTAATATTCATGAGAAAATATTACCTTCCTTTTCCCCTTGCAGGAACCTGTGTACAGCATGCAATAGAAGCGTACTATGAGTACCTTTTAACCAGGTAGTATTAATTCTTATGTACAACGTACTAAGGCGAGCGGCGATGACAAAGTTCGTGACTTTTGGCGTCAGATTTTGTCTTCAGAGAGGATTGCAGGTACAACTTTTTCAACACCTGCAGGTAATTGGGGCGAGCCTGAGCGAGCCCCACACTAGCGGGACTGCATTGCGGAAGTGTGTTTACGTACGTGCTTGCTTGCAGCCATATACCGTAAATTTTAAATGCGCGTTTAAATATTTCCCGAAAATTGAATGTCCTCGTGCACTTTGTAGGTAATGCTGGGCTACTGCCAGAGTGCAGCGCGTTGGCAACCGTAGCGGAGACGGCTCAAGATTAAGCATGCATGCACGGCACCTTACTTCTTGTTTGTCACAGCAGCTACGGACCGACCATCATACACGCCGGGTTGAGGTAAGTCATGCATAAACGACACTCATAAATGCTAGCGATGCAGCTCATCATTTCAGCGTAAAGCTTAGTCTTCATGCGCATGTAGCCATAGTAGCTGCTTGCTCAGGCTTGCCCCCACAATGTTCTACATTTTCTAGTACTCAACTTACTTGAGGGCGGCCCTGACAATGAAATCTCCATTCCTGGTTACCATGTTTTTCGCAAGGATCGTCACAGACACGGTGGAGGGGTGCTTTTGTGTATAAAGGACATGTTTGTAGTCAGAGAGCTGGCCACAGACAATTGTAACGGCTTGGAAATCCTTCCCATAGAGATTAGTTTTTTAAAGTTTTCTTTTTGTATCACCGTTTTTTATTGCCCCCCAGACTCTCAAGGTTTTATTTTTGATACGCTTTGTAATTTTCTTGCCTCTCTCCGTTTATATCAGTTTTCTCATTTTGTACTGATCGGAGATTTCAACGTCAATATGAATAACCATGATCATCCCCTATTTTCTAAGGTTTGTAATATTATGGATCTTTTCAACTTAACCCAAGTTGTTACAGATTGTACTCATACTTCTCCAATGGTAACAGCTCTCTTATTGATCTTGCTCTAGTATCATCACCACCCCAATCCGTGTCCTGCACCACTATCCCTCCACTGGCCAACTCTGACCACGATGGACTTAGGCTTACAATTAGTCATAAAGGTGGCACTCAGCGCTCAAATACCAAGAAGCGAACCGTATGGCAATATGCTCATGCAGATTTTTCAAAAGCCAACCATTTGATTTCACAAACAGATTGGGACTCACTGTATTGTGAAGATATTGACCAACACTCTACACAATGGCAGGACATGTACATGTCAATTATGGAACAATGCATCCCAACAAAAGTTCTTCCACCCAAACGCCGTAACCGACCATGGATCAACAAGTCCATATCCCAGTGCATTCGAAGGAAAAATGCAGCATTCAAAAGAGCTAAAAATACCAACTCACCAAGGATATCGATGCAATACAAGCATATTCGAAACAGAGTAACATCCCAACTCCGGCAAGCAAAAAAGAAATTCTTCAACAATTTAAACTTATCTAATCCAAAGTGTTTCTGGAAGTCCATTAAGGCCCTTGACGGTCGGGACACATCTGTCAGTACTCTGAACCACAATGGAAACTCATGTGCAACAGATGAACAAAAAGCGAACGCATTGAATGACTATTTTACTAGTTGCTTCAATGGATCATCACCTCCAGTCACCACCACCACCCCTGACGTAAATAATGAATGCCCATCTGACATTCTATGTACAGAAGAGGAAATACACACCATGCTACAGTCTCTGGACACATCCAAAGCAAATGGATTAGATGGCATCTCTGCTCGCATGCTTAAGTCAACCACATATTCCATCGCCCCATCAATCACCAAACTTTTTAACCACTCCATTGCATGTGGCAAGCCCCCTTCAAACTGGAAAAAATCTGCAATAGTGCCCATCCCCAAAGTGTCAAGGGCTATAGAAATACATCTGACTTCTGCCCAATCTCTCTACTCCCCATCTTAAGCAAAGTTCTGGAACGCCATCTTGTGTTTTACATTAACAGCCACCTATCCGAACACAGCCCTCTAGCTAATTGCCAGTGGGGATTCCAGAAGGGAAAGTCAACTGTCTCTGCACTTCTGCACGTGACACATGACTGGTTCCAACACATGGAGAGAAACCATGAGGTAGGAGCTGTGTTTTTTGACTTCCGTAAGGCATTTGACTCCGTTCCCCATGAGCCCCTGCTCTCTAAACTCAAAGTACTCAACCTAGCCCACAATGTGTATGTATGGCTTCACAATTACCTGGCTGGTCGACAACAGAAGGTAGTGCTGAATGGAGTATCGTCAGAAACCTCTCCCGTGACATCTGGTGTCCCTCAAGGGTCAATTCTTGGTCCAATCCTCTTTCTGATCTACATCGATGATATTGTCAAAGCAAACATCTCACAAGGAAGCACCTTGGTACTCTATGCAGATGACATCCTGCTCTACCGACCTATTTGTACCAGCGAGGACTACCTCTTTCTCCAAAGGGACATAGACTCCATCAGTAACTGGGCTTCAACAAACAAGATGACATTTAATACCTCCAAATGTAAGTCCATGCTAATTTCAAGGAAAAGGACTCATTGTCTTCCCGCTACACCTCTTCATCTCAATGGCTCTCCACTTGAAACTGTCTCAACTTTCAAGTACCTTGGTGTTCTTATGTCCTCCAGTTTGCAGTGGTCACCTCACATACAGGAAGTTTGTAGCAAGGCTCGCAAAATCATTGGTCTTCTGTACAGACGATACTACCAACATTCTGACCCTTCCACCCTGCTCCACCTTTACCTCTCACTTGTCAGACCCCACACAGAGTACGCGGCTCAAGTTTGGGACCCACATTTGTATAAAGATTATAGTTCTCTCGAGAACATCCAGAAGTTTGCACTGCGGGTTTGCTGCAAAAACTGGAACTTGGGATACTCTGAGCTATTGGACGTGTGTAAGGTGCCCTCCCTCGAGAATCGGCGTCTCTATTTGAAGCTGAGTCATATGTTCAAGATTGTCAACAACCTCTGCTATTTTCCCCCTGAGATCATGGTCCAAAGATCTACTGTGCCATATTCCTCGAGACCATCCCTGCTTCACCAGCCTTTCTGCAGAACCTCAGCATTTGCCCACTCCTTTGTACCAGATACCATCAGGAAATGGAATTGCCTCCCTATGGAATTAACCTCTTCACATACTCTGCACTCTTTTCAGTCATCTCTTAGTGTGTTTACATGTTAGATACCCCTTCCTTTATTTCACACTCATAGTATAATTCTGTACGGTTACATACTGGTATTAGCACACCTTGCTATTTTATGTAACCCTTGCTCCTTGCATAAACTATTATAAAAAAAATAAATAAATAAAAAGCAAAAAAAAAGCCAAAAAAAAAGAAGCGAGTGACACGCATTTCTATCTAAAACCAAGGTGGTTTTCGACCGACCAAGCGACTAAACCTAGGCGTATATCAAAAACGGTAAGTCGTCTCGACGAAAACTCTTCGAGCCGCCCTGCGCCTGTCTTCGTAGAATTCAGATACAGTGTAATATACGGTAAGATGTTCTTGGAACACGAAATAACTGACGCCGAAGTCAGTAAGGTAAGTCGGGGTAATTTCGGTCACGGGGTATTTCCGGTCACTTAGTAGAGAAGGACTTCTCTATTCTAACAGCTACGCTCTCAGCCAAAACTACGGTGCTGCACATATAGTGGCAACACTTAGCTGTAAGCAAACGCGAGACCTTACTTCCTTTGCGCAGATCTGGCGTCACTTGTAGTTACTGTAAGTGAAATGACGCCAATTTGACATGTCAAAACTTCAGAACTCCTTTCCTTACTCTTAAACGAAGGGAGGGCGCCCAGTCAAAACTGTGCAGACATAAACATCAACTATTATCAAAAGCGACAGTACACTACTAGCAGCTCAGCACTCGCACTATGCCGTGAGACGCTAACTCCTGCATGGCCTACTTGCGTGGGTGGCGGATGAAAAACGCGCATAGGTGATTCAAAACATTGCAACATTGTCCAAGGCGATTCCCGGCTGGAGTTTGGAAAAGCTAACTGTAGCGCAATGCTCGGGGGCAAGAAAAAAGTTAACCCTGGCCCCAACCTAACTCTAAACTTCGCGTGGGTATACCCCCGGTAATTTCGCGGTGCCGTTATTCCGACTTGATCGCTTAGCTGTCCCAAGGGATGCCTTATACTTGCAAACGTCGTAAAAACGATGAACGAGCACCGCTATCATACTTTTCACCGCATTCAGCATGACTATCAAAGGTGACCGGAATTACCCCATTAAATTTTTTATCTCATATTTAGAACACAACTTTTAAAAAATAATTTTCTCATGTACGTGAACCACCGATTGAAGCGAATTGTTTGCAGCAAGTAGTACATACTTAGTAGTGTCAGCGACCACTGTTTAGCTAGATCTTCATTGTGTACTTTTGGCACTGTGTTTGAATGAAGTTGTAAGAGTCAAAGAGTGACCGGAATTACTCCGTTTTACCTTACTTCGTACGCGGACTGTTAACCGCAGGCACGGCAATCTAATTGCCTGCTCCGCCCACCCAACCAGCACAGCTGTTACAGGCTAATGTAACTTTTTTTAGCGGTAAAGTTAAACGCATGCATGCCTGGATCCTGCACGAAGAAAAGGAAGCTAATATTTTTTCATGAACATTAATGAGCAAACTGTATCCCGTAACCTTAAGGTGGCACGGTCGTCCCTCGGCGGAGGTTAACGAAAACATAAACTTGGGTTACAGTCAGGACCAGGGTTACTCCTAGTTTCAGGGTTAGGGTTTGGTTTAGGGCAATCTTGCTTTGCCTAATTTTAAAAAGGGTTTTAGTAGCTCATTAATATATTCATGAACCCAAGATTGCCACTCGATGGACGCATCTACACGCTCACTGTAGGTAGCGTCCCAACCACCAATGTATCTCAAATCAATCTATGCCAGCTTTTGTTCAAAGCTACTCTCAAAGTCAGGCTAGACTCATGTTTGTCACTACTCTTGGAATGGACAACTTTGACTGCACCAAAATGAATGCACATTTCGAAAAATTCACAGCTTGTCTACGGGAGGGGCTCATTCACGAGTGGAAGCAAGCATTACTAGCCCCACCTCTCCCCCTTATGTCGCTAAACAACTCACGGCTCTGTTCCACACACAGCCACCGTTCAGCTCCCTTGTCTGTCAGACTGTAGCACAAACGATAAATTGCGTATTCTAGTTAAAGCCCAGCCCAGCACTCGAAGCACCTGGCCACGGTCACCAACTAGACTAGGCATACGGCCGCGAGACCTGGGCCTACTCAACAAATACAGTCTTGGCCACTGTGGCCTTTCTGCTGCTTCTAGACACAAGCTTGCTTTCACAAGCAGGCATCACGCACTACTCACAGCTACTGACACTACAGCACTCTACTAAACTCCTTCTCTTAGCTTATCTTCAAAGTTCCGAGCACCACATGAAGGGTGCCGCCAGGCCACATCTTAACTAACTTAATTATAAACTGATTATTGGATGGCAATGCCGACAGGAAATGGGGAAAATCCCCAATTTTACGGACCGTGAACGGTTTGAGACTCCCAAAACGGACTGTGCGCTAAAATTTTAACAAGACAAAGAAGACTATCAACTTGGATTCCAGGTTTGTTGACCTTGAAAATACAGGGTACCGTGCCACCTTAATGCACTATCAATATTTCAGGTTTCAGATAATTGACTTCCTATTGTACATGTATTCTATTCTACTGAAGTTGAGCAACTTGCTCGAAAACTTCACCGACTTTCGACTGAATGCTATCAGGGTGAAAGTGCTACCAGCCATGCACTACTATAGGGATACTTCTGTACACCTGCATTTACCTGGGCTGATGCTGAAGTGGGGGGAGTTGAGGGGCACCACTCTCAGCTGATGGCTTGCTCCACTCACATTCTTCAACTCAAGGGTGGCCTTGGGTTCACATCAACATATCCCAAGAGAAGGGACAAAAACTTTGTGTAAATGTGGTTCATTGATTGTTCATGCATGGGCACAGGTAGTCTATCGAGCTAGACCCCCTTCTCTCACTTGCCGGAAGTTGTTGTTTTTTGTGTTTTGTTTTTGGGGGGGGGTTAGGGAAAGGCGCCTTTCCCTAACCCCCCAACTTCTTGGGTTCACATCAAGTATGTGGAGGGACAAAAAGTTTGTGTAAATATTCTTCATTCTCCTACATGCACATGTATAGTATTCCAGTACAATTGAAGGCCCATCGACAAACTTACCACCAAACATTTACACTGGCTTACATTACTGCAAACCTTCATTTTAAGCAAACTTAATTAGGCCTTCAAGACAATAAACTGCCTGTGTAATTTTCTGTTTTACCGACTACAAGGCATCCTAGACACTGACTTCAGATGCATGTATATCACATTTATAAGTTGTCACCTGTTTTTGCAAATACACAATTTTCTCACTCATATATAACAGTAACGGTGCACTATTTTCATGTAGACACTATACCTACATAGCGCTGCATGCTCTCTGAATGCATGCTTGTAGGCAGAAAGTTAAATCTCGTAGGGAGAGGGTTAAAATCTAAATTTGGGGTAAAAACCCGTAATTTTTTAACGAGATTCGACTTAATTATGCGGGGATGAACTAAGCTGGGCGCCCACGCACGTCCAAGCACAAGCCTTTTCAAGACTACTAGTCTTCTATTCAGGTAAATGTGGCTTTAGTGTGTTACCTTCGTCTTTGCAGTCAGCGATATATAGTTGTCCACGTAAAACTAGTCGATTTCTTGAGTCAGTGGCGACAACCCGAACAACAACGACGCTAGCTTACAACACACAACAAATCACAAAAATTCTTGCCATTCAGCCCGTCTGGTGCCGTCTCTGACACTCTGAGAGTCTACTACACCGGTTTACCTTGCGATTTACGGCTGCTGTAGGCAGCGGTTTTTGTGCCATCGTAGCTACGCTTGTACTTGCCTCGATCACGACCTCCGAACGACCGTGGGCGGGATTCTGTGTGTGCCCACGCGCAATTAAGTCGTGTCTACCTCGCGTCTACCCTTGACGTCACGCACGTGATAAAATGTACCAGGCTCTCCCCCTCCTTAGCGGGGAGAGCCTGGGAACGAGGCTAAGTCCCAACAGTACCTGAACTACACAAAATTCACTCAATAATCTGGATGCTCATCTAGTCTACCGCTTTCATAAAATTGTGTGCCACATTCTGTGCAGGCCAGGCATTATATTAACATTATTGCCCATTGCGGCAACCTTTCTCAACCTCATACAGCAATGGGAAGGTGCAAAAATGCAGCCTCGTTGTGGTTATCCTGAGTACTCATTACCACACCTACCAGAGGCATACCAGAAGCCCCTGAAATACGGATACTTCCATATTACGGAACACATGCTGTGGTCCCAATGGTGTCCGCTTTTGAGGGGCTTGGGTGCCCTCTAGTGGCAAGAGCAGCCTCTGGTGGCCTTCTAAACATGCATGCATTGAGGGCATGTAAACAGCAGCCTCGTTCCCAGGCTCCCACAACAAGGAGTGCAGACACCTGGGAATGAGGTTATATGGAATGTGGTAGTATGTTTATTAGTAAATCTTCAGACCTCTGTGACCCTAACTTCCTTCCCCCCAAACTGGCAAACTTGATGGTAATCCATGAACAGCAAAAAACCACAGGTAAGTACTTGAATTCATAAAGCAGACTCTGTCAATGTGTGCACAGATTTTAATTTAACATGACAGTTCCAGCAAGGCTTCCAGCAAGGCTAAACAGTGCTATCAGGCTAAACAGTGCCATCAGGCTAAACAGTGCCAACTCAAAGCTCACTCAAAGAAGTCCACCTGTGTAGTGTGTAGAACAGTTCTTGACACTCACTGATGCTAAAAACTTCATTTATATGGTGCTACTCAAGTGAAGGTGAATGCAGGTCATTGTAGGGGCAAGCATGAATGAGCTGCATGCCTTCTGACCCTACTTGCATTAAATGTTTGCATATACTTAGTTGTAGTGATGGAAGTGACGAAATGGGGATGAGTTTAGCCTGTTAAAAGAAAACTTATCACAAGTCATATGTGACTTGTGATAAGTGTTATTTTTTCGTACCAAAATTGGTAGTACGAACGAGAGACATAGCAGGAGAAAACAAACTGAGTAGAACTGCCCATTCAGACGATTTGAATGGTTATTTCAAAAATTTCGTTCCATGAATTAGAGCGTATTAAATAATTAAAATTTAGCATTCCAATAATTAGAACGTTCCATAAATTAGAGCGAATGTGGTATACACTTTGGTAGCTTAGTATGGACTCCAAACCCTACATCAAACCAGCGAAAGGATTTGGCTTGATACGGCCTTCATCAGTTACCGAGTTCAACAAGGTCTGTACTCAATTAACCAGCTATACACTTATAAGATTTGTGAAACACACTTCGCCAATTCTGCACACAATTCGCTTTTCACTTTTCACGTATTCATGTGATTCTTATGCAAAATAAGATCTAATTTTACATAAATTCAATTTTAAGAATTCGTGATGAATCCAATCTAACATACATGTAAGGTCACTCCCTATATTTTTTAAGAGTTTGAGTAACTTACTTTGAGAGGCATACCGACAGTGGTACACATGGAACAAATATTTGGTACTGACAATTGTTATAATCAAGATGAGGGGCGTGGTCATGAGAAATTATTTGTGGCCTTTGGCCTGTACTGACTTCCAGACCACCTAGATATTGGTGTTTCTACAAAGTACCATTTTACCTCCTTCCCCCTCCTTACTTCAGTACACTCTGCTTATGCCCTCCCTTGAAAAAAATTCTAAATGAAAACTTACTCTTTCATCACCGCCTCTTTCTGACTGTCGATCAATTATTTGATAATTTACAGGAATATCCTTTTGAGGCAAAAGACGTAATTCTTTCCCTATATAAGACCACATGTTGTGCATACTTTAGGGCATTTTACGTGCAATGAAAGCACGTAATTCTATCCCGAGTAACCCAAGGTGCAAATGACGTAATTCTTTCCCATGAGTGACACATGGGATATTACATGTTTTACCCCGCGACCTCATGTAGCATTTATAACTTGACCGTGTGCACGTGTTCTGTTCAACATTCTGTCCGTACCTGCATGCACGCGGCGCGCGGATTGTTTTAAAAGAGCATGAACCTACATTTACTGAACGACGTACGACAGATATATATACACATATTACACGTATATGAAAAATCGGCAATTCAACTCACTAGTGTGGGGCTCGCTCACGCTCGCCCCAATATTGAGCTACAAAAACCACTTTTAAAATTTGGCAAAGCAAGATTGCTCTAAAGCAAACCCTAACCCTGAAACTAGGAGTAACCCCTCACTGTAACCCGGGTTTATGTTTTCGTTAACCTCAGCGACTTCGTGCCATCTTAAGTGTGTGTATAGAGCGATTGCACGTGACGTCATTACGTTCGAGATTACGAAGGAAATCAGAAAACAGCCGCCATTTTGGTGCACAACGAGATAGGAGCTTCTATGGCGATCTTCACGAAATGAGTGATATACTTATCATGCTTCTAATATGTGTTGAATCGGACAAAATACCATTGCTACATAAGTTAAAACAGCTATATAAACGCTTACCTGTGGGTGTTTTAATCGATATCGCATATACTGCTAATAACATACTGTACAAGTTGTGCACCAAAATGGCGGTTCATTTCTAGTATACGGAATTGTGATCACGTGCTGAGAACGCTCTATTTATGGTTATGTTGTAGTCAACCTATGTCTTGCTCCTCCCTTGAATCTTGACAGTGAAGGTCATTTTAGTGGTGAACTATTACTGAACTCTGGGACCATAATGGGGTGCAGTTTACACTTTTTATAATTGCTTATTTAATTGTTCCAATACTTAAAAAACTAGCAAAAAACAAAACAAAACAAAAAAATTATGTCACCGTAAAGGTAGCTACATGCAAAACTCAAAGAGGTAAAATCAGCAATTAGTAACACTATGTTCTAAGCTTGGGTACTGTATGGAGTTATACATGTGCCATCCTTGAGGAACCCTTTTTGTACTGTTCCACTAGACCCTTCATTGCTTTGTTGGGTGTCAGCTGGTCTTCCTTAAGTGGCCCCTTGGTGATAGGATCTTTTTTCCCATGCTTACGAATATACTCGAGGATTGCTGCCTTCTCATAAGTATTGCCACTTGGAGTAATAACAGGATCTTCAAATAGCTTCCCAGTGAGGGGACACTTCAAGTCAGTAGGACCTTGGGCCTCCTCTCCACCAGCTAGTTCCTGGAAGCAATTGAAACGAAACAAATCTCATCAAAACATCATACTCCTTGGCTTAGCTGTACCTAGCCTCGTTCCCAGGCTCTCTCCTCAAAAATGGGGGGAGGAGAGAGCCTGGGAACATTCGCGAGAAAAGCTGTCAACTTCTGGCTCGTCATCATTCATGTGATAACGTAGGCCACTTTAGTAAATAATTGTCATGTGATTCCACTATTCTGTATTCCGTGTTTTACTGACTCCCCACTTTGTCCTGAGTTTAAAGCAGTGGGCCTCTTATTTGCAATGCCAACGTAAACAGCAGGATAATTTGATGTAATGAGGATAAAACTTATGTATATAAACCTTTTTTAAAGTACTTTTGACAATGACCTTCACCCTACATCATGCCATGATTGTTCAATGGAGCTTCTGAGTTAATTATCAGCCAAATGAGGAGGCTACTTGTCAGCACAAAATGAATGTGCATTTGGATACATGTACATGTATGCAGATAGCAGTTCCAGGGTACCTTTTTGGATTTGAGCACTCAATTATTTTCTGCCCCAAAATATCAATGTATCTTTGCATGTTACAACAGTTTAATAGGCTGTGAGACCATTAAAGTCTAAGACTAGGCTTGAGCTAGCACCGCATTTAGCACATTCTGTAAGCCTATCACAGGGCAACGAGTAAGTTACGCAGTTGTCTGTATTGAGTAACACCCAAAGGTGGATTGCCATACCACAACGAAAATGCAGTAAATTGTCCTGCCAGGACAACTACTATGGCTGAAGTACTCTGTATGAGAAGTTCACACTCTAGTTGCCACAACACTAGGAGTGGAATCCCTGCTGTTCAAGCCCAGTATGATGTTTGGTGTGTGCATAGTTTTCACTCCAGTCAAAGCTTTCTGTTTGAGCAGCCTGACTTGTCTATCATATACAGAAGTAGCTTCTAAAGTACGATGGTGTGAGGATACCAACAAAGTTGTAAGAGACACTCTGAAGCAGTCAAAGTTGAGATCAGCAGCGCTGAATCCTGCTGTTTATAAGCCAATTTCTCGCCCAAAGCGGCAGTCCAGATACTTTTGTAAACGCGATGGTCTCCCACACACACACAAAAAAAGACTCTGCTGATGTTGCAACAGCTTGCTTTTTCGGTTTGCCTTTTTTTCTTTGAGTTACCAGCTTTGCATTTGGGGTGTGGCAATCAACTGGTAGAGGTGTGGTCCGAGCATTGTGCATTTGTTCTGCAAAAATAAAAACCACGAAAATTTCTTCTGAAGGGTCCGGAGGCAACTTTGCACCCTCGAAAATTTCCCACTATACGGTAATTTCTTATTTGTCATTTAATTTCATTTTAGCTATATGAATTGATTAGGGTACGTAAATTTTCCAAGAAATAGAGGGGTGTAAAAATAAATAGAGGATTTGTACAAAGAAAAATACGTGCAAGTTGGAAGGCTAAGGAAACTGATTGACAACTTTGTACCGGTGCCTATCTACGGTCAGGTAGCTACCATAGTGTACAACAGCTAGTAGCAAGTAGCCTTAGCTTCTATCTACATAAGTATGCATATCTGTATGCTGAGTGAGCCAATAACTGGGAAGCGAAGACAACTCGTTAATGCACGCATGGCATCTCCAGACCATAACAGACAAGAACAGGCTGCTCACAGGTGGTACAATTTACGCACAGTGGTTGAGGTCGCTTTAGGTAAGGGACATGCTAGCCTTGTACCCAGGCCGCGTGGGAGGAAAAAGATGGTCTGGTATCGACTGCTTGCGCATGCGCAATCATTCCCACAAAAACCTGGGAATATGTTTACGTTTGGAAATTATCGGTAAAATCAATACGTATATGTCCGATATATTTCCGTATCATCGAAAGATAGAGCCGTTTGCCAGTTGAATTACCTTCAACTGCATGAATGTAGAGGATAATCGCTGTGTATATGAAGGCAAAGATGCTTTCTTGCGGCTACCAACTACTTTCGGTAAGTCAATACGCTACGAGGTGCTGTCATTTGCATACTTGACCATAAACAAAGTGAGTTGGGTACAGGGCGAGGTTAGTCTCGCTGTTGGGGTCACTTACGACTGCCAAATTTAACGGCAATGTTTTGTTGCAGCTCTATTTTCAGCTTTGTACGTATACTACGTACTTTCGAATATCTTGTCCATATATTATTGCATGTGGACAATCTACGTAAACGTCACAATTTTACGGAAATATAGCTGAAATGGCCGTGCATGCGCAAGCAGTCGATACCAGACCATCTTTCTCCTCCCATGCGGCCTGGGTACGAAGCTAGGGCCATGCATAATCGACACTCATAAGCGCCAGATATTCAGTTCTTGACTTCAGTGTGAAGCTTAGTCCATGTGTGTAATACTGTGTATGTAGCTGTAGAAGCTGCTTTGACCAGAGAAATGACGGCAATTTGTAAGCATGTATGATCACCTATATCTGGTGAGAACAATGCTGCTCAGCTACATGAAGTTTGCTTACCACGCTCATGAAACAGAAGACAGTGACAAACCTAGTGTTATGCATGGTTTGTGCACCATGACAAAACACTGAATCAGCAATGCATTGCTCGATTTCATCTTACTAGTTTACAGAAGTGGCAGACTAGTACTAAAAAGTCAATTGTTCGTGGTGAACTCTGTGTTGGCATATGCTGTGATTGAGTACACAACGACGGCTGTGATGTCACTCGTCCAGCCTTCTCCTCTACTGTGTGCTGTTAGTGTGAATCTTCTTAATCCCTTTCACTTGCAGGTCTTCCACAGTGTGATCCAGTTGGCAGAAGTGGGCTGAGACTGGTTTCTTTGTTTTCCTTGTTCTATATCGAGCAGTGTCAACTCATCCTTATGTGCAGGGCATTCTCCATCCCTCTGACCTACTGTAGGCTGTAGTTCTTGCATGATGAGATAAACCCATGTGGAGACAGTGTTTGCAGTTCTTGTGGTCAAAGCAATTGATGACCACCAACACTGAGGTTGCACAGATGGGGAAACGTCTGAATAAGTGACAAAAACAGAAGCTCAAAACTTACTGAAGAACAATATGACTGTGCAAATTCTTCCATGACCCTGAGGACGATGACAAATATAACGCAGTGAACACAAATTCAAGGAGAAAAGAACATGGAGTCCACCCAAGAACCATGACCCTGCCCTTGAAGTGTACATCAGAGCAGTGGAAGATGACACATGGCACCACACCACCTCAATCAAAATGAAAAATAACGTCGCCCTACCCGGATAAAGAAGCCCTCACCAGACTCTAGGCCCACAATGATCTCGTCATTAAACCAGCAGACAAAGATTCAGCTACGTACATGGTAGTGATGAGCAAGATCAACTACCTGGCAGAAGCTCAAGGACAACTATCTGACTCTAGATACTACCGGAAACTTGACACAGATCCTACAGAACACTTTACTGACTCAGTAAGAGAACTGATCCAGGAAATGATGGATGACAGCTACCTTTGCGAGAACACCAAGACGTATCTCATGCCAGTCCTTCCAAAGATAGCAAGATTCTACCACCTGCCCATAATCCACACCCCTGTGTGCAGTGACACGAGGTAACTGACAGTAATTTGTACTCATACTCCATCAAACTGCTGCTTACTTTCACTTGATTGCATCCTGTAGCAAACTTAGAGATACCATAATTATTCAAATTCTGCGTAAGCTTTAAAAAAAGAATTAGGTTGTGACCTCACATCAGATTGGATTCATTACAAATTCCTGAAATTACGTAAAATTAGATCTTTACGTTGCATAAGAATCACAATACGTGAAAATGCGAAGGCCTGCTCTCGTACATGGAAACGCAAAGGGGAGCTTTTGCAAGCCTTATAAGTGTATAGCTGGTTTTTCCTAGAATTGTGTACAGACCTCGCTGAACTCTGTAACCGATGAAGGCAGTACTAAGTGTCCTTCCCTACCTAGGTAAGCGTACAGCTGGCTTTTCCTCGAATTGTGTACATACCTTGTTGTACTCTACGACTATTGAAGGTTGCACCAAGGGTAGCTAAATAAGTGTATAGCTGCTTTTTCCCGGAATTGTGCACAGACTTTGCCGTACTATGAAGACAGTACACCTGTTTGTGAGACTGGTAGGAAGGCCACGAAGGTTGGAGATTGGCTTCTGAATCAGTCATTATCTTACGCTAAATTGGGTTAGCGCAAATAAATGAAGACTCCGGTTTACATAGCATTATAAATTCCTGAAATTGAATTTCTTACGTTAAATTGGATCATACATAGTATTAGAACAATTACAGTACACATGCTGAACTATATAGCTGAGTGCTCTATTATTATAAAATTGGAAATCCAATAACTTTTCTGTAGGAATATTATACAGGTTTGTGACATACTAATTTTATTCATGAGCATATATAGCACAGCGCTTTTGGGGTCAAATCAAGAGGTATGCATCTTTATACGATTAAGTAGAAACTGCAGTGATAATATAGTTTAATAAGTGAAACAAAGTTCAGAAGTTGTGTTTCTTGTGTACATGTGTCAGTGAGAGTACAACCAGAAATTATGCTTGTTGGCAGTATTGTATTTTGCTCCTATGCTGCATGTATTATACTAGGCTTAAACTGATGACATAATTGCCAAGGTCTAAATTTAACCCATGAAATGTTTCGGTAATACAATTAATCCAAAATTTGCTTGCACAACATCGTGTGTGGAATTATTGAATAATAGTACTCCAACCTGCAATGTTCTCAATGTCATAAGATGCATACCTTCTTCATCTCTGTGAACGATTTCTTTCTGGCATGCTCCTGGGTCCACTTTCGAGCCTTCTCAAAGTAAACAGAGTGGTTGCTATGGTACTCATCAGCCAGAACGCTAACAAGAAGAAAAGTATACCATAAATCAAGTATATTATTAAAAGTAGACTGTGTCTCTGAAGTCACCAAATGCAACCTAAGAACAACACTAAATTTCCACAAGGATCTAGACCCCCAGATGGCTGGCAACTTGTTGGATCCTTTTCTGAAATCTCGCCCCCTTAAACTAAATTTCAACAAAAATCCTTGCAGGTTGAGCTGATTTCTACAAATACATATTTAGCTTTGTTAAATGTTTATGCTCCCTCATCATCAACAACAACAACTGGTGTTATGAAAGAATTGATGCCCAATGGCGGGCGATATGACTGCACACTTGCGATAATATGCTCCCCTTTGACCAAATCTGTCTCCACAGCTGGATGTCACTTGCCAATCTGATAGCTGTGCACCACCCACTGTAAAAGGACTACAGGCTATCTGACAACATTGTACGTAGCTACATGCCACTCTCCAGCCCTGTATGCACCAGGGTTGTAGTAATTGAGTTCTGGCATGGTTTTATTGATTACAATTACTTGAGCCTGAATCGTCAATTAATACCCATTACAATTACCAAGGTTGCTTACGAGTAATGATTACAATTACAGAAAATTGAAAGAATTACAAATTACATTGTTAAATTACAGGTCGAAATAGTCGTGAATTGGTAAATGTGCTGACAAAGCATGCTCTTGCCACGTCTTGAACAGCATGTGGTCAGCTGAGTGTGCTGAGTTTGCCATGTTTACACTCGAGTTAGCTACACCAGATATCTAGTGTGAAAAAGATGTAGAGATGGAGCTTTGGCAGTCACACAGCAGAACAGTTGGGAACGAGGCACCCAAGTATTGTAATTGAACTTGTAATTGGTATTTTACTACCCTCTGCAAACAATTACATGCCTTTTGTTCAGCATTACAAATTACATCAGTTGTTGTGAAGTGAAATTACAATTACAAATTACTGTGTTTGAAAACCTGTAATGATTACGTAGTCATTACATTTGGTTTTTCAATTACTACAACCCTGGTATGCACAGGGTTTGCTAACATGTTATTAGAGTACCTTATGCCAACTCAATAGGTGCATGCAAACACATACCCTTGAGCCACAGGCCACTCGCCAACTTTGTAACTGCATCACAGCTACATGCTGATCACCAATTAAGCTCACAGCCACCTGCATGCCACCTGCCAACTACTTAGCCAGTGGGGTGCCCTGCCAACTACTTAGCAACTGGGGTGCCCCCCCCCCATTGGAGTAGATAGCCAGATCAGCAATTGCTGGAGGCTGGGCTTAGGCCAATGGTTGTATTGCTCATCACACACCCGCAGAAGGACTTTTGAGAATGGTGCTGGTGAAGCCCACCTGCTGCATGTCACCACACTCACCCAGGCTGCCAGCCTATAGCCCTGCTACATTTCATTTACTAGTATCAACAATACAGGGGCTGATCCAGAGGTGTGGGTGCACAGAGTGGAGATCGCTGTGCATGTAGTGGGTAGTTGGCTGAGTGTGTAGCACACAGCATTGTAGGGGATCTGGGGGCATGTTCCCCTAGAACAATTTTGAAAATTTGAGCTACTGACTGTACTGAGAGTGCTTCTGAGGCCATCAAAAACTACTATAGCCACACAAAATCCAGCTAAAAGAAAATTCACGTGAAGCTCTAGCACGTTCACTCAGGGTCCCTCAAGCATTGCAACTCAGCCAAGCCCAACTTCAACAATAACCCAGCACCCACCAGCTATGCCAGGAAGTCATTCATGGGAGATGTCCTCTGCCCCCTCCCTGAACCACCGCAAAATCAAATTCTAAACTGTGTGGACATGGCTGACTTACAGACAGAAGCCTAGGTGTTTGAGGACACCAAGGACAAAACCATTGCATCAATTTATAAAAAGCGCAAGGAGCCTAAAACCTATATTCTGGTGTGGGTCCAACATTTCAATGCGATAGCGGCAGTGCTTTCTGAGCAGTACCCACAGTACATATAGCACTTATTGGCCTACCAGAGCCACATAGTGCTTGCATACAAGAAGAGTCAGGGCCTAAAGTGGGTGGTGCCTACAAGCACAAAGCTGCTCGTACCAAAGATCTTAACTGGGCAGTGATAGACCAAAACGTTTCCGCAATGCGGCTCAGTTGCTTGGGAAGCCCCCATTGTGCATGCGCTGCCTAAGTGAAAATCACCTGGCAGCAAACTGCCTTCATACTGGGGATAATCTGCTTTCCAAACTAGCTCTGCAGTGGGCGGCATCCTCACCAGCTCCCATGTCACAGCGGACAATGCCTCCATACAGATCTGTGGTACATCTCTCAAATCAACAAAGACCTCCACAGCCTCCTACCTATGTTGCAAAATCACCAGGCCACCATGGACCATCTCACAGCCAATGGCAGCTAATTACATGTGGGCTATACAATGCATCAGAGGGGCCAAGATGTGACTATGACCCCTGCTAGGCATTGGCGAATTATGCTCAATCTTTGCCCTATTATGCTATGCCAGCAATGTTTTGTGTAGCCTGTTGAGAAGAACTCTCACTAAAGAAGAGCACTGTTAAATCTATTCTGGTCATAAGCACAGTGAGGCTAAGGCTAATCTAGCAAAGAGAGAGTCCAGGGAGAGTGATACTGCCTGCAGTTTGACAGCATATGACGAGGAACGACCTGCAGGGATATCGGACTCAATGGAAGAGTGAGTATACTGTGTTAAAGTGGTTGAAACTTTTATGAGAGCAGGAATTCTTTTGTCAAAGATTGATACTTTGAGAGCTTTGCTGGAAGAAAATGGAATGTGATTAACTCACAACTCGCACCTTGCTGACTATGTACCATTGCTGCTCAAACAGGAAAAAGAACTAATCCGAGGTGAGCTTGAAGGCCAATACATATCAGCAATATTTGATGGTATAACATGGTATGGTGTGGCTCTTTTGCAATCGTAGTGCACTTTGTGAAGGATTGCAGTATTTAGCAACCACCTGGTTTGACTGCTGTTGTTGGCTAAGCCAGTCACTGGTGGTGAACTTGCACAAGAACTGCTGATCGTTCTTTCCACTGAACTAGGTGTCACTAACACAAAGCTACTTGCCTGTATGAGGGACCGAACTGCAGTGAATGGTAAGGCAATGCATACTCTTGGGGTCCTATACCCAAATGTCACGGACATTGGGTGCTTCAGCTATACGTTAGACCTGGTTGGAGATAACTTCAAGACCCCCCCCTTAGTCAAGTTCATGAAGCACTGGCTGAAGCGTTTCGCAAGATTGATTTGGTGAGAGAAAACAGGACAGGTACTGAAGCATTACTCTCCAACCAGGTGGTGGAGTAAATGGGAGTGTGAAATACAGATCATGCTTCTGTGGGGAGATGTTCTAGGTTTTCTTGAAAGTGGAGATGCTGCCCCCAAGAGCTGTGAAAAACTCAAATGTTTCTTGAGTGGTCTAACCAATCTCCTGATTGAACTTGCTGTTACAATAGATGCTTGTGAAGCCTTCGTCAAGGCCTGCTACACCTTAGAAGGTGATGGCCCCCTTGCACTTACTTGCTACAATGTCCTGTCCACCGTCAATTAAGGCATCAATCCAGGTTCAACACTGGCCAAACATGCATGCTGTTTGCACACCAGTTAGCTGTACAGCACAAGCAACCAGCCCTTGAGCAGCAGCTCATCACCTATGCTAAGTCATGTGTACAGCCTGGATCCACTTACTTTGAGAGTAAATTTGATGGAGAGGTCCTGCGTTGTGTTAATGCTTTTTAAAGCTGCCTCCCTCTTCCACCCTGGAAAAATTACTGACCTTCGACCAGATGCATCTTCAGTTGAAGAATTGGAGGCATTCCCTTTTCTGGCAGATGTGATCCCAGATCTGAAAGCAGAGCTACCTACATACCTAGCTACTGCTGAGGGAACATCAGCTGATGTTGCACCTCTGAAATGGTGGGAGAAGTATGCTGATAGGTTGCGAAATTGGACAACTGCTTGTAAGAAGATGGTACTGTGCCACCCATCTTCAGCTGCAGTAGAATGAGTGTTTAGTTCTCTCAAAAACTCCTTCAACTTCAGAGAAGACATACCCCGCACAATTTCAATGTCAGCAAACTGAACTGTTTGTTACCCATGTGTGTCCCTAACTATTGCATATTACACAGATTAAACGTTTGTGGTATGCAGTGTACATCACATTACATAGGGTATATCTACACTATAATAAAGCTGGTTGTAGGGATGGAAGATCAAAAGGGTTTTTGGTCTACGCTTGTGCCCGCCTGCCACACCCCCTGATGGCTGTTTGCTGACCAACTTCATAGAGTAAATGACCAACCTCATGAAGTAACTGACAGACCTCATCAAGCCCGCGTAGCAGCGTTTTTTTTTTTTTGACACTAATAACATTCCATATTTCACTCACCTGTCAAATGGTAGTCTCGTGCCCAGCTGTCCATGAGAATTAAGTGAATGCGTTGCCTCGTTCCCAGGCCCCTGCCAGCTTTTCGCAATCTTGGGAACGAGGAGGCTGGTGAACGCTAACACGTGCTTGGAGTCCGCATATGCCCGGTCTCCACCGTATCCAAGTGGTTGACCGTATCAAAATGGTAGACAATACCAATGTTAAATAGAAAAGAGCTGGAAATGCAGAGGAGTGAACTGCTTTGGTCTCTATCAGTACAGCAATTGTTTAACCGTACTGATTTCAAAATTCACCGGACTGACAGACAGACAGACAGACTGACAGACGGACAAAACCGATTGCTTAACCCCTTCGCGCATGCGCGTGCGGGGTAATGACCAGCAAAGTAGAGCTCTAGACGCGTGCGGGGTAATGACCAGCAAAGTAGAGCTCTAGAGGATTCCATTGAACTTTCTCTTATGCTGCAGCATAACAGAGATTAACCAATTGTTGTGTTCATCTTGCTATGATGTGATCATGTCAGCACTGATTTTACTGTGATTCACTTACAATTACCTATTAATTAGCCTATTATGCCAGCATATGCTTGCTAGAAGGTACTTATTATGCTTAAAATTATGCCAGCATATGCTCAGAGCATTTATGCCAGCATAATTTGCCAATGCCTAACCCCTGCCGCACATGTGGAGGACCTCACCCTGCCTACTATGCCGCCTGTCACAACACCCAAAGGGAATGAAATGACCCTTTCGGGGTCTCCTCCAGTCAAAGGGAAAAGACACTAAGGTGCAGTCCAGTACAATTATGCCAAACCACCCAAGCTCCAGACTAAGCATTTACCATGTCAACATGCAGCCATATCTAGTATGAAATGTACATTCAGAAGCCACTCCTTTGTTACCGTGAAGTAGCGATTCAGCACAATCTACTATACAACCTGCATTCTTTGATCATCAAAATCAAGTAATTACAGAATAATTCTGTCCATATATGATGAATGAGGCCACCTCAGACAATCAAGTGTTGGGTGGTCAGCAGGCCAGCATATGTAGAAAATTAGTATATTAAGGAAACTGTATGCTCCTTTAATGCACAGGGTCGTATATCTACCGGTCCACCCTAGACTTGTTGGCACTGGAGACATAGATAGGACTTGACTACAGATGTGAGCTCAAAGGGGCAAAAAAGAATTCTACTACTCAACACCCCGATAATCATAGATAATTATCTGCAGGATGGAGTTAAAGGCTGGCAGATTGAGAGTACTAGGACCTTTCCAGACCCAATACATAAGCCCCCCAGCTCATGTAAGCTGCTCTGGGGTACACAGAGAAAATGCATGGAGGCTAATTGTAGGCTTATCAGCTCCAGACACCCTGAGTGTCCATGATGGCACTGCACAGAGCTGTACTCTGTGGAGTATACCAACATCAGTGATGTGGTAAACAGAGCTGATCAAAATGGGGCTTCTTTCTGGTACAGGCATCATTTATTAAGATCAAGTGAAAACAATGGCGTCAAGAGAATGTAGCACACTTTATGGTCATCCTGAAGTCAAACAAACAAAGAAGAACATCGGTTTTTACTGCTTCTGGCAAACAAGACTAGAATTTCTCCAACACATGGAGCCCCTGCATATCTCCTTGAATACACGGTGGTGTAGCCTCATTCCCAGGTCATGTGGGAGGAGAGAAATGGCCTGGTATCGACTGCTTGCACATGCGCAGCCATTTCCACTATATTTCCGTAAAATTGTAATGTTCATGTAGCTTGTCCATGTGGAACAATATCTGGACAAAATATTCTAAAGTAGTATATGTAGAAAACTGAAAAAATAGCTACTACAAAACAATTCCCACACAGGATGATAAATTTGCCAATCGTAAGTGATACCAACGGCGAGACCGGAGGAGAAATTACAGTGATTTAAAACACTGCTCCAAAGCTGGGAGGGCAAGAAGTCCTGTATGAAGCATGAGCTGGATTCACTGATAGGCCAGCTCCAACATGCAACCAAATGATAAAACCAGGCTGCTTGTTCATAAGGTGATGATTGTGTAGCCAAAAAGCCATGGCGCCCATATTTGTATCAATGTGCCCTTCAAAGTGGACTTCGTGTGGTGGATGACATTCCTACGAACCTGGAAGAGCATATCAATGCTAGGAGAAAAAGCTCCAGGGGATGCAGAAACATTGAATGTCTCAGGAAACTGGGGATGTGGTGCATACTCTGGTTCACAACTATGTACAATGGAACTACAACCTCCTAAGTAAGTCAATTGGTGTGAAGGAAATGGTCCCATTATAATTGCAGCAGTGATCTGGGGCTGGTCTTGGAAGGGGAAGATAATCATCTGCCAAGGCAACAACCAGTCAGTAGTTGCAGTTATCATGTCTAGGTACAGCTGAGATGATAAGCTTATGCACTTACTGTGCACCCTCTTCTTTTTTGAGGTAATTATTGCCAGCCACATATCTGGGGTGCATAACAAACTACTGTATTTCTTCGATCAGATCCCACAGCTACTATTTTTTCGCTGCTTGTTTTTGTGTTGCTACTATTCAACGGCAGCGTTTATTTCCCTGGAAAGCCCGCAGATATCAACAATGGCTGGATAAGATACATGCGAGCAATACAGTTGATGCCGGTTAGATGCTGTCAGTAGCGCGCAGCCTCTCAGCTCTGCTGTCAGCCGTGGAAATGAGATATACAACACAAACAGCCCTAACACTATCCAGTGACCGGTGTTCATTTCTCTCAGAGCTTATGATTGTGCAGCTACTATTTGAGGGTGGTGTCTATTTGAAGAAATACGGTAGCTGATGTCCTATCACGTGACAAGCTCTCCTCTTTTCTTTCAAAGGCCTAGAGATGTGTTCAATTCAATTTTGACCAAAGTCTAATGCCATCCACCCAAAGGACATATCAAGTTGCTAACCAAGTATTTTTCTGATTTCTGTTCTATTCCAACTCCCTATTCTCTATCCCAACATACCCTATAATTAATTAGCCTCGTTCCCAGGTTCTCCCCACTAAGGAGGGGGAGAGCCTGGGACATTTTATCACATGCGTGATGTCAAGGGTAGACGCGAGGTAGACACGACTTAATTGTGCGTGGGCACGCACGGAATCCCACCCACGTCGTTCGGAGCTCGTGATCGAGGCAAGTACACGCATAGCTACGATGGCACAAAAACCACTGCCTACAGCAGCCGTAAATCGCAAGGTAGACCGGTGTAGTAGATTCTCAGTGTCAGACCCGGCACCTGACGGGTTGAATGGCAAGAAATTTGTTGTGTGTTGTATGCTAGCGTCGTTGTTGTTCGGGTTGTAGCCACTGACTCAAGAAATCGACTAGTTCTACTATATATAGCTGACTGCAAAGACGAAGGTAACACACTAAAACCACATTTACCTGAAAAGAAGACTGAAGTAGTCTTGAAAAGGCTTGTGTTTGAACATGCGTGGGTGCCCAGCTTAGTCCACCCCCACATAATTAAGTTGTGTCTACCCTTGATGTCACGCACGTGATAAAATGTACCAGGCTCTCCCCCTCCTTAGCGGGGAGAGCCTGGGAACGAGGCTAGGGCAAGCACCTTATCCCAACATGACATTAAATGTATTCAAGTTAAACATAGTTAATGCAGGGAGGGGCTCAGTGCATGCAGACAGCTCAAAGAGCACATGCCAAAGCATGTGACAACGACGAAGCCCACCTTTCTTCATTTTGCTGAGTGCATGAGCTAGTTACCCATCTCTCTATCGACTTGGTCACAAGTTATCTTCTGGGACCAGCGCCACGCAGCCAGCCTCAGTGTTGCACACAGAAGAGACATAGCAACAAGAACCAGGTTAGTGGTAAGCACCTTATCCTGACACAATGTTAATGTATCCACAAATACATTATGTGAATGTATTCTGAGATCCTTTCCCAAGTGACAGTTCAGTAGGCCTCACAGTCAGGGTTGTAGTAACTAAAAAACCACATGTAATGACTACAGTATTCAAACACAGTAATTTTGTAATTGTAATTTCACTTCAAAACTGTAATGAAAAAAAATTAAGGCATGTAATGGATAGTAATTACCAATTACAAGTTCAATTACAATACTGGCAAACTCAGCACACTCAGCTGACCATGTGCTGTTCAAGACATGTGGCAAGAGCATGCTGTGTCAATTCATGACTACTTCGACCCTTAATTTAAACAATAATATGTAATTTTTCTGTAATTGTAATCATTACTTATATTAAAGTAACTATGGTAATTATAATGGGAGTAACTGATGATTCTGGCTCAAGTAATGGTAATGGGAGTAATTGATGATTCTGGCTCAAGTAATGGTAATGGGAGTAATTGATGATTCTGGCTCAAGTAATGGTAATGGGTAGTAATTGATGATTCTGGCTCAAGTAATGGTAATGGGTAGTAACTGATGATTCTGGCTCAAGTAATGGTAATGGGAGTAATTGATGATTCTGGCTCAAGTAATGGTAATGGGAGTAACTGATGATTCTGGCTCAAGTAATGGTAATGGGAGTAATTGATGATTCTGGCTCAAGTAATGGTAATCAATAAAACCACGTCAGAATTCAATTACTACAACCCCTGGTCTTACTTCTTGTGAGCTAGCTACTAGCCACTAGCTAACAGTGCCATAGCTGTTTGTTGGCAACGACACAACAGGTACTAACTCCTTCATGCATACCATTCAGACTGTTACAAGAGAACTTGTGGAGGTCTTCTCTCTCAACTGAACAACATAAATTGACTTCCATGTCACATCTTCCTCACCTGTCAAGGGGGTCATCTGGCTCAGGAGACATCAGCAAGCCACAGACACAGCTGAGGATGTCCCTCATAGTGACACTAGGGGTGTAACTGGGGCCAAAAACCCGATGACAGATCCGACCACTGCTGTTGATGTTACAGTGATATATCTGCATGGTCAGAGACAGTGATTATAGTATATTTGCAATCTCTTAACTGAAATTAGTTGAACAGATCGATCAGGTTTGTAACTCATAATTATACTGATTTATACAAAGAATCTGGAAAGATGCTGCAAAAGCAAAAAGACTCATTACTTGTTCTAAGTCCAATGTGCAATTTGGGAAGTGCATGAGTAATGTTTGTAATTTAATGGGGTCTAGCTACATGCCCATTTTGTTAATCATGTAGCAACTGTAGCCTCAGTTCCCAGGCCACTCCCAGATATTATCTCGCCACAGCTGCGAGATAAAATCTGGGAGTGGCCTGGGAACGAGGATATAGCAACTGTGTATCAGCTCATGCAGAATAGGGTTTCTATATGTACTAGCACATCACTTACCGGAGTCAGGAATCGCACTTCAGGAGGTTTTCCTGGGTAAGTGGGTGGAAACTTTGCACAGAGGAGAAACACTCCTGTATTGTTGATGGTGATTTGTAGGAAGAGAGACATATGTTGTTAGATTTGTGGCGTGGATTGATGGTATGAGTTGGTTGCTGACAACTCGGTATGCTACACTCCCAGAGAGGCAAATAAAGGATTCACATAATGAAATACTGTACATTACACCAAAAAGATGCAGGGGAAGGATTCATGCAAATATATATTTTTTGGTTCATTGAAGTTTTTTGGGGGGCAAGGTGACTACACCTGCAGACAGTTCATGTGTCAAAGAGGAAATAACTTACTGATTGGACACTCCCTTCACTGGCTACATCACCTTTGCCCTTCAGTTACTCCAACTGGCACTATTTAAACGTGTCAATAAGCAAAGTGACTTGACCTTTGACTCCCACAAGTCCCCTTTCCCCTGCCTCCTCACACATACTAATGCTGTGGTCTTGTGTTCTCCACACTGAGATGCTGCACGGTTTGGACATGGCGAGCTGGAAGTTCAACTACAACCATTGTGTAATAATGTAATCATAGTATACAGAATTGAAAATGAAGGTGCACGGGGTGATTTACACAGGCTAAAAATGGCTAAACTCAAAATTGTATAGTGTTGATTGAGTTGTTGGAAAAAAAAAGCACTGAGCGTCCATACATTTCCACTGGCTATGGCCTATCACTTGTGCTTCAACCCTGTCAAATGCTTGTTGATAGAAAGTCAACAAACGTGGTCCGCAACTGCACTGTCACTTCACTGGAGGCGCATCAGTGGACATTGCTGACTTAGAAGACATTTGAGCGGGTGTGTGACTATGTTAGTGAGTGGAAATATCCTCTTATATACCAAATTGCCCTACAAAAGACTTTTGCCTGAGGAGAATAGCAACCAACCAACCAACTTAAGTGGCTTTGGGTCTGACAGTTTAGCAACTGTGGCCCTGTGGTGTATTGTCTACTAAGAATTTTTATTGTTTACATTGTGTGGTATATAACAGCCTATCAGATTAGCTATGCATGAAACTAAGAGAAGTGTGTTTGAATCACATTAGAGTCGTTTGTTCCTTTTCAGTTTTCATACATTTCATTTTATTCCTAATTAGCAGAAGTAAACTATAGCACTTAACTGCCAGGTCATGGGAGCATCTTCAGGTGTGGTTTCAATACATTCTCAAAACCAGACTCCCTTTCAAAATGGAAGGGGGGTCTGGGTTTGAGACTATTGAGGGTTGAAGGGGGATTTAGGTTCGAGACTATGGTTCCAACTGTTGAATAACAAGACAAATCGTGTATACTGTAGTCTCGTGAAAGAGCGCCCATGGGCGGAGCACCTTACAAGTCTACCAAAGAGGGGGTGGGCGTTCTTTTGAGTGTTTCTGCATTTAGCCACAAAAGAGCACCCATGTCATGTTTACATGCTCTCGATAGGGGTAGGCTGATTGTGCTCAAAAAATCTACCTATTACGCTATGCTGCATTGCTCCGAAAATCTATCTATTATGTTCAACAGATCCCCCTACTATGCTCAAACATCTGCAAACTCCTTAGCTCTCTGCGCCGCACTCACCCTTCGGGTCGGTTGAACAAGTTGGCAGCTTTTTTCTAGTGACAGTGTGTGGCGGTGCGTTTACCCTAACCTTCCGCTTCCACATTAATTCCAACTGCGCAGGGGCTCAAAGTTTGCTTAGTAAGGATGTTGGAGAAGAAGCGTTGACTTGTGAGCTGCTGCCACTGCCAGCCGTTCGACCTCGGGCTAGTCGTTGCCATTACAGAATACCACGTGACCAACTTGCCGCTAAATTTCAAATGATGTAATTTCCTCAGAGAATCTGCCTATTATGCTCGCTTTATACTCGATGCTTTCGGATACCTATTATCTAATGCCGGCATAATCTGCACATCCCTACCCTCGAAGCAAATAATTGGACAAGCAATAACTTACAACGGAACCACCAGCGGCTTCCAAATTGAGTTCTGACGGCACGCAACACTCTGAACGGCATGAGCATGGCATCGCTCGTGGTGCGGACCACGTTAGATACGTCCATCTACACAAAAATGTCTTGTAGTAACCTTCGTGAAATATTACACGAAGTTTCTTACCTCAGATACGCATAGCGTTTGAGGCTGTGCTTCTCAAATTCCACGCGGGCGAAGTTCTCTCCAGGGTGGGCGCTCATTATTAAACTTTGACCCTATACAGGAAATTGGGCTAAAAGTAGGGGGTGGGCACTCTTTTGTGAGTGGGTACTCTTTCGCGAGACTATGGTACATCCACCATCCACTTATCCTGTACCTCCAGAATATGGTGTAGCTTCAGGTCCTCGAAGTAAGATTTTCCACACCATTACACTGTGCAATAAAAAAAGAGGAAATTTACTTAAATGTAGCGATGCTATTAGCGTCTTAATCAATCATAGTGGCTTATATGACCTTTCTGGTCAGATACACTAACTCCATTCATACAACATATCGCTAAGTCCTAGGCACACTAGAGCATAGACAATTCACTGGTCATACATGTAGATATCATCACACAGTGACAACAGCATTTTTCACCTCTCTTCACTTGGGAAGATCTCAATGTCAGTGTGAGGGTTCCTCCTAAATCCATTGATCTCACTGAGGATGCGCCTCGTGCAAGCATTAGGTGCAGTAGTGCTCCTGGGTTCATCCAGACTGATTGCCAAGGAGGCCATACGAAGGACTCTGAGGTGCAGTTCCATATATTAGCAGGTGAACTTAGGCATCAAATAGTATAATGTACAACAAGTGAGATTTGTACCTAGTTTGTCTACTTCTGTTTTGTCAACTACAGTTTTGTCTTCAATATTCTTATTGTCTTAAGTCTTTTCTCTTTGTACCTGAACACTGTTCTTGTGGGTGGAACATCCCCTCCAGCCTCAAGTTGTAGCAATGATACTTCAGGTTAATTTTAACTTTGGTACTTGAACATCATGTGATGTCAGTGCATGTTCAATAAGGAAATACCTCATTAAAAATTGGGCAACCAAACTACAAATACGTAGAAGTAAAAAAAAAAAATATATATATATATATACATGTATGTATTGAGTAGACAAAACTGTAGTAGACAAAGCGGTAGTAGACAAAACAGGAATAGATGCACTAGGATGTTATCCACTGTAGTAGTGTTGTAGAGCAGCAATGAACTGTTAGTATGGCTAGTTAACCCTTTCCGGCCCAATGACGCCGTACAGCGTCATGGCTACACAAGGTCCTTTTTCAGTCTTCCCGTTCACGTTAGCGGTGCAGTACGAACGTTCTGCGTTAGTAACTGTATTCATTACACCCACCGGAAGCTAATATCGCATAGATAAATTGAAAATTAACTACTTCCGGACCGGAAGTTAACGTAGCGTAGCGTGCATTTTATCGCACGGCCGACGTTGACGTGTAAGTCACGACCGATCTCGAAAAGTATACAAGCGACGAAGATGCAATAAAAAGCTATGTGAAGCTAAAGGAAAGCACTAACTACGCTGCAGATTTCAAGAAGAACAAACACGAAACAGCCAAGCTATAAGCTTGAGAATATACCGAAGGTAGCGATTTCCGGTCTGAAAACTTACGTTTGTCTTACAGCCTGTACTTTTTGTGGTAAGCTTCAAAACTCCACTGATGCTAAGCGAACTATAAGGCTCTATAATAGTTTTACCAGAAGTCTGTAGCTGTTTCCCAATTGGCGATATGATACGCAATACGCAACACGTTCTTCCTTCGCAATATTGCCATTCGCGCTATGGGCTGGAAAGGGTTAAGCTACATCATTGCAGTTCTAAATCATAGCACACATGAAATATACAAGTAGCTAGGTATTAGCCTAACACCAGGGTTTGGTATTGGTAGGTGAGAGAAAATTGTCACGAATGACGGAATAGCTTGCAGTCTAGCAAAACACAATCCCTGTCAGAGGTACCACACAATGCAGTCATTTGTCCTGCCTGAGCAACTGCTCTGGCTAATCGAGTGTGTTCTACACACAGGCTTGGTCTGGCCTCCTTTCAACCTGGGCCGTCTGTGAGCACATAGCCTGGCTTTTCAAGCATAATCTTTACTTGAGGTACATGTAGCTCAGAGGAAATTAAGTTGCCATTGATATACATAGACATTGAACATGTAAACCAAAGCTAGCTAGCAGAAACATTATTGCCACTCTTTAGCTTTGTTCTGTGACTCTAGCTTGTCTCAACAACTGCCCTTAGCCTGGCACAGTAGGTGCTCACACTGTACCTTCTCCTCCTGATTGGCTTCCTTGATGTGTCCATGCATGACACATGGGCATACATACCATACAAAGTTCCATAGACAACTACAGACCCGACCCAATTAATAATAGTGCACGCACTTGTCTGCAGATGAAGTCTTTGCAGATTGGACATCCTCAATGAAATTGCTTGGTAGCTGGCCTGAGTTGTAGGGGAAGGCAGTAATACCCTCATATATTCTTAGATCTCGCTGTATGTAAGAAAGGAATAAAAAACAAAGTGGATTTCAATCTTAGCACTAGCCTTGCTCCCCCTTAAGGCGGCTTACATCAGAGATTGGCCCCTTGCTACCAGAGAACTTTCAAATAAGACAGCCATTGTGTGGAAACAGCTGCCTGTTTGAACACTTTCGACACATGCAATAGTAGTACTGCCAAATATTGTGACTATATGCACTTGGGAGGTGTAATGTAAGGTTACACATGTGTGGCAGTCCCGGGTAGAAATTGAACATTATTCCGTTGCGCATTTCGACCACGTTACCGCATTCAAAGCGCTGTAGCGCAGAACTTCCGTTATGGGCAGGGCTCATACATGCTACATAGACTTATCAGGTCTTCATGCATCTTCGCTGTGCGTATGAGCCCCACCCTTAACAGAAGTTTTGCGCTACAGCGCTTCGAACGCGGTCAGATTTGCGCAACAGAATAATGTTCGATTTCTACCCGGGACTGCCACATGCATAATATAAGTGCATATATCACACCCAGGAGGAAAAGAAGTCCCGTGATTGTAAATCAAATGACTCACTTCCCTGGTATACGGTTGAAGAATACAAATTTGAATTTGCATTTATGTTTGCATTACACACTTGTGTATGTATGACATGATAGGAAATGATTGCATGTGCGAATGAAAGCACATACAGTGCAAAACCCTCGGCGTTTGATGCATGTTTTGGTTCATTGAGTGATAATAATGAAATGAAAATGTTCAACTTTAAGTGCTATAACTGGCAATAACCCTGTCATTATGCTCTTATGTAATGTTATTATGCTGACATGGGAAAGCATAGCTATGCTAACCCTATCAACAGGGACTTATCAACTCCCTGGAGAGTGCAGAAGTTTGCACTTAAGGTGTGCACCAAAAACTGGAGTTCTGGATATGAGTCTTTGCTTCAGTCATGCAACCTGCCTACCCTTGCCAGCAGAAGACACTACCTGAAACTGTGCCTCCTCTATCAAGTTGTCAATGGACATCTGAATTTCCCTACGGCACCCCTTGTACCATGAAACCTGTCCAGATCGCTCAGAAACACCAGTACACTAGCCCTTGAAAGGCCAGTAACACGCACAAATGCCCATCAGTCATCATTTTTCCCACATACAATCGCCCTATGGAACAGCTTACCTCCACCTGCACAGAACTGCCAGTCATTGCGTTCTTTTAAACAGACTGTATTACGTATAAATAAACAACCTCCACGTTATTTATAACTGGGTTAACTAGCTAGCTAGCTAGCTAGCTTAAAGCTAGAACCTGAGCAAATGTGCAAGCAGCAGGAATGCAATATGCATAGGACGCGCGCGCGTGCGCGTGCATAAACATGTATGTATCACGTGTGCCAGCATAGTGCCAGGTCAGCAGATACACACTGATGAAAGCCAAGAAGCTTTCGAGGATAGTGGCTATTTTAGTAAGATCAGTGACAAGTCAGCTGTGTTATAGGAGCTATCGCTATCCCTACACACTAGTCTGTCTCTCTTGTCCATCGAGAGCTCGTCATCATCGTCAAGAAGCCAGGAAGGCAGTGGTGGTCAGAAAATCACGCCAGAACTTTTGAACGAAGCGTTTTCAGCGAAAGCCACACGACTAAAATCTTGAAAACGCCATAAACAACCCTATGACACCTCACTTGAGACGTATAAACGAGGTATGTAGCTGCTAGCGTGGTAACAGACAGACACACACACACACACACACACACACACAAAACGACTACTGTAACCCTACGGCGCATGCGCGCCGAGGGTTAATAATAGATAGTGGAGTATGAGTCCAAATCATACGAGTTGCACAGAATTACAGATAACAGAGTAGAAGGATGTACGTATCCAGTGCAGGTGATTCTACATAGGTCTGTCTTCAAGGTTATCTGTACAGCAGAGAGATGATCCAGGACAGTCCTCAACAGACGAGACCCTTACTGTTTCCGAAAACTAGCAGGACCTGGTACCAAATCATGTAGTAGTCAGAAATAGATCCATGGCCAGTGTGTCATAGCTGGTCACTTTACCTTCCATAGAAGGCACACAATCACAAGGGTTGGGTTAGTGGTTCCTCTGCAGCATAACAGTGAACATATTGGTAGCCATGCCACATGTCAAACCATGCAGTTCATGCCACTTGTCACACAGATGGACAGCCTGCAGTGATCAGTGCTGGGGCTAGGTGAAAGATAACTCTTTCACTCTCCTCAATCTTAACACACTTAAATAGTGCAAAGCGAGCAAGTGAGTGAATTGGATGTAAGCAAGTTAGCTGGCTCTAATCACTCCTGCAACATTAGCTAATGATGTCACCCAATGCTGCATGAAAGTATCTTAGCCTAACCTGACATTAACAATTTGTGATCCATTGATAGCCATTTGTAGGTAATGAACTAATGCTGAACGATGAGCTTACAGTTAAAAACAGCACACAGACCAAATCATGAGTGTATATGTCACTCACGGCAGATCGGACAGATCGTAGATTTTGTGGTACAACTCGTGCTCGGATGGAGAGCAGTGTCTCCATTTCAAATAACTTCAGGGCTTCAGAGAGGCTCTTTGGAAGAAAGCAGGCCCCACCTGTGGGAAACAAATAACATAAGTTGATGAGTACTGTATACATTTTCACACCTACAGTAATACGTTGATCAAGGGTTGAAGGATCGTTTATGGTATTATATATATCAGAGAGTCGGTAGACTCTCTATGTAGGGATGGCGCCAACGCGCAATATATGCAATACTTGAGCAAAAGCCGTATAACTTCACCACAAACACGCTAAAAGTTTATTTAAGCACCCAGGCTTCCTCTTTGAGTGCCTTTGTGATCAGCAAGACTCATACAAGTGGTCAAAAGCCACGCGGAAGACAGCTAAACACAAAAGTGTGCGCTAGCAAAAGTGCCATTTTTCGTATTCTTTCTTTCGTCGTTACGACTTTTGTTCAAACAACAATAACTCAAAAACTGGTTCAAGCACTCACCGTAATTTTAGCACGAAACTGATGCTTATCACAGCGTGGAGCTCTACGACCACTCAGCGTCTTCATAGCTTCAAATTCACCCTGGTCAACCAAAGCCATTCACAACACTCTGAGGCTGCTGTGCGTTGCTTAGGACGCCATTTTCTAATTGTGTACGCATGCGCACACGAAGTCTCGTTCCCAGACCAAAGACCACGGTCATTGGTCTGGAAGCGAGACAGTACACAAGCGAAATCGCCAGCGGGCAGTACGCATGGCTGTCACAGTCTTTTCCTCCCGCCGGCATTGGGCAAGGCTTATGAACACTACGTAGGTAAGGCGCTGCATTCAGCTTCCTACTTGTAGCTACACTAAAAATAGCCTACTCACAGCTTTATTGAACTGTAAAGCTAGGATGGTCAGTTGTCAGTATGATAGTAGTTTCTGTGCTGCAGCTGGTCAGTCGTCATGTGATTGACAACTGAAATTGGTTTCACAAAGTTTGGTAGGAAGAGTGGTTGGCCCTTCATCAGGTTCTAGCTGTGGCTATATTACACATAATTATTTAATACATGCCTGGAACCACTACTAAACTGTCAACGCCGATTCAAGTTTTGGTGTTGTGATTACACTTGAAATAGGCTTAGGTCTAATCTCCCACATGTTGGCTCTGAACGAGGCTAATATGATCTAGCAGCATTGCATCAGCTGTAGTGTGAAAAAGATGTAGGGATGGGGCTTTGCCAATATGTTGACCTTTGCTTTCATGCGTTATCCCTACCTTGTTTGCCTACTTTTTGGCATGCCATCCCTACATCTTTATACATCTGTTTGTGTGGGTGTGTTTGTTTTTTTTCAGTTTGGCCTGCACGAGTAGATCCCTCAGGTTGTGTGGGCGCCTGAATGCAATTATGGGTAGGTCAAGGATGGCTGCTTTGAGTCTGTCTGAGACATGGAGAACGTTCAGATGTTTTTCCTCAAAGTCCTCGCTGTTCTGGAGAGGGCTGGGTGGTAGGTGATTACCAGTGGGACCAGTTGGGTGGATCGATGTTGTTGTAGGTGTAGAATGACGTATGCCAGATATATACAGACTAAATCACCGATCAACTTGCTAGTGTGGGGCTTGCTCAGGCTCAGTCCAATAAGTTAACCATGCAATGCCCTTGTAACCATGTTTCAGCTGGGAAACAATAAAACCATAGTTACAAGCGAGCCATTGATAAAGACAATATGCCTCTCAATAAAAAAACCAGCACAAACTTCTTTGGGATACATTAGTTCCAAGCACTCGAGTTGGATGGGGGTTTTGGCAACAACCATATACGTATGTTAGTATTGCACTTTCTAACTTGTTGATAGGCCTGAGCCTATATGCCAGCATAATTTTCAGCATAATAGGCATATCCAGCCATAAGGCATATTGCCGGCAAGATAGGCAATATTTACACCATAATTTCATGTGCATGCAGTTTTCTAATCAAAGTGTCTAATGGCAGTCCACAGTTCCAGCATAGCATCTAGCGTGCTAACTCACTTAAAAGCAGACTCCTACACTTACACTTCTATTGGTGGATACACACAAAGCTCCAAAGGTAGCAGTAACTGTAAGACCATGAATAAATCTACAACTTGCATCTGTTAAAAGTGTTGAACTGATCTGAGGAATAAGTGGAGCCTTAACGGGAGAAACCAAAACACAATAGGGAGGATCTCATGGAATTTCCTAAAAGCATAATGGACAAAATTTCAAGCATAATAGGTTCAGGCCCACTTGGTTGGGGAAACTCACTGACACATCACAGACAAAAGTAAGCTTCACTGTGTAAAATGCTTTCCATTGTTCATTATGTGTAATGCTTTCTGTGTTGTTCTGAACAGCTCTTTGCTCAATAGCAGAACTGGCAATCATCCACTAATTGTAAACCACATCTGTTCAAATCTCGTTGCTATTTGATGGAGGCTCTTACTCGTCCTGTCTGTATCTATATAATCGATCGATGATTTCAATATGTACATGTATGAAGCCCCTTTGGAGTTCATCAATGTTCCCATGACTGACTCTTCCACACTAACCATGTGCATTAAAGACTGCTTAGTTCGATTTTGTCTACCTAACAATCAGTGTCGGGGACAAGTGTGTGATGGGGCTACAAACATGTTAGGCCACATAAATGGTGTAGCTGCTCAAATCCAAAAGGAACAGCCACTAGCTATACCGTAATCTCCCCAAAATAGGCCCACCCTTGAAAATAAGCCCATCCCCCCCCCCCCCCCCCCCCCTCTTTGAATGAAGTTGTTGCAAAGTGTGCTTTTCTCTTGAAAGTACGCCCATCTACTGGCACATGTGGTTATGTTACGCAAGAAGCACAGAAGAAGCAGCACTGTGCAAGAGCACTGTGCAAGAGGAGGGACTAACAAGTGAAGGCAGACACCATTTGCTGTTATTGCATAAGGTGGGCGTATTTTAACTATCACAACTCTCGAATATACGCCCACCCCCTCTTTGACGAGCCACTTAAGTTCATCGCTCATGGGTGTATTTTCGAGAGATTACGTATATATTTGCACTGTTTGGCCCACTGTACCAACTTGTGTCTCCAGGCTGTGGGAAGGCAAGTGACTCCAGTGAGTGATGCACTAGACTTAGTGACGGAAGTGGGCCAGCTTATATGATTTTCACCTAAAAGGTCATCTTTGTTTCAATCAATGCAGTCCATGCTTTCATGTGATGCTCAAGGCTTGAAACCTCTCTGCCCTATTCGATGGATGATTTGGACATCAGCTATATAGTCTGTTATTACCAATTATGAAGTCCTTTGTGTAAGATTAATGAAGAAGGAAGAAATGAGTATCCAATCAAAGCAGGTAGTATTCTCAATTTCAATGGAGAAGTTTAGCACATACGTACTATGGATTGAAGCTCTCACATCTCTCCAACAGAAAGCTTTCCCTCAGTCTCCAAGGTAAAGACACCACAATTCAAGAAGCTGTGCTGGGTTCAAAGCTGTGCTGGGTTCAAAGCTAGCATTGCATGCAGTATCTACAAAGGCAAAGAAGTGATGAGGCATTTGACCTCTTCTACAAAGAGTTACTGAAAGCTTCAAAGGATTTAACCCTTTAACTACTAATGATGACTATAGTCGTCATCGAAATTCAGTCGCATTTTATCAGTTGGCACAATCTGTTTTGAAGATAGGTTCTGTGCTAGCAGAAAGGGTGGGATGAGGAGAGGTGGTTGGGTGTCACCCAGAGGGTGACAGTGCATGGCGGCTGTTGCAGCTGGCTGTAGAAAAGCCCTGGTCAATGCCAGGTGGGCCACTGTTCTGCTTTCTTGTACTAACGGGCCTAGAAAACACTCCTTTTGCCTTGTAACTTTAGTTGTAAGGGCTCCATTTCTGACATTTTAGGCAGCTTTCAGTCGGGAGGAGCGCTCTCTGGTCGGAGGACCCTGACTATTGAACAATCACTAATGAGTGGGTGTGGTCAAGGTCATGGACTTGTAAAGGACATGTGGAAGAAGCTGTGTCTCAAGTTTCCAGGGCTAACTCCAGCAGAAGTGGAAATTCAGGTGAAAAAAGGTGTGACTAGTGCAAACACGATCTTCAGAAAATACAATTCAGTAGTTGAAGGGTTTTAACATCAGAAACTACATTGCCACAATATTGCAAAAATAAACCTCAAAAAAAAAGAGTTGATGATGGTGAATCTACCTACACACAGGTTTGAAAGTCCAAAAGCATTTTTCTAACAGCAGTACTTTGATGCACTTGATGTTGTTCATGGGGAGTTGAGTCATCGTTTCCACCAAAAAGTAGTCTACCAGTTGCAGCCCGTATAGAAAACTGTTACTGGATGCAGCCAACAGTGCACATTATCTGTTACATGTGCTCTTCCAGAGGAACTATTTACCAAGGAAATTGACACGGCATACCTCAACACTGCTGCCAGATCTTGTTAAGGCCTTTAATAAGAACACTGAGCCTAGAAGCCACAAGGTTACCGATGTTCGCACTCTGTGTGAAGTTGTAATGACCAAACATTCTGACTGAACATTCTATGTATATTTGGGGTGAGCCTGAGTGAGCCCCACACTAGCGGGACTGCATTGCGGAAGTGTGTTTGCATGCTTGTTTGCTTGCTTGCGGCCATATACCGTAAATTTTAAATGAGCGCATTCAAATATTTCACGAAGATCGTTCTCGTGCACGAAGCCGATGTTTAACTGCCCGAGTGCGGCGTCAGCGACCCGGAGCGAAGACAACTGAAGTGGCAACTTACTTCTGGTTTGTGCTTCTACCAACCATCAACGGCAGGCCGCTCACAGGCGGTACAAAATATATGGACAGTGGTTGAAGTCGCTTCGCAGGTAGAGCCAGTCATGTATGGCATGAACGGCACTCATAAACACCAGAAATCCAGCTCATGATTTCGTCGTAAAGCTTAGTCCATGCATGTGTAGCTACATTAGCTGCCCTGGCTGGAGAAATGGCTGGCATATGTGATACTTGACTTAGCTACTTGTGCGTTTTGAAATTTGGCTATAGTGACAAATCCTACTATATGCCATGGCAAATTAGTAAACCAGCAAGCAAAAACACTTTCAAAGCCCCCTGTGAATGGTAAATGGATGTGCATGTAGGAGGATGATTGACTTGATGTATGACATAATGTCCTGTATCAGCTTGCTCAGGCTCGCCCCCACAATGTTCTACATTTTCTAGTTAGTTTCATGTATTATGTAGTCACTTATATACTTGGACAATTACATGATCTGATGCAATGAGTTGCCATGTGCTTTTCGCCATTCTCTCTGTGTGAGCTCTCCATACCTGATGCACTAGCCCACAGCTGCATGTTGGAGGTCCTGCCAATACCGATAAGGCTATATAGTGTGTTGGGTGTCTGAACTGTTTTGCTAATTTTGCCTACTAAAACAACACTAGGGCATCCTATAGCAGTATGTACGTATCTCACCTGAAGCATGTGTGATGGCTTTCTGTGTAACATTCTCTGGAGTGTCAATGATCAGCACTGTGTCCACCACCACATTCTCTTGCTGAAAGGTGGAAACCAGGAGACATGAAATGATAAAACAGACTAGACCACAGCGAAGGAGATTTTACTGTGTAATGTGCATATAAAGGAGCCATGGGTAGGGAGCATTAGAACATAGCTGGAGTGGAAAGTACATAAGCACTATACCATAAGTGCTTCCTAATACGTCCCCTTCGAGTAGACGCCCTCCCCCTCTTTTACCCCAACTTTCTTACACAACTCATTTTCATTCTTTTAATAGCTTAGTGAACAGTTATTGTTTGTTCTTAGACTACTCTTCCAGTGTAGGCTGTTCTCAATTGGTGGGGTGTGTCTTGTGGGCAAACATTCGTCATGCTTAGGAATACAATTTAAAACATCTGGCTTACACAAATTGTGTACACTTATGTAAGCTTATTGTTCCCAGTGCTGTAGCAGCACTGGTGGTCTCATTGTCATCGATGTCAAAATAGAAGAAAATTGGGAGAAAAGACCAAAAGGCAAGGGGACACAGAGCTAAATGGAGTGAAGTGAAAGCAAGGGTAAGCAGAGCAAAGTGAAAGACAGCGATGGTGAAGTTACGCCATACCTTTTTGGCACTAGATGAAGGCTGTGACACTTTGCTAGTGTCTGCAAACTTCTCAAAAGCACACTTTGCCACTTTTGTTCACCCTGTCTCATATTCTGCACTCCTCAGTCTTTGACCATGCCTACATTGCCTGTGCAAGGCTTACTCTGCGCATGCATGCATGCATACACCTAGTTTAATGTAGTATCACCTCCTTCCCATTACGCACTTGGTACCACCCAGTGATAGTGCTGTGCAGGGTTCTCACTAGGCCTTTTCGAAAGGCTCTAAAATGCCCTTTGGGTCCGCCCCAAAACCAACCATCTTTTTAACAGCCACTTCAACTACTTTGGCTTAAAAACTGGCCAGGCTCTGAATAGTGAAGATTGAAGTTGAGCTTTCATAAAACCATTATTTGAAATTTGAAACATTGTGTGTCTTTTACATGTACTTTAGTTTTGGAAACTTTTTACTAACTAATAGTTTGATAGTGAGACCAAGGAATTTATGCAATTAAAGAGCCTAAAGGCTGTACTCAGGGGACTTAAGGCCTGGGTCCGTTTTACGCACGTGTGCACCTAGATTGCGTGCATACGCCGCATGTGTTTTTTTGGTTTGCGTAATAATCACATGACTTAAAATGACTAGTTCTAGCCAAGTTTCAGCAGTTGTTTCTGCTTAGTTGCTTCGTTGCTCCTTTTCAGCGACTGGTGAAGCGATAATGACAGCGAAATTCTCGAAACCTATGTTAGGTGACTGTAGTATTCAGTGCTTCTAGAATGGTAAGCAGATCAGCTGGGTACCCACGTAGTATCTATCAGCCAGTTTGAAGCCCAAGCTGCATAAGGCACGTGATGTAATGGCCGTATGCGTGTGACAACGGCGTGACTGAATCAGTAAATGGCCGCACAAAAGAGGAATGCAAAGAGTCGTGTACAGGCGGAGCACAAAATGCCGTCGTATGCAAGGTCCGTTCTTGTAGCATTGTAGAGGTTGGAAAGATGTACTATTCTGTTGGGTGGCTTTTGAAAATGGTTTCTACAAGCTGAGTTATAGCACTAAATGTTGATTAACCATGGATTACACACCTGCAGAAATTGCCGGTTTGTATGGTTAGGAGGGTCGTATTGAGAAGCCATCGGATGGAATGTCAGCATACATCATGTACACCAGTTGCATACTGTTCAGGTAACTTCAGACCATCGCTAAGACCTCCTCCTTGAACTACCAAGGGTGCTTACGGATGTTTGGTAGAACATGCCCCCTCCTATGCAGAAGCAGGGGATGTGGTCTGGGTGTGGTCAAGGAACAATCTTGTATCTTTTATGTCCAACAACAGCCATGAATCAGGTCAAAAAACACGATAAAAGCAGTGGACCCAGACCTTAAGTCCCCTGAGTAGTGTCCAAGTGCACAAAATGTGCTGGTGAAGGGCCTGATTGTTTCTAAATTGTGTCAAGGGCACACTGACCGCAAAGGGGAGAAGACATGTAACTGTAAATGGCAAAATCCAAAATGTTTCTATTTATAGTAACTCAAACCTCAAACTCTGCAGCATGTGCTAGTGCACTTCACTGTAAATCGGTCAATTTCTACTAACACTTGCTACTGCCATCTTATGGCATATGTTTGGGTAGCAAACTCTGACGAACTCCGTCAATGAGTAAAGACGGTTGCACCTACGGTAAGTACTCACCTGTGAGCAACGTCTGCAGGTACAACAGAGTGTTATTACTGTCAGCTGTCTACACTTGGATGGGCCTCTAAGCAGTGAATAAAGTTTTGCGAACCCTGTCCTCATCATAAACCTATACCGCAGCGCCGCAGAGATGACGTCATTTTTGAAACTACTGCACTATACTACTCGAACCCGCACCCTGAAATACGCACTCCGGTCCAGGGAGATCTATACCGAGGGACCGATTACATCCCCGGAGGTACTGTCAGAGCCCCCCCAGACGCAGGATGACAGCATCAACATCATACAAGAGACACCGAACAGACAATTCAGGCTGGTACTCTCGGTAACCCCGTGCATGCCTCGTATAAGTAGAATCTGTTAACCATAGCTCTTCCCCCTTACTGTTTAGCCCCACACCCACCTCAAGCCCAGTCCATGCCCCTACCCCTGACTCCCCCCAGAACCAGCCACCTCCCCCTCCACTTAGCCCCACTAACAGTCCAACCTCTTTCGATAACACTAGCCCCCAGCATGAAGAACCCCTACCGGGATCCCCTGAACTATTCAGCCCCACCCCCATAAGTAGCACAATCCAAAACAAGTGGCCATCACCCCCCCCTCTCCCTCAACGATCTCCACGCATTAGGAAAAGACACAGGCTACATAATTATGAAAGTCTTGCCTCAACAAATGGGAGCTACGATGTGTGTAGCAGTGTTGGCGCTCCCCCACCTGACACCCCAACGCTCCCCCAGGTCATCACGCTTTTTCCATCTCTTCATCTATAGGGCATCTAGCTCGCACAGAGTGGCTTGCTGTGCTGTTATTTTGCCTAAATGTGTTATTTCGCATATTACTGTATACCTAAAAATAGTTTAAAACTGGCAGCTGCATTTGGTGCTAGGTATGTGAGCTACATGGCCTCTTCTGCCTTCAGTAGCTTGAGCCCTTGATTGTGTAGATCCCCTTGCTTCTATCTACCTGCCCTCCACCACCTGTAAGTTTCTTAGCATCTGTTGGGGATGCTTGCTAGAGGGTCATACACCCAGGTGTGGAGACCCGTTCAGGGGCTCCACTCCCGTCCGGACCTGATCACACCCAGTGGGGTGGAAAGAGAAATAAACACCGGCGGATTGACGTTTGTATGTGGGTGGGTCTGGGAGGGAGAAACTACTATGCATGCCACCAAACTGCTATACATGCTGCCCTCGCTGCACACTGCTGCACTGCCAGCTCCACCTGCCAGCTAAATAGACCACCCTACTTCCGCCGCTATGCGGCGCCACTGCACCGCTTGAGTCGATTTCCAATTCCGGACGCTACATACCGCTGCGCCGTTGTGCCACCGTGCCCTCTTCCTGCCCAATCGATATCACATCTGCACTGCTGCGCGGCTGCCCAGACCGTCAATCGTTAACCTAATCTAACCTTCCTGGTTAAATTACATTTAACTCATATCCTTCCACATGAGGCAGCAGCTTACCGGACCGGCGTCAATCCATGAGGTGTTGGGCAAAGTCCGGGCCGCCGCGCTTCTATTTACCTGCCCTCCACCACCTGTAAGTTTCTTAGTATCTGTTGGGGATGCTTGGTGGAGGGTCATACACTCAGGTGTGGAGTCCCGTTCAGGGGCTCCATGCCCAACCATTCTGCAGCGGCCTGGGAACCAGGCCGCTGCACCCTCCCCCAAGGATCCCCTAATGCTCACGTAGCTGCAAGCACCAACATATTACTGCCATCCATCAACTACAAGTACAACAGCAAAGAGCAATCTCCATATACTATCTCCCTGTTGACTAATCAGTTCTGGCCAAGACTCTAGCTACCCTAGCTAATTGCTCCTGCAGGGTGCGGATGTATCCCAAGAACGTTGCGCTAGTCCACCTCCCTAGCGCTTGTATCACAGAGTCCTCTACACCCTCCTGTGCCGCAGTAGTAGCCGCTCCAATGCTCCCTGTACATTGTTCTAGTATATAATGACTCTGTCAACCCTAAAACACAACTATCACCTATCAGCATTATTAAAATGCATAAACACCAGGCAAACAGTCCAACTCAGGTTGATTACATAGCTGCTCCTAGCCGACCCTCCTTCGGGGATAGTGAGCGCCCGTGGCGACCTGTACACTCTGCTGCTGGGTGAGAACCCCGCCGACACTTGGAGCACAGATGGCCATAGCGGCAATGCTTGTGTCTACAGGTATTACCGCTTGGCTTATTAAACAGTTGCCAGATTTGCACAGATCTCTGCTCCCGTCCGAAGAGTATGCAGCCTGGACTGGTGATTGCCTCTCCTTGGTGTCGTGGTGTCTGCCAAGCAGAAGCGACATCTCGGAATCAGCCTGACCTGTGAAGGCCTCATTATATAGGGCAGAGTCAATCACTCCTCAATCCAACGATCGTAGATTTGCCACTTGGCGTCCACGCCATATCATATGATGTCCACGCCGTGCCCTCGAAATTCCTACTCGCCCTTGTGATTGTCCGTAAATAGGCCATGAAATGTGGCATCTTCTCCGGGTATCGCGTTGACAGGGTAGCCGCGTAGCATTCAACCCATAACGGGAAATTTGTAACCAGCCTCGGACGACGGGAATGGCAGCAACCAGCCTCAGCCGGTTCCAATTGCCATGACTCTGGTAGCAGCTCCCACATGTCTACGAACTCCAGTGCCAGTATCTTCTTCGTCAACCGAGGTGGCACAGACCCCTAACCTGGGATTGCCGCAGCCCTCCCAAGGTCGGTCGCTGGAGGTACAGCTTGGTTCACCAAAGGAACAATGGCCGTCTGTGCATGAGGGTAGCCCCACCTGACTCAGTGCCGCTGCCACTGGGTCAAGTCCACCGGGTGCAGCTGAAAACACTGGCGCAAGCTGACCGCCGTGGAACTCGGCATGGTCAGGGGTAGGCCTGTAATGAGCACAACAAAACAGACAGAAATGATGTGGCTTACAATGCCATGCTTGGCCGCCACACCAGGAATACTGCAACGGCCCTGCCAGGGCGCGCAGTCCAGCTGCCAGCTTGGCAGCTGCGACATAACACTGCTAGGGCTGCCAGCCTGGCCGCTGAGCCGTGACCCAGCTAGAACTATAGTTCTGCACTATGCCGTGCTACAGGAAGCAGAGTTGCCAGCATGGCAACCAAGCAATTACCTTGAAAAAAATTGACCACTTGGAGTCCTGAGCGGCCGCTTGCCGTCGTGCCATGCTTGGCACATGCACAACGCTAGGTAACACATTCAGACTATCACTACCCCCCCCCCCCCCCCCCCCATCTCCAGCCCGCCAGCCCTCCCTTCCCTAGCTACCTCACTTACCTCACCGTGACGCTGGAGTGACCCGCGCCCCCTTCCTGCCCAATCGATATCACGCCCGCATTGCCGCGTGGCCGCCCAGACTGTCAATCGTTAACCTAATTTAACCTTCCTGGTTAAATTACATTAAGACTATGCCACAGCCTTTGACTTACATTGTAAGGGAGGAAGGGCATAGTTTGCAAGTGATGATGAATGGGCTAAGGGCTGCTAAGCACTCTCAAACACAGGCTGCAAGTTCTACCATCAGATAACTTGGAAATTGATTTCGTTGGAGCTATAACTATTCAGTGTAAAGTTTTGAGTCTTACTATGTATAGACAGCAAAGAAGGGCAGTCAAAATAGCTTACTTGGCAGTGATCAGCTATTTGATAAAGTTGCCAGCACACTTGTTACTTTGACTATTACTATTACAATGTACCTGTAAGGTCTTAGCAACCTCATGTGCTGCCTTCTTGGAGGTATTATCACAGCCATCAGTCAGACATAGGATGCGTCTGCATGGACAAAATCACCAACATAAATGTTAGCACTGCCCCACCCCCATGGACTATAAGCCAGAAGGTGGTGAGTCTTAACTGACAGGGTGACAGTGACCACAAAACTCCACAGGGATTTACAGGGGAAGTTATACTATGGGAATGAAGTGCATTGCGGGGCGAGTGTGAGTGAGTTGCATGGTACATTGGTGTTTTATCAGAGAGTCGGTAGACTCTCTATGTAGGGATGGCACAGACGTGCAAGCAAAAGCCTTACAACTTGACCACAAATACACTAAAAACATATTTAAGCAAGCACCCAGCCTTCCACTTTGAGGTCTTTTATTATCTGAAAGACTCATATGGTTACCGAAAAGCACAGTCAGACACAAAAGTATGTGGTAGCGAAATTGCCATATTTGTTATTCATCATTGTTCAGCCTTATCTTGAAAACAGTTTAATGCCTATCACAACATGGAGCTCTTGACCATTCAGTGTCTTCACAGCTTCAAATTCACCCAGGTCAATAAAGCCATTCACAACACTCTGTGGCTGCTGTTCGTTGTGTAGGACGCCATTTTCTAATTTTGTACATATGTGCACTTGTAGTCTCATTCCCAGACCAAAGACCATGGTCGTTGATCTGGGAGTGAGACTAGTGCACGCGTGAAATCATGAGTTGACCACTACGCACAGCTGGCACAGTCTCTTCCCGTAGTAGTGGGCAAGGCTCATGAACACCATGTAGGTAATGCACTGCATTAAGCTGCTTATTTATAGCTACACTAAAAAAATTATGGCTTTAGTAAAGCTGGGATAGTCATAAATTAAACATGTGATGTTGAAAGATGACGCTGAGGTTGAAGTACGTACACTACAGTATACACAGGAGTGGTACCTCTTGCAACCAGGTATCTTTTTTGTGAAGTCCTTCAGTTGCTTCACTGCATTCATCATAGCATCATTGAGAGCAGTCTGGTAGTTGGCCTCCACCTTGTCTAAACTCTCCTAAGGAGAACAGAGCAGAGATAGTTAGGTGTGTACTATATATACGTAGCTGCCACAAATCACTGTGTTGTTTAAATGGGTGTGCTGGGCCTGCACCTGTTCAGTCATGAGTAGCATTGCGATATGCTGATATTACTGTTACTGGTATCTATACAAATGTCATTGATTGATGTAGCCTCATTGTCAGGCCTGTCTGTCGTATTTCTTCGATCAGACGCTGTGGCTACTATTTTTTTCACTGCCTTTTTTTGTGCGGCTACAATTCGAGGGCAGTGTTTATTTCTTTGGAAAGCCTGCTGACACTAACAGCGGCTGGATAAGGTACGTATGAGTGATGCAGTGATGACAGTTAGATGCTGTCAGTAGTACGCGCAGCCTCCCAATCCTGCTGTCAGCCGTGGAAACGAGTCGTACAACACCAACAGCCCTAGCACTACCCCACTGACTGTTGTCAGAAATTATTTGCATACATGTGCGTGTGCCACGTATACTTAGCTGTGGCTACTATTTGAGGGCAGCGTTTATTTTGCTCAGAGCTTCCGATTGTGCGGCACTATTCAAGGGCAGTGACTATTCAAGAGCGGCGTCTATTCGAAGAAATACGGTAATGGAGAAAGGCATAGTATACTGTGCATGCACTTAATTTCCCAACATCTGGGAATTTTGGATAAAACAGTACGATCCCCGTGTGTTGTGACAATCGTTACATGTATACTGGTATCTTTCTATTGTATGCAAGACCTCTACGCCTTCCAGCAGCTTTGGAGGGAAGTGCCATACACTCAAAACTGAGTGAAAAGCATCTGTAAACAAGAGGAATGACTTCTTCCTTTTGCTTACTATGAGTTTTGGCAAGTCCTAATCAGTGTCAGAAGTTATACCCTTCATTTTTGATGTGAAGAGTCTAAAGCACAGTTTAAGCGACAAAACTGGAGTTATACAGATGTCATTGCTAATGAGCACATGATATAGACTCACACTCACTTAAATCTACATGAGCTTTATGCAGTAAATAAGCACATGCATGAACAGTGCTACCAGGTGTCTTTTTCTCCAGATTTTGATATGAGGATGCCAATGTGTTGAGGTCATATATTTCGGATTGCCAAGCTTGAATCTTGCAGACATAGCTTCTACCTGGAACAGAGTAGACTGTGTGACACCCAGGACGCCCCACACCACTTCTTAGTGTGTTTTTAAGTAGGCCGTTGCTAATACAGTGCATTTTATTTTAGATAAAGCCTTGTCTTGTGGGCATAAAGTACAGGTAACTATTTTTTGTGCCTTCTAAACCGCTCAGCATTGCGACAATTGAATGAGTCGATGACAGTGATAGCTAGTCCGAAAACAGGCCAGCGTGGAGAAGCTCCAAGTGGACAAATACCAAACCGGTAGCGCTTGCTCACGGTGGCTACCAAACTAGCTTTGAGGCTTGTTTTGTGGACTTACGTAGGAGGCCTTGAGAAACACAATTTTTCAACAGCGTAGTTGGAAAACAGCAGAAAGCATCATGGCATGGTGCGGTTCTCTGTCAATTCTCATAAGAAATCTCCAATCGGGCCGCTTTCGGACAAGCTGTCATCGTCCCATCGCAGTGTTGAACGGTTTCAAAGCCCAATATTTGTAGCTATGACAAAACTGATAACTGAGTAGCTACAAGCTAGCTAGACTACTAGTGTAACCGTTGAAAAACAGCTGCGTTCACAAACAAAAATATCGCTGACATAGCAAGACATTAAAGTGCATGCACAAACGGGCTAGAAGCCAGTTACTAACCGCACCCTTGGGCTTTAGTTGATATATAAGTATACATCTACTAAAGCCCTCGTGAGCAGTTAATAACTATTACTTAGTGACCAATCCAGCCAGAGGCAGTACCTTCTTAGCTGCGTAGCACCTCAAATAGAGAACTGAACTGGTCACCAACCTACTTAAAAACACACTGAAAAGCAGTGTGGGACCTCCTGAGTGTCTGCTCAAAGTAGAAGCCGTGTCTGCAAAATTCAAAACTGTTTAAGATGAGCATATATATGTAGCATGGCATTATTAACCTGATTTATCAGAATAAAAGAAACTGGGTACAAACATACGCTAAAATCATAAATGACTGTTAGTCCTAATTTCAATCTGATGTTTTCCAAGAACAGGTTTTCTTTGCTGTGAAGTCTACAGTTCAGGTTTTATAGCCTGACAACCATGATTTGTCATTTATAGTTAACTCTTTACCGACCAATGACGCGTTTTAGCGTCATGAATACATACCTGCGTTTGCAAGAGTTTTTCCGAAGGTAGCGGTGAATTACGGACTTCCACCGTCGGTAACTGTATTCATTACACCCACCGGAAGCTAAATTGTGCATACTTAAGTTGTGATAGCGTACATATGAGCCGGAAGTTGAACATAGCGAAGCGTGTGATGCTATCGCAGACGAAGAGGCCATCTTTATCGAGACCGATCTCAAGAAGTTAACAAGCTACAGAGGTGAAACAAAAAGCTACAAATAGTTAAAAGAAAGCTCTAACCTCGCTGCATATTCCAAAGGAAACAGGGCTGTAACAGCGGAGCTACAAGTATCAGAACATACCGAAGATAGCGACTTCCGGTTTGAAAAGTTCACGTTTATCTGCAAGCTTGTACTACAGTGGTATGCTTCAAAACTACAGCGTAGCTAGGCAAAGCCTAAGGCTATCCATTGCTTTTTACTAGAAGTCTGTACCTGGTTTACAACTGGAGATATAAAACGGAGTACACACCACATAGTCTTGACCGCTTCGTTCGTGATTATTACAGTCATCCACGTAATATTGCAATAACGCGTTACGGTCGGTAAAGAGTTAAGTGAATGTGCACTATTTCTAAGAGTTATTTAAACATGTAATTCCTGTCAGTGAGTGATTACGTAAGCACTTCCAATGTTTTCAAATCTCTAAGAACAGAAGATAAACACTTCATCATGCTTCTAATCTCCTGGTTAGGTTTCTAACCTACAGCTAAAGGCAGGATGGCAGGAGCTATGAATGATACAGTACCAGCAATTGAACAAAAAAGTGTATCAGCTGGCAATCCAGCTCCACATTGTTCCACATCCCAAGTGGCTCCTGGCAAAGTCATCTGACATCCCATCAGGTGTGCTCTCAAATCAGAGCCTTCTAGCAATACTCTATATACATATACTAGAGTAATTGTGAAACATGATTTGATTCACATGTTAAATCAGAAGTTGCAAGATATTTATTTGTTACAGCTCTAGTGCACATACATAAGTAAGTAAATTAAATGCATTACCATACCCTGAAAAACTCGTATATCCTGGTAAGCTTCTGTGTGACAGTGATGGTGCTGGAGAATATGGTGAGGCCCATTGAGTGGTGGAAGTCATATGCCTGGCTCCGGTTGGCAAATGCTTCAAAGAAGTCTTTTGCTGCCTGTAGTCTGGTGATCCCATTCTCCTCCCTATAACAGTAAGATATACAATGGTAGCATTAATCCATTTCAAGCAGTCAGCAGTCCCGACTTAAGGGTAATTGGAACTAATTGGGGACGCATGCGGCCGGTTGCTAGGGGGTTGTATCTCGGTAATAAAAAGGCTTATAAACGCACAACCTGCTGCAACTTAGCGTCTGTGTGGACTACTAAACACACGTACAAGTTCATGAGTCTGCCTTGTCCACAAGCTGAACAGTAGAGTGGCCAAATTCAGACCTATTTGTTGATAAAACTTTTGAACAGAGTAACTTACTGACTTGGAACATCGTCTACAGAGCTGTTATTACGAGAGGAATTCAATGACAGAACGCTTTTCATCGTAAGACAAACCGAAGCACGCGCTTTGCAGTTTTCACAGGCTTGCAGCATATAATGCCAGGTTTTTCAGCGTGTATTTCACGAAAAACGTTCTGTTACTGTCAAGTCCACTCCCCCAGGATGTCGCAAAACAAACTAAAGTCCAATTCTGGTGAACACAGGCTGAGTTTTACAGAGTTATGTAAACCGCACTTAGCCGCTCTTTGAGAAAGAACCGCCTCTTGTGTACACTAATCCAGCCTTGCTGCAACGTAAATGCAGGTGTACCTGTAGCCTCGTACCCCGGCCGTTAATTAGGAAAAACGGCCTGGCAACTTCTCCGAGTTCAAACTGTTGACTTCCGCTGCACTGGAGTTGTCAGTACCAATCAGATTTCAGAACACTTCACGTGACAGTTGTACAGAATTTTAATTGCGTCATAAATGCATCACAGTATTAATATACCCGTCCCGTGGTACCGCTAGCGCTTGGAATGACGCTTTTGTTCGAACTCCTTCCGTTGACTTGTGTGCAACAACTACAGTGCCTGCGGACAAAACGGATTCTTTATAAAAAAGGACCAGTTCGAGAGTAGCAGTGTCAGGTACTAGTTTAGTACTTACTGTCAGTCGGACACATCGACATCGGTGAGCAAGAGCGAGTCTACTGCAAGCAGTTCGTCTACAGATGACAAGTAAGACAGTAACCATCCAATATAAGCCTGTAACGAGTCTACTGGCAACAACAACGCGCTTGCACAATTACGAACAGTCACGTGGCTACGATTAAATATCACATGCATTATCCAATATTCATGGCTTGTATGGGTGCAGCTGTAATCTTTTTCACGTCACATCCGTATACAGTTTGAACCCGGGTAAGTTGCCAGGCCGTTTTTCCTAATTAACGGCCGGGATACGAGGCTAGTGTACCTGAGGCTTCAATATAATTGCCCAGGTTGTTTTATGACAACAGCTTTTGCATACTTTTGGATCGCATGGTTGTTAGTTCCGATGGTTACCTGCATTAGGCTACAGAGGTATCCCATGAACCCACAGAGTGTAAATTTACCATTGTATGAGTAGTTTTATATAGGGCTGTCAAACTTTACCACAGTTTACCAGTTCTGAAGGAATGAATGAAGAATTCGACAAATCTCTGGCTGTTTTCAAGACAAAATGTTGCCCCAACTATGCAGTTGTGATAGTGCAATTCATCCATGGGTCAGATAAAATTTAACAAACATGTACACATAGCTGTATACTTACTCATCAAAGATATTCAGGGACATGGAGCCACTGGCATCCAAGAGCACCTGCCAATGAAGAAATGAGACATGATAAGGCATCACATAATTATGTGCTCATGTTTAAGATGGACTAGGCTTATATATGTGGTTGAAGTTGAATTCTGATTACTACTAAAATACACTCAGGTGCATTAAAGAAAGGACCAGCTCTACTTTTTTTGACTACAAAAACTTTTCACACTGTATTGCTAGATTTGAAAGTGTCACAGAGTTGTAGTGTCACTCAAGTGAAAGTCCACCTGTGTGCATTCATATGGCTCCACAGTTGACCACACCCACCTGTCATGTGATGCTCTCTAGTCGCTGAAAATGCCACTGTTGCGGGTACTTAACCAGAAAAGGAGGAGATATTACAGGGAACTTGGGAGCATCAAACTTTGCACCAAGGCTTAGCATAATAACATTTGTCAGATTCTATTTGAGGAATTCAAAAACCACTTACGTTTTCTCAGGACTGGCAAAAGAAGCCTTTTTGGAGGAGTGGTGAAGGTATCTTTCATTTGCCTTAAACACTACAGTAGCCTGCTGCCGATTTCCCAAAACACACTCATAAAGAACAAAGAACACGTGGGTACCTTCCTCTAGGGGACCAAAATACACTGTGGCAACAGCTGCAAAAGCTTCCCCTCAGTATCACTGTACCCTAAACCATGCATCCACTGTAGATTACGAAGAGCTATTGACGTCATCATAGCTTGAACTGGGGATCACAAAAGCAAGTGCAACAAGATGTCGCTTCACATTGCAACCACAAGGTCACTGCCATGCACCAATGTCACTTCATCATAATGTTTCATGTGAGATTACTGCTATGCCTTAATATACCTGAGCAAATGTCCACTCACCTTCTAATCATAACACAATTTCTGACAACATATATTCATGCATATGCAGCATTAATGCGCCTTATGCCCCACTCCCCCCCTATCGGGCCATAGTGGGGCAAGGATGGGGTAAATGATTGACTTTTTGATGCAAAACTCTCTCCGCGGGGTGGGGAGTTTGATTTCATTGATAATATACGAAGATTGTTTAACGACCTTGTGAGCACAGTCGAAATCAATGGTTGAGTCTGCTGGCACTGTTAGTCTGGAAATGGAGGCAGAGAAGTCCGTGTTGGTCACGGCTAATAGACGCAATTGAATTGTATGATTTAGCACAACTCCTAGTTTTTCATCTGACAAATCTGTGCTAACTGCGGTTGTGAAGGCTGCTTTTAGTGATGTGCTACCCAAGGGACAAGATTTTTTCGTGCAAATGAAGAAGTAGCAGCTCACTGAGCACGAGCGTCTGAATGTATCAAAGTTCGGACACAGTAATCTATCTTCGAACCTCAACCTTTTCACCCTGCTGTTCATCTGTACTCTAGTCTACTCAGGTAGTCCATACCTGGCATCATGACTGCAACACCAAATAAACAACCATGTGCCACGTTCTACCTGTTGCACTAAGTGCGCCTTCACAACACTTAGACGATGATGAAGAGAAAGACCTTGTTCACTTCTTACGCTGCTCTGCACCAATTAGTTATGCTTGAAGATGAAAAATGAAGTATTGGCTATTGATTTTTCTTTTAAGTAGAAGAATAGAAAAACTGACAAACAACACCCTTATTTTACATTCCCCGCACAGCTGCGCCTTTAGACTGCCCAAGATCTGTATCATCAGACCCTCATGTCAATAGTAGATACATTGATCTGCTGGAATAAACCATTGAAGACAACAGCATGGAAGGAAAACCATGCAACAATTTTAACATGGATGAGATGGGAATGCCTCCACGACCTTAAACCACTAAAGATGATCCACTGTAAAGGTGACTAGTAGCCTCAGGAAGCGTTTTAAAAACACAAATCACAGTTGTGGGTTGCGTTAGTACTGGGGTTATTGCCTACCTCCTATGGTTATTTGGGGGAGGATAAGGGTGGGAGGTGGTGGCAGGAGGCCTGCGCAGATGCATTGTCAGAAGTGCTCAAGCATACATGTGCACCGTCAGCCTCATGGCTTTCAATGCCAGTTGCCATTCAGTCCCATTCAGTTGTTGTACTGTGGAGCGTTTCTACGAGCCTTTACTAGTGTCATGTCATGTCCGAGCCTTCCAAAGGAAGCCCATCCCAAACAGCATCAGAGGAACACAACCAGAAAGGCAACGAGGTCTCGTGATCACTACCGTTGAAGTCGCCCTCGATGGCAGCCGTTTTGTCATTAGTGCTGGCAGCTGTTCAGGAGGAGGTACATGTTGCCTTCTTGGGAGTGCCAGGTCTACTTTAGCCGCCCCCTGTCCTTGTTTGAGAATTCACCAGGATCTGTAGCTATGGGTTCTGGCGAGTTTCTTTGTACCCCCATACTCATGTATCGATGGCCAGTAGACGATATTGAATGAGTGCTTGGTCAGGGCTGCCTCGTAGCATCAGCAAGCCGGGCAGTGGCTTGTCTGGCACATGCAGCATACCACCCACCCTCCAGCGCTGAGAGGCATATTGCCTGCTCAGGGCAGCCATGCCTGCTGCGCATAGCATACCACCTTCCAGTGTTGGTTGGTGGAGGACTAAATAGCCCGATCAGGGTTGCAATTCTGGCACGCACAGCATATTACTGCCAGTGGGTTTCACCCCAGAAATCTTATTGATAGGAGAGAGAAAGTGAAGGGAGGGGAAAAGAAGGCTGGAGCTGCTAAGTACGTATCTACCGCCATCTAAACATTGCAATTTGATTGTTTTTAAGAATGTTGTGGTTTTCAAGTACGTACATGGGACCAAGTTCTCTAACCGAATTCACCCGTACACCTAAGGTGGTCATGTGCACCTTCTTTCATCAACTCAATACCACTGCAACTGGGGAGGAGATTTTTGCAGACCTAGTCAATCTCGTGAAGAATGCTGACCGTCCTGAGCATTTCACCACATTGGGTGGGTCAGATCTGGAGTTTGTGAAATGCTCTGGAGAAAGTTGTCATGTTCCACAAATGGCTGCGGAATTTGAATGGAATGGCGAAGCTGTGAAAGCTTTGCGTGGTCAGGGTGACTTGTGCATTCGTGTGCGAAATGATTTTTCAAAATGTATTCCAGAGACCAGTGCTAAGAGTGATGACACTGCCAGGGCAACAGTAGAGGTGTATGATACTAGCCATCAACGTTCATCATCTGGTGAGATACAGCCTCCCCGCTAAAGTTCATCTCTCCCAGCTTCTCAGGCATTTACAACTACCAGTAATGATGCGAAACCAGGACCAAGTTCAATGGTTGACCTCACGTGTACCAGCCCTTTGAACAGTCCACTAGGTGATGATGAGCTCCCTCCCGTGGTTTTCAGTAAGTAACTTCTGATACTCTACCACATATTCACCCCAGCCTTTTCTGTACAGTCTGTGGATGCTATTGTCAACCCTTGCAACTTCGATACTGATCTTGCCATGAATATGACAAGATCAGTATGGTGGTGTTGTGCAGAAGTTCAGCAAGGGCACTTTATTACCCAAGCTGGACCTCAAGAAAGCATACTGTATGATGTCTGTTCACCCAGATGGCCACACCTTACTGGGGATCAGATGGGGCACAGATGTCTATATAGACACAGCTCTCCTTTTGGCCTTTGCTTGGCCCCTTACACTTATTCAGCAGTTGCCAATGTGCTGGGCTGCTGGCATGGGTTTTACACTGCAAGGATGTTCCATTACCTTAATTTTTTTTATTTCTGGGCCCACCTAGTGAGCCAGTGTGTGCTCAAGCTCTCAGGATAGCTCTAGGCATATGCCAGGAGCTGGGTGTGCCAGTAGCTGTCAATAAGATGGAAGGACCATTACTGCAGCCCACTTTTCTTGGTATCAATACTGATTCTTGCACCAATGAACTAAGCTTGCCGTCACCCAAGTTAGGCTGAGTCAGCAGCTCAATTAAAGCCTGGCTGAGCTGCAGAGCTGCAAAGCTGCTGCCAAAAGTGAGTTACAATCCCTTACTGGCCTTCTTAGCCATGCAGCCACAGTGGTTCCCCCAGGATACATATTCCTTCTCTGGCTAATTATGCAACTAAAGTAGGGAGTCAGCCCAGCCACTTCATCCACCTTAATTCTCAAGTGCGCTCTGACCTATAGTGGTAGGCATGCTTTCTTGGAGACTGGAATGGACGGTCTCTCCTACCCCCTTCGTCTCCATCAGTATCAGTGACTACAGATGCTTCAGCAAAGAATCATGTTCCCAGCAAGGACAATCTAGCAGCAGATGCCCTCTCATGTAACAACAATTCTTTTTTTCCCACTGTTGCTCCACAGTCGTCCTCACCCAGCTGGAGGCTGATGTTCAAACTTTCCTCTTAGAGGGAGGTTCAGCTTCTTGTACAGCCCGCACTTATCCATCAGTGAAGCACTGCTACATCCTTTCCTGTCAGGCATCTAATGCTTAGAATTCTTGCCTCACGTTGGAATAAAGAGAATTTATAAGTTTTGAGGCAAAAATAGAGGAAAGTGAAAAGGCTGGCAGTCGCCGGGAATTGAACCCAGGACACCTGGTTTGTGCAGCCAGTGCTCTGCCACTGAACTACAACAAACAGATAACATATGTACTGCACAGGCGGGACTGATTGTGGGGGCTGGTGGTTGTCTGGTTGTCGTAGCTCAGTGGCAGAGCACTGGCTGCACAAGCCAGGTGTCCTGGGTTCGATTCCCGGTGACTGCCGGCCTTTTCACTTTCCTTTATTTTCGCCTCAAAACATCTAAATTTTCTTTACAGGCATCTAATGGGCAATTGCTTCCGTCAACTGAAGCCTATCTGTGCAAGTTTGTTGTTTATCTGGCCAACCAGAAACTCAAACACCAGATGATCAGGGTTTATCTTTCAGGCTTGCACCACCTCCGGATTATAGAGCGCCTTGGAGATCCTTTCCTGCCAGGGGCTTTCTCTTGCCTTGAGCATGTCCTCAAGGGCATCAAGCATACTCCCTCAGCACAGTCTAAAACACCTGCCTCCCTATCATCCCTCCGATTTTTAGGAAGCTGTGGTCTGTGTGGGGTCCCCACGTTCAATATCCAGATGTGGTTATACTGTAGGCAGCATGTTGCCTAGGCTTTTTTGGCTTTATGAGAGCAGGAAAGTTCACTTGTCCAACCGGCAATCATTTTGACCCTGAATCCATGCTGTCCCCGAAGGATGTCTCAGTTGACCAACACCAATCTCCATCTTTACTCTGTGTGAATCTCAACTGCTGCAAGACAGATCCCTTGAGGGCAGGCCATATTCTCTGGCTGCATGAACAATGTTTTGTGCCCGGTGGCAGCTGTTCTTGCATATCTTGCTATTCACCCACAGGCACCCAGCTCGCTCTTTGCGTTCAAAGATGGCAGATACCTCACAAGAGAGCGCATGGTTGCCTGCCTTTGCTTGGGCTTGCATCAGGCTGGATTGGAGCAGCGACCACTGCAGCTCTAGTCAGAGTTGAAGATTCATTAATTAAAATGCTTCATACCAGTGTTATGTTCGCACCCCGAGAGACCAACTGGCAGCCATCTCATCCTGCCTAACTAGTACGCAGTAGAGTATAGTGTTAATATTCTGTGATTTGTACTGGCTATGTACGTACTTGTTTTGGAGTTTGAAATGTACTTGGTGGTTAGGGAGGAATAGTTTTATTGTGGGCATAAGGGATCACCCCTTGTGAGACTCCACCACATACCACCTTTGTCCGGGGGTAGGGTGGAAGGAGGCTTGTGGAAGCTTGGTAGCAGCAACTCCTTTCATGCTGTACGGTTGGTGTTCCAAGGGCCCTCATGCTTCTCCCAATATTCTGCCTGCTCTTAAGGCTTAGAGTGATGTGCCTCACACTCTCTGAATGTTTTCATCACCTTCCGGTGAGTATTAACTGTGGAAGTGGTTTCAGCAACTTTGGCTAGCAGTTCGCAGTCTGACAGACCTTCCTGTCTACAACGGACTCCGGGAGCTCTTCTTCAGCTAGATTCTGCAGCTGGATCTGAGATGGTGAAGGTCACGTGTGAAGAGGAGAGTTTTCGGAACATCCTTCTGGATCTTGTACACTCAGTGCGGGAGGAGAGACAGGTGCCTAGAGAGTGGGCTGATGCAACTCAGATTACCATCCCCAAGAAAAAGAGACCTCAGGGTCTGTGACAACTGGCGTGGCATTGACCTGCTGGAGGTGGTTGGAAGGTGGTGGCCACAATTACCCAGGCCAGGCTGCAGAAACTAGCTGAGGAAGAGCTCCTGGAGTCACACTGTGGCTTCTGGGAGGGACGTGGCTGCTCTGACATGATTTTCACCATTAGGCAGCTTGTGGAGAAATCTTTTGAACACCACTCAAAACATTTCATCATTTTTGTAGACCTAAAGATAAGGTAAGGGTCGGCAGAGAACTATTGGAGGAGATCAATGTGGAGAAAGGTTTGGGGCAAGGCTGTACTTCAGCACCAGTGCTACTCAACCTCTACGCCTGTCTGGTGGTTGAATGATGGACATCACGGGTGAGAGAGATAGATGGAGCTGGAACCTATCTACATTTCAAATTTGATTAGAAACTGTTCAGGAGATCTGAATAACAGAGAGCCAGTTTGCTGATGATGCAGCATTCTCAGGTGCATTAAGGTTACGGGATACAGTTTGCTCATTAATAAATATTACCTTCCTTTTCAGATCCAGGCATGCATCCGTTTAACCTTTTACCGCTAAAAAAGTTGCATTAGCCTGTAACAGCTGTGCTAGTTGGGTGGGAGGAGCAGGCAATTTGATAGCAGTGTCTGCGGTTAACAGTCGGCTTACGAAGTACTGACTTCGGCGTCAGTTATTTTCTGTTGGAAGAACATCTTACCATATATTACACTGGATTCGAATTCTACGAAAACAGGCGCAGGGCGGCTTGAAGAGCATGGATAATATAGTATGCGGGGTGGATAGGAAAAGCACGTCAAAAACGGAAGCTCATAAAAATTAATCTGCGTAATGGATGTAACGGGGTAAATTACGATGTTTGTATACTTCGTGGAATCGAAAATGGCGACGTCTGTGAGTCCAACTAGTCCAGAGTGTAACATATCTCCACAGTGCTCGACAAGCGATCTTGAGTCCAGTTTCACTGATGATACCTTTAGTGAGGAGGAGGAGGTGGCGTGTGAGAGTCGGGTAAGCATATAACTATGATAGTGGTGATAAACAATGTGTGATTTTCTACTCAGTAATAAATTATGTACTAGAAACTAGATGTCCTATGTTGATCATGCACGGCCAATTTAGCCATTTTTATCCGTGGTTAGCAAGTCTGTTTCTACAAATCCCTGTAGGGAACTGGACTGGTGTCGTCCAGCTCTGCAGGGTACGTCACTGTCTTTGTCGCTACGTTGGAAGCTCTTAAAGAGGAGACACTGCTTAAAGTGACTGAAAATGGACCTTTGATGATTGAAGTTATCAATTTTCTGATAAAAAGTGTTGCTACTTGTGAAACAAGAGATTTTCTAGTAGGTTTAATTTCCAAACTGGAAGCATGTTTACGAGCTGGTGACAGATGCCAACTGCCTTCTTCTAAAGCTGCAAGAGTATGGTCTTCATTTCACCGGCTCCGAGTTGACCCAGATCTCAGAGTGGCTTGGGCAAATTTTCTGAGCAGTATTCACCTCCCTGTTACACTTCGGGTACATTCCGTTTTCGCATTGCAGCTTGTGGTTGACCGGTTGCTGAAGAAGTTAATTAGTATGAGGATGGACGACCAATTGCAGACAGTGGGAAAAACCAATCTGTCGACACTAACACTCCGGGAACAGAATGTTAGTATAGTTACAGTTACAGTGTGCGCAAAGAGAAGTAGAGAAGTATGGCAGGTTCCTCAAGAGAGGTTTTTGGTGATACTATACTGGAATTCATCGGCGAAACGAGCGAAGCAAGCGAAGACGACAGTCACGCGCTATTCGAGGCACTTCTGCTTGACAGGGAAACAACGCCCCCTGCCCCAGCTCCGCCCATATCTGCAATTGGAGAACGCTACTTTGCAGCAAACGCCTGAGAGCAAAAAATTTGAACGCGAATACTGCCAAGTCAACTGGAACGATTTGGTGAAAAGATTCAATGTGTGCTTCAATGTGATGCATGTGTGCTGTACAGCCTAGCAAGAAACAAAGACTCATTATCGACTCTGACTATGAAGATGACTAAACAACAGCATTTATATATATATTCATCTAGTGCTCTTGTAAACATTTATCGTTCATTTCATTTACTGAGCCTTGTATGCAACTGCTTTTTATATACAACATGGTAAACTTTAAAGCTCTAAGATTAATAAATGATAGCATGGTTTGCTGTGGTATTTGGGATTAATAGCACTCATAATGCAGTAAATTGCACTCGGCTTCGCCTCGTGCAATTACTTTTTGCATTACTCGTGCTATTAATCCCAAATACCATAGCAAACCATGCTATTACATATCTGACTAATCTCAGACCACATTTTTTTTTTGCGCCCGCTGGAAAAAAAATACACTGGCGTTGCATGCATAGCCCGTTGGCCGGTGCATTCAGGGTGCAATCGCAGTTTATCGTCTTCAACAGCAATCGTCGTTGTCCACTAGGTCGGCCTGGATGTGCGTCGTGACAGCTACCTCTACAAGTGATTTTGCAGCTAGTTTGCTATGGTAGGTGCTGAAGAACTATTGTAATAAAAGGATTTTGCTGATTCTTGGATGTTTTATTGGGGGCTTAAGTTACATGTTTGTCTTCATTTCGTGTTTACAGCTTACTTGTAACCGGCAATAAATACTGGCAAAAGTTTACCGTTACGTTCGGAAACGACAATCGCATGTAAACGGGATAAATTTTCACCGGTTAAATTTTCGCCACTTTAAAGTAGCATAAGTATGTACATGATACAACAGATTTGGGGATAAAAATGGAAATGAAAAAGACTTGTATAAGAGAACAAATGCGTTTGTCCATAGCGTGTCGCTGTTCATACGGGCGCGGAGAAGCTGATCAAGCATGACCCTTGGCTGACTGCAGTTCGACAGGGACGTGAAGTGTTCCATTTGCTAGCCTGTTTTGCAGATGATCTGGCTCCCCTGACAGACATTATTGAGGCTCTCAGTAGGGCAAAGCTTAGGCGGCAGCGAATCCACCCAATCATTTTACTGTATGGAACATCTCTCTTTTCGCTCAGCATTGTCGCAAGCCTCCTGTAGAAGGTTGTGGCTGCTCTGCCCATTCCTCCAGTAGTTGACAGGACTAATGGTGTAAATGTTGAGTGTTCCACATCTCTGATTCTCTGATCATACTGCCTAATGACTGGCTAAATTCTCCCCTGGCTGTGGTAAACGGGTATACATATCATGTGTATTTTCTGCGCGGAATGTATGGTGCGAGCTCATGCATTGTGTTGTTAGTGTACGTAGTGTGTATTATTAGCCAGGTACAAACCATTCCTATGTCATCATAACACTTCTGCCTGTTCCCTGTTCAGCTATTGGTTTTCAATTGCACAGTAATGGTTATGGTTAATGGTATCATGCTATTGAACTTTAACATTCTGCTTTCCTTTATTGCACCAAGGGTTGTAATCGAGTTGCTCCATCATTTTTATTCATCATTTCTCACTTGGGCTCTCTAGGATGTGGAAGGTGCAGAGCGTTTCATTTTAGAGGTTCAGGAAGAACAGCAATCCTCACACCCTATGTCATCTCCACAGTATACTTCAACAATTGAACATTGGGGCTAACATTACTACTGTATCCTGCCAGTGTTACTCCTTCTGCTATTCCTTTCACCTGTTCTGCGCGTTTCTCACTGTTCTCGTTGGGATTTTGGTCTTTTTTGTCAATTGGTGAGCTTTTATTGGAATTCTGTATCTGTTGTAGTTATCTGGTTTTGTGGTTGTGTGGCTTATACTAACATAACAACTTGTTGTCTTGGTGTGTTCTAGTGGGGTTGTGAGCTTCAAGGCCTCTGCCTGCCTTCCTTGCTATATGGCCCTAGTTGGGTGAGTGGGCTACTACTCACTTATTACTCAGATATAAGCCAACTTCAACTTGTTACTCCAGTGATGGACAGCCCATTGGTAAATCCTGTTCTGGCATATGTAAAAGCCTTTCGACTTAGAGGTGACTTGGATTCCCTTAAGCATGCTGCCCGTGGTAAATTTGCTACTGCTCTTCTAGCTGAGGCTAAAAGAATCCTGTGGGACAAATGTTCATTGTCTTCACTTGGTCTTCCCCTTACCAGTCGCCGTACTACAGAAAAAAGGTCTCAGGCAGCTGCTGACTTAGAGGACATCATAGCAGCATTTGCTAAACTTGATGACAACGGCAGTATTCCTATGATCTTCTGTGAGGCCAGTGACCTTGTCTTGCTCCCTCCCATTGTCACTGATCCGGTTTGTGAGATGGTCCATGAAAATAGTAGGAGTTTGAGGGGTCTGGAGAATGAGATTAAGGAACTCTCCTCTAAATTTGACAAGCTTAACGCAGTAATTAGTAAAGTAGAGGGAAGTCTCTCTCAACATTCTGCCGAGTCTTATGCAAGCGTTACTCGCTCTTCCCCTCAGATTGCTCAAGCTAGAATTTCTTCCCCTCTCAGTGGCAACTTAATGCCTACTTATGCTTCTCGCAGTCATAAACTGATTCTGTTTGGCTTACCTGAGCACAACACCCTCGCGGAACTAAAGAATGAGATTGATAAAATTTTATCGTTTCTGGTTGGATCTCATGTTCCCTTGAGTGATCTCTATCGCCTTGGTCGTAAGAAGTCAGGCACCACCACCCCTCTCTCTCGTCCAAGACCTGTGTTGTTGACCTTTACCTCACTGATGGACAGGCGTCTTGTGTTATCACGTGTGCGCAAGCTGAAAGAGTATGATACAACTGGCCTGTATTTGCGACCTGACCTCTCCATAGATGAGCGCGTTAAACGTCGTTCTGGTAACCCTTCTAGCAGTAATCCTCAACCTCCATCTTCTGATTCGGGTGATAGTCATCCTCAAACTACCCCTCTCCCCTCTGATTCTGGTACTCCTGGTGGTGCTTCTGGCACCTTAACTGCACCATGATTTCTCAACTACGTATAATTTCGTATAACTGTAGAGGTTGGCGTGGTAGTTCTCCTTATGTTTCTGATCTCCTTTCCTCATGTGATATTCTCTTGATTCAAGAGCACTGGTTGTTTCGAGAAAACTTTAATGTTCTTAATATAAGTGATCAATTTATCTATACTGCAGTTAGTGGAATGGACAGCTCCAATCTTTTAGTTGGGCGTCCTTTTGGCGGCTGCGCTATTATGTATCGCAAGTCCTTACTTGCTTGTGTCAAGTCCATTCCTACTAACTCTAAACGTTTCTGTGCGGTCAGATTGATTGACTCAAACAATTTTATCATTCTGTTGATTAATGTCTATATGCCGACTGATTATGGGACATCTGTCTCTAATGTTGAATTTATTTCATGCTTAAGTGAGATTGAGGCGTTTATTGATTCGCAGTCATTCGATTCTCTTATAATTGGCGGTGATTTTAATGTTGTTTCTCTCGCGCGTCTAATAACTCTTTATCTCTCAGTGACTTTATGTCTTCTTTAAACCTATCTGCTGTTGATTGCCTTTTTCCCTCAATTCCTTTCACTTATATGCGTGATGATGGTTCTGCAACATCTTGGGTAGATCATTTCCTATGTAGCGAACAGTTGGTGTCCTCTTTTTTCTCTGTCTCTCTTGGTGGATCTGGCTCAAACCTTTCTGATCATCATCCACTTGTTGCTGTCTTTAACTGTTCCTTGAACGTTACTCCCAATTCTGCGTCTGTGTCCTCTTCCTTTGCGTCTGCGTCCCCTTCCTCCGCGTCTCAGTCTAAACCGTCCATTGCTTGGCATCGTGCCTCTCCAGATCAAGTATCTGCTTACTGTGATCTTGTTGTTCGCTCTCTCCCTGTTCCTCCAACTGAAGCTTTATGTTGTACTAACCCTGACTGTACTAGTCATCTACATGTGCTAGAATTATACTGTGACTCTCTTTGTAACACCTTGAAAGTCTCGGCTGAACTGACTCTTCCTCTCTCTAGACAAGGTCGTGTTATTCCTGGTTGGAATAAAGCTGCATCTATGCTTAAGTCAAAGGCCAATTTCTGGCATAGAGTTTGGAAAGAAGCCGGCTGCCCCTGCTCTGGGGTACTTTTTGACATCAAACGCCGTTCACGTTCTCGTTTCAAATATGAAGTAAGACGTCTTAGGCGGCGCGAAAAACACATACGATGATCAAAGCTTGCCGAAGCCATGAGCTCTAAGGATGTTAATAGTTTTTGGTCTCAAGTAAGGAGAATAAACTCAAGCAAGTCTTCCTCTTCATCATCTGTTGTTGATTCTGTGAGTGGTGCACCGCACATTGCCAATGTTTTCTCTGCCAAACTTGAATCCCTTTTGAACTCCCGTTCAACTAGGGCCCGTGAGGAACTTCTGTCCTCTTTAGATGTTTGTGATGATGATCTTCAGTCTTTTCAGTTTTCACGAGACTGTGTTGTCTCTGCACTCTCTCATCTTAAGCCAGGCAAGCATGACGGAAGTCCTCTATCCTCCGATCATGTTATTAAGGCTTCCCCAGTGTTAGTTACAATTTTACCTCCTCTTTTTACAGCTTTTGTTCGCCATTCATACCTCCCACCCAACCTCAGGAACTGTATCCTTAAACCGATTCCCAAGCCACATAAAGATCCTACCTTATCTGATAGTTATCGACCCATTGCCCTTGCCCCAACATTGAGTAAAATCCTGGAATGGTGTATCCTTTTACAATATTCTGAATATTTTGCGACTTCCCCACTTCAGTTTGGGTTTAAGAAGCATATGTCTACCGCACTCTGTACTGGCTTAGTTAAGAACATATCAGCACACTACATGTCTCACGGCTCCTCTGTCTTTGCTTGTCTGTTAGATGCCAGCAAAGCATTTGATCTTGTTGATCATTCGTTGCTGTTTCAGCAGCTACTACAACGAAGGACTCCCAGTTTTTTAGTTCGCTTCCTCATCAGCTGGTATAGCTCTCAATCTTGTAGTGTTTCTTGGGATGGTGCCAGCTCTGATTCTTTTAATGTTTCTAACGGCGTTCGTCAGGGAGGAGTTCTGTCCCCTGTGTTGTTTACTATATACATGGATATCTTATTGAATAAGCTTAAAGAGTGTGGAGTTGGCTGTTACTGGGATGGTTTGTTTGTTGGCGCTCTCTGTTATGCTGATGATTTGATCTTGTTGGCTCCGTGTCCTTCTGCTTTACGCACTATGCTCAGTCTATGTGAGTCCTTTTCCAATTCCTATGGTCTCAAATTTAACGCTGGTAAAACTCAACTCATTCGTTTTGGTTTATCTCCTTCTGACAAGTGTACAACTGCTATCTATTTTTGTGGTGAACTTTTAGCGTTCCTCAATTCTGTCTGTCATCTAGGTCACATTCTGTCTTACAATCTCTCAGACAACGATGACATTGTTTTTAAGTCCCGGGACTTGCTTAAAAAGGCTAATCTTTTGTTCTGCAACTTTAAGTTCTGCAATCCTCACACCTTAATGTTTCTGTTTCGCTCATATTGTCTCTCCTTGTATGGATGCTCTCTGTGGCGGCTAGACTCCCCATCTATGAACCTGATTGAAGTTGCCTTCAATAAAATTTTGAGGCGTATTTGGAAACTCCCGTCTAATTCTCATACTAGAATAGTTCATAGTACTGCCCGTCTGTTGAGTCTCTTCAATGTTGTCTTTGCTCGTTCTTTATCCTTGTTATCTTCTGCTCTGTCCTGTCCTTCGTTCCCTGTTTCTTTTATCTATCGTGTTTCTTCCAACCTTGTGTATACTCCGTGTGGGTTCAACCGTCTCCGTGGACATAACTATAAGAAGACTTATTATCCTGAAGACCTTTTTTGTGCTAACATAATTAGAGATATTAGAATTAGTTGTGTGTCTAGCAGTGACTTTGAATATGTAATTTCTGTTATCTCTTCACACTAACTTAATTTACATTTTAATTTAGTTGTTTGTCTCTTACACCTATGTTGGTATGTTTTCTCAATTATAATAATAATAATAATAATAATAATAGGATTAGACATTATGGGACGAACCCATCAAGTCAACATAGGTCATCATTATTCCATAACGTTGAACTGGAAGGGTAGAAAATATAACATGTATAAGTGAACCTACCTTTATGGTAAATGGGAAGCTGAAGCAGCAGAACACAGCATGCTTACATACATGCATAGGTTTTTCATTATGGTTAGCCTTTGTCCTCAGTTGTTATGAGCCTAACTAACCCTCTAGCTCCAGAATTCTTTTCATGATGATGACAATACCAATACGTTTGGAGTCCTCAAGAAAGGGAAATATGTGCCAAAGTCTGATTTTAAGATGGACTTCATAATGATGGTTGAAGCACTGGAAAACACGGGCTACATTGTGGATGTAACTCGAGATGTAGACAACCAAAAAAGGTTGGTTAGCTACATGTACTGATGATCATGTTGGGTCATAAACTTCATGGTTATGTACTTGACACTGCATCCACACCTAAATGACAGCTGTTTCAAACAACTGTAATGATCAAAACTAAAATTTTTCTCTAAAGTGATACATTTTTGCAAAATGCAAGGTACACATCCACTTATACTGCAATTAAGGAAAATTAGGAAGCAACAGCTTACTTAACACATCCTCATTGAATTGCTTGACTTACTTTACACCTGCTGTATGCACCGTCTGTGAGTAAATGGAGTCCAGACCACATCAAAGTCAAGAGTTTTTGCTGTCTTTCTTAGTCTTGTGCTTGCATGTTTATGCTTGAACCCAGTCCTTCTCACCCCAGCGTTTGCTAGTTGCAGTACTACAAAAGTTACTAGGTACTGCAAGTGGCAAACACTGGGGTGAGTAGACCTGGATTAGGCTGGATATGAGATTAATAACTTCTGTATGCCGTTGTACAGTAGCTCAGCATCTGCGCCATGTGCGTAGATATTGGCGCTTGGGGCGGCACGCGAGGCATCATACACATGCAAAGTTTTTGTAATTATATACACATTACACAGGAGATGCTATTTCACGACCTCTTCCGATGGAACTTTGTCAATCTACTGAGCAAATCCTTTGGCAGTGGTGGCCTAATGTGCACATTTTCAGACAAAGAGATGGCCGAGTATATAAGGCACAAGAAGACCATCTTTCACAGCAATAATCCCAGCGGTATCAAGGCAGTGTCCATTATTGGTAAGCAACCATGCAGCAACATCTACGTGCTTGGGCCCAATGGAATATTTGACAACAGCGGAAACCTTATTGATGGCAATGAGTGTGGGGTGGTGTGGGTGAGCGACATTGCCAGTGGTCAAGAAGTGGCCTCTTGCAGTTTAGTCTGTGACATAGTCACACCACCATCAACTGTTGCACTTACTGAGCTGATTGAACTGATACCAAAAGTTTTCAAACACAACACAGTACCTGCTGTACTGATGCTAGGGGCAGCATGCATGACATTCCACTACAGTGACATCCTCTTGGTGAAAAAGTGCTGCCCAGTTCCACTTGCATTTGGCTCTTCAGGCACAGGGAAAACGCTCGCACTTCACTGTGCACTTGCACTGTTTGGTGCACATAACCAGCATATGTATCAGCATTGCACATTGCAGTACTACACTAGTTGTTGTTCTGAAAGTCTCATCCCATTCGGCATTGATGACCCTTCTCACTCAAAGGAGCTTGGAGAGCTTTTGCTGTCTGTTTTCAATGGCACCAAAACAGCCAATATCAGCAGAGGAAGCCACAGACCTCAATCATCACCCCTAATTGCCGCCAACTTCTCCCTACAAGACAAAGCCACAAGGTACGTGCATGCACCTAATACACAGTATGTAGCAAATTATTTGTAGTGTGCATGCATCTGCACAACACTTTAAATGCTGATTTTATCATTTATTGTGCAGGTACAACAGTCGATCTGTACTGACCCCATTTCAGGAGTCGTCACTACAACCTGAGACAAAGGAGGAACGCTGTTGCTTTCAGAGGTTATTGGACCTCTTAGAGGTCCTCTCAAGCAGTGCTGGGGCTGTAATTAGGATGGGGAGCAAGTTCCAGGAGGAGCATGAGGAAGTCATTCTGCATACCATTGAGCCCAAGGTTTCAGAAGTGCTTAGCGAAGCACCTGTTCTTCATCGGATTCACATAGCCTATGCCACCTTGTTGTACTTCACAGTTTCGGTAAGCAATTTGCCTGTTTATACATGTATTCCTTTTGACTGACCTCTATGTTATTAATTAGAGAAAGTACTAGACCATTTTTATCCAATGTTCCATGACACTAAGGATGCAGTGTGTGTCTAATACAATGTTTATTTATGCAGATACTCAAGGAAGTGCAGCATGAGTAAATGGAGGATGAGCTGTGGGAGTTCCTGGAGAAGCAAGTGCTACCATTGCTAATGACACGTATATACGACTGCCTCTGAAACCAAAGCTTCCAACACTGAATTGACTCCAACAAAAGCTGTACTCTCTGGGTACATTGAGGAGCTTTTTATGTCTCTGAAAGGAACTGCACTCAGAGAGGTATGTTGACATATGACAAAATTTGTAGGGTGGGAAAGTTGCAATATTAAGTTTGCTTGTCAATGCTGCTTTAGAAACGGAAGTTCATACTCACAAGCTCTGTTGACGGACGTCAGGTAATCTGTCTTCGTTTTGAAGACTTGCCAGATGCCTGTAGTCTGTCCTACAGCAAAACACAGTTGGTGGAAGCGATTAAGCAAATGAAAGCTGGAAAGGTTAACATTAAGCGTACCTTCTCACACGGTCCCAAGAAAGCCACTGCAATTTTTCTTGACTGTCTTCCTGAACACTTACAAGCCCAAATCAAAGGTAACTGTTCTTTTTTTCCTTCTATTGCTAATCTTCCCCCATCTCTTCACATTACACTTGTTTACCCACTCCATCTGCACTCAAATCTTGTCTTACATCTATCCTCACAACAGAGTCAATGTCAGTTACTCCACGAATGGAAGCAGAGCAAGGTCAGAAGCACCCTCAAGTAACCGAAGGTATAAAGTGTACTCACTGTGTGTTTCTGTGAGCAGGAGATGGGAATAGGACCAGATTCACTTCAAAGCGACAATGGCCTACCATCTTTGGTGGTTGATGCAGAAGGTCAGATAGCTAGTTTTGTGGCTACAACTTTGAGAGTGTGTCACCAATTAGTTGTACTAACGTACTGGACTTTGTTGTTGTTGTCATAAACAGAGGTGAACTTTGATAGTAGAAATAGGCGTCAACGCAACAAAACTTGTGTCACCTTGCGTGGGCGGATCAAAGAAGCCGCACGCACTTTAAGGAAGCAAGATCCCGCCTTGCCTGAGAACTGTGCTTTAAACGTAACAAAACATAAAACACCTACACGTACATATTAATTTTGCTTCTAGAAGCAGATTGTTGCTGGTTTAGTGTCCCCACCCAGATTCAGATAGAGTTTACGCTCAATATTCATTATACCAGGAATGAAGGGAGTTTGAAGTTCTGCAAGTAGTTAAATAGTATTAAGTAAAGACTTTGATCCCTACCAACTTTGTGATTGGAGGCATCTGCCATGCTAATACTTGATTATAATAAACAACAATCTATTTGCCACTTGTTTAATCAATGACAGTTTTGCTGTGCACATTGTCTTCAGTACTTGCTCAAAGTACGTATGAAGGGTGAAGGAATCAAAATCAAATTTAGGGTACTCTTAACATTTCTGAGTTGGAGGTGAAGCGTCTGGATATACTATGGCACAATACATGTATGTACATGTACATATGTACATTACCACAATTGCTTCCTCAGGGTCCCAGTTCACAGTCTCTATCTCCTTCTGGGCAACAATAGGGGCAGGCCTGCAGCATCAAAGAGAGTAGGTGCTAGCAACACGCAAATCAGAGAGGCCTCTGAGAGTACATTGTGAATGTCAGAACTCACAAAGTGAATGATTTTCAGTGCATACTGTATATTGCAGGGTGAGAATGGTTTACGCATTAGTATTCGGCACACATTTCAAAACTGCAAAGCTGATCACCAAGACTTTGAGTCAGGTAGAGACAAAATTTATTCTTGGACTGATACAACAAGAGTGCAACGTTTCTTAAGTGTCTGAGCATCAATTAGTGCCTCTAAGGCTCTTTAGGAGTGATGAAGGGTGGGTGGGTGGTTGGAAGGGTGGTTGTTGTAGATTGGTCAGATGCTGAAATCAAGGAATTAGGTCAAGCAGTTGGGCATGTAAACTCTGTCAAATATATGACAGTGAAATATAATTCCAATGTCAAGAGAAGAAACAGAGGCAAAAGTTTGTGCATGTAATGTGTACATGCTACCTGTGCTAACCTAGCCTTTTCCAGCATCTGTCTTGAAGCTCTTGACTTGATTTCAGGCTTCAGGAACTTGGTAAGATCATGGCATACATTCTGGATGGCATCTTGTGACCTGCAGAAGACATTGCACTATATCTGGAGCAACAGACCAAGATTTTCATTCCAAAAAGTGAAGTGAGCCTCCAAATTACAGCTAGTGCGTTATGGTAACTCTGTTGCCAGGCCTCTCTCTATTTGTGTTCACAATAATGAACTGAAACGGAGGAACAGCAAAAAATGGAGAAGGCCACAGTATGTGGGTACAGCATTCTTCAGTTCTCTTTCGCATGCAAGTAGTAGCCAAAAATGGAGAAGGCCTTTCAAACTAGTGTGTACATACCGTAAGACAGGAATTATTTTCGAGATTTTAATAACTGTGAATTGCGAGTTTATTGTGAGCACGCAAAAATTCAAATGCAAATTATGCACTAAACACATAACGGTGTGCCATGACAAAATATGAGACCAGTAGTGTGCTGCTCACTCAGGCTTGTCTAGCCTACTAACAGCTGAAACACGAAATGACATAACCATAGCAGTAGCCTTGTTCCTAAGCCTTCCTCTCTTCCATTTGTGTTATGAGTGGATATGAGTGGATATGAGGTGAACATAGAGGGGGAGGGTCCCTGACTCAAATACCTTAGGCTGGGTTTTGTAAAAGATTGTGTTTCCGGGTTTAGAAGGCAAATTGCAATTCCAATAATTGTGATTTGCATTGGCCCGTTTTTGACCACATCCACATGATAGGCAAAGCTTGCAAGAAAAGAATTGTGAGTCAGAGTGCTGCATGATAGAGCGTCATGTGAGGCTATCAGTTTGCCTAAGTATTTTCATCTGGTTTGCAGTCAGACCCTTTCCGTTTCACAGTCTGATTGCTTCCTGAATATGTCATGCAGAGCAATCAGCACTGCAGAACAGGAAGGATCTGGCTAACAAGACTAGTACAGTCTAGCAGTAGCCCTTCACTGTCACTGTCACTGAGCTGTAGTGCATAAGGCCGTGGACATTCGCCTTCGTAAAACATAATGCACTCATTTTTAAATTACGGTAAGTGGTCGCTCCAAGCAAACAAGCAAGCAAGCAAGCAAGCAAGCATACACACATGCATGCGCAGTGTAGTAATACTTGAGGCTCACTCAGGCTTGCCCCATATTATTAACATGTTTACATGCATCAACATCAACATATGAAGTGAACAGCAGAATGGCTTACTTTGCCACTGTGGACATCTCAGTCACACCATGGTACTCATATTCACACTTCACTGGGTTGAACACTTTCCTTGCTGAATCCTTCCCCTTTGAAAACCCTAAGAAGTATACCATTTGACCTAGAGAATGAGTCAAATAAGGTATGTTAGTTATGCACTGTATTGTTTATCCCTTTTACAATTACGTAGCTATTCACCGCCCCCCCCCCCCCCCCCCCCCCACTTACCTTTGCTTATGAAAGTGAGGCATTCATTCCCACTGAAGAGACCATCTGGAGAGGCAATCCGCAGGGTATGCAGCTTGGACTGTAGGTCTGGCCATTCACATGAGAGTTCAACCCGCCTCACATACCTGCCAAGAGGAACACAGGTCTGCTACTACATGAAACTTGCACTTAAAATTACAGTTCATAAACCACAACTCATCTCTGTATACCGGTAGCTAATTAACTAGGCAGACAATTCAGCACCGTGGGACAACCCTAAGCAAATTGTGCTGAGCTACTTGCTCGAGAGTTGCTTTAGTCCTGCCTTTCACAGTAATGTTTCTCAGTGGCATTTAGACACTTTTCAGACAGAGTTTTCATTATACAATGCGTGCAAGTTAAATCTAACACATTTAAATTGGAGGCCACTAATGGCCAGCATGTACATGCTCATGAGTTCACTTTGGACATGTAGTTGCATGGCTTCATGGGATAAACATCTAACCCATCTTTTGAAGCTGCACACTTTTCTGAAGCTATGGTATGGTAGTTTCAAGTTTGAGAATCACAAGAACTCTGACTGAAAATGTTAGGGGCTGTCATTGGACTGATGAGAAATATTACTTTGAGACGGCTCAACTAAGTAATTACCAGTTACTGACAACACATTGAGAATCTAATGAATAACAACAAGAATAAAAATGAAAAAGATGTAAGGCTGGCATGCCATAAAAGTATACAAACAAGGTAGGGATGAAAATGATATATAAAGCCACATCTCTATATCTTTTTCAAACAGCTGTGATATCTGTAAGGAATGCTGGCTTCTGATTAGGTTCACTATGGCTTTACTGAAGCTATTCAGAGAAATGGTAACATTGCTGGTCATGTACCACCAAAATTGGCTAAGCTGAGAAGTACCAAAGAAACTGTATTGTCAATGGTGAGATGACTCATGCATATTTGTCCTGCAAGTGATGAAAATATGGGTGGTCGTGTACAAACATCACATGTGCGATAAGGGTAGACACAAGGTAGATATGACTTAATTGGGTTGCATATGGGTATGCATGGAGACCACCCAGAACTCGTGATCATGGCAAGTGCATGCATATATATAACTATGAAAAGAGTTTGCTACAATAGCCATAAATTGCAAGGTAGATTGGGAATTCTCAGTGTAACTGATATAGCACCTGACAGGCAGAATGACAAAAATTTAGTAATTTGTTGTGTGTTGTATACAAGCTAGCATCCTTATTGACTGAGTTGTCAACGTTGACACTAGAAATCAACCCAGTTCTACGTGGGAAAGTATATACATTGCTAACTGCAATCTACCTGAAAAGAAACTGTAGTAGTCTGAGATTGCTGATGCTTGAATGTGCTTGGGGTATTCAGCATTGTCCACCCCGACGTGATTAAGTCAGGTCTACACTCTTGACACTCAGCACATGATAAAATGTAACAGGCTCTCCCCTCCTTAGCAGGGAGAGCCTACGAATGAGGCTACATCTCTACTATTTCCTGCTGAAAGTTGATACAAAGTTTTAATCAGCCAGCTGCGTCAATACTGGTGCCCAAGATGACAGCAGATAGCAGCAAGTACATTCATAAGTGCCGACTCTCCTAGTCAACCAGTATACAGCAGTGTTAGCCTTGTCTGTGAAGTGGCAATGTGATGGCTAGCTTCCACAGGTCAGTTGCATAATCACAATCCCATTTTATAGCTTTAAAATATTCTATGTAATAAACAGGCTTTCTAATGTGGGATTTACTCAGGCTCACCACGAAAAGGGTTAGACCTTACGCAATACCTCATGTACCAAATGTAAAATGGATAGTGGACGGAGATCCACATACTATGCCGTCATTTTGAGTAGCAAGGAAGACCGTGGTCTATGGAGCGTAAGTACAGCGAAGCTCACACTGCGTCAATGAGGCAAGCAGGTAAGCTTATTCACTTCGGTGAATGTTAGGTCCTGTTGAGACCTTGTGCATTCTGGGTGTAAATGTAAAATCACTTCCTGCGCTGGTGAGACAGGAGTTTTCAAACTGCTCCGCTGTACTTAAGCTCCATAGACCACGGTCATTTTTTCCACTCAAAATGGCGGTGTATGTAGTATCCGGATTTCTGTCCACTATCCGTTTCACGTTGGATTACGTGAGGTGATGAAGGCAATTGCATAAGGTTTATACTACATGATGTAATATACATACAATTCCGTTAGAAGAGGATATTCGCGAGCGAATAGTCGGAACAATCTTTGAGTGTAGACAACTTCATCATACTATTTGCAATGTCTCGGTTCCAGAGGACCTTCTTCAGGCATGCCATGCTAGACAATGATTCAAGAAATCAACCAAGACAACTGTCTGTTTTGTACAGAGTGTCATGTGTTATATGGGTCCTAACATTGCAAATAGTATGATGAAGTTGTGTGCACTCAAAAATTGTTCTGACTATTTGTATGTGAATGTCTTTGTCTAACATACCCGCACAATCTTTGGCCAAGAGATTGGTGTTCGAGAATCAGACCACCACATACATACAGCTCTGCTTGATATGATACTCACGTTGGGCTAGGAGGCGGTTGGTTCCTTCTTATCACACACACTTCCTTCTCATTGTGCCATGGGTTGTACATGAGCATCCGGGCAGTCAAAGAACACGTGGTCATGTCCTCCTCTGTGAGGGGGTACTTGGAGCAGCCAGCAATACTCACACCAGCTGGGTAGATAAATAAGTGATGGAAGTAGCAGATCCAAATCAAAACATATATATGTAAGTACGTAGTTACTCCTACACATACTCTCAACAATTTTGCTAACTTAATTGGCCACCGATCTATTATCAGTGGGTTGGGCCATTACTAGCCTTGTTGCCAGGCCACTCACAGATTTTATCTCACAGCTGTGGAGAAAACTCAGGAGAAGGCCTGGTACCAATACTACGTCACGGACCGGAAATGGTGGACTCGGTTAGTATGTAATGTGGACTCGGTTTTGTAATGATGGCAACATGCCCATGCAATATGCGGCCAGTACAGCAAGCGATCGAACAGTAAGTTTGCCGAGGCGTTTTGCTATTACAGCTACAGACTTCGCAAGTACCAAGTCGCTAACGAAGGATGTGTAGACATAAGTGGAAGGCGTTTATGCGTGTACGTCGACTGAGGAAAGCAGCAGGCTGAGGGCAAGCGCATCACTCCATGTCAAAACAAGTCTCTGCACTTGGGCCACTATCCTCAAGGACAGAGAAACAGATGGCAAGGCTACTTGTAGGTATGTACACATTATCTAAGCTGTTCAGCCCTGGCTCTGAGCCTCCTGAGGATAGTGGTCCGAGTGCCTGCATCTTGTTACAGTTCTTAGTGATAATTTCTCTTGTAAACTGTAGCACAGAGCATGGTCAACTAATCATCAAACACACAAAACAGGACAGTATGGTGTAACTGTGCAGAAGCCCCTACAATGAAGTGATCGGATTGACCCGGTTCCTCTAGATTCTACTCTTTGGCTCTTTGGATCTATTTTGAGATATCACACACAAAACATGTCAACTTGAAGATGCATAACTATCACAGCATAGTCTTCCTACATGTCTGCCAGTATGTAAAAGAAAGGTATAGAGATGCTAAAAGATGAACAATGTATTGCGGTACCCTTGATGGGCACATGCAACAATGAAGAAGCGCTGTGGTCAAATTCACAGGGTTCACTGGTTTCAAGTTACAACACTCCTCCCTCTATTCCCCCCCCCCCCCCCTCTCCCTCTTTCCCCCCCCCCCCCCCCCCCCCCTCTCCCTCTTTTCCCCCCTCTCCCTCTTTTCCCCTCCCTCTTCCCCCCTCCCCCCTCCCCCCTCCCCCCTCCCCCCTCCCCCCTCCCCCCTCCCCCCTCCCCCACCCTTAACTGAAGTTCAGTAATATGGCGCTTCGAATGCGGCAATGAGATCGAAATACGCTATGGAATAACCTTCGATTTCTACACGGGACTGCCACAGATATGGTTGATTTGTGTCTCTAGAAGCATAGCATGGAGAACCTTGATGCCAGATTTGGTGAAGGAAAATACGTATATACAAAGTTTCTTACCTTAATTATCTAATGTATATAGTGCTTCTGAAAAGTCCACTGGCACAAATTTAATGCAAAGGTAGGCATTTATTAAAGTACACTTTGATTCTATGCGGGAAATTGAGTCAAACATTGGGAGTGGGTGCTCTTTTGTGGATGGGCACTCTTTTGCAAGACTACAGTACGCACATAATTTCTTTAGTAGTTGCTAGCTATTCTCTTTCACCAAACACACCCTGGATATCCAGCACTCACATTCAATCCTCTCCAGCACACTCCTTCTGTCAAATATCTCAGTGCAGCCTGGTATGGTGACAGGATTGGTAATTTTCAACTGGGAGATAGGACACACCAGGCACAGCTTGTCATAGTCATCAAAGGACACTTCAGGAGTCATCTACAAGGGAGGGAAAAGCATAGTGCTAACTGAAGAGCAGCAATCTGATTGGTTGGTCACAAGTGTTATAAATTACTTTAACATCTCTGGTTGAAGTTATAACACTTGTGCCTCCAGGACTGTTGTATGCAGTAACCCAATGTTTGTCTTGTACAACCGCTACTGAACCAAAGTGCTTTGCATTACTGTATGCAGGAGAGCTACTAGTCACCTTTGTCAAGGTTAAACTCATCACATGGTGCCATTATCAACTCAAAGAAAGTGTTTAATTCGCTTACTCAACTATCAGTGCTTGGCTCTGTAAAGTACTCAACACTTGGTTCAGTATTGATGGTCTTGATGAGTTTGGTGATCTGTTGATGTTGAGAAAGTGCTTGACTTGCTCGACATGAGGCAGGATGTTGTCAGCTTCATTCTCTAACATTCTTTCTATAGCCCCGTTTACACTACGCGTCTAAATCGGTTTAGAAACGGCTTAGAAACAAACCGCTTCACGTGTAAACTGTCTGATATCTCCACTGACAGAGTTGTAGGCATCAGGCTTGTTACTGCAGACCGCCCAATCTGCTTTCTTTCTGTTTATTTGCCAAATCGCACGGGGTGTACTGACGACTTCAAAGAATGTATGGATTATTTGGATGCAGTGTTGGGTCGCCTTGTCTTTGACAATGATGTAATCATCATGGGTGACTTCAATGCTGACCTGGGCTTTGAAGGCGGTCCCCTCTCTTCTACCCCTACGAATGAGCAAGGACGAATACTGCTACGCTACCTACAGAGGTGGAACTACCTGTCTGTGCACCTCTATGATAAAGCTCCTGGCTTATTGCAAAGTGTGACACATTTATTGTAGTGAAGCACATAACACCCTCAGCACCATCGATCACATACTCTCTCCCCAGCATCTGTTGCCCCGCTTTTCTAACTCCTCTGTATTTGAGGAGGAACCAACAAACCTCTCAGAGCACTCACCTGTCTGCACCAACTTTGAGTGTGTCTTACAATCTCCATCTCTGTCTGCTACTTCAGTCAGTTCAACGGACAAACAGATCAAAGTTAACTGGGCTAAACTCTCCAAAGATGAGATCTATGACTGCTACACAGCATGTGTCGAGTCAAAGCTTTCCTCTCTCACTCTACCTGATCCTAGTGAACTAGTAAGTAACCCCTCACTTACAGATACCCATCTGGAATCCATTGTCAGAATTCTTCTTGCGACTGCATTTGATAGCATCCCCATCAAGAAGTTCTCCCCCCATGTTGGACACCAGAGTTAAACACTGCCCATGGGAAATCTAAGCGTGCCTACAAGGCCTGGGTTGCAGCTGGACGCCCTAGACGTAGTGACCATCCTGTAAGGAAGTGTTACAAGGAGGCAAAGGCCAACTTTAGAGCCAAACTTCGCAGGCTGCAGGCAAGTCAGAGGATGCCTTCTTTCAGAGCCTGGACCTAAATTGCCAGGACTCTGCTAAGTTATTCCAACTGATAAGAAGGCAGAACGGCACCACCTCTGAACCTACCTCTACCTTTTTCTTATGGTGGCCGCACAAACTCCAAGGGGGAGCTACCAAGCGCCTGGGCTGATTATTTTGCCAATCCTGCCACTCCAACCAGTCATGAAGCTGAATCTACCTTCCATCAGACTATCATGGCACAGTACTGCAGCCTGTTGAGGGACTCCTCTGCTGAATCTGTGACTTTTACACTTGAGGAAGTCTCGGAAGCTGTCAAATCACTTAAATCAAACAAGGCTGCTGGACCTGATGAACATGACCCAGAGCACCTCATGTACGGTGGCGAGCTGCTCCTAGAACACCTAGCTTTACTGTTCAATGCAATCATGGATGCTACCTACATTCCCTCATCCTTCCTTCATGGCCAAGTAGTACCAATCCCGAAGGAGCACAATAAGGATCTCTCACTACCTAACAACTACCGGGGCATAACTATCCTTTCCAACTTGAGCAAGGTCCTGGAGAAACTCCTCCTACTCATACCTTGATGTAAGAAAGGCTTTTGATACGGTATGCCATCAAGGCCTGCTTGTGAAACTTCACCAAAAGGGCATCAGGGGTCCAATCTGGCAGATAATTAACAAATGGTACACCTCCTCAACCAGTTCCGTTATCTGTGATAACCAACAGTCCAGGCCCTTTCCCTGTCGCCAAGGTGTTCGGCAAGGGGGTATTCTCTCTCCCTTCTTGTATTGCCTTTTTGTGGATGAGCTGCTGGACATCCTAGCCCAGTCTGGCTTTGGCGTATCAGTTGGTAATGTCTACTGTGGCTCTCCAATGTATGCTGACGACCTAGCTCTGGTTGCCAGCTCTCCTGAAGAGCTACAGGCAATGCTAGATATAGTGGCCACCTACGTATGCTGATAAATGGCAGTACCAATTGAATACTGACAAATCCTCAGTCATGGTGCTTGGTGAGTCAGCCAAAACGAGGCTGAGTGCCCGCTCGTCTAGAAAGTGGTACATTGGGCAAGAGGAGATCAGTGAAACTGATGAGCAGCACCACCTGGGGATCCTGCGTACTGTGCTCACCTCTACCATCCATAGGACCTCAGAGAGATGCACTGCAGCAAGAAGTTCTTTCTTTGTTCCGAACTCCATTGGCTCAAGGTTTGGTTGCCTTCACCCGTTGACATCTTATCGGTTGTACCAAACCTTGTGCATCCCAATCCTCCTTTATGGTGCCGAGATCTCAAAGGTTGAGCTCAATATGTTGGAGTGGGTCCATCGGAAAATCCTCCGTACTATCCCTACACGTTGCCACTCATCATCCCTTAACTCCATGCTTGGGAGTAGCAACATTGAATCAGAGATTTTCCAGCGTAAGTTGAACTTCATTAACTCTATCATCATAATTCATTGCCAAAAAAAGCTTCTCATTAAAAGGATCCAGGATCCGATGGCAAAGGGCTTAATACCTGATCTGCAAGCTATGCTCGACCACCTCAACCTGCCCAGCATCAGCATCCTCCTGGACAACCCAATTAAGCCTGCATCCTGGAAGAGGTCAATTAAGAAGCAACTTGGTGTCAGAGCTTCCCTCACATTTCTTGAAGACTGTCAGGACTGCTTTATAAGTGAGTGTGACATTAAAATTGGACGACCCCTGCCACACCGGTCTGTAACGGTTGGTGACGTTCAACGCACTCGTGCTACCAACTTCAGGATCCGCCTATTGGCTGGATGTGACGGCCTAGAAAAAGATGTGGCGAGATTCCGGAGCAGACACAATGGAATCTCTCCTGCTGACCCATTGTGTAAACTCTGTGGTGATCCTACCGAGGACGCTTCCCACTTTATCTCCTGCTGCTCGGCTCTTGAAAGAGAAGAACCCCATTCAGTGCATATAGAAGTGTTAGCATTTATTCAGTGTGGAAGTAAGTGGTTCGTATTTTAACTAGTTTGATCGTATTTTATGATTTTGCCTGTGTAAAGTTATAGTTTTACACATTATCACACTTTTGGACATTACATGTTTGTTACATATTTTAGGTGCTCCATTAATAAAAAAGCTGAAGGTAGAAAAGAAGAGCAAAGCTGAAAAGGCAATCGAAGGAGCAGTTACTTCATTTGTGAAAAAAAAAAAATGTTAGGGCAAATGATAGCTCCAAGAGAACGAGTCCCTGACAGCTACCGTACCTTCCCTCCACCCCACTCTCAAGCATTCAACTACAATTATGATAAGAATTAACTAAGGATTATTTACAGGTACATACTCAGTAACTGTATGTTAATAACAGTATACATACACTTAAGTATAGGATATGTAGTAACTGTAATATGCCAATTATCTTACAAGCTGTTTAATTATACATAACAGTAGGTCATCAGTTAAACATGCTGTCTACTGCTCGTGGAAATGTGACATGAAAGCTTTGCGTATACTTTGTCCACTGTCTGTTTGAGTTGCTGTTTGGGTGGGTGTGACAGTAGTGCTGTTGTCCTGTATACCCTCCATCCACTCTTCATTGAAGTGCTCCCCATGAATTTCACAAATATTGTGAAGAACACAACAAGCAGCTACCATCTGTGGAACGTCACACACATTAACATCAAGTCGTTTCAACAGGCATCGCCACCTTCCCTTAAAGGCGACCATATGCATGCTCCACTACCACTCTTGCACTGCTCAGTTGATAGTTAAAGTGCCGCTGTTGTCGTGTTAGTTGGCTGTTATCTGGAAATGCCTTCATTAGCCATGGGAGAAGAGGGTACGCAGGGTCTCCCAGAAGAACAAGTGGGACATCTTTGCCACCAATTCGTTCGTTCCATTGCGGGAGAAGGGTACCCTCATGTCCTTGCACATACAGGGCTGAGTTAGCAAAAACCCTGGCGTCATGTACACGACCAGGCCAACCAACATACACATTGGTGAAATGACCCAAGTGATTTACAACACCTTGCATAAGCACTGAGTGCCAGCCTTTACGATTATAGTAATCAGCCGGACATTCCTCTGGAGACACTATTGGAATGTGTGTCCCATCAACAGCACCAGCACACTGAGGGAATCCCCACTTGTGTTCACATCCTTCAACAACATCCTTAAGATTATCTCCAGATGGCATGCTGATGTACTTTGGTAACAAAATACTAACAATAGCTGTACATACATCCTTTGTTATGACACATACTGTGGATTTAGATACTCCAAATAAATGTCCAATAGTGCGATAATTTGCATTTGTTACTAAATACCATAATGTAAGTGCGACTCTTTGTTCGGTAGGTATGCACTTCCTCATTTTCGTATCTTGTCTCTCGATAACAGATCGTATTTCGTTGCATAAGTATGTAAATGTAGCATTTGACATTCTAAAATTTTCAAGCCAGTCCTGTGTTGTAAACGTCTGGCCTACTATCTGCTCCCACCAGTAACTACTTCGCTCTTTGCACCACACCGATCTTATTGGGGAGTGGATGTGAAGAACAGCTATGGATATTACAAACAAAAAGGCTACCCTTTGTCGACGTTGCTTTGTTACCAGTAAACTTCTTTCTACGCCGACAAACCTCCCTCCTCCTACGCAAAACAGCTTCATCGCTTCGCTTTCCACTTTTCTTAGCCAACAAATGCGAGTATGCACCAACAGCTTCCATTGTCGAACTTTTACTCCGTTGTTACGCATTCAAAATACCTATTACGTGCATGCTCCGATTACACAGACAATCTTACAACGTATATACGTACACTGTACCTTTCTGATCCAGCTGTCGCCCTTCTTCTTCACACATTACTCCAATTAGCGCTCATGGAATAACCAGCTTGTGGCGGTTTGTAAACCGCATCACGTTTACACTATGAATCTGATCAAGTCGGCTTAGCCTGCAGCGTGTGGACGCGGTAATGCGCATTACAAACCGGCTTCCTCCAAAGCGGATTGCGTAGTGTAAACGGGGCTTATATCTCATCCAAGCATTTAAGTGAGCATCAAGCTCAGTTAGCACAAAGAGCAAGGAGAAGGAATACACTAAAATAAAAGTTAGCTCGCCCATTTTCAATATTTGTTGACAACTGGAGCTGTTGGTAGGTAGTATGTTGCTAATGCAAGAAATGATTTCAGTGGCTGTAGTATAAACATCGCATATGTGGCAGTCCCGTGTAGAAATTATTCCGTCGCGTATTTCGATCGCATCGCTGCGTTCAAAGCACCGTATCACAGAACTTCTGTTAAGGGCGGGGCTCATATGCGCTTCATAAACTCATTAGATATTCATGCATCTACAAAGTATGTATGAGCCCCGCCCTTAACGGAAGTTCAGCGATATGGCGCTTCAAACACAGTGAAGTGATCGAAATACACGACGGAATAATCTTTGATTTCTACACTGTATGGAAGTTAGCTGGTAGCTTGAAGGCACCAGTTAACTTCCACCCAAAACCAAGTATGGAACCTGAGATACTGTGCACATTGGCAATATCTTCACTGCAATACGACAAGTTGTTATAAAAATAGTACCCAGTGTTGTCTCTCTTTCCTGACCAAGTTTTCCACTAATAGAACATTGTCAGACACAAGCCTTTTGTTCCTTGTACAACAATGTCATTCACATGTCACATTTCATCTAGCCACATCCCAGTCAATTTCCTACTGGGCATTTAAAGATACCTTACCTCAGACTGTTCAATGATCATACCGAAGAAGTAGTCACAGAATTCAAACACCTTCTTGTCTTCAACTGCCAGGGGGAGAAAATACATCATTGTATTCAATGTCATAGGCATGATCAAATCATAATTGATTGGGGTGAACTAGTGTGGTCTACAGGAAAACTTGGGCTGGTCAATTGGCCAGCCCAAGTTTTCCAACCGACTGACCACGTTCGTCCCGGTCACATGTTGCAAAGACATAACAGATCAGAAAAAAACAACAATGCACACAACATGACCAACTGTGCATGAGGGCAAGGAAAGTTGCATAGACAAGTCAAGCTGTTCAATGAATGCAGAGGGTGGCAGAGTTTTCTCTCAAGAACGACGAATAAGCCTGTCTGTTCAAAGGTAGCATTGAGATTCTTCTGCTACAGAGCCTATAGTTTCATGCATGGCCTCCCACCAATTCAGTAGCCAGTACTTATATATAGCATGCATGGTGACTTTCCCAGTCTATTAAGGTTACAAGTACAGGTTCATAAATAAAATTTGCATGTCACAAACTTGCCTGTATATCATTTCCTACAAAAAAGTATACAACAACCAGTCGCTACACAGGGCATTCAGCTATATATAGTTTGGCATAATGCTAACTTCTCTACAGTACACAGTTGAGTGACAGCAGGTGGGCGTTTGAAGGGCTTTGTTTGTGAAGCAGCTTAGCCAGTCAAACAACCAGTGCTCTGTATACCCTGCTTGCTTGAACACTATGCAATGGATTCAGTATATGAACAGGTAAACACCTTGTTTGATACATGGGGTATGAACAGTCATGCACACTCCTGCACAGATGAACAGACATATTCTTAGACATACCTATGCTGAAGCTTCTAAGGTAGTGCCTGAAAAGCTGATAGAAACCCTCTACTAGAGCCACCTGCAGAAATTTGTAGAGATAAAGGACCCATTAAGGGCTATATAACGTGTCACACTTACAACATACATGGTCTTGAAACTAACATTGTGTTTGCTACAGCCACCATACATAAATGCTCATGTCATATCTTTTTGAGTCCTGCTTACCTGAGTTATGACAAAAAGCATCAACACTTTTGTGGTCACACACACACACGCACACACGCACGCACACACGCACGCACGCACGCACACACACACACACACACACACACACACACACACACACACACACACACACACACACACACACACACACACACACACACACACACACACACACACACACACACACACACACACACACACACACACACACACACACCATCCCGACATGCAGCTTTAAAGTCTCAAGTACGTAGGTACACTGTGGAACAAACTATATCCTGTAGCTAGTGGGAAACTTTCGATCGGTGCAAATTTTTGCTATTTTCATGGACCGACATGCTTCTGCAAAAATGAAAAAAGACCCGGAGTAGAAATTGATGATGTGATTATGTTGGCCATAAGCGTGCGTCTGTTGATATGAACAAGCACCCGTATGAACAAGATGCATGGTTCTCTACAGTTCTGTCTGCCTTCTAAATGGCCACTATAGAGCAGAATCAGCCTGCTACTAGACAAAATGCGAACAAAACCGTTAATTAAGAGATGCTCTGAAGCTGTCGAAGTGAAAATCATCAATGCTGAATTCTTTTGTTCAACAAGCCAATACAGTACCATAGGCATGGAAAGGTAAGCAAGATTACATTTATGCAAAATATCCTTCAATACCATTATGTGATTTTTATTAACAGTTGCAACTGGTATTCAAATACTGCATGGTGAGTACTACTTGAATGAGTAACATATCTGCTACAGAAAGATTCTCAAAGAAAATGGCCGACATGGGCGTGAAGAAAAAGATCGGTGTGCAGTTGAAGCCAGATGAGCACTGTATTTGTGGTTTGGTCCAGCAACAGAGTGAGAAAGCCATGTTTGTTACCAGGCCAATGTTGAGGTAGGATTCTGCTCTATCCTGACTGTGGAGACATTTTCTTTTAAGGCTAGCATCATCATAATATAATGTGATGTCTATATTAATTTTTGCTTATCTGAACAAATTTACTTATCTGAACACTTCCCCTGAAGGAAGTGCTACAAATATAGCAACTAGTCCTCATACAGTTTGCACCCCCAAAGGGCTTAGCTTGTTAGCGGTTGTATGACAATGGCTGCAGTCTGAAGACGTAGATAGCGTTTGGCTCGACAGTGGTGGTCTCGAACTTAACTGGTTCACATGAAATTTGCCTACAGTTTCAGTGAGAGCCATAGGTAGCTACCATCAAGAAAGCACCAGTATTCATTCAACACAGCATACTCACCAGGAAGTTATGGGGCGTGACATTTCGGTCTCATTCTCAGGCGCTCTGAATTTGAATTTGGGTTTTGAATTCCAATCACTAGCGAGCGTTGCCGAGCAAGTAGAAAGTTGAATCATCGCAAGGTAAACAGTCAGCGAACAGCTTGAAAGAGAGCTCACTCATTCAGAATTTGAACTGCAGCTGTTGCCAGGCAGTTTTGTTGCTAGGGGGTGAAATGCACGCAGTTTTGTTGCTAAGGAGGGAAAAAATTTGATTGGCTATTGTATAAATACCTTATACAATGAAACCCTCGGGGCCTACGGGATTTAGATCCCCTTGGAAACCATAAACACCCTTGCACTTTGTGCGCGGGTGTTTATATAGGTTTCCGCAGGCATCTAAATCCCATAGACCCCTCGGTTTCATCTACGTTTATTATTGTGTATCTTTTTGACACAGACACATACTTGTCAAACACAAATACATTTCATTCCCTGGTCATTACCAACATCAATTTTATGTCACAAGTTGCAAACAGGAAGACTGCACACACATATGCTCACCCAGCACGGTAATTTGAGGTAGGAGTTCTCATAGAGAAGCTTAAGAGCATAGACCATGGGAGGGCAGGTCGTGAGTCTGCTAAGGAATGTCAAGAGGCGGGGAATATCCACATTGTTTCTCTCCTTGGAGCACTGGAGAGAGAGAGTGTGTACAAATGTGTGCGTGTGCAAAAGGGGGTGGGAAAAAAATTCACACTATAAGTATATACCTTATAGCACTAAATCTTCGAGGGTCTAAATTTTCGTGAATAGCGATTTTTGAAGATTTTTCTGAAATAATTTCGCGAATTCACTGCATGTGCATGCCGCACACGTATATACTATGGGCATGGCATACAAGCTTGGCCGGTTTATCTAACATGCACCGTACCGTCACACTGTCATCCACTCGAGCTCGCAACTGTCAGCAAAGCAATGCCTACTTTGAAGGTATCTCTTTGGAGAGAGTTCCTTGTGGATTTGGCAGCTTAGCTCAGGGATGTTGTCCATCGATGCTCTTGCAGTCAGAGCATGAAAACTGTGTCGTGTGTCAAAATTTTTCGCTGAAATATTTTCGCAAACAGTTGCAAAATTCGCGAAATTAAAGCCCCACGAAAATGAAGCGCTACACGGTATATAGCTAAACTTTCAGTGCAGATACATTCATAGCTGATCAGCAGCTCCTGTACACTACATACGCTGACACCAAAATGCACTGCAATCAACTTGTACACTCAAACCATCAATCAGGCAGGCGAATCTCTGCTGCCCTCTTGCGCTCTGTGAGCAGCCTGGCTTGTCTACACTACTGCTACTTCTCATTCAGTAGATGCTCACACTCCAGCTGCCTCTCCCAAACAGCTCTAATAACAATCTTGACTCATGTTCAAACACTCAATCACTGGTAGTGGCTACATGTACAGTGGGAGACTGAAGGTTACATAAACTCACAATGAACTTGAGGATGGAGAAGAACTTGGAGATGCCAAGATCTGTCTGAAAGACGACTGGATTGTAGGTCTTGCCTCCATATTCTGTACCTAGGCGTCCCAAGAACTCCTGGGGGTTCTTGAGCACTAGACTGAGTAGGTCCCCACTCCTTAGCTCTGTGTCAACATTCAGTCGTTCATAACCCCGCCTATAACAGTGAGGAAAAGGATGGTACTAGAGCTACACATACATATGTACTAGAATAACACACACTTATATAGTGCTACTGTAGACTGAGGAATTTTAGTTAGCAAAATTTGTCCAGTAACTTTTAATAGTGTGTTAATTATTGCTGTGGAAATAATTGACACTCAAAATTTTTGAGTCTTTTTGTTTGTATCATTAGCGATTTGATGATGATACTATGAAACAGTGGGATAAAACATACTGCAAAACATAACGCATTTATTTATTTGAATAAAACGCATGCAAATTAAATAATTTGAGTGGGCATGCATTAAGTTAGATACACCCATAAATTCCAGGAATTGAATTTCTTGCGTTAGATTAGATCATGCGTTGCAATGTATTCAAACCGGAAGATTTTTTTTTTTTGTCAAACAGAAATGCAAAGTGTTCCTGGGCTTCAGTTCTCCAGAAGTGAGATTCTTGGTGGACAGTAGCAGCTGCCAGCAGCAAAATGTCCAAAGTAGAACATTTATGGGATAGCTCTTTCTCCTGGAAAATGTTCTTGACTGCCCTTTGTTGTCACAAAATAAAGTGACTGGGACAACTGAGAGGCTTCATTCCTGGTATTGTGGATCAACCCAAAATTAACTAGGGGAATGTAGAACATTGTGGGGCGAGCTTGAGCAAGCAATGCACTACAGCATTGACTGTTATGTAGCTAAGGCTTTACCAGTGAAGTATCAGATCACAGCACACAGGCACATTCATGCATGGCATGTAAGCTAAAACGAGGTTTGTAACTCTACATGTCTACAAGTGCTCAATAGCTTAGAAAAATCGTCATGGTTGCAGAGAAGAGCTTTTCGTTGGGTAGTACCACACAACAGAGCCATTTGTCCTTCCACCACGCAGCTACTCTAATTGTTGCAGTTATAGTCTAAGTCAGAACACAGTCTGGCATGCATAGTTCTTCAAGACTTGAGGCATCTTTGAGAAATAGTAGAGGGAAGTTGCCACGCATCAGCTATGTAACAAAATCTCTGCCGCCTACTGCGTTCAGTAAGCTGTATGAGCCTTTCTACACAACTGTTAGCCCCGCCAATCTTCTTGCTCCTGCGGTGAGTTGAGAGCTCTTCTAGAAGTGCTCTGAGTATTCATGTTTGAAACAAGTAACGACAAACTCTGAAGTAAGTGAACTCTGAAGTAAAACTCTTCTTTTCAATGTTCTGTCCGTACGTGCATGCACGCGGCGCACGGATTGTTTTAAAAGAGTATGAACCTACATTTACGGAACGATGTATGACAGATATATATACACATATATATACACAATGTCATACATGAAAAATTGGCAATTCGACTCACTAGTGTGGGGCTCACTCATGCTCGCCCCAATTAACCGCTTGCCTAAGTTGGATCCACCCATAAATTCCCAGAATTGAATTTCTTGCTCTAGATTGGATCATGGGTTAGATTGGATCATGCATTTTAAATACCATAGGTGCAAAAAGACTTTTGATGGGAAAAAGGGGGTGGCTAGCCATCCTTTCCACCCCTGGATCAGCCCCTGCATGCTCAGCCTAGTAGCTGCTCTTGTGGTGTGTAGCAAGGGTGAGGGCACTCTCTTTGTGTACAAGGAGAGGAGGGTGTTGATGCACCTGTTTCTGGTATCAGAGCTGAGGAAGACACTGTCAGATGTGAGCCTGCAGCCATGCAGAGAACTATGCACTTGATTTAGGAAAGGGGGTGGATACGCATGCTGGAAGAGCCAAGCTTATCAGTTATCACAGGATTAAGCCTAGCATTAGCCATGTGCATGTCACCCTTCAGGTGACCACACCCACCTTCCCAATCTTTCTGCTCACGTAGAACACACACACCTGCTGATAATCTCACACGGTGTATCATTGTGTCAATACCTGTTGAGTGTGGCTTTATTGCAAGCTATATTTGGTGCATATCCTTTATTAGGTGCACGTTTGTCTACCACTTACATTCAAAAGCACATGTGTGGCAGTCCTGGGTAGAAATCGAACATTATTCCGAGGCTTATTTCGATTGTGTTACCGCGTTTGAAGTGCTGTGTAGATGCACAAATACCCGACACATCTACGCAGTGCGTATGAGCCCCGCCCTTAACGTAAGCTCTGCGCTTCAGCACTTCAAACGTGGTAATGCGATTGAAATACGCAATGGAATAATGTTCGATTTCTACCTGGGACTGCCACATACGCTCATTAACATGTGTTAATGTTTTTATAAGGATTAACAATGTGATTTATCAACCTTACCTGGTGAAGAGGCATATATTCGGCGTGGAAATCTTAGTGGCACTGCAGACCTTCTGATAAATAGCATCAGGGCTGTCAGCATCCACGTTGGCTTTGATGGTAATTGCACCAAAAATGGCACTTTCTACCACCAGCTCATCAGGCCCTAAGAAAAGCACCAGCTTACGTACATATAACTATATAGACATACAAAATCCTACCATTGTGTGGTAACATACTGTCAACACAATTCCTTAGCTATGTATTGGACATGAACAATCAATGAACCAGATCTCCCCCCCAAAAATAGGCCTAGATGTTATGCAAAGTCACCCACAGCGCAGGACACATTTCGGCCAATACCAGGCCTGTATGCAAATGGCATACCACACCTCATCAGAGGTTATGTGCAATTATTGTTTCAACCAGTATTAAACATGAGATGTACGTACTGCTTGTCACTGTCATTATAGTCTTGAATATAGTATGTGGAGTGATTACACACAATCCCTCTAGTACCACACAGTAGACTAAAGTAGCTTTCTACTGTGCATGCATAGGATCCACTTTTAGCAGTTATTCAATGCTTGTTTAACTACCCCTACCCGGCCTTAGGCTTTCACACATACTAAACTGGTTGTTTAGCTAGCTAAGCTTCACTAGCTCCTGCTCCCAGTACACAGACAGATCATGCATGCAGTTAGCAACAAAGAGTGACATTCTCTACTGTCTACACAACATACAATATGATATTGGGTGGCAATCCTAACGGAGAGGCCTGGAAATGGGTGAATACTGTACTACAACAAGGGTGATTAAATAGCTATTTGCTGGCCATTCTAGTATTGTAGTGATATGTATTGTGCAATTTTAGCGCAAAGCCCTCAACATTGCAATGCATCTCTGTGGTGTAACAGTGGTGCAGCACACCCTCACCGCTGTTGTGGTCCAGTGGGGGGAGACCCTGGGGGGAGGGAGAGTCAGGCTGGTCCTCTCTCCGCACAAACACATAGAACAGGTCATTGTTGGTCACACCCCACTGCTTCAGTGTACCTGCAGGTAGAGGACCAGCTGCTTACATACATACACCTAGCAGAATAGAACATAACCAACCATACACTAGTCTACAAAACTCCAATAGTATAATCACACCTCACTATGACATTATAAAGGCATTGTAGAGCCTCCTGCTGCAACAATTGCTTGAAAAACACATGGGAGGTCTGCAATCAAGCAAAGCTTATGGCAAGGACGAGAAGAAAACATAACATGCTACTACTTTGAGTACTGTAGAGTAACTGTATAGTGTTGAAGAGATGATGCGTTCACTGAGGGTAGCAATAATACACTGTTGTATGCAACGTCTAACTTACAGCTGAAGGTAAACTCATTTGGGCAGAGGGGGTACCCCTCATGGGAGAAGAGCTCGAGCACAAACCCCTCCTCCACATCTACACACATAGCAATGCTATTGTGGAGGTCTTTCATGGTGACTGTGTTTGGATCGGTGTTGATGATAAACCTCTCCTTTGTATCCATCAAGAAGAGGTCTTTGCACACAATGTAGCGTACGATGATGTGCACTGGAGGAGAAGAGAGGGCCTCATGAGGTGAGTGCAGAGAGGACAGAGGGAGACCACCACTGGGTTTGGAAGGGGAGACAGCTTGCTGCAGGGATGACTGTAGTGTGCTGCTGGTCATGTCGGGTGGTGACTGCTGCATGGCACTAACAATAGGAGATAGTGGGTTCTGCACTGTCGCTTGTGGAGGTGGAGACACTTGAGTTACGAAACTGGTCACTGAGCCTTGCCCTGACAAGGCACTCTGCAGGGTAGAACTCAAAGCACTGGAACCCACGGAAGAAAGGCTGGAGGAAGCGGAGCTTGTAACCCTGAGTTTTTCATTGATACAACGGAAAAAGCGGTTGGTTTCAATCACTGTAAGACCTGGTGGAAAACAAGACTTTAGACTAATTGTCATTATTACACCCAGTTCACAGAGCAGCTAGCAGACATCACACAAAAATAAATGTGGCCAGCTAGTAATGTCCTCCCTCACCCAGTCCTCTCATGTCTTCCTTCTCCACATCTAGGAGGTCTTCAAGACAGGTAACACCAAGCCCTTCAAGGTGTGGCACCAGGATATCCAAACGGTTGCTAAGGCGACACTGCCCTAGGAACTCCCGCACATCCTCCATAATCAAACTATGTGTGCCATAGGGGAGTAATTTGAGTGTAGCCACACACATAATTGGGGCGAGCCTGAGCGAGCCCCACATAGACGGTACAACTGGGAGATTTCATATATGTATTATTATCATTATTATCATTATCGTACGACCGTCACCCGCGCGCCGCGCTTGGTCGCACGAAGTATGTAGGGCTTCGCATTTGCGTACATGGCTTCCGTGACCGCAAGAGAATCACCCGCGCGCCGCGCTTGGTCGCATGAAGTATGTAGGGCTTCCAATAGCGCATTAGCGTACATGGCTTCCGTGACCGCAAGAGAAGAAGCCGACGTCAAGGAGGAAAAGGACACCATCCGTCAGGTGATCTTTAACAACAAAGAATTCAAGCAATAGCTGTGTGATTTCAGTGAACTGTACCCAGGTGTAGCCTCGTTCCCAGGCTCTCCCCACTAAGAGGGGGGAGGGCCCTTCTTAGCGGGGAGAGCCTGGGAACGAGGCTACCCAGGTAAGCAAGAATGGGAAGCATTTGCCACAATTGTCTCCACTACACAATCTGCCAGAGACAATGATGATGCAAATATAGACTTTTCTAGCCAGCACGACATTCAGCAACCTGGAGTAGAAACTCTCAGAGAAAATGTCATAGAAAAAATGGAAAACTTTTGTGGCTACCAACAATGGTGTTGAGATAGCAATGACACAGCCCTAATGGAAAAACTGAACCAACCAACATCCACTAACTCACTGGCAATGTGTAAAAAACTACCATTTGAAGCTCATTTGGTCGATAGAAACTCCAATGTAAGCTCTCATGCAAACAGGAAATATTATGTCATCACTTTTATATCGTTGTTAGTGTAATGTCATGTTGTTTACAACAAAAATTGATAAACCATAACGGTGATTGTGTACACAAAAAATTGCATGTTAGCCTCTTCCAAACCAATTCATTGTTTCTCACCCCTAAGCAGAAAACTAGATGTGGGTTGGCCAAGAATTGAAGACTTTCAATTACGAGGTCATTCCTGTGTGAATAATGTACAATGCTGCCTTTGTCATTTCTACACTTGGATGAGGCACAGTAAGCAAACAGCAACTTTACTTCTTACTAAACGCCACGCCAACTTCGACACAAGTGCGAAGGGGTACGCACGCGTGTGTACGAACTGCGCATGCGCAATTGTAGTCCTTGGCATACTGCTTGCTCAGGCTCGCCCCACAATGCCCTGCATTCGTCTAGTATTATGTGCTCACACAATTAATCATTTATAATGGGTGGCTAGATCCCTCTGGTTGTTGGGTACTTATTTGGACTGGTACAGCTGTCACAACTATACTAGCAGACTAACAATAGAGAGTTAAGTGCAAACCTACAGCAGATATACGTACATGTATGTGGCCATAAATTTTGGGAAGCTGTACGTAACTTGAAAAATATCCATATTTTGCAATAATTGCTCCTCCTTCCCTGCCTCACGGGAACGGGAATTTGCACAAAAAGCTGCACGGGCAGACATGATGTACTTGCATGAACTCATGGTAGTGTTCATGAGTAGAACCAGAAAGAATTGGGGAGAGATTACAGCAATCAACGTAGTCCACAGTCAGAGTGAAAAACATATTTGTAGTATTCAGTCATGACAGTAAAAGATTAACTGTGAATGCCCCTCCTCCCTGTAAAGGTGCATGACAGTATCTGGTAAACACTGGGCGGCTTCACTGTCACGATACAAAACAAAGAAGTAGACTAAGTATACAGCTACAAAACAGTTCAAGAAAATAGGATTTAGGCAATCGTTCGTCTCCACTGCAGTTCCAGGCTGCAAGCTCACAAAGTATATAACGTTGTACAGGCTCATTGCTATGTTTAGTATGACTGTTAAATAGTTCTTTCGAGCATTTGACATAGCATATAGAATAACATCAATATAGGACGTTTCACCGTCTCTTCATCCTCCTTAACTCTCTCATTTTCATTCCTATAGTTGGGCTCTTGGTCTCCATCATTCCTCACTGTCACTTCATTCTTCTTGTCTCCATTTTCGAAGCGGTGAAGAATAAGGAGACAGATGACAGCAAAGTACAGGTCTTGTGCTTACCGTACGTGAGAAAAAACCTGCAAAGGCATAGGTCCCACCAAGCTGAAGGTTATCTTCAAATCCTTCAGAACAATGAAACAGATGCTGATGAAGGTGAAAAACCCAGTACCAGCTGAAAAGAAGAAAGGGGGTTGTGTATGAAATTCCTTGTGAGGACTGTGCCCAAGTTTATGTAGGTGAGACAGGTCGGACACTGAAGAAGCGTATTTCAGAACACAAACAGGCAGTGAAGAGGTTTGATGACAAGAACGGGATTGCTGTCCACCATTTTAAACACAACCACCGCATCGCCTGGGATGAAGCCACTGTCTCACCCTTGGAGACCTCCTACTGGAGACGGAGAGTCCAAGAAGCCATCAACATCAGAACCAAGAAAGAAACGATGAACTTAGACTGCGGGCTGACACTCAGCAACACATGGCTCCCATCGCTGGAACTATGCAGAACATCTAGCTGACTCAACCTCTTCAATTTTTCACTTCACCCATCACTTCCTGTTTTATCTAATTATCAACAACACGTGTTGTACATTCCAGCTGTTCTTTCATTTTCTCAGTTGTGTAATGTGATAGCTGACGAAGGCTCACGAGCTGAAACATCCTATATTGACGTTATTCTATATGCTATGTCAAATGCTCGAAAGAACTATTTAACAGTCAAAGTAGGGTTAGTGACCCTTCAACTGGCCTGAGTATGTTTGGAAGAAAAATGAGGAGTCACTGGGCACATAGTGTGTGTTGCCACGAGACTGCTCACTAGTCTTGGTAAAAGCTGTAATCTATTCAGGACCACTGTTTCAGGAGCAGAAAGAGATTTACTGTCCTTACACTGAGTCACAGCAACTAATGCAGCCTTTGCACCCATTGCATCAGTACATATTTCCATGTATAAAATCTCTCACATTAAAGTTTGGGAGATGCTGACTTCACTGCAGGAACATCTTGCGGCTATCTGTCTAGTATCTGTAGGGCTTGAATTATGGCATAGTTCACTGATATGTGCTCGTTTCTGATACTAATTCCAGAGAGTGTTGACTGCTGTCTCACAGGACCAAAAGGTAGGTAACATTTGAAGGCAACTCAGCCCGTTGTTGTGCTCCTTAGTTCATGAACAAGATCACCGTGAGCCCCGAGTTATCCCTGGGGAAGTTTGTGAACAAGGCCTCTACGAGCCCCAAGTCATCTTGTCTCTACCATGCAGCATTTTGCATGAATTCCTGTTTCCTGCTTTCCAATTGCAGACCTTTCGCATTGTGCATGAGACACACGCATTTGTGGGTCCTCTCATGGTCACACGCATGGATATACAAATCTCATGCAACTTTGACCACAGATAATAGAGCTTTATTATCTATGCTTTGATAGACAATTTAGTTCTGTCTGCAGCTCAATGCTTCTCACTAGTTTGTTCACGCAAGCCTGCAAAACCAGACACGCCCCTCATTAAAAGCATACTTTCATTCCCAGCCCTTCTGGGAACCAGGCTAAGGTGTGGTTCGTCTTCTCTAGACAGTCTTACTATAAAGAGTCTCATGCAATTGAGACTGCTGACCTTGAGGTCTGCAGTTGCCCCTTTATGTTTACACCAGACTACTACTACAATCCATTTAAACTGCTCATGTGAATGTTTCTGCGTCAACGTTTTATATAATACTGACGGATCCTTACTGTTAACAGGTGTAGTATATGGTCAAGACAACTCGGTGCGGTTAACAGCCTCAGGACTTCCCGCAATAATGCCTGTAAAAGGAAGAAGCAATATCACAGACTTAACTAGATGGCAGTACACTCGAAACTCACTAGCCTCGCATTTGGTGCAAAACCAGCACACTTCCACAAAGTCACATGGCCTCGAATAACACACCACCTGCGCATATGCGCATGTGCAAGTGGGTGGAGTGAATGCACACCGTACCGGATGTGAATTTCTATCTGACGCACCCTATTCGTCTCTGATTCGTCTCTGCACCGAAGTTCATGAAACGAACTGCGCATGCGTGAGTGGGTGGAGTTGTACCCACGAACCCCACAATATCTTCAACAGACTTCATACCGTCATCAAGCAAGGTGAGCTATAGCTACTAATAGCAAAGTTCAAGTTTGTCACTGTGACTGAACTAGTGCTGTGGTTGACAAAAGCAATTGGTTGGTCAACCACTATGTTATTTTTTTAATGTGCGAAGGTGTGGTTTCTCAGAAACCACACCTTCTATGGTCACAGGTAAAGACAAACGTCTTAAGGTGGCACAGTACCCTGGATTTTTAAGGTCAACAAACCTGGAATCCAAGCTGATAGACTTCTTTGTCTTGTTAAAATTTTAGCGCACAGTCCGTTTTGAGAGTCTCAAACCGTTCACGGTCCGTAAAATTGGGGATTTTCCCCGTTTCCTGTCGGCATTGCCATCCAATAATCAGTTTATAATTAAGTTAGTTAAGATGTGGCCTGGCGGCACCCTTCATGTGGTGGTCGGAACTTTGAAAATAAGCTTAGATCGACTTAAAAAAAAAAAAAAAAAAAAAAAAAAAAAAAAGGAGTTTGGTAGAGTGCTGTAGTGTTAGTAGCTGTGAGTAGTGCGTAATGTCTGCTTGTGAAAGCAAGCTTGCGTCTAGAAGAAGCAGAAAGGCCACAGTGGCCAAGACTGTGTTTGTTGAGTAGGCCCAGGTCTCGCGGCCGTATGCCTAGCCTAGTTGGTGACCGTGGCCAGGTGCTTCAAGTGCTGGGATGGGCTTTAACTAGAATACGCAATTTATCGTTGGTGCTACAGTCTGACAGCCAAGGGAGCTGAATGGTGGCTGTGTGTGGAACAGAGCCGTGAGTTGTTTAGCGACATAAGGGAGAGAGGTGGGGCTAGTAATGCTTGCTTCCACTCGTGAATGAGCCCCTCCTGTAGACAAGCTGTGAATTTTTTAAAATGTGCATTCATTTTGGTGCAGTCAAAGTTGTCCATTCCAAGAGTAGTGACAAACATGAGTCTAGCCTGACTTTGAGAGTAGCTTTGAACAAAAGCTGGCATAGATTGTTTTGAGATACATTGGTGGTTGGGACGCTACCTACAGTGAGCGTGTAGATGCGTCCATCGAGTGGCAATTTTGGGTTCATGAATATATTAATGAGCTACTAAAACCCTTTTTAAAATTAGGCAAAGCAAGGTTGCCCTAAAGCAAACCCTAATCCTGGAACTAGGAGTAACCCTGGTCCTGACTGTAACCCAGGTTTATGTTTTCGTTAACCTCTGCCGAGTGACGACCGTGCCACCTTAAAAGTTCTACCATTTGGATACTTGACAGCCCGAGAGCTTGAGTGTTCAACCTTGAAAGTAGCCAATCTTCACTGTCTCCATGCAGTATTTGTATATATTTCTATCCAATTACGGTGGAATAAGACCTGAAAATGTCATCACATGCGATTATTTCATGTATCATTAGGTAGACAGATGGTAGGCACACGGAAGGCTCTGCTCGACGAACAATCTTGAGATTCTTCCGGCTTCTAAATCCTATTTCTGTTTGAAGTGTAAACGTTTGCAAGGCAGTGTCATGCTTCTACTTTGGTACACTCTGCAGAACTGATCAACACAACCCCAAGTATATACATGTATAAATTGTAATGATCAAGTACTGCCCCTTGTGTGACTGCATTCTGTCTACCTGATGTTACATGATATCACTGCATGTGATGAGATCTCCCACGCCTTCTCCCACTGTATATGCAGGTGCACTGTGGCTGTGTTTGAAGTTTGTATACATGTCCAGGCTGGGAGATTTTACCACATGAGAGACAGCAATGTCTTCCTATAGGAAGGGGAGGGGTGTGGAGAATCCTTGTACCTTCCTCATGGGGAAAATCTCCAAGGCCATGCACCCTCAAAGTGATCAAAAGATAATGGAAAATTAAAGCTAATGACAAGAACATTGTCCCTTACTCCCAAAGTCATTGTTTGATGTTGAAGATGTGAACACAGGTGACTGAAGAGAGACTGAATGGTGGTGAATCAACTGCAGAGCCATTTTATGCAAAAACTGCAACCAAGGACATTTTCTGATTTTCAAAGTCAGACAAGGATGCCATTTATTTGCCATAGTGGATTAGCCTTGTCCCTGGCACAAAATGGGGAAGAATATGGTCAAACTGCAACCATCAAGTCACTGCCACAGCAGAATGTTCCATTGACCAATTGTGCTTTTTGTAGATGCTGCTCATTCACATTGACATGATAGCAAAGACAGGTTTAGCCGTGCAGCACAATAATTGTATTTCTCCGTGACGACTCATCAGTTGTAGTGTGACAAGACTACCGTATGGCGAGGAATTTTCGCGGGACAAAATTTTCGCGGATTTGCCTCAGACCGCGAAAATTTTAACCGCGAAATTTTGTGATCGTCGTGCTTAGTATGGAGCATTACTACAGTTAAAGCAAGTTAACATAGGGGGCGCCCGCGCGCAGGCCGGCCATGCACCTCACTGCGGTGCGCATACGTAAAGTTAATACGCATGCGCGAAGTTACCTTGGTTGCATTTCTTTTCTGCAAGACAGCTGCGCAGCGGAACCACAGTTATTGCGGTGGCTAAAAGTCCCTCCCACCCTTCCCTGAAAACAAATTTTACAATCACTGAAAGTGGCAGGGACATGCGACGTGTCCGTTGGGGAGATCTTTGATGTTCCTAACCCTTCAACGAGACCTTGGGCAGTAGAGGGTTGAGGTTACGGTGCTAAGCTCCGCAATGGCCTCCAAAACATCTTATCCGTTGTGTTTGAAGGACATTATTAATCACAATACTGGATGAAAATATTTTAATGAACAGGCCAGCATGCTGGTGCCCCCTGCTGCTCATTCACCAAACCTTTTCATGGTAATGTTTACTATTGTAATAGTCATTAACTACAGTTAAAGCAGTTAATGAAAAGCACCACACTATGTTAACTAGAAATAAACCGCCATCTTGGTGTACAACTTGTACAGTATGTTATTGGCAGTATATGCGATATGGATTAAAAAAAACTACAGGTAAGCGTTTATATAGCTGTTTTAACTTATGTAGCAACGGTATTTTGTCCGATTCAACACATATTAGAAGCTTTATAAGTATAGCACTCATTTCGCGAAGATCACCATAGAAGCTCCTATCTCGTTGTACACCAAAATGGCGGCTGTTTTCTGTTTTCCTTCGTAATCTCGAAGGTAATGACGTCACATGCAAACGCTCTAGTCTCGCAAGCCACACCCTTCGCAGAGAGAGGATCAGGAAGAGTCTGGTGCGATCTTCGAAGAGCGCGGATCTGATTGGTCACATCAAGTTTCTGTCGTGGCGACAACTCGATGGTTGCAGCGTGACCAGACCCTTCCTCTCTCTGCGAAGGGTGTGGCTTGCGAGAATGGGATTGCTGTTGGCGTCTCTGGACATGAGTGACAGAACCAGTAGATATAGATATGGCGATTGCGTAGATCACCATATGAACCTTGAACGATATCGCCTTCCGAACGACGCGATATAGACCGCCTTCCAAATGATATAGACCGCCTTCCGAACGATATAAACCGCCTTCCAAATGGTGGAGACCGTCTTCCGAATGACATTGACCGTTCGCGTTGCGTGTGAGACATCGCCTTCGTATTGTCTATACCGTATCGAGCAATTTTGGGCACTAATTAAAGCTTATTATACGGAACTACGATCACGCGATGAAGACGCTAGGGAATGCTGTTGGCGTCTCTGGACATGAGTGACAGAACCAGTAGATGTAGATATGGCGATTGCGTAGATCGCCATATGATCCTTGAACGATATCGCCTTCCGAACGACGCGATATAGACCGCCTTCCAAACGATATAGACCGCCTTCCGAACGATATAAACCGCCTTCCGAATGGTGGAGACCGCCTTCCGAATGGCATTGACCGTTCGTGTTGCGTGTGAGACATCGCCTTCGTATTGTCTATACCGTATCGAGCAATTTTGGTACTAATAATGCTCCATAGCTTTGTGCTTTGTGATCGTCAAACCGCGAAATCTATGCCAGCGGCCAATTCGCGAAAATTTTGTCCCGCGAAAATTTCTCGCCATACGGTATTCCTCTCTTTGTGAAGGGTATGGCTGCAAGATTATGTACTAGTCTGTTGCATAATGTAATAGGAATAGCTAATACAACTTCATGATAAGTATTGTGAAGAGCATTCACGGTCAGAGATACAACTATATTGCCGGCATTTTTGGACGGCTCTACCACAAGCATGGAAACTCCCCTCCAGCACCGGCAGCTAAGCGGCCACCGCGCTACAACTGTGCCCCCCCCCCCCCCCCCCCCCCCCCCCCCCACCCCCAAATTCGAAGTGCTTCCGGCGCCTGTGCCCGGGAGTCAGTGAGCCCTAGGGGCCAGTGACTTCCCATGCACTACAGCTGAATTTCTATACTTTATAACACAAAACATATGAAAAGAAAATACAACAATGTAAAGTACAACTGAAAGTAGCTACCTGTATTGTTTGTGAAATAAACATGCAGCACTCTATTTGCAGTGCATACAATACCAAGTTTCTGGTACTTGTAGTTTTACACACTTAAATTAAGTGGAACCAACGGTTACAGTGGTCACACACACTCAATCATGTTTGAATCATATGAGTCTGGCAGTTGACACTCACAGTGAATGTGCACAAAATAGGTGTTTCTGTTTACTGCACCTGAGGTTTGTAGAAATGCAGAAAGCTGTTTATGCTCGAAGCATTCCACCAGATGCTGTCGCATGTCGACCTGACTGAATTAATGTAAGCCCACGAAGGTCATCACATACAGCTGAGTGGTATGCTGCTGCTATGCTAAAGAGACCACAAGAGTGTCACTATTCCTTTTGTTACAAGCCGTACATGGGAACAATGTCTGTCACAACCTCTACAGCTGTAGCAAATTCTCAGATGGTAGATTCCACTCTTTTGTTGAGGGCGAGTAGAAAACTTGTAAGTGAAGAGACCAGTTGCTTGTCTCCACCAAGGCATTGTTGTTTTAGCAAATTGGTTACTACAATTGCGTGACTATCCTTTCTATGCTAATTCAAAGAATGTAGTGCTTGTAAAACATTTTGTGGGAGGCTAGTGAAGTATCATTTCCCAATGCATGAATTCTTTCAGCACTGCATTCATAACATTTTCATAGTAAGGATAGTCACACAACTGTAGTAACCCAATACATTGCTAACATAACAACTTCGTTTTTGCAGTGATACACTGTCAGTCTACTACATAATTATATATAGTAGACTGACAGTTGCTTTGCTGTACGTTCTAGTTTGATACACACATGGAAAGAGAAATGTTTTCAACTTGGAGAGACTGAACAGGTGAAGTAAATCTTATTGACCTATAGCCATTACTACAGGTGGTGGAGTTGATATGACTTCTGCTGGTTTGATCGAAAGAGAGTTGCTGATGGTTTGTAGACTAATGAAGAGGAAACTCTTGTACTGGACAAAGTACTTTCTTGGAAACTAGATTTTTTTTACAAAGGTGACCAAGGCAAGAGTTATATGAGCATCTGGTCTTTCAGAACTGAAGTTGTTTATTGAACAACTTCCAAGTCACTCAAGTTGATGGTCGATAATGAGTCCTGTGTTCAAGGCATCGGTAGGAGTTTCAACTGCACGAATAATGTGCACATTTTGTGTTGATGTGCGTATGTCACACCAAAGGTGTCCAAACTGGATGCTGGAGAAAAGTATAAAAAAGAAGGCTACCAATGAATTTATCTCACTATTTCCATGCAGCACTGGCATTGACGAAGATAAGAACTTTGATGTCCATGTATGCACAGCCCATTTAGCTTGGAGTGGATGCTAAAGGTAGGATAGCGTGTTTTCATCCAGGATGGAGCTTTGTTTCAAATTGAGTGGTTCTGTGAGCATTGTGAGACATTTCATGATAGGGAACATTCTCTAAGAAGGACGTCCAGTATGGGAAGTAGTCATCAGTGAAACATTTGTCAGCAAAACAATCTTTCAAGCAGACATTTCCTATGAAGGACTTGCAGTCAGGTATTTCTGACCTTGTCAAAGCAAAAAATCATGTTGGCACACTTCAACCAATGTGGGAGTGGTAGCATGAAGTGTTGTTGCAGGACTATCATCCTTTTGAAGAGCAACGTTCCTTGCATCTGGAAACTGTGAGAATAACGTGAAGGTGTTGGGCAAGAGCATGGTCGAGTATAGGTTTGGACACCAAAGCATGACTGAACCACTTATACAAGGACCAAAGCACTCTTGCACATCCAGCATGCCATTATAGGTATACATGCCATAAAGCAAGTCTTCTTGTAGGTGCCTGCCAAAGGTGCAATTAAAATCCTCATCATCGTAAGCACTGGCGATTTAAGGTGGCACGGTACCCTGTATTTTCAAGGTCAACAAACCTGGAGTCCAAGTTGATAGTCTTCTTTGTCTTGTTAAAATTTTAGCGCACATTCCGTTTTGGGAGTCTCAAACCGTTCACGGTCCGTAAAATTGGGGATTTTCCCCATTTCCTGTCGGCATTGCCATCCAATAATCAGTTTATAATTAAGTTAGTTAAGATGTGGCCTGGCGGCACCCTTCATGTGGTGCTCGGAACTTTGAAGATAAGCTTAGATCGACTTAAAAAAAAAAAAAAAAAAAAAAAAGAGAAGGAGTTTAGTAGAGTGCTGTAGTGTCAGTAGCTGTGAGTAGTGCGTGATGCCTGCTTGTGAAAGCAAGCTTGTGTCTAGAAGCAGCAGAAAGGCCACAGTGGCCAAGACTGTATTTGTTGAGTAGGCCCAGGTCTCGCGGCCGTATGCCTAGTCTAGTTGGTGACCGTGGCCAGGTGCTTCGAGTGCTGGGCTGGGCTTTAACTAGAATACGCAATTTATCGTTTGTGCTACAGTCTGACAGACAAGGGAGCTGAACGGTGGCTGTGTGTGGAACAGAGCCGTGAGTTGTTTAGCGACATAAGGGGGAGAGGTGGGGCTAGTAATGCTTGCTTCCACTCGTGAATGAGCCCCTCCCGTAGACAAGCTGTGAATTTTTCGAAATGTGCATTCATTTTGGTGCAGTCAAAGTTGTCCATTCCAAGAGTAGTGACAAACATGAGTCTAGCCTGACTTTGAGAGTAGCTTTGAACAAAGCTGGCATAGATTGATTTGAGATACATTGGTGGTTGGGACGCTACCTACAGTGAGCGTGTAGATGCGTCCATCGAGTGGCAATTTTGGGTTCATGAATATATTAATGAGCTACTAAAACCCTTTTTAAAATTAGGCAAAGCAAGATTGCCCTAAACCAAACCCTAACCCTGAAACTAGGAGTAACCCTGGTCCTGACTGTAACCCAAGTTTATGTTTTCGTTAACCTCCGCCGAGGGACGACCGTGCCACCTAGCCCTAACCCTAGTTTGCCTTAACCCTAAAATCCCTAACCCTAATCTCATTAACCCGAACCCCCCTAACCCTAATTGAGCCTATGAATCTAATTAAAGCCCGACAGAGCTCTATAATCTGGGGTGTTTCTGTCCACCTCATGAATATTAATGAGTTGGCTTTAACTAGACCTCAGCATTACCCATGAACAACCCTGGGTTCAGTCAACTGTCCAATGGGAGGGTTAGAGTATGTTGACTCTCATGAACCTCATTATTGAACTTCTGTTGAAGCATTGGCAGCTTGGCTTGGTGTTGAAAGGAATGGGTAAATGATGCTGAATATTCATGAGTATGACCTAAGCCTTTCGTGGACCCAAACCCGAACAGAACAGGGCTATGAATCTCATTAACCCTCTGTGGATACTTGTGGATGTTGTTAATGTCCGAATTGAGATCAATGAATCTCATTAAAGGCGTGTAATTCCGGGTGGAAGTCAGGCAATCTCTCCCCTCATGCATATTAATAGGTTGAATTTAGCTAGCTCTGTGTGGCACCCCTAGGCAACATTCCGTTCATTGGTCCTCAAGAATATGATTAGTGGTGTCGTGTTGTTCTGTGGTAGCACTGGATTGGGTTGACTTGACAAATGTGACATGTTGAATAAGTTATGTGTAGCATCTTAAGGTGGCACGGTACCCTGTATTTTCAAGGTCAACAAACCTGGAGTCCAAGTTGATAGTCTTCTTTGTCTTGTTAAAATTTTAGCGCACATTCCGTTTTGGGAGTCTCAAACCGTTCACGGTCCGTAAAATTGGGGATTTTCCCCATTTCCTGTCGGCATTGCCATCCAATAATCAGTTTATAATTAAGTTAGTTAAGATGTGGCCTGGCGGCACCCTTCATGTGGTGCTCGGAACTTTGAAGATAAGCTTAGATCGACTTAAAAAAAAAAAAAAAAAAAAAAGAGAAGGAGTTTAGTAGAGTGCTGTAGTGTCAGTAGCTGTGAGTAGTGCGTGATGCCTGCTTGTGAAAGCAAGCTTGTGTCTAGAAGCAGCAGAAAGGCCACAGTGGCCAAGACTGTATTTGTTGAGTAGGCCCAGGTCTCGCGGCCGTATGCCTAGTCTAGTTGGTGACCGTGGCCAGGTGCTTCGAGTGCTGGGCTGGGCTTTAACTAGAATACGCAATTTATCGTTTGTGCTACAGTCTGACAGACAAGGGAGCTGAACGGTGGCTGTGTGTGGAACAGAGCCGTGAGTTGTTTAGCGACATAAGGGGGAGAGGTGGGGCTAGTAATGCTTGCTTCCACTCGTGAATGAGCCCCTCCCGTAGACAAGCTGTGAATTTTTCAAAATGTGCATTCATTTTGGTGCAGTCAAAGTTGTCCATTCCAAGAGTAGTGACAAACATGAGTCTAGCCTGACTTTGAGAGTAGCTTTGAACAAAGCTGGCATAGATTGATTTGAGATACATTGGTGGTTGGGACGCTACCTACAGTGAGCGTGTAGATGCGTCCATCGAGTGGCAATTTTGGGTTCATGAATATATTAATGAGCTACTAAAACCCTTTTTAAAATTAGGCAAAGCAAGATTGCCCTAAACCAAACCCTAACCCTGAAACTAGGAGTAACCCTGGTCCTGACTGTAACCCAAGTTTATGTTTTCGTTAACCTCCGCCGAGGGACGACCGTGCCACCTTAAGGGCAGCGAGAGTGTCCCAAGTCGGAAGTCGCTAAGTTGACCCAACTCCATGTGGTGACGTCAGAGGTTCAAAGGTTAATTTGCACTGGCGCATTACACATGCGCTCAACTGCATGCTGCAGAAAGCGGTACTTAGTGCGGTGGTTGTCTGTTGTGGCTTGTTGGCTAAATGGTTAAGGGTTAGGGTTAGGGTTAGGGTTAGGGTTAGGGTTAGGGCTGGGGCCAGGGAATGCACTAGGTGTACTTTTTTTTTCCCTCTGGTTTATAAGTGTGGTGAACACTTCTGTCTTCGTTGGTTCGGTATACAGTCTCCGTAAGTGCGCGCGACGGGTTACTTAAGCCAGGGTGAGCTTGAATGACGACAGTTAGCCAGGAATGACAGCCGGAGCGTATAGCAGTTGTGTTTTGGCGACGACATTCGGGATAGGCGCTGGAGCGTAGCACCTACTCAGTAAGTGACAAGGCTAACAGTTGTGTACAGAGGCGGAGACAGCTACCAAGAAGTGGGGGGGGGGGCTCATGTTCTAAATGTTAAGCTGTGGGGGTGTGGAAACGAGATGATATTGTATTTCTCTGTACAACTAGTAGAAAAATTGGGGGGGCTGAGCCCCCCCAATCTGAAAAGTGGGAGGGCCTAAGCCCCCCTGCCCCCCCTATATCTCCGCCCCTGGTGTAGAAAGGGTCATGCAGCTTACCGACTAGGCGACTTCCCTCTACTATTTCTCAAAGATGCCTCAAGTCTTGAAGGACTATGCATGCCAGACTGTGTTCTGACTTAGCCTATAACTGCAACAACCAGAGTAGCTGCGTGCTGGTAGGACAAACGGTTCTGTTGTGTGGTACTACCCCATGAAAAACTCTTCTCTGCAACCATGACAATTTTTCTAAGCTATTGAGCATTTTTGTAGACAGTAGAGTTACAAACCTCGTTTTAGCTACATGCCATGCATGAATGGCCTGTGTGCTGTGATCTGATACTTCACTGGTAAAGCCTTAGCTATAACATGTACAGTCAGTGCTGTAGTGCATTGCTTGCTCACGCTCGCCCCACAATGTTCTACATTCCCCTGGTATTATGTATCGTATACGTCGTACGTCCAGTGCACGCGCGTACGCGCGCCGCATACGGACACTAAGCGTGTGATCTAATTGGGAACACGTGCGCACACTTTTATAGTCAGATTTTATAGTTGTTTTGCTGCTTGTAGTTTACGCCAAAGGACGCACGTAAATACGTGCGTAAATAAATCGCTATTTCAGGCGCTCGAGAGGACGAGAGCTCCACCTGCTGTTCTTCCAGCCATAGTACTTTCTTTCATGGAAATTCGATGTCAGCTAGCTACATCTTAGCAAATGCATAATTATATGGACAGCCAAAAATTGGACTCTGCAAGCCATGTAGCTACTACGGGTCTGCTTCTGTCCAAAAATGGCCTCAGAAGCAACCTCAGAGCTTAAAAATTTCCTGGGGGAGCATACCCCCAGACCCGCCTAGTCTTGCATGCTTACATTCACATCAGACACCCATGTAACCCCCCTCCAGAAAACCCTGGCTACGGGCCTGCATATATATAGGGAAAGCATACACTTTTGCCTCAGAGACATGTTCCTATAATTCAATGCCTATGAATCTCATTTACATTTCCTTGGGTTTCACTGCATGGAGGAGTACCCTGTTATAATTTCACATCTAACGTACCGAGGAGTACCCTCTTATAACTTCATAAAAGTTTTAGGCAAGAACAACCTTATACGGGGAAAGTATTAGCTACGCCCTTTGCCTCAAAGGAAAATCATTAATGAATTGATTTTGAATGGTCCTATCTAATCATTGGACTGGACTGATGGACTGGATTACTAGATCAACATTTAAGCTGAATTTGCTCATATCACCTGACCTCTAGCAACAGTGGACAGGTCACAAGTTTGTACCAGCAGGTACAATGGCCTATTATACAATGTCAGCTGTAACCATCATGGTTGCCCCACTCAAGAAAGGAGGTTTTTCAGGCGTGCTCTGCACAACATTCACTACCTCTAAGATACAAACACATGCTGAAAGAGTCCACTGGTTAAGTTTTCTAGTAGTTTTGAAGTGGCTGCACTTATCTAGAAATGGTGAGGCCATGGCCAGTTCCTGCATAATAAGGGGTGTAGGGTATGTCCCCTTCTCCCCCCCCCCCCCCCCCCCCCACCCCCCATCCCAACCTTTCCAGGGAAATATTTCCAGAGTGTGTATTCTAAGTCCAAACTCCTTATCATCCTTAATTGGTCTCTAACCCCCCCTGAACCCCAGTCACACCACAAATCTAGTACTCCTCCCTCATGACCAGCCATCACTTTGTCCCCATTGCGATTGAGACGTCTGGGGTATTTGGCTCAGAGGCCATCACTTTTTTCAAAGAGCTCGGCCATTGGACTAAATTTGAATCTGGAGACCCTCGTTCCTTCCATTTTCTAATACAAAGAGCTGCTGTGGCAATCCAGCGAGGGAACACTGCTGCAGCAGTTCTTGGAACCCTCCCTTGACTGTATAAAGTAACCATTATTATTGTTTTGTACTTTCTCTATGAATATAAATATATATAAAATTGATGTAGGTAATCGACTTTTGTATATGCACATAAACCCCTAATGGGTTCATGCATTGCTGATTATTGATGATCGACCTGCTATATAACCGTTATTCTAGGAGAATTCTACAAGCATATCCAAGGATGAGGTACAGAACACTAGTCTTGGTGCCACTTTTCGTTCCAAAGTGAGATTGTCACAGGCCGCACTTCAAGGTCATGATTATAACAGATTAAGGAACATTCAGGTTTCAATGCACCAACTTGCACTGCACCACACTGCTTGAATCAAACTCCAACCCAAATTCTGCAGTTTAAGAATATTTTACAGACAAAGAATTCTAACATGTGGAAATGCAATATGCATTACAATAACTGTAATATTAATTCTTCCACAAAGAAAATATAACAAGTCTATGTTATTACATCTTCTCTATGTAGTTGTTGGGAAAGAGCCCCTCCTTTCCTCTCAAACGACCTTTCCACCACCCTGATGGATCTGTAATGCACAATCATAGGTGAATGCAGTCAGTAAGGACATGGGATATGCACTCACTTAAAGAAAGGTGAATTTGTTCCCTGAACACAGACACATTACCGGAGAAAGTAAAGTTGCTCAGGAGATACTCTATTATGAAAGTACCATAAATTTAGTGTTCAAACTTTTGTGGTATTAAAATGTCATTTTTTTAACCAGTCAAACACCATGTTCGATTGTTCCCCGTGAAGGAGAACCAACTGGGATAGGTATTGCTAGCTATGCTGCTGTGATTATCATAAAGAAAAGTGAGTAGACAATGAGCAGACATTGTCCTAATAAAGTGTGGCATTTCTGGTTTGCCATTTCTGAGGTGTACCATCCATTGCTGTGCAGTTAGCAGAATGAGGATGATTTCCTACCAACAAGGAAGACTCAAGCTTCCATGGCCATGGTGTTCTTTCCTCTTACGCATAATGCACATTACATTAAGCAAGAGCATAATTTAGTAATGTCTGTGTTACAGTTTCATGGTTGGCATCAGCCACAAAGCATTTTCTTTATCAGCTGTATAACCATGCTGAATGTGAGGTTGTGAATGATTTTCCTCTCATGAAAATGTAAACATTGACCTTCTGAGTTCCAACATCATGGTAATGAATTGTTTAAGCAGTGATCAGTTGATCAGTAGTACCTTACATACCATGCAGGTTTACATACCTACTGGTTGGTGCAAGCTAAGCCTATATGGGTTTGCCATTTGTTCTAAGTAGCTTTTACCTTCTTTAACGATTTCAATGACATCTCCTTCTCTGAAAGAGAGTTCGTCAATATCTGCAGCATCATAATCATAGAGAGCCTTGCAATGTGGCAGTGAGGGCTTTGGAGCAGGAGGGGGCTTGCGGGCCTTGGGAGGTGGACGTGTACTGCAGAAAGGACGTAGTTATAGAGGTCAACTTTCAGTACCATTATGGGTAATACAGTGATTATCCAAACACTGAGTAGCCTACATACCCTAGACTCTGGTTAATAAGCGCATGCACTTATAAGCGTAAGTGGTAGCAAATATGCGCCTAATAGAGAATATGCGCTAAATAAGGGATGCAATAAAAGCCACGCACTACAGGCACCATGACTGTAATATGCAGTGCTATGATGCAGTACCTGGCGAATATTGACATAAAATCTGAAGACTCCATTCTCCTGAAGGAGACCGTGATTTGCAGTCATTGTGTATTCAAGGAGATATGCAGGGCTTCACGTGTCGTACGGGAGAAATTTTACTAGTACCGGCGTACCGTGAGTAGTAATCTCGTAAGCCGCGAAGGATTTTGCTTGCAAGCTTTGTGTTAGCCAGAGGCGATTTTGTATATCTCTGCTTTGGATGACTTTAGGATGACCATCGAGTGTACTGTGTTCTTGATGGCTGGGTTTTCACTCAGTCTCTTGCCACCATCGTGTACTTTATTTAACGCACACAAAGATGCTCTGTACCAGGAAGGAAGCGTGCACCTAATAAATAATATGCGCCTAATAGCAAGGTGCGCCTAATGACCAGAGTTTACGGTATTGGTACTTGATAGGTAGGGATTTTACTCCACAGTTGGAGCTTTGTAGCTCAATGCGATAGGTGCTTGTTTGTACTGTATGCATTAATTTTATAGCTTCCCACGGTGAGAGGCAGGCATATGCATGCATATACATAAAGTCACAAAAGTTTTCACGAAAACAAATGCATGTAGGGGTGGAACCCTTAAAACCAAAACAAGATGGGAACTATATATACCACAACACTTTCACACCATCCCTACATCTTGTGCCATTTCGCCAACTATGCCTTGTGTTAGTAGGAGGGTTGCGGAAGGCAGTGGGTTAGGTAGTGCTGGATGTGTAGTGCATGTTGATGTGCATGGAGAGTGAGTTGTGTTGTGGGTGGCTACAACGTAATTGCTACTGAGCATGGCAGACATGGTCTGTCTGGCATGTTGGAGCGTAAGTTATGTTGTGAATTTTATTGCTGCTGAGCGTGGAAGATATCTTGTATGCAGAAGGCTGTGGAGTGAGCAGTGAAGCAATGCGTGCAAGAGTTTAATAATGTGTTAATGCAAGTAGAGTAGGATCAAGGGTGCATCGAGCCACCAAAGGCAGCAAGAGGGCTTGCAACTTCCCGTAGTCTTATGTATAGACTTAGTGCTGAAAATAACAATTCCGGTTAAGCATGTGAAAAATCGTGTACGGTTGGACGTTCAATGGAAACTTTCCTGGGAGATGAAGAGTGCTACCAGTTTCAGTTGTACTTACATAAGTGAAGGAAGGCCTCTCTTCCAGTCAGGATAACTCACCAACCGGGGTAGCGTGCCAGATTCAAAGCAAGTATTGTCAGATATGCAACTCAACATTTGCTGCTCTCAACAATGGACCAATGTATGCCACCCCTATCATTCTCCCTGACCTTCTGTATCTGAGAAACCTTCGATTTCCAGCTCATACGCTAAGTCTTCATTGAAGATGAGCGCTGCAGCCGGGATGTGAGCCATTCCCACGAAAAACGTGGCTAATGTGATATGAGAATTACACAATTACGCTTGTGTCAATGGCACATGCTGAGCTATATTTAGTAACGCTCAGAATTTTGCTGTCTATGTATGTTGGCTCAATGTACCCATAGTAGGATGAAATTTCAAAAAGAGTGATGCTGTTTTCGGTCAACAGTGATGCTGAAGATTGACAGCGGATTGCAATAGGTCCATTTGTAAGTGCAGACTAGTCAAACCATATCAGTTTAGTGCTAGCTTCATTGGTGCCGTGGTAGCATGACAGCTAACTGATGTAGTAAGGAGCACAGTTAAGGTTACGGGTACAAGTTCATGAATAAAATTAGTATGTCAAAAACTTGCCTGTATAACTTTTCCTACAAAAAGCTACTCGTTATTTACAACTACCAGTCACTACAGAGGGCATTCGGCTATAGTTCAACATAACACTAACCTTGCTACAGTACACAGTCGAGTGACAGTAGGCGGGTGCTCTGTGGAGTACGAGTACAAACTTCTACGTCAGTTCGCTCGCGTTGTTGCACACAGAATGCTGTATACTAGCGTTTTATCTATTTTTACGACATCGCTGCAGGGCCACACGAAGCGTTTTTGAAAGAAAAATTTTCCAGTTTGCCGTAGCTTGTTTTCGAAGTTACTGGGTACCCGTTTTTTGAGTACCCAGTAGCCTTTCAGCCACTGCCGCTCTGTTCTATTCCGAGATATGAGCAAAAACGCTTCGTGTGGCCCTGCAGTGAGTTGCTCTGGCTCAGTTTAAGTCATAAATAGCACCTAGTTCCTCCTACCGTTTAGTAAACTGACGTAGAAGTTTGCACTCGTACTCCACCGAGCAGCCGCCTACTGTCCCTCGACTGTGTACTGTAGCAAAGATAGTGTTATGCTGAACCATAGCCGAATAGCGACTGGTTGTTAAAAAAATCCGGTAGCTTATTGGTAGCAAATGGTATACAGGCAAGTTTGTGACATACTAATTTTATTCATGAACATGTACCCGTAACCTTAACCACAATACTAAAATGTAAATAGCTATGTGTTAAAATCCTGAAATCGCAACATTTTTGTCTCACGTTAGTTTTTGACCATTTTCATTTGCATTATTTTTTTGCATTATGGCATCTTGGTTCTAGCAACTAAGTTAGTGTACCACAACCTATAGCCTCCCCTATACTGCTCCTGAAACAAACCAGAAATGAAATCCCTGCCCGACTCTATACCCTAACACACTTTGTTTCAGAAATACACTTCCTGTTGGAGTACTATACGTTCCCAGGCCTTTCCCGCCTCCACTTTTTGATACTGCAAGTGATCAAAAACCTGGGGAAAGATCTGGAAACAATGCTAATCTTTAATGCGCACTCTAAACAAGGTATATATACCCTCCTCCTTGTGGTGGTTTCATAAAGTCTGCTTTGGAGTAATCGGTCTGGCTCCCCCTCTTGGCCTTGTTGCGTGCTCCTCTGGTGTGAAGTTGTGGCTGCTTTGCCTTGTTGCCAATAAAGCTACCCCTGCCTGATCTCCTCTTCAAACTGTCCTCCTTTTTGTAAGGCTGCAAGTAAAGGACACAAGAAAGGACATACAGTAAGCACATTAACTTGTATGGACATTTGAAAAAATTTCTAGATCACATAAGCTTTCAAGTTGATCCCTACATATACATGGAACATCACCCTTGCAACTATGACAAAATTTGAACAGTAACAATCATAATCACTTAAACTAAAGTTACAATCAAATGAAGGCCTTTGAACTGGAGTGGATGTAACAATTAACGGTAGTGCATATGCGATGATTTGATGTCAAACCAGTGCATTACTAGTTGCCAGAAGAGCACTAAAACATAAACACGTAACTTCATTTTTAACTATTTCTTTGCTAAATGGTGTCATCAAACTTTGACCTCAGGATGTCACTTGGTGCAATGTGCTTTAGATGCATTCTGTGCTAGCAGAAAGTGGAGATGGGCAGGGCAGGTTTAGGCATGGGCTCAGGGGTATAGCTAGGATTTTGAGAATGAGGTTACAATAATATCTACACAGTAGGTAGTTAAGTAAACAATGCTAATGATCTACTATTACTATATTGCACAGCTCTGCTTTGTGGACAAAAATCTTTTATCGATACTGGTGGTGTCCTTCGCTTTTTTGTAGCCATAAAATACGTTTGCAATGAAACAAGCAAGCAAGCAAGCGTACACACATGCGAGTGAATGCAGTTCGCTAGTGTGGGGCTCACCCAGGCTCATCCCAACAAGGAAGCAGAGAAGGACAGTTTTACTGAGCTTAATTGGCTTGTTAATAACCTAAAGTCACATGATACATACAGTTTGTCCTATCTCCTCTGGCCAGTACCTTTATGGTGAAAATTAATTATGCTTTAGCCAAGTTTTGATGTCACTAGTTCATGAAAGTGTAACACCCATGTGCTATATAGGTAACACCAAAGGTTAATACTAGAAAATGTAGAACATTGTGGGGGCGAGCCTGAGCAAGCTGATACAGGAATGTAACAGTGTTACATCACTGATGTAACACATCAAGTCAAGCATCCTCCTACATATATGCACATCCATTCACTATTTACAGGGGGGTTTAAAAGTAATTTTAAAAAAAGTCAAATGAAAAGACATGCTATGCATATATGCATATACTGGTATACACAATCACAGTGCCAGGGGCCGAGATAAATGTTTGATGCATGTGCCAGTCGTTTCTCCAGCCAGGGAAGCTACTGTAGCTACACATGCATGGACTAATCTTCACGCTCAAATCATGAGCTGAGTCTCCGGCGTGTATGAGTGCCGTTTATGTACGGACTTTACCCGAAGCGACTTCAACCATCGTCCATAAATTATTTACACCGTTGTGAGCAGCCTGCTGTTGAAGGTCCGTAGCTGTACAAACCACGATTAAGTTGCCATGCGTGCTTCAACTTCAGTTGTCTTCGCTTCAGGTGGCAGACGCTGCACTCTGACTGTAGCCTTCACCTACCGAGTACACGAGGACGTTCAAAGCTTCGTAAAATACTTAATGCGTTAATTTAAAATTTACGGTATATGGCCGCAAGCAAACCGACAGACAGACATACACACACGTGCGCAATGCAGTCCCGCTAGTGTGGGGCTCGCTCAGGCTCGCCCCAATTATGTAGTGCTAATGAACTTGTATATGACAACAATGCCATATGAGAATATATACTGTATGGCCAGAAAATTTGGCGGAGAATTAAATTTGGTGGATTGGCGGTCGGACAAGCGAGCCGCCAAATTAAATTCCGCCAATTTTTGCCCAAAATATCGAATCGGTGCCCAAGCGTCCAGGCACAAGATGTCAATCAGTCGACATCGTCGATCGATCGCAAGGCGAGCGTAAACTAGTGTCAAGTGGACTAGACTATGGCGTTACTCAAGTATTTTCGTCCAGCGGTACCCACGAAGGTCCCCTCCCTCACAGAGAGAGAACTACAAGAAGCAAACGCTGGCATAAAGGAAGCCCAAGAACGAAATGAGTCACACCCACAAAGGCACGGGCAGTGGCAAGTACAACGATTATATGCCCGAAGAAAGAGCAGCTAGTTGGCTAGCGCTACAGTACAGCTAACGGACTAGACTCGTTCGCATACGTGCGGCGTACGTCTGCTTAGCGCTATAGCATGCGCATAACATGACATCACGTGGCACTGGCTCAGCTCGTAGATATACTAGATCAGCAATAATATTACAAACTGCCAAATTAAAATCCGCCAAATTTTTGTACAGGGCCATATGGAGCAATCCGCCAAATTTAATTCCCGCCAAATTTTCCGGCCATACGGTAAGTATCACCATAGTACCAAGCTATATCATGAGTTTGTTGCCATCTGTATTGTTACGAGTGTGCAGCACGAGTAACAATGCCAACGGCAACAAATGAGTATAGCTCGGTACTATGGTGATAATGATTTTATTATATGAACCTGTGATTTCATTGCACGTATGCACGTGACTTGTAGTAGCTGATACGGATTCTCGCATGCCTTGTAGTACTGATACGGATTCTCGTGTGGCTTGCAGTAAAAAATACAGCTTTTTTATAAACTGCGTGCAGCTGCAAGGCTTCCCCATTGACTCCCATACATTCGCGTGAGTTAGACGTAAGATAAGAAGGGACATTATGTGCATGGAGTGTTTGTACGTTTGCAAGATTGTGTGAGTAGTGCTCAGAAATGCATTGCAGCCACTTACTCATTGAGTGCATTTAGAAGACTGAAGACTGAACGTCCACATGAACTTTAGCTCATTCAAGAGCCACAGTGAAGGGCTACTGCCAGAGTGTAGTGTCAGCGTGAAAGAAGTCCAGAGCGAAGACAACTCAAGTTTAAGCACACATGGCAACTTACGTATGGTTTATTGTGAGCTATCTCAACTACGGACCATAACAGACAAACTTTGCGGCAAACTACTCACAGACGGTATGCATGGTAGCTAAAGTCACTTCAGGTAAGGGCCATGAGATTTAGCTCATGATTTGGGTGTGGGTGTGAAGCTTAGTCCGTACATGTGTAGCCATAGTAGCTGCCCTGACTGACAGTAGACAAACACAAACCCTGCTGCAATTCATGGCTTGTGTGCCATGACATGAAACTGCATAATGTGCTGCTCACTCAGGCTTGCCCCACGATGCTGAAGCATCTCCCTAGTTGATTTTCAGTCAGGGATCAGACAAGGATCAGCTTGTTATAGTTCTCTTTGCAAGCTTCCTTTGACCATCTCTATAAAATAACATTTTGCCTTATCCCATCTCGTATGAGTACTGGCCATGGCTGACAAACATTAAAAATACAACAGCTGTTGCCTACCTCACGTCTATGATTACTGGAAGGGTGAGGGTGATGTGTAGCCTTAGGCACATGTCCTCCTCCACCCCTACTCTGTGCAGGACGTTGACCCCTACTCTGTGGAGGACGTTGATGGGACGGTTCTGATGAAAAAGAAAAAGAAATTATTCTGATTTGTACTTGAGTGATAAGCTACTGTACACTACTGTGTTATCTATGAGTATACCCATACACTCCACAAATGAAATGGCTTACGGATAAAGGAAACTGATCATGAAGCCTACATACGGAGTTCCCATGTACCCTGCTCAATGAATAATCGATGAACCACACTTATCCCCAAAGAAGGCAGACCTAGATGTTATACAAAGTCACCCACTGTGTAGGATGCATTATGGCCAATGTGAGAATATCTCTTACGTGTATTGTTGGGAAGACCTGGTCCTATGGAGACATGGAGAGTCTTCCCCGAGGGCTTGAGAAGAGCTACATCTCCTTGTGTCTGGTGAAACTGGAGATACCTTGTTCCTCCACCTCCAAAGCCTTCCTTTTTCACTGTGAATGAGAGCCTGCAATTGGAGAACACATACTGTATTCATGCATTGTTGAGTACATTTCACTTACAAGTGCATATTCGCTACCAAGCACTGGTTTGTGTGCGTAATTCTACACACTGCATGCACCTCGTTGTTAGCTGTTAGGCGCTCATTTCCTTCACTTGGAAATATAAGCATATGCACTTAACGTGTGAGTACAGGATCCATGCACATGGTGGTTACATAATCGTGAGCTTGAGATACGTACTCCTATGATACAGGCCAGTTACGTACATAAAAAACACATTGATTGCTATTACTGTACTTGGTTTTCATGCTGTTAATGTACCCTGCAGAATATTTTGCAACAAGGGCTGTCTGCAAGGATCAACTGGACACACTCCTACTGTACAAGTATATAGAACCTAAAGCTAACAGACTCCACAATTTAGGGATGGGCGATTAACCGGTGTGATGGTTATATCGCGATTTTACTTGTTCCGATTACCGAATCGAACTGATTTCTACATTTGGCGATTATCGCGATATTGTGCGCATGCGCATTTTATTAAAACCACGTGGCGTCGTTCGGAATTTGAAGATGGCTGCCGTGAACGTTTGTCTACGCCGACAGTCGGGATGTAGCACACTAGGATCCCCGTTTGGCTTCATTTTTGTTTGAAAGCTACCGAAGACGGCGCAGTGATTATCGGTGAGCTCTTTGTAGGGCCCGTAGTGAAGCAATCTAGCGAAAGCAAGCAAAAAAATCTTTGTAAAATTTTTGGGCACCAGAATGTCTTTGGCAGAGAATCTTTTTGCACAGCTGGGCACATAGCTGATAAGCCTTCTTACAGTTTACTTGTGAAGAATGTCAACACGATTGGTTCTTATTTGCTAAAAATTAATTACATGCCCTGGGTTAAACCCACAAATCAACGTCATTATTTGTAAGAATACGTGGCGATAATCATGATAATCGTGATTATACAGTTGACAATAATCGTTGTATGAAAATCTGGATATCGCCCATCCCTATCCACAATAAGCATAGATATTGATACAAAGACCGCACAAATGCTATGTTCAACATGCATACATATTTCAGTATCACTTAGAACCTCTTGCCACAGCTGGAAATGAGGTACAAATAGAGGAAACTGAAAAGCCAGGAGTTGCTAGAACTTGAGCCCAGGGCACCTACCTATCTTGAGCTGCCTGTGCTCTACCACTGAGCTATGACAACCAGATACCCATCAGCCCTTACAAACATGTTCCACAAGTGGCTCTGAATGTCTTAAGTTCACACCAGACAGCCACTCGGCACGTGCCATTAGAACCCTATTACGGGTTGAGTGGAAAATTTTTTCTGTCAGAAGTGAACCCTAGCGGAATGGTTTCCCCTCACTCTAAATGCTTATATAGAATGTCTTGCCTCAGGTAAAAATAAAGACATTTTGAAGTTATGAAAAAGCCTGTAGTTGCTGGGAATCAAATCCAGGGCACCTGCCTTGAGCTACCAGTGCTCCACTACTGAGCTATGACAAATGGACAACCAGCAGCCCTCACAATCCTGTATAAGTACTAACACCTCTTCGTTCTGGTATTATTGCTATGCCTATGTCTATACGTGTTTGCAATTGATGCACTAACATAAAAAATTGACTACATAAAAATTGAGGATTGTGACGGCTAGTGGCTGTCTGGTTGTGTGGTAGAACATTGGTGAGTCAAGCCAACTGGTCTGATTCCTGGTGACTGCTGTTTTTTACTTTCCTCAATTTCTGTCAAAAAGTCTTTTACCAGTATTATCGTTATAAACTACCGTACTCACTCTAATTATCCAAACGGTCAAAAATAATTATTAATACGGTCGTTTGGCGTTAAACAGAAAGCAAATAAATCTCGCATGTGGCTTGTTCGAGTGTAATTAGAATGGATTAGAATATTATGGAGACAATGAAGACGAGACAGCAGTCGATATTGACCTTTGCAGTGAAGACGTCCCCGCACTCATTCGTGCATCGCCCTTCACCGTCAACAAAGAGATCACTCTCTGACAGCGATCACAAAACGATCTTCAGCGTTTCCATGTTCCCTTTCCGCACTTAGACACTGTCCAAGATGTAGTAACCACACTCTGCGATAAACGTGGAAGCCTCTAACAGCTGCAGTGAAGCTGAACTCCGAGTCGTCTTCTCAAGCTCCTGCCATACTTTAATACTTGTGTACACTGCGTGGCGTGGCTGTTCGGTTAAATAGAAGAGGTAAGAAAATTCAAAATTCAGCATGTTCAATGAATTAGAAAGGAAACAAAAATTATCAGATATGCCATTCGAGCTATTAGAATGTTCGGATGATTAGAGCAAGTACGGTAATGTAACTGACATACTGTATTCAAGTGTTGAGCACATATGCTTATATAAATCTCTACAGGAAGGAAATGATTGCCTAAACGCAAAATATGCATCTAACAGCAAGGTGCATAAATTGCACAGTACCACATGCACAGTCAAGACTAGAGGCAGTTTAGCACACACATAAGATACAGATGCTCTTTGTGTGGCCCAGGTCAAGTATTCTTAATAAACATAACCCAGTGGTTAACAGTGAATATGTGCTCATAAGCAGAACATGGTTAACAACACATGAGTAAATGTGAACATGAACTGACTTACTGCCTGTTAAAGGAAAAGGCCAGTTTGGACTGCGTTAGGGTCGTGTACTTCTCTGACAGCAGTGTGAGGAATTCTGTCTTCAGAACAGTCTCCATCACGGTATCATACTCCTCTCGTACATGCAGGATCACAAAGTCATCTTGGAAGGGGCTGCAGAATGTATGGAAGAAGGGAATGGAACTAGTTGCTGCATTGGCTGCAAGTGGAAGAAGTTCACCTTTTAAATGTAAAGGGTGACTGTGACATGATTCATGTGATGACATCCTGTCTGTAAAATTACCTTAGTTATAGCTCACTGCTTTAGTATCTACATATACATGTATACAAGTGTGTTAGACTTGATTTCCTGTTTCTTTCCCTGGAAGTGTGACCCTTTCCTCCCAATCTCACCAAAGATGAGAAGTGAGCTGTCAGGAAGTGTGCTCCCCTCTTAGCCTTGTTCCCAGGCCTCCCCCGGTTTTGTTCTTCAGTTTGCGTTCAGTATATAATACACGGAAGCGGAAGAGCGGCGAAAACTGGGGAAGGCCGGGAAACACTTATCACATGACGTGGACGCAAGGTGGGTACTCAATTACAAATAAGTGCCTGAGAGTGAGTTTCTTACTGGCCAAGCGGAGTACTCGCGATCTTGTGAATGTCTGGGGTCTTGCCTAGCGACGGAGCGCTCGATGATGAAGTCCCTCCCCCCCTACGTCCACCTTACGCCCACCTGACGTCAATCACGTGATAAGAGTTCCCAGGCCTTCCCCGTTTTTTCGCTGCTCTTCCGCTTCCGTTTATTATACAAATGCAAACTGAAGAACAAAAATGGTGGAGGCCTGGGAACGAGGCTGCTCCCCTCTAGTATGTAACTGTTAACAAAGGTGAAGCCTTTTTCAATCATGGTACAATGAGCAGAGGGGTGCTGAAGCCAACCTCAGGTCACTTTACAGTGAAGAAGATGTACAGGATAACGGTTACTGGAAGGGCTCATATCTGATGTGAGAGAATTAGTATGCCTATAACCCAATGTTTAAATTTTAAGACTTGTTGGCAAACACTTATGTAATCATTACGAAAATTTCAAATCTGCTGATTTGAAATGTACAGTAAGTAGCTGGTCTAAGCAAGTAAGCAAACATATATACACACTGTGTGCGCAATGCGGACCAGGATTGTAGTATAATTACAGTTTTCAAACACAGTAATTTGTAATTGGTAATTTATTACTTCAAAACAACTGCTGTAATTTGTAATGCTTAAATAAAGGCATGTAATTGTTTGCAGTGGATAGTAATTATGACAATACTGGCAAACTCAGCACACTCAGCTGACCATGTGCTGCCCAAGACATGTGGCAAGAGCATGCTGTGTCAGCACATTTGCCAATTCAGGACTACTTCAACCTGTAATTTAACAATGTAATTTGTAATTTTGTCATTTTTCTGTAATTGTAATCATTACTTGTAAGTAACCATGGTAATTGTAATGGGCGGTGATTGATGATTTCAGGCTCAAGTAATTGTAATCAATAAAACCAGACCAGAATTCAATTACTACAACCCTGACATTGCAGACCCACTAATGTCCCAATCAACTAACAAAACTGCACAAAGCTTCTGAGTTGAGTTACAATAATAGCAGAGAGTTCCCCTGATGTGTCCTTATACCTGAGAGAGCATGCTGACAGTCTGTCTATAGGGATCTTTCTCTTGATCACTTCCAACAGTTGACCTTTCATTGGACCCTTTTTGATCTGAAGGAGCAAGGTTACAGTTCAACAATGCCACCAAGATAAAAAGCAAGTGAATTGAACTTACTTTCTCTCTGCCAATGAGGTAGATATACTGTGGCGATAACAAAAGGTCTCGCTTTTGAGTCTACAGGATCAGAAACACAAAAGAATATGAACTTCAAAGCAAGAGACAAACTAATTCAGTTGTGGTCATGTCATGTCCCACAAACCTTGAATCTTCTGTCATACTTTGTGACTGTTTGCGCAAAATCGACTCGCTCCCTCTTTCCTGGAGATAAAACGAAAATAAAGGTGCACTACTGGTGAGACAAGTGTGTGGCTTTCAGAGCACGAGTTTAGTGATGCATTAAGATGTAGTGGAAATGTGGGATTAAAATGTTATATTGATCCTTATCCCGTGTGTACCTGAGAAAATACAACTATGATCATGCGTGTTTCCCAAGGCACTTCCAGTTACGTACATATACCAGGATTAGTGCTGTAGATCAGAGTCCTCCAAACAATTAGAAGGGGAGATGAACATCTGAAGCGTGTAGAATTCATAGCTGGTACATTTAACACCAACTTGAGATCAACTTGAAGTAAGCTAGCACTATTATCCCCAATGTCAGTCAATGGTCAGTCAAAGGACAAATTTCCAGAATTTACGGTGTCTGTCTGTTCAACAGACTGAAATGGCAGGTACTATGCAAGGAGCTGAGCTTTATTGTGTCCTAAACACAAAAAGACTAAACGGTAGTTCACAAAATCTATGTTTAAAAAGTAGATGATGAGTTGCCCCACCCGATACTCTTGTGGCTTCATGCATGCTAGCGCTGTGAGCTCAGGGTGCTCACTAGCACCATCTCTGTACTCGGCTGTACGTAGACAGTGCGCTCACACACCAACTTCTTGAAGACTTGAAAATCGGTTCAACAAACTATACGATGGTTTATATTTTGTATCAATAGCTTGCTTGTAATAGGCAATAAAGTTAGAGGTTAGTTGCTGCATTCTATGCTATGCTACGTACATTCGGTAAGCAATAAAATTGCTGATTCAGCAATCATACTTACATGCTTAGATTCTGTTACATGAAACAGAGATGCACACACAATAGAACAGCCATTTTAGCCACTGAATGTCTGGTCATTATTTACCTATGTCCAGTGAAATTGCCACCTAGCTCAACATTTGCCAGATCAAATAGCTGGCACTATTACCCCCCTCAAATGGGAAATTGTATGCAACCAAAAACACTCGGGCTCACTCGATTGAAAGCACTATAGTAGCTTTGGAGTATCTTGAACATAGTCAGTACCTTGGACTACACACTCATACGTATCAGAGAGTCGGTAGACTCTCTATTTAGGGATGGCGCTGACACGCAATATATGCAATACTTAAGCAAAAGCCGTACAACTTCACCACAAATACGCTAAAAGCTTATTTAAGTGCCCAGACCTCCTCTTTGAGTGCCTTTATGATCAGCAAGACTCGTATAAGTGGCCTAAAGCCACGCGGAAGACAGCTAAACGCCAAAGTGTGCGGTAGGGAAAGTGCCATTTCTGTTATTCTTTCTTTCTTTCTTTCTTGTTAAGACCACTGTGTTCAACAATGATATCTCGCAAATGGTTTAAGTGCTCACCGTCATTTTAGCACGAAACTGATGCTTATCACAGCGCGGAGCTCTACGACCACTTAGTGTCTTCATAGCTTCAAATTCACCCTGGTCAACAAAAGCCATTCACAACACTGTGAGGCTGCTGTCCGTTGGTTAGGACGCCATTTTCTAATTTTGTACGCATGCACACACGAAGTCTCATTCCCAGACCAAAGACCACTGTCATTGGTCTGGAAGCGAGAGTACACAAGCGAAATCGCCAGCGGGCATGGCTGGCACGGTCTTTTCCCCCCGTGGCATTGGGCAAGGCTTATGAACACCACGTAGGTAAGGTGCTGCATTTAGCTGCCTACTTGTAGCTACACTGAAAATAGCCTACTCACAGCTTTAGTGAACTGTAAAGCTAGGATGGTCCGTTGTCAGTATGATAATTTTCTGTGCTGCAGCTGGTCAGTCATCATGTGATTGACAACTGAATCATGAAATTGGTTTCACAAAGTTTGGTACGGAGAGTGGTTGGCCCTTCATCAGGTTCTAGCTGGCTATATTGCACAAAGCCCCATCCCTACATCTTTTTCACACTGCAGTTAGACAGTGTGCTTGAGAGCTGAATCTGCACCTATCCATGCAGTCATTAACGCTGTGCATGAGTGTTTGAGTTTTACACACTGATTACTATGACCAGTCTGCAGCCCACTTGAGCTCACTGTCTAGGTTATACCAGAGGCATATAACAAGGGTGCCACTGTCACTACAAGTAGTATGTTGGCAAACCTTGGTAGCTACCTACGAGGCACACATATCTATATGCTCATATTAGCCTCGTTCCCAGGCCATGTGGGAGGAGCTAGGAAGTGGCCTGAGAACGTATAGTACTCAAATCACTCAGCTCACTCGATTGAAAGCACTATAGTAGCTTTGGAGTACCTTGAACATAGTCAGTACCTTGGACTACACACTCATACGTATATACAATAAAATTAGTAACAGACCACAGTATTTGAATTTCACCACCTATGTACAGCATGTGCTAATTTATGTGCCCCTCCCCATCTTTACCAGCTCAGTAGGCTTCTGTGCAAACACAATATGTACCAACTGCTAACTGACGATCCAAGGCAAACCCTGTCCTACAGCTCCAATTTTCATACAAAGTATGTAAGCTGTTGCTTCCATTATCCTAAGCTAACATTAATACACCCCCTTTGAGCAAACGCCTTTCCCCCTCTTTAACCCCCAAGTTCTTACACAAGCAATTTTCACTCATCCAAATGCCACACGGTCAGTGAGTGTCTTCTAGCCTGAATATCTCATGATTTACGGCTCCAGTAAAGTTAATGGTGAAGCCTAGCTCACTAAACAGTTACTGTTCGTTCTGAATGAATACACACACAGAACGACTAGCCTTGCTTGCAGACCACCACCCAGATATTGGTTGCCTGCAGTACAAACCTGGGTCGTCTCCTGTCACCACAGATCATGCAAGTTATTACCCATAGGAGGTACGAGTGCAAGAGAAGCTCACTGTTGTCTTTTGCAGCACCACAGAGTACAGTCACTTCACGGAGAAGTGAAAAATAAAATTCACATGTATCGTGACTAACCAACTAGTGCTCTGAGGGATGGGTTCTCAGAGAAGCCAAGGTAGTCTCCAGCAAAGTTCCTGTTGATGCTTAGACGCTTTCTCTCCTTCTTGTTCAGCATAATGTCAGAAGCTACAAGATACAGAGTCAGAAAAACATGGCATTGATTACACCATGGTGGTTGTATTATGTATGTACAAACAGCTCTTGAAGTGATACGATTATAGTTTTCTGTCTGGTTTGGAGTTCCACTACATACAAGAAGTAATGCGGAACTTTATTTAGACTGTAGTATTTTTTTGCATTTCCAAAATGTAACTGTATGGTTTACAGCAGTTCTGGAAAAATCAGTAGTTCTTTATTCAGGTCATTTAGCTCCTTTTTTTTTTCTATAATAAAAACATGTTCTTCATGATTCATCTGTAAGACTTCACGATCAACAAATGGAAGTTGCAACCTAGTACACTATATCATTGAGAAGGCCAAGTAGTTTTTCGCAACGTCTGAACAATAATAGCAAAGGTACATGACAGTACATGTAGCTAGCTCATATATCTACTGCACATGTGAGGCCTGTTTTCTCTTACTGCTGGTCTAGGTAAGCATTACTAACCTTTCTGCTTGAGTTGGAAGAAGTACTGTTCCGACTTGTGTCTCCGCCAAGCTTTTTGGATTTTGCGGGCAAAGCCGTCATACTTTCTCTCCCTTAGCTCCTCCAGTAGAAAAAGCTGCGTAGAAAGATCAGTGATAGCAAGCAGTGCAACAATATATGGTGGATGTACACCACAGGGTATGCACCAATGTTAAGAACTATGTACTTGTTTAACAAACCTGGATATTCTACTGGTGTGAAGATTGAATTTGTCAGGACATTTCTATTTGCTACAAGCCACACCCTCCATTATTTCATCATGTGCTGGAAGGAGCTATTTGAAGTTTTAAAAGGCCCACAGACACAGAGTGAATAGTGGTGCTGTACAAACTCCCCCCACGTAGTTGCCTTGCAGCTAAAGTGCAGTTATACAGACATTGGTGAATTATTTAAAAAGTGGGTCTTATGTTGAAAGTTTCATGGTATATATTTGGAAGCTAGTTCTATAAACTGTCAACTTTATATCATTAACTCTTTGCCGACCAATGACGCCGAACGGCGTCATGAGATTAATGTTCCCGTATGACCAATGATGCCGAACGGCGTCATGAGTACTTACCTGCCTTTGTGTGTTTCCCCCAGAAAGTAGCGGTTTAGTATGCACTGCCCACGCGTGTAACAGTATTCACTACACCCACCGGAAGCTAATCGTGCACATTTTAATTGAAACTAGTACTTCGATGAGGCAGAAGTTGAACGTAGCGTAGTGTGTCATGCTACCGCAATCGACCGGGCTGTGTTTGTCGCAACCGATCTCGAGAAGTATACAAGCTACGAAGTTGCGATCAAAAGCAACATATAGCTAACTGAAAGCTCTAATTCACTACAGATTTCAAAGGAAGCAGAACTGTAACATCCAAGTTACAGGTACCAGAACATACCGAAGGTAGCAACTTCCGGTATAAAAAGTTTGTGTTTATCTCCAAGATAGTGGTAAACTTCAAAACTACAGCGAAGCTAGGCAAAGCCTAAGGCTCTCCACTGCTTTTTACCAGAAGTCTGTCTTTACTGCCAGTACTAAAAGTCTGTAGCTGGTTTGCGACTAGGCCGCTTCCTGTGTGGTCATTCACGTAATATTGCAATAATTTGCTACGGTCGGTAAAGAGTTAAAAGGTAATTAGAATTTCTCACCGACTCGGGACTTTTGATGAAGACCTTGGACTTTCCAAGTTGCCACTGGTCCGGTTCCATGTTGACTGCTGCCATGAGGTGCCTGATCCCATCTTGAACACTGCCATGCCAGCGTGGGTATGTCTCTGGAGTAAGAATAGAATATCTGTGTGTGTGTGTGTGTGTGTGTGTGTGTGTGTGTGTGTGTGTGTGTGTGCATACACGTACACAGATAATGTACTGTGTTTCTCGGGAATCTTGGATTGCTTCTACTCTCAAACAACATTAATGGTAGCTATATGTACTCTTGAATTTCACAAGCCTGAAGTTTTGACTTACTTTCTAATAATTCATACAAAATGAAAAGGGGTGTACAAATAAATGGAGAATTTGTGCAAAATGATTAGAAGAAATGCAAGTGGGCAGGCTAAAGGAAACCGATCGACACCTTGGAACAGGCACCCATCTACCCTCAGGTAGCTACCATAGTGTACAACAGCTAGCAGCAAGTAGCCTTAGCTTCTATCTACATAAGTATGCGTATCTGTATGCTGAGTGAGCCGTAAGTTTCTGAGGAGCCACAAGTTGCACAACTTACCCTTGGCATGAGACATAATAGCCTCGTTCGCAGGCCTTCAATCACAGCTAACGCGGTGGAAAGCCTGGTAAAACTCCTACGTAGAATGACGTCAGGTGGATGTTTGGAGGCGTGGCACATCTGGTCTTTGCCACAGACTGCTCCAATAGCTCATTCATAACAACTAGACAATCAAGATCGAGCAGTCTTGGTGACGCTCCTCGTGTTCTGAAGGCCGCCCAAAGCTGTACCGAAGTGATGCTCACAAGCTCCTTGTGACACAACTCAATGCCGCACAGCTAAAAGCGTACAAATGCTTGAAGCTAGTTGAAAAAATTGCTTTAATTTTTGGCTTCAGACTTCTGCATACTGCGTGGCTGTGAGACAATTTTCGGAACACAAAGAGCGTTCACAATCACTGCTCGATATCGATTGTCTAGTCACTATATGAATGAGCTACTGTAGCAGTATTCGGCAAAGGCCGGAAGTGCCATGCCTCCGAACGTCCACCTGACGTCATTCTATGTAGGAGTTTTACCAGGCTTTCCACCGTGTTAGCTGTGATTGAAGGCCTGGGAATGAGGCTAAGACATCAGTCGTACTATATTGGGGCGAGCCTGAGCGAGCCCCACACTAGCGGGACTGCATTGCAAGACGTGTGTGTATGTCTGTCTGTCTGTCTGTTGGTTTGCTTGCGGCCATGTACCATACATTTTTAAATGCGCATTTAAATATTTCCTGAAAATTGAACGTCCTCGTGCACTTAGTAGGTAGCCTCAATAGGTGAAGGGCAATGCTGGGCTACTGCCAGAGTGCAGCATTGGCAACCGTAGCGGAGATGGCTCAAGTTTAAGCACGCACGGCATCTTGTTTGTCACAGCAGCTACGGACCAACTATCAACGGCAGGCTGCTCGCAGACCGTACAAATTATACACGCCAGGTTGAGATCGCTTCAGGTAAGGGTTGTGCATAAACGGCACTCATAAACGCTAGCGATTCAGCTCATCATTTCAACGTGAAGCTTAGTCTATTCATGTGCATGTAGCCATAGTAGCCTGCTTGCTCAGGCTCGCCCCCACAATGTTCTACATTTTCTAGTACTTCCAGCTGGAACGAGACTTTCATGGCAAGCTGTACAGCGTTCACTTGACTTTAGTCTTGCAAGGCTTCATGAATTAAACTTACGTAGGGAATATGGATGAAATCCCAATAAATTTCGACATTGCCCCAGGCTGTATGATCAACACCAACAGCCAAAGTATTCCGACTGGTATCAGAGAGTCGGTAGACTCTCTATGTAGGGATGGCGCCAACGCGCAATATATGCAATACTTAAGCAAAAGCCGTATAACTTCACCACAAACACGCAAAAAGTTTATTTAAGCATCCAGGCTTCCTCTTTGAGTGCCTTTGTGATCAGCAAGACTCATATAAGTGGCCAAAAGCCACGCGGAAGACAGCTAAACACAAAAGTGTGCGATAGCAAAAGTGCCATTTTTCGTATTCTTCTTTCTTTCTTTCTTTCTTTCTTTCTTTCTTTCTTTCTTTCTTTCTTTCTTTCTTTCTTTCTTTCTTTCTTTCTTTCTTTCTTTCTTTCTTTCTTGTTACGACTTTTGTTCAAACAACGATAACTCAAAAACGGTTCAAGCACTCACCTTGATTTTAGCACGAAACGGATGCTCATCACAGCATGCAGCTTCCCAACCACTCAGTGTCTTCATAGTCTCAAATTCACCCTGGTCGATAAAAGCCATTCACAACACTCTGTGGTTGCTGTCCGTTGCGAAGGACGCCATTTTATAATGTTGTACGCATGCGCACATGTAGTCTCGTTCCCAGGCCAAATACCACGATCACATTGTTTGGGAACGAGGCTAGTGCACGAGTAAAATCGCGAGTGGACCACGCGCACGGCCGGCACGGTCTCTTCCCGTAGTGGGCAAGGTTTACGAACGCCACACAGGTAAGGCGCTGCATTCAGCTGCTAACTTATATAGCTACACTAAATAAAGTAGCTACTCACAGCTTTAGTAAACTGTGTTGCAGCTGGTCAGTCGTCAGGCCACACATTCAGGAGATCGGTTTATCGTGAGAAGCTCCGGAGAGTGGTTGGCCCTCATCAGATTCTAGCTGGCAAAGTTATTATATGCTTGGAACCACTACTAAATTGTCAATCCCGTTTCAAGTTTTGAAAGAAAAATTTCTTCATAGGCTTAGGTCTAACTGTAACTGAGATTAACATCAAAAAAGTACAGAAACAAGACTTGAAAAAACATTAAAAATGTAAAAGGATGTAGGGATGGCATGCCAAAAAGCATGCAAACAAGGTAGGGATGATATAATAGTGAAGGTAAATTTACAAAGCCCTATCCCTACATCTTTTTACATTACAGTTGCAAACTAATGTGAAAAAGATGCAGGGATTAGGCTTTGTAAATTTACCTTCACTATTATATCATCCCTACCTTGTTTGCATGCTTTTTGGCATGCCATCCCTACATCCTTTTACGTTTTTTCAAGTCTTGTTCCATAAGAATTGACTGCTCAACATGGCTAAACCTTGTTCTCATGCAACCGAAAATTTCTGCTGTACGAATATTAGTTTTACGTATAGGAATCAAAAATGGAAGTATGTAAATTGTCATCTTTTTCTGGAAAAGTGGGGTATATGAAATCATAGGATGTATGAATCATTAGAAATTCTATGGTACCTTCTCAGGAACTTCTCAAACTCTCTCCGATATGCATAGCCTGCTCTCCGCACACGGATATTCTCTTTCAGTCCCAGGTATTCCACTTGGTGACGGACTCTGAAAAAAGACAATGACATGTTTATAGTAGAAACTTGTAAAATGCCCCCTTCAAGTGTACGCTTTCCCCCTTCTCTAACCCCAAGTTTTTTCATAGATAAGCAGGGCTTCATTGAAGGGGGATATTTGCTGCCCTCCTCCTTGCCAGAATCCTTCCCCTACCCCTTGGACTTACAAGCCTATCAGCCCCAGTAAATGTGGTAACCAGGTCCATTCACTGATAGTGAAAGCATAACTGGAAAAGTGATGTCTAAAATTCAAAGATTTCCCCCTATGCAGTCAATCTAGGGGTGTGCCCTAGCCTTGTTCCCAGGTCTCACATAGCACCTATCACCCACAGTATGACATGTGCATTTTGTAATGCAAGCAATTAATGAACGCTACATGAGGTCTGGGAACAAGCCCCCCCCTCCTTTAACACACACACACATACACACAAACATGCACACACACACACACACACACACACACATACATTCAACACAAATCTTGAACACACAACTTTTGTCTGCTCTTCACAATGTTTCAAATGAAGACCTGAGTCTCATGGTGAGTATCTGCTAGATATCTTGTGTGCCATGCTAGAAAAGCTGGTTGGAAGCTTCTACTTGAGCTCAGTGAACACAGTTCCTTCTGAACTTGTACACACACTGCCCTTTGTTTCCAGGCCACCACCTGGTTGATTACAGTATGAAAATACAGATTGTTTCCTGTCAGACCACTGAAGATACAAATTACTTCACTCTCCTGCTTAGGACTCTTGCCTCACGTAGAGAATTTAGATGTTTTGAGAATGGCACATACTAAGTGGCTGCCGGGTGAGCGACTGAGGCATTTCAGTCCTACCTGTGCAGTACATATATAGAGGATTGTGGGGCTGGTGGTTGTCCAGTTGTCGTAGCTCGGTGGCAGAGCACTGGCTGCACAAGCCAGGTGTCCTGGGTTCGATTCCCGGTGACTGCTGGCCTTTTCACTTTCCTCTATTTTCGCCTCAAAACATCTAAATTCTCTTTACTTCACTCTCCTGTGTGGTAAGTATGTGTACTTATAGATACTAAGCTAAAACTTGTGTTCAAGATGGCCCATGTGAGTTCATGCTGTACAATAGGGATGTATAAAGTTTCATAAAGTACCTGTCATTCTCCCAGTCGTGGGGCCGTTTAGTTTCATTGGGTTTGATGCAGCGAATGTAGTGAGGAGTGCACTGCATGAGCTTGCCAACTAGCTCGTTAGCCTGGGTCTGGAGGGAACAGAAATAAGCCAAAGTTCACATCTATTCAGTAAACAAACATGAATGTATGGTCAATAGATAACAGATGCGAAGTGACGTCATAGCCTCGTTCCCAGGCCCTGGCCCAGCTTCCTGTCGCTTGCAGTATGCTTAACCGTACTGCAAGTGACGGGAAGCTAGGAACGAGGCTAGTGATGTCATGCTTCCATAACTGTAGGCTTTGGATCTCCTGATTCAGCTGCAACTAGCACTTGCATGTGGCTAGCTAGTACAGATGCTGGTAGTTGGTGTGATTAGTCAGTGATGTAGCTAGTACAGTGACAGTGGAGCTAGTACTGTAACAGTGTGACTTTAGGTGGACATGAGTGGACATGAGTGGACATGAGGTGGATGTAGGGAAGAGGACCCCTACCATAAACATGAGGTGGATGTAGGGAAGAGGACCCCTACCATAAACATGAGGTGGATGTAGGGAAGCCATAAACATGAGGTGGATGTAGGGAAGAGGACCCAACCATAAACATGAGGTGGATGTAGGGAAGAGGACCCAACCATAAACATGAGGTGGATGTAGGGAAGAGGACCCAACCATAAACATGAGGTGGATGTAGGGAAGAGGACCCAACCATAAACATGAGGTGGATGTAGGGAAGAGGACCCAACCATAAACAGGTTAGCCATGACCAAAAGCTTCTTGTCTTGACTGGTAAGGAACCCGCTTTCAAGCTTAGTGCGTGCATAGTTAAATATGGGCCCCTCCCCCTCATTCATCACATGAGTAGACGCGTGAGGTGGGCATGACCCCAGGCCTTCCTCGTTTTCAGCCACTCTTTTGTGTATTGTTGTGAACACAAATGGTAAAAAGGTAAAAACTGGGAACGAGGCCAACAGTTGTGATTGTGGGGCTAGCTCACTTGTATATTGCTAGGTTAACAGCATAAGTTGTAAACTGCCAATAACTATTTTATAACTATATCCATGGCTCGTATACTACACTGTAGTAGCCTATGATGATTACCCTGATCTTGTTGCTGACTGTGGTAGGTCTTCCTCTCTTGTCAGAATGAATGTCATCTGGAAACAGGCCTCGAATGAAGGTGCTAAAATGGATACATGTACAGAAAACAGGTAATTAACCACATACAAATTACCACTCACATTTAAAGAAACCTGGCATCAGTTATCTGTAGTGAAGGTAGCTTAATTACATGTGGGCAAACAAAACCACAGAGGGTGGTTCCCACCCACACACCAATGGCTGTTTTGTTCATGTGTTAATATAGGAACTCACGGTAATGCCAACACATCTGGTACATATTACAAGCACATTGTATAATAGAGCAGACTAGCGATAACCCTGGCCACTACCTACTCATCACTTACAGTACAACAACCAAAGAAGTCCTGGAATATACTGGAGTGGAGCACAGAGTGCGCCCACATGCAGTTTGATCATCAAGTGCTCACGCAGTAATTAACGACAAGGTACATAATGTAGCAATTAGTGCTATGCACTTCAATTAGTGAGTGATATAATCTGCCATAGTGAAAGGCGGAATACGCCTTAAGCTGCAATGAAATGTAGAGTAAGTTAGCAGGTATCCGTCAGACAATAAGTGGAAGTAAAGACTCAGTGCTACCATGTGACCATAGTCCTGGGAACCACAGACAATCTGATTGTTGGTTACGTTCCCATAACTAACAATGAAGAATTCACTCCAGCAGGCTGTCCAAGGCACCCTAGATACGATTTCACCTATACCATATACATTCTGTACATAATGTTAGTTTGATGTTAGTGGGAAGGTGTATGATTGGACAGCTACAGCTCTTATTCATGATGAAGCATCTGAGTGTTTCTTGGGGAATGCCTGCGGAAATTTCTGCACACTGGAAAATGCCATAGCTACCCACCTAGAACTTATCTGGTAATATTCACTGAATGAGATTCATTTGAGACAAGACACATTTGTACTCTAAGTTGTTACAGCCACAATGGTATACTTCTGTGTAGTTGTGTGTACATAAGCTACATGTCTTTCAGAAAAGTGCACATGCTCTTACTTCTGGCTTCCCTGCATGAGCTCAATGCAGTCTCTGAAGAGAACATCTCGGTTCTTGTCAGCGAAGCCCTCTGCCTCATACGTGACTTTCCCAGCATAGTGATGGATGGTGAACCCAGCTGCAAACCCAACATAATGCTCTCGTCCTGGCAGCTGAACTTCAGCCAGTTTCTGCGTGCACAAGGAATTGTGTAACCACACACAAATCTTTAGCCTGATAAATAACTCATCAAAGGTTTTGCTGGCAGAAGGGAAATATAGCTAAACAGAATTGAACCTCCTAAACCTTCTGCAAAGTGTCATAGGCAGGGAGAGTGGCCATGATGGCCTCCACAGAAGCACTGAAGGAAGGTTCAGTCCTGATTATTTTGTGGCACTTACATGCAAGTACAATGAGACAATATGAGTGTGTACCCTCCTCTCCTCTCACCTCGAGAAGCTTCACATCTGCTCCTTCTGACTGACCATGCATTTGGAAGCAGATGTCATCCAGCACTGACATGATACCAGGAGGACGCTAGGGAGAGAATGAGGGTTGCAAACAGTCCATTTAGACAGCTGTATGTGAAGTGTGATTACCTATGATATAATAAAACCCTCACAGCCTCTGTATCCTCTTAGAAACACCACAGACACCCTTTAACTTTGTATACAGGTATCTATCTGGTTGATGCTGAGCTCCTGTAGACCCTTCAGCTTCATGTAGGATCTGTATTTTACCTTGCTCTCAATGAGTTCACAGACGATCTTGTTGTTGAAGTAGTCAATAGGGGTCCATTTGATCCCCTCCTGCACATACTCCTCCTGCTCTGCCTTCAGTGTCAACTCAATGAAGATCTGCTGAAGCTTCTCATTCACAAAGTTGATGCAGAACTGCTCAAATCCATTTTTCTGAATGAAAAAAAGGTGAAAATCACATACGTTTATAACATGCAGCTTCCTTATGTTCTGACACTTCACTTTCCTTCACAGTCATATTTTATCCCTAGATTAAATACTTAAACAGGCCAATGGGGGGAATGGGCCTTCGCATTCAAAGGGGGGTTATTTGTTAGCACACGACATACAGCTTCTTTAGGGCAGTAATTGCCATCACATATGTACTTACCATGAAGATTTCAAAACCATAGATATCCAGCACACCAATTGTGAGCTCCTGGCGGTCCTTCTGCATAGCCTTGTTTACAGCCTGAGAGAAAATTCAATACATGAAGAAACAGCTACTACAACTACAGGTTATGTTCACTAGACTGTGCAGGTGGGAAATGTGCTGTGAACTTGGAAAGTACATATACAACAGTGATACCAGCAGTAACAACTGGATGACAAGGCTTTACTGTTCAAATTGCATTTATGACCTATATATAATTCTTTCCCCACAAGTACTCCAACTTTCACCCCCTCATCACAATGTGTCTCTAGTTCCCACCTGTACAAGCCAGTCGAACAGTCTGGAGTAGAGTGTCTTGGATAAGGCATCCCGTGTGTAAGTGGCCTGCTCGACGTTCAGCTTCATCTGGATGGTCTCTGATTTGCCTCCCCACTTGCTCTCAACCACACGCCCTGTTAGCTTGTCCTTCAGGTCCTCTGCCTCCACACCAAGCAAGTAAGCCGGGAACTGCAGGACTGGACACAAAGTGTACATCCACAATATGCAATTTGGTACATAGATGCTTGGCTCAGTATTGTCTTACTTACAGCCATCATCCTCAGGAATGGCATAGTTTCCGTCCTCGGTAAAAGCAATGTTGCCCAGATGTAGGATTCCAGCAACAATGTTCAGAATGTCATTCTGGGTCTCATCCATGATACCCATCACCTCCATGGCATGCTACATGTACATGTGTGTGGGGGGGTGTATGTATGTATTGTATGATAATTCCATAACCTCTGACTGGATCTTAAGTGGACTGACTCAAATCAAAGTGGGTCAGCCAGTAGTCCATTGGTGTAAACTCAAGGGTACTAATCATATTAGTTTTGTTCAGGCCCTTTTTGTTGCTTGCTGTTCAAGAGAGCCTGGTACACAATCTCACATGGGTAATCTCAGGATAGAAAGAGTTTAATTATTGTGTGTGGGCAGACTACAGCAAGAGGAATGAAGATACCAGGTGATGTGCCACATGTATATAGCTAGTGGGCACTGACCATCCCCCACATCAAGTGTTGAACATGTAGTTGGTTGGCAAATTCTGAAAGTGTTGGCTATTTGACAATTACTTCATGCTCATGCTCACGTGAGATTACGTACCAGGCTCTCCCTGTATTTAACCCTCGGCGCGCATGCGCAGTGAGGGTTACAGTACTTCGTTTGTCTGTCTGTCTGTCTGTCTGTGTGTCTGTCTGTCTGTCTGTCTGTCTGTCTGTCTGTTACAACTAGCTTGGCTCACCTGGCGGCTAAATCTCTGAAGTTTGGACGCAGATAGGCTTCAAACCGAATGAGGATGTGTTTAAATTGAGCCGATTTCGCCAAGAACGTTTTGTTCAAGAGTTATGCTGCGATTCATTTGCCACAGCGAGCGCTATTCGGCCATATTCTAGTCTGAGAACGAGTTCATGCGCCCTGGTCTGGGATCCCGGGAGTGCAGTGCAGCGCCGCAGTACTCCCAGGATCCCAGACTAGACCAGGGCGCGTGAACTCGTTCTCAGACTAGAATATGGCCGACTAGCGCTCGCCGTGGCAAACGAATCGCAGCATAACTCTTGAACGAAACGTTCTTGGCGAAATCGGTCCTCGTTCGGTTTGAAGCATATATGGGCAATACTGCTACAATATGTATGTACATACATGGTCAATACTGCTGCAATACGTATGTACATGCATGGTCAATACTGCTACAATATGTATGTACAGGCATGGTACATATCCAGGATTACCGCGCGGGGAATGTCCCACACATTCCCTACTCACTACACATGCTCACTACATTAGGGAGGGGTTTGTTGGGGCAAGATAAAGGGATACTAGGACAACTTGGGACACTGTTATCCTATACGACTTTGTGTAGTCTCAGCTAGCTATCTAGTGTACCATCATACTACATGAATTTCCTTCGCCTACTTAGCTATGTCCTGTGACTCTGCGTTAATACTACATGCCGAGGGTTAAGCACTTCAGTGCTCTTCATTCTGTACTGCAAGTGATAAAATCATAAAGTACATGTTCAAACAAAACACACAACGGGCAACTCTGACTCTGTTTGGGGAGAGTATGGCAGAGAATATGACAACCACTCCAGAGCCAGGGAGTGGCTGAAACAGCACAGTACACATTGCCTCCATTAGACACATGTACGTACATGTAGCTAGTGTTCAATGGTGCATCTTCTTCTTTACATTTGAAAAGTATTTCTGTTACAAGGTCCCGAGAGTTTACTTTCAGCATTCATCATGATTACGTAACTAATCCTGGGACCTCCCAGCACTATGTAACTGTAGCAACAGTACATGTACCATAGTCTTACAAAACAGCACGGGGGACCTCCATGGGCAAAGCAGCTTAAAAGTTTGCCAAGGAGGGGGGTGGGCACCCTTTCAAGTTTCCACAATTAACCACAAAAAAAGTGTCTATGTACTTTTACAGTGACTCAATGCCCACGAATCATCTCCCGGCTGAAGTTGACAGCAAGTCATTATTGGACACAGTGCCGCCAGCCTTTGAAGCTCCTAAGTCCTGACAGCATGCAACACTTTGAACAGCAACAGGGCACAATGAGTATGGTGTAGGTAGCGAGCATGGTGTAGGCAGCGAGCATGGTGTAGGCAGCGAGCATGGTGTAGGCAGCGAGTATGGTGTAGGGAGCGAGCATGGTGTAGGTAGCGAGCACGGTGTAGGCAGCGAGCATGGTGTAGGCAGCGAGTATGGTGTAGGTAGCGAGCACGGTGTAGGTAGCGAGCACGGTGTAGGCAGCGAGTATGGTGTAGGGAGCGAGCATGGTGTAGGTAGCGAGCATGGTGTAGGTAGCGAGCATGGTGTAGGTAGCGAGCATGGTGTAGGTAGCGAGCATGGTGTAGGTAGCGAGCATGGTGTAGGTAGCGAGCATGGTGTAGGCAGCGAGCATGGTGTAGGCAGCGAGCATGGTGTAGGCAGCGAGCATGGTGTAGGCAGCGAGCATGGTGAAGGTAGCGAGCATGGTGTAGGCAGCGAGCATGGTGTAGGTAGCGAGCATGGTGTAGGCAGCGAGCATGGTGTAGGTAGCGAGCATGGTGTAGGTAGCGAGCATGGTGTAGGCAGCGAGCATGGTGTAGGTAGCGAGCATGGTGTAGGTAGTGAGCATGGTGTAGGTAGTGAGCATGGTGTAGGTAGCGAGCACGGTGTAGGTAGCGAGCACGGTGTAGGTAGTGAGCATGGTGTAGGTAGTGAGCACGGTGTAGGTAGCGAGCATGGTGTAGGTAGCGAGCATGGTGTAGGTAAGGTAGCGAGCATGGTGTAGGTAGCGAGCATGGTGTAGGCAGCGAGCATGGTGTAGGCAGCGAGCATGGTGTAGGTAGCGAGCATGGTGTAGGTAGTGAGCATGGTGTAGGTAGTGAGCACGGTGTAGGTAGCGAGCATGGTGTAGGTAAGGTAGCGAGCATGGTGTAGGCAGCGAGCACGGTGTAGGTAGCGAGCATGGTGTAGGTAGTGAGCACGGTGTAGGTAGCGAGCATGGTGTAGGTAAGGTAGCGAGCATGGTGTAGGTAGCGAGCATGGACAAATAATGTAGGTAGTCCGCCTACACAAAGCCACACTGTAATATAACCCTTGGTGAAGAATGACATGACGTTTTTCACCCCAATAGGCGAAGCATTTGATCATGAGGCTATGCTTCACAAAACTCCACGAGTGTGCCCAGTTATATTTAAGCTCACTCCAGGGTAGGCATTTAAGTAAACTTTAACCCTATACAGAAAATTGAGCGAAAAGTTGGGGAATGATATGAATCATTTGTGGGTGGGCACTCTCTCATGAGACTATGGTACATGCACAAGGGAAGTCCATGAGCCTACAGAATACTACTGCAAGGTACTGTGACACTCATTCATATTCATGTGAGTTAACTCACAGTGGTGTCAGTGAACTCCTTCTTGTCATCTGTTCCATCCACAGTGTACGTCCCACTCTGGTTCAAGTACCAGTAATAGTCTACGTTTGCAATACCAAGACCCTCTGAGGGAGAGAGGGGGGGGGACGAAAAGTGTAGATGCAAGTTTAGCCACATGAAAAAGAGAAAAGCCTGGCCTCATTTATTATGTGACAGACATCAGGTTGATGCAAGGTAGCAAGGGGCCCATATTGATTAGGCATGAACTAGAGCTGGAAGGTGAGCTTGCTACTAGTCAAGGTGAGCACTTTTGACCATGCAAACTCCTGAAATCCTAACCAGCAGTGGATTCTTTGAACGGATGATCTTGGTGCACTATTAAGTTTGGCCACTTCCCTTGCATCTACCTTGCATCCACTTAACATCATTGATGTGATAATAAGGTAAGGCCTTCCACTCCTCCACTTCTGTGTATTGGGAGGCCTGAGAACGAGGCTAGACTGGAGTAATGTTTCACATGCTGTATAGCAGCAATACTGCCAGTTGTATGCAATTTGGGTTGTTATACCTCTCATTTCCGGGTCTGCTCCTGCAATCAGCTGGTAGAATATGTGGAAGCATCTCTCTCCCTCATTCTGGCCAACCACACGAGACTAACAGCAGAGAAACAACATAAACTAACAGTACATGCACATACGCATTTTGGTTTGATTTTTATATAAAAATCTGACAGCTCCAATCATTTGTCAAACTAGTCTATTAATGCAGCTAAATTTATGTAAGCCCTAAACATTTGGCAAGTAGAACAAGCCATTGAGGTAAGGCCACTATCAGTGATTGAAAGCTTCTATTCAGAGCCATTCAGACTCTCCACTAATATTGCAGTGAGTGACCAGATGTCCATAATACCAACCATTTCACCACCAGACACCATTCTTCTGCTTGTTCTCTGAAGCATCTTTCAATCATTTTTTCCCCAGTTGGGAAATGCCACTAATAAGCAAATAAAGAAGCCCACTCATGATCAGTACTTTGGACTGCTCAGAACACGACGCTGCACTAATCCAACTACGTTTTAAAGTATCCTATGTTAGTGTAGTTCATCCTGGGATACTTTATACTACTGTCCCTGGGATACTATAGCAGGGTATTTGTTCTTTCCCCTTTACAATGTTCTCTCTGTCTCAATTACTTTAGCATGCTGCTTGCTGTCAACTTGAACTTATGACAGCAACGGATGGCGCTGACGCGCAATATATGCAATACTTAAGCAAAAGCCGTATAACTTCACCACAAACACGCTAAAAGCTTATTTAAGCGCCCAGGCTTCCTCTTTGAGTGCCTTTGTGATCAGCAAGACTCATATAGTTGCCCAAAAGCCACGCGGAAGACAGCTAAACGCAAAAGTGTGCGGTAGCAAAAGTGCCATTTTTCGTATTCTTTCTTCTTTCTTTGTTCAGACCACTTGTCAAACAACGATAACTTGAAAACGGCTTAGGTACTCACCTTGATTTTAGCACGAAATTGATGCTCGTCAAAGCACGCAGCTTCACAACCCCTCAGCGTCTTCATAGCTTCAAATTTACCCTGGTCAACAAAAGCCATTCACAACACTCTGAGGCTGTTGTCCGTTGCTTAGGACGCCATTTTCTAATTTTGTACGCATGCGCACATGAAGTCTCGTTCCCAGACCCAAGACCACGGTCATTGGTCTGGAAGCGAGACTAGTACACAGGCTACGCTGCTACGCATGGCTGGCACGGTCTTTCCCCCACGGCATTAGGCAAAGCTTATGAACACCACGTAGGTAAGGGGCTGCATTCAGCTGCCTACTTGTAGCTACACTAAAAGTAGCCTACTCACAACTTTAGTGAACTGTAAAGCTAGGATGGTCAGTTGTCTACTTTTCTGTGCTGCAGCTGGTCAGTCGTCATGTGCCTTTGACAACTGAATCATGAAACTGGTTTCACAAAGTTCGGTAGGGAGAGTGGTTGGCCCTTCATCAGGTACTAGCTGGCTATATTACACATAATTATTAAATGCCTGGAACCACTACTAAACTGTCAACGCCGTTTCAAGTTCTAGTGTTGTGGTTACACTTGAAATATTCTTCTTAGGCTTAGGTCTAACTGTAACTGAGATTAACATCAAAAAAGTACAGAAACAAGACTTTAAAAACGTAAAAAGATGTAGGGATGGCATGCCAAAAAGTATGCAAACAAGGTAGGGATAATGCATGAAAGCAAAGGTCAACATATTGGCAAAGCCCCATCCCTACATCTTTTTCACACTGCAGTTAGACAGCGTGCTTGAGTTGAGAGCTGAATCTGCAGCCATCCATGCAGCTATTAATGCTGTGCATGAGTACTTGAGTTTTACACACTGATTATAATGATCAGTCTGCAGCCCACTCAAGCTCAGTGTCTAGGTTATGCCAGAGACATATAACAACGGTGCCACTGTCACGGCAAAAAAAATACTAACCTTGGTAGCTACCTACAAGGCACACATATCTATACAGCTGATGCTAGATCATGTCATGGCTACGTGGGAGGAGGAAAGTGGCCTCAGGATGAGGCTAAAACCATGCCATGCGCCATGTACTTTTACTATGATAACTCTGCAGTCTACTCCAAGTCACTGCTTAAGTTGTTTTAAGAGGTTTCGTATAACACAATGCTACCAAGTGTACCACTATAAACTACCTGGTAGCTACCAACGAGGCGTGGATCATACCAGCCTCATTCCCAGGCCATGTGGGAGGAGCTAGGAAGTGGCCTGAGAACGAGGCTACAACCATGAACTGCCAGTAACGGTTGGAGTGAACTTGTGGTACGTTTTAGGAAGCCCCCATGCACTGTCTAACTGCAGTGTGAAAAGGATGTAGGGATGGGGCTTTGCCAATATGTTGACCTTTGCTTTCATGCATTATCCCTACCTTGTTTGCATACTTTTTGGCATGCCATCCCTACATCTTTTTTTAAAGTCTTTATGTGAAAGGGATTGGCAACAAATCTAACACCATGTACCTTACTCTGTTCACCTAGCCACAAAGTAGGGTGCCTAGTGAACACTCATCTATCCATACCTTCTCCAGTAGGAAATTGGAGATCTTCCCACCGTCTGGCTGACCAGCTCGTGAGAACTGGATCTCAAAGTACTTGCCCTACACATAGACACAGATATTCAAAGTGTAAATCTTTGCAGAATAAACAATGGCCAGCTAGGTTGTACCACAATGTACATGATTTTGGCTACAGACAGAGTGTTTCAAGAGTACATCTGGCCACATTGACCCATGTGACAATACACCAGCTGCCCAGTAAACTATGGGCCATGTAAGTCGGATAGCCTTGAGCCCAGGCTTTCTGTTACAGAGAAAGAGAGATAACATAAGCCTTCAAGGCTACAAGTGGGACACCATCTCACTTCAGATGAAGACTCTGCCTTGTTTCTGCAGTCTGTGTGCATTATATCATATGCCTGCATTAGCGCAACAGTTCTCTTGTGTTTATTATCATCATGTTGATATTTGGTGCCTAATTCCCCTCAAGCTCTTAGCGTTCTCTAAACATAACCGTTTAGTGTTAGTGTTTGTACTGTATGCGTAATGCCCCTTTTCTTTCCATATTCTTATTTAGGATGTGATGGTAATGAGAGAAAATACACATGAATCAACGTGTTTACTAACATGGAACTCACTATGGAAGTATGCCCACTGTGCTAAATTCTGACTTACAAATCGGCTGGAGTTGTTATTCCTGACAGTCTTAGCATTGCCGAAAGCTTCCAACAGAGGGTTAGACTCCAGAATGACATCTTTCACTCTCTGTAACAAGAGAGAGTTTACATGAATACACACACACACACACACACCACACGATATCCATATAGCTAGGTACAATGTAGCTCAGCTTGATAGTACTCTGTACAGTATATCACACACAAACAAGCGCCTCCAAAGAAGAATTAGAGAAAAATCAATGATCTTGTTTTCACTGACTCAAAGTGCAATGGACACGTTCCCTGCCATCCTCCTTAACAGGAAGACTCTCAAACACAAACACACACACACACACACACACACACACACACACACACACACACACACACACACACACACACACATGCACACACACACACACACATACATGCACACACACACACACACACACACACACACACACACACACACGTGCACACACACACACACACACACCTTCACGTGAGGCCCGCCCCCGGAGACTTTTGCAATATACTGCATGATGTACTTGGCTGCCACAGTTTTACCTGCACCACTCTCACCACTGAGTTAACAGAGGAGAAATGAGTAAAACAATTTCATTTCTACCACACAATATTGATAGACCAGGGTATGTGTGTACAGATATGTACGTGTACATGTATGGCATGTATACTGTACCAGCAGCTACCTTTCAACGAAAACATACACGTACAAATCATGAAAAGATTGCTTTCATGGATTCTGGAAAAGTACTTGAGCATGGTCATGTATTAGTGAATGAAGAGTTTGTGCATCGCATTGAGTAAGTAATAGTGAACCACTGTTCAGAAATCTGTGAAACCAATCTTTTCCATGACTTATATCGTTCTGCATCACAGTCTTAGGCTCAAGATACTGGCTGCAGAGGGTTTCAAATGACTCAGAAACTTCCCACCACTGATTCCTGAAGATATGCTACAAGTAGATCCAGCCTTTCTCAGCACACACTACATCCAACCACATGGAAACATTGGAGTGCAAAGAGCCAATTAACACCAGGGGCTACAGGACATACCAGGAAGCCATATCCACCCACCCTACAAGCTTGACAACTGCCCAACAAACTGTGTACATCAAAGGCCAGCCAATAGTGCTAGTACTAGGTCATTTCAAGAAAGCTTTCAGGACTCGCACCAACAACTTTGCCATCCAACTATAATTGTAACGTAATTGTGTGGATAGGCTTGATGTCACACACACACCATCTTATACTAGTATATATACACTGAGCCTGCATGTATGCATTTTGTAGCCTTGTTCCCAGGGTCTCCTTGCATAGGGAGGGGGAGAGCCTGGTACATTTTACCATGAGGATGATTTAAATCTTTGGACTGCGCAAATGGAATTGAATACCTCAGTCACACACTTATACATGTAGTTGACACTCAGTATGAAAGTTAGGCAAGATGAAAGATATATGAAAAGGTTGGGCAAGACGTTCTCTAAAGTAAGCCAGAAAGAAGGATGCAGTGAACGCAATGTCATCCCTCGCTCCTATAACTGTCCCCCAGTCCACATCGAGACAAGAATTGGCACCATGGTGTTATGTGCACAATGTAAGGGCCATTGCCTCTATCATTCTACACCCAGCCACATAGTTTCTCTCTTAAGTACACTATCACAGAAGGACTTTCTTCATAGCAAGGTTTAGTAACATCCTTGAAGTTAAAAAGCTTCATGTCCTGGAAGTGCAAGCTTTACTTCCTCTGACCTCAGCAACAGTTGTGCCCACACCAAATTTGTTGGTTTCCTGTTAGGAGGGAGTAAAACAGAGCTCACCTGATGATCACACACTGGTTCTCACTCTCAATCAGCATATTCCTGTACATGTTGTCAGTCAGAGCCCAAACATGGGGAGGATTCTCATAGGAAGCCTGTAGTTAGTAACAGGAACAGAAGCACAGATTGGTGTCAGCACTAAGTACAGTATGTGGTGCCAAATTGCATAACTTGTGCGGTGCCAAAATTAGAGATGTTCCCCCCAATAAGGCAGAGAGGCCAGTTATGTAGTCAAGCTACATAGCAATCTATTCTCATAAACATGACCAGTTGGCCTTAAGTGGTATATGATATGCTACACATTCAGCTATTTGTTGTGCTGCCTAGGGTCTATGACTCTTGATAGCTTTGGGGACTCTTGATAGCTTTGGGGAAGCTTATGGTGTTAGTAAAGGAATACACAAGCAGGAAATTTTCACTTCCCTTATTATTGAGTAAGTGAGTAAGTTTCATGTTCAAAACACAACTTCACATTCAAGGTACAGGTGGATGTTAGAACCTGAGTTGTGTAGCTTTGAAATCAGACACATGTCACAGATAGGGGGAGAGGAATGGTGAACACAGAATGACTGGTGCATACATATACGGAGGACTCACAGCACACTGGTAGATCTCGATCTCCCTATCACTGAAGTAGGGCATTGGCTTGAAGGGGTTGACTGATATCAGAACAGGACCAATATAGGTCTAACAGAAGAGGGTGTGTTAAGGAGACCAACAGCAAAACTTGGCACAAGCTTGTGGACTAGTCTTGCAAGCCAGACCCACTTCCGCAAGAGAGGGAAGGGTCTGGTGAACTGCTTGCGGAAGTGGGTCTGGCTTACGAGACTACTTGTGGACGTGCTACTGCAATATGCTTGTCCACACTGTGGTTTGCTATAATTATGTCTACAGCTTAACATGTTTATACTCAGTTCCCCACCCTCCACCAAACCATGACCAGCTTGGGGACACTTGTTTATTATGCAAAACTGGGTAGAAGGCTGGGGATGGTTCCATAGATATCTAGCTGCTTAATTGGACCAAACAAATGGTAAGTCTGAACGTTCATATGTCTGTACATGTGTGTGCCAAGCTATGGCATGGGGGTGAAGTGAAGCTCATGCATGGGGGCTCATGGTCAGTGAAAGCATTTCCACTGTTCATTTTGCTGCTTATCATGTTGAATAGCTAGCACTCTGCATGCAAGTGACTCATCCATTCCTGGTTTCTCTGAGGTACTCAATCACATAGTAGACAAATTAGGTTGCTCACTGGAAATTATGGAGCTATACTATTATTTGAGTGTGTGAAGCTTGGACAATGGGTACACCCATGTTCACAGCTTGTACGGCGAGTAGGCTACAGTATAGTCTGCACAATTGGTGCATACTCACACATACTTGCCTCCACAATGTCCCTGTTCATCTAGTTACTACCATGACAGTATATATGAGGAGCAGGTATCCACCAAAGAGTAACTTCTGTTAGAACAGAAGCACAAGCACTACTGTGCAGCAGTAACACACTCTGGCACCAGTTACGGAGGTCACGTACTTAGGCAGAAACGAAAGGGGCATGAATGGAAAGTTGATTATGGATCTGTTACTGGTTTTCATGGATACATATATGTCTACATGAGTAACTGCAGCTATCCTGTGTAGAACTGCAAGTCTAACCACACCCACTACTAAACAAGCTGGGCCACATACACACGAGATCTCATATCAGTAAGAAATAGCTACGCTGGTCAAGCTTGAGTACAAAGCGATACTGCTAATGAGGAAGACTGCCCTTTCACTGAGAGTAACCTAACTAAGTGCTACCGCCAATCCTAGGCTATATTAGTGCTTCCACAGCCTTAATGTGCTCTATTGTTGCTACACATTATTATGATGTGTGTACTAACACAATATGACATATAGGGACTGAAATGCAACTGGATTGGTACAACCTCACCTTGACCAAGTCAGTCTTGTTTACACTCGAGTTGGCTACGCCAGATATCTATGAATGGCTATGTCAATGGCTAATTTCAAAGCTGCAATTTACGCCTACACAACAAATACACGCTGTTACTGTGCGATTGGGTATATTGCCACTACTCCTGCCACGTAGGCAGATACATGTGCATAGCATGGGGTTCATTCAGGCTTGTGCCAGATTACAGCTAGGGTCTAAAAGCTTTGCATACTATTTACAGTGCAATCTACGCCTACGCTGTTACTGTGCAATTAGGTATATTGCCACTACTCCTGCCACAGTGAGCTAAGCAAAGACATTTATGATCCTTATAAACAGTTTGAGCTGACTCGAGTGCACATAGTGTCACCCAAATACAGTGGCTCATCCAGATGTGTATAATGGACTGTTAACCTTTTAACCACTGATGACAAGTGTACTCGTCATCCAACTTTGGCCGCATGTTATCAGTTGGTACAATCTGTTATGAAGATTAGTTTTGTGCTAGCAAAAAAGGTGGAATAGGGGAAGGTGTGAACTGCTTCTCTGCCCTTGTAGGGCTTCACTGCTGGCACTGTATGCATTTTTCAGTCAAGAGGAGCGTTTGCTGGCTGGAGAGCCTTTACCGGTGAAGGTCGTGAACCCTTGGAAAAAAGGATGAAAGAACCCTTGGTCCATGTTTCTAGCTCCCGGTAGAAGTGGAAATGTGGATGAAAATAGCTCTAGAGTATGAAACTTGGTGGTTAATGGGTTTAATACCCACCCGTCTCTTCAGCTGCATTCTAATGTTCCCCACCCATGAGTTCTACATGTTTCAAGATTTTACAAGGCAAAAGTTTCAATTTGGGCATTATTCTTGTTCACAAACTGTATCGCTGATTACAATACTTAGTCATGCTTTTTACCAGCTCACAACTTTAACTACTTGACCAGCAGTCTGCTTGAAATGTCACTTCCTAGTGCACACAGACCCTATATCATGTCAAGCAGCAGCCAAGGTACACCACAAAGAGTGCTTTAAAAGGAAACAACACAGTAGAAATTCAAACAGAACCACAATTCTATCGACCCACAGAAGAGAAGTTGTACAAGCTTCACAACCACCCACTAGTTGCCACTACAACCAATACTATATAAGGTAAGGTCGTGACTACACTCCTGTGAAAGGCTTGATAGGGGTACTTTCCCTTTTGTGAACACACACAGCTCCTGTGGTTATCCATATTTGGATTTGATTTGTGGTTCAGTCAAGCCTTCTTTGCACAACAGAAATAAGAAACACTTTCACTACAGATACTACAGTGATATGAACAACATTGTGACCAAAAAAAAGCGAAAACTTCAGGACAAGGGACTGTTTGAATGAGGCTGCAGCAGGTGGCCACTTAGTGTAGGAGGGTGCCACATCCACTAATCAATGAGTAGTCAGGGTTCTCTGGAGGGAGAGAGCCTGGTACATTTTATCACATGAAAGTTAGACATGAAGTTAATCATACGGGGGTGGACTAAGCCAGGCACCCACGCACATTCAAGCGCAAGACTACTACGGTCTTCTTTTGGGTAGATATGGCTTTAGTGCGTTACCTTTTGTCTTTGCTGTCAGTGATATGGAACTAGTCGATTTCTTGAGTCAATGTTGACAACTCGGTCAACAACAACGCTAGCTTACAACAAACAACAAATCATGAAATTTCTCGTCATTTAGCTCGTCATGTTCCTTGTCTGACACACTGAAAATCTACTACACCAGTCTACCTTTTGGTTCATGGGTGCTGTAGCCAGCGGTTTTCATTTGAGTATGGCTACATGTGCACTTGCCTCAATCAAGAGCTCCGAACTATGTGGGCAGGCTTCCATGCATGCCTATGTACAATTAAGTTGTGTCTACCTCGTGTCTACCCTCAACGTCACGCATGCAATAAAATGTACCAGGCTTTCCCCCCTCCTTAGCAGGGAGAGTCTTAGAACGAGATTATTTTAAGCCAGCAAATGCTTATCCAGAATAAAACCTGTCCTTGAGCCCCAGAAGTGAGAAAAGTGTTTGCATAAAGGAGAGAAATGGACCACCCAGTGCTTGGTACATGTATATGCAGCTTGTCTTCTCTGCTGAGGAATGCTTGTGTGACATCATTGGTACACACTGTAATCATGCTTGTCTTAAGACATTGTCAGACTGTGTTCCATATTTCTCTTTGACCTCGGTACCTGACACTGTGCACATTATACTGAGCTTCACCTTGTGAATGATGTTCCACCCCTAAGCTTCACCAACAAATACCTTGGGGTTGATGCTGCGCCTCGTACAATTATTTCTGCATTACTCGTGCTATTAATCCCCAATACCACAGCAAACCATGCTATTACATATACTAATACCCTGGGGTTGATGCCTATATCATGTTACAAATATGTGAGTGTATTTACAAACAAGCTGTACCTCATATTCCCACCTCACAAGCCAGTGGTTACTTGTCTTGGCAATTATTCATCAGAAGAGCCCATACAACACAATATGCGCTTGGAAGGAGAGTGAACAATGTAAAAAGCATTAGCGGTATGGCTTTGTAAGGTATAACTACATGTAGTCCATTCAGAGTGCCAACTGCTGCTAATAGCCAGGGTGAAACAGCAAAGTGTGGTTTACAAGCTGTAAGTTTTCTTTACAAAAGGAATACCACAGAAAGGAACTGTAGCGGTGACGTACAGATGTCTTTGGCTGTTTTTCAGACCCAAGAAAGCACAGAATGGTAGTTTATATGTCATGCTTCATGGGCATGTTCACGATACATGAGGAGAAAAAACACCCCTGTTTACCTGAGATGTAAAGACACCTATATAGGCAATTATAACAAGCCTTTTAGCACTGTACACACAGGATGCACTCACAAACACACAAACCACATCACTCATCTGTGGATACATAAATGAGATCATCAAGGTAGCGCTTCTTGAGGTTCTCAACAATGGCTGCCTCCTGGATCTTCACCAGGAGTACCATATCCTCCACGCCACTGGCCTTCTTGTTTCGGCTCTGCCAATGGTACGCCTGAGAAAGGGGAAGGTGCATTCATGTGTGAACTAGTAACACTATAGGTGCAAAACTTCCTATGTGAAAGAGACTATTCAACAACTGGTTGCTAAAAAGACTATGGCTATAGTTGTGTGTGACATAAACTTCACAAAAGTACACAATTGAGAGGATGCACTCATTTAGTGGGGTATGAGTACAACCTCTATGTATGTTTATCATGATGGTGGAAGGAATAACGACCAGAGTGATTCAATGAATCGCAACACAAAGGGCGTTTGCCTGTATAGCATAGAACAAAGTGGCAGTGGGTGATATACAGTAGCTTTCCGTTCCCGATTTTTCTCCAAAGCTACAAGACAAAACCCAGAATATCCCCCACATTCTTTGAGATTGGGACCAATTGGTGTGTTATGGAACACTAATAACCTATGTTAGCCCTCTCCATGCTAATGTAAATCCTGCCTATCAAAGAGGCTCTAGCTTGCTAAACTGCAATCTATACGTACATCACTTGGAATACTCTCTCATGTCAAGCTCATATACAATATACTGAGGTTAAGACTAGTGTGCTAAAGTGCTGTTAAAAGACCTATGAAGGGACTAGACCTCTGTCACCAGTTTCAACAGTAGCAAGAGCTATGTCTCGTACTCAAACACTCTTGGGGGTTTTCTCATTGTTTTTCTGATTTTTGGTACTGTCATTGCAAACAAAATACGTAGGCCTTGGAATAAGGCAAGTGCCATATCTAGTATGGTATGGCTTCAATATGCCTTGGCTGAAATAGCTTCAGCGAAACCTATTCGAACGCAACTGCAATCTGCTGTATTCCAATTTTAGCAAGGGTGGGCTCATGTGAACTACATGACCTTGATGATGCTGAGATTCTGTAACCATTTCGCATGAGTCTTACCTCGAGAACATAAACCCAACGAACGCGACGAACAACTGAAATCAAGCATATTCCGGAGGTACTACAGAACAAATTGCCGTAAATCAACAACTCATGACTTAGGTTGTCCATTTACTCACACAACAAGCATGAGTACTTAGCACATCAGCCTATATTACAATTTTTGGCAAGCTTGCCATATTCAAAGATCATAAATGTGTAGCAGGTGGAGAGAAATTTGCAGGAAAAGGTGTATGACCAAGATTTTGCTTAGATGGCTTGTAATATTACATTTGTGCGCTGCTCTGAAAATGGTTTTTCATGGTAGGAAGAGCATACGTTTGGGAATCAAATCGAGCACGTCGAGTGTGGTAATATAGAGTCTACAAACTCACCATTATTGTCAACAGGCAGGCCGGATCAATGCAATCTCTTGAGCTCCTTACGCTGTTTGCTTGGCTCCAGATATACAGCTCTCAGTCTCAACATAGATCAACAATCGCACCCAGGGGCCGCTGACCGGAAGGCACGTGCCTGGGTTTCTCCGACCTGGGAACTAGACTAGACTACCGTTATCCGATTCGTGAACGGCCCATTCGCGAACCGGGACGAGTGACTTCCTCAGTCATTCATCTCCCCAGGGACCAGTGGCAGTGACCCCCCCAGTCTTCATATCATGGGAACTAGACTACCGCCATCCGATTCGTGACCGGTGTTACGAAATGTGTGCCCCCCAAACACATTTCCCTAGTGATATCTGTTCCCCAAACAGATATCACTAGGGTCAGGAGTTTCCCCTTGCAAAACATCAGTGATATGTGTTTCCATCTTCAAAGCTTATACACCTGCATGATATTGACAGTGACTGAAGGGTTTATAGTGGGCTTGTTCTTCATCCAAGCACCTCAAGAATGGATGAAGGCTAATACCAAAGCATTTCTCAACTATACTATGTTTGATACAAAGAAGGATGTTATACAAGGGGTAGTCACTTATATGTCCCGTGTAGAAGCGTTTGCGACCGCGATCAAAATTGAATCAAGCGATCAAAGCCCTTTTGGGGGTCCGATCAAGGGATCAAGATGGCCTCCGAACTGCTATAAATCAACAATCAAGAACGCGCTGCTGCAATCCGACCTTTGACCCTTGAAAATCAAGCGATCAAGAGCCTCAGAGGGGACGATCAAGCGATCAAGCATACTTTTTGCCGATCAAAAAATTTGATCGCGGTCGCAAACGCTTCTACAGGTGACATACAAGTGACTACCCCTTGTTATAGGATCAGTTTCTGTTCTGGCTCTCTTCACCAGATGTTATTTTTTAGAGCCATCTTCTTGTGATAATATACCTCCACAATGACATTGCAGCAACCTCTTACGTCCATTTCAAAGTAACTAGCTACTTCTGGCTCTTGCTGTATCCTTGCATCTGCATGTACTCTGCTGTCTTTAACCTATAATGAAACACTTGATATCACTTTCTTACCATTAATCATATCTAAAGGGTTACTGAACATTAGACTGTCCCTCCCTGCATGATATAAGTCCTGTCTTGGGATAAAGCTACGTTCTTACCTTTATCATGGGGAAACAGTACCCTGGGAAACATATATCACTGACGCTAATATTGCCAAATATGCCAGTGATATCTGTTCGGAAATGTACACATTCCCCGGGGGAACACATATCACTGTAACACCGGGATGAGCGACTTTCCCTTCTGGTGACCCTCAGTCATTTGTCTCCCAGGGACCGGGACCAGTGACCCCCACTAGCCTCCTTCCCAGTCCCCCGCCCAGCTTTCTGTCGCTTCCGTGTCCTGCAAGCGAAGGAAAGCTGGGAAGGGCCCTAGCTACATTCATCCTAGGTTCACAATAAAAAAACCCTGTTTTATGTGTTCTTCCTTCTCTTTGTTCCAGCTCTGGTCTTATCCTCTCTGTTCTCTCTTCTCCCGCATCTTCTCTGCTCTCTCTGTTCTCGTCTTCCCTCTTCTTTCTGTTCTCCCATCCTCTCAGTTTTCTGAGAGAACAGAGAGAATGAGAGAACAGAGTAAACAGAGAGGACAGGCATCCTCTCAGTTCTCTCGTCTCCAATGTAGTTTGCTTGGTTATATTCCTTTTATTGTCAGTGTTTTCTTTCTGTGTTGACTTCTCGTAGTGTCCATTCTGTTTTATTTTTCACAAAGTTTTCTCAACATGCATTACTGTTTTTTGTTTTGTTTTGTGTCCTGTTTCATTCAGAGCTATATGCTCTACCATGTGTTTGCGTTGTTATAATCTACTCCCTCGTTTACCAATGTTAGTGAATATGTTAGTAGTGTAGGTATTGTTTAATTGATGGTAAAACTGCAACAAATGGTCATATCAATCAGTTAAAATTGGTTCACACAAGATGCTTAATGTTATATATCGCGGTTGAACTCACCTGCTTGCAAAAATACAGGTGCAACTTCACTAACTGTTGAGTTGGTGTCCTCTTTGATTTTCCATCCCTTCAAAACAACAGTTTTACGCAAGCCTTGATGTACTTGATCATGATATGCACCTTCATGTACATGTAGTGTCCTGCAAAGTTTACACTTGTCAGGGCAGATATCATTGCTAGCACTATAATATGTGCAAGCTATATACTCACTTGGAGAGCTACAGCGCACTTTGTGGATGTCAAGAGCTACCTATTTTTCTTTTTGCATGTCAAGCTAGTATCCCAAGGGAACTACAAAGAGAAATCTATGGAGAAATATAACTACCATGCTAAGTAGCTTTCAGCTTTCCATGGGTCTAGTAACCACAATTAAACTGTCTGAAGCATCTATCTGCGTATGTTTCATGTTCATGCAGTGTGTGAAACTGCAAAACTAGCAAGCTGGTGGCATTGAATACACTGGCAGCTCAAATGGCATAGGGAGTCACTAGACAGTGGGGTTCACTGGGAAGTCATTTGAGTTATCCAACACTACCATGCATAGCTACGATGAATGGGGAGTTAACTCTTGATCCTTTGACTGGAGGTCACTTGTCCTTAGACCCCTAGGTGGGTAATGAACCCTGTAAAAAAAAATATGGAATATTATTTTCCTGTTTTGATTGTTCTCCCTGCTTTCTTTGTTCTCCATATTCTCTCAGCTTTTCCTGTTGGTGAAAACTGCTTTTGTAGAGCATGTGCACTGCATTGTGTGAACTTGCTTCCAAAAGTACAGCCATGCAACGACTTGCTACACAAACTTGGAATGTGCTGCAACCAACAGTTGGCTAGAGGACATGCCTGCAGTAGGTTGTATTTAGACATTCGCTGGGAGGTCACTCTGCCCCCAGGCCGGGGAGTCACTCCCCTCCTTTGGGACCAATCACTGGGGAGTCATTCATCCCAGACAACCAGCAGGAGTCATATCCACTCCTCCACCTGTAGTAATGGGCTGTAGGACAATGGAGATTCAACAATGTGTGTTGCAACCAGAAATGGTTTGTCTTTCTGCTTTCCATGTCGTTCTGATTGACATAGATGATGTGAGGCCGAATGCAATAAGTTTACTTGACCTATTCAGCTAGACCTCTCTCAGAATGAATTACCACAAGACATTAGTAGCTAACTTGCAGCAAATGATTTATGAACTCATTCATGCTTCTGACTAGACATCCAGCTCATGTCTATTGTTTCATTTCTAGTTAGCATGTAATGCTGCAAGTTGTAATTAGGAGTCAGTAAAACATGGAATATGGAATAACTTTTAACTGACTGGAAATATAAACACTTTTCAGGTTGTTGCAAATTGTCTCCAACTTTGATAAAGTTATTCAGTGTGGTATGGTAACAGGTGTGAAAGACAGCCTTCCCTTTCGTAAGTGACAGCCCTAGGATAAGACTAGAAATCTCAGTGGCCTAATCCAATGTCAAAGGAATGAGTGACTCCCGTGATATGACTTTCAGTTCCTTATGGTTTGTAGACTGAGAACAAAATAATTCACATAACAAACTAATGAAGTGGGGGCTCTTGTATAGGAAAAAGTAAGTTCCTGGAAACTAGATTTGACAAAGGTGACCAAGGCAAGAGTTATATGAACATCTGCATGGTCTTTCAGAGCTGAAGCAATTACAATTGTCCATCATAACAACTTCTAAGTCATTTTGATGATTGAGAATTAATCTGTTCAAGGTGTCAGCTGGAGTTTTGCTTGCACAAATAATGTGCACTTTTTGTAGATGTGCATTTGGCACAGGCAAGGTGTCCAAACTGCATGGATGTTGGAGAAAAGCATGGAACTAGGAAGACTATCGACGGATTTACCTCACTACATATATTTCCAGCACTTTGGCACTGACGAAGGTAAGAGCTTTAATATTCATGTATGCACAACCCATTTAGCTTGCAGTGAGCCGTAAGATAGCATCCATGATGTGTTTCCATCCAGGATGGAGCTGTGTTTCAAATTGAGTGATTCTGTAAGCATTGTGAGAAATTTCAAGATAGCGAACATTCCCTAAGGAGGACTTCTAGCATGGAAAGTAGCTATCAGTGAAGCATTTGTCAGCAAAACAATCTTTCAAGCAGAAAATGACATTGGTTCAAATTTGAACACTTCAACAAATGTGGGAATGGTAGCAAAAATTGTTGCTGCAGGGCTCTCATCATCCCTTCGAAAACAATGCTCCTTGCATCTGGAAACTGTAAGCTATATAACGTGAAGGTGTTAGACGAGAGCATTGTCGAGCATAGGTATGAACACCAGAGCATGAGCCACTACAAGGACCAAAGCACTTTTGCACATCCAGTGTACCATTATAGGTAATACTATACAGTAAGTGTTGCAGTAGACGTTTGCCAAAGGTGCAGTCACAATCCTAATCATCGTAAGGTTGGTAGCTACATGCTATGCCAAAGAGGCTGCTAAAGTAAAGTAACAATCCTTCCATGATGAGTCTGTCACTTCCAAGTCATTAACTGTTGTAAGCAACTCTTCAAACATCTTCTAATTCATTGGTATATTAGTAAAGGTTTTCTCACACTTCCTCCATGTCAAATAATGCCCTCTGTTGCTCCACTTCCTTCCAGCCTGCACACATCAACATCTGGAAGGTTGAGCAGTAACTCATGCCAGGTGAGAGGGTGGAGAAGAGCCAGTGTTTCATTCTCATACTCATCAAGATGGCCAATTGTAAAGAGCAGAGACTGAAGATGAAGTGGTGCAGGAAAATGCAAGACACCAGGTTTCAATCTCTGGCTCTCCCAGTAGTTAATCTCATCTTCTTCTGCATCTGTTGTTGACACATGTTTGGAATGTGCCTCCTCCTTCTCCTCTGATGCCTCAGTGCTACTATAGCTTTCTTGATCATGTTGTACGCTTCTGCTGATCTTCCAGTCTGAGGAAAACTAAAGTTCACCCTAACAAAGATCACTCTTGTGAGGATGCAGTTTCTTTTTCCACTTGAACTGACAGTCTGTTCACAGTCAAATGCGGATTCCAGTTCCATGGAATGTTAGTCTAATGCATAAAGGGCAGTCATTAAGTGCTCCTGTTGCCTACAAACTGAATACACTGGTTTTCGTCTGATCACCGAAGAGTATGCAAAATCGGAGGGGGAGGCCTGGGAAGGATTTTGAGTCTATCCATGCATCCATGCAAACACTGGACTCTCAAATGTTTGCAGAGCAAAGAACTTGCGGCTCATTTTTCAGAATGATGGATGCATGCATAAAACACATTCTTCTGTTTTGGGGCCCCTCTGTTCTCTTGTAATCCATAAAGTCGCAAAAAAGTTTTCCGAATGAAAACAAGCGCATGTAGGGATGGACCCTCAAAAACCAGCCAAACAAGATGTGCTAGGTCTGTATGGTATGTTGGGAGTTTTAAGTTATGGTGTGAAATTATATTGCTGCTGAATGTGGCAGAATCTGATATGGATTTTATTTTATGTGGACGGCTGTGGAGTGAGCAGTTCTGAGTACCATGCTCAATTAGTGAGTGTGTAGAGAGTTTTTTGTTGTGCATAGTTGGCAAAATGGCACAAGATGTAGGGATGGTGTGAATGTGTTGTGGTGTTGTTCCCATCTTGTTTGGCTGGTTTTTGAGGGTTCCATCCCTACATGCGCTTGTTTTCATTCGGAAAACTTTTTTGTGACTTGTTCCTGCTGTTTTTTATTGTTTTTTAGAAATAGTAAGAGAGAAGAGAGGTGGGAAAGGAAGGCGTGGGGAAGATGCATGGTCTGTAAAGTATGAATACATACATGTAGAACTGTGTTGTTCACAAAGAACAAAGAATCATCAAATGCTTCCAAGTGAAATTGTAAATTTATCTACAGGGTTTAGAAACCCAAGCAAAGCCTCATAAAACCCAAGTGCAAAGCACATGAGCTTTATGAGGCTTTGCACACAGGCTTACAAATCCCATAGATCCCAACGCTGTGGTGTCAAACCAATAGATACTCACTGTAAAACTGTTGCTGTAATGGTGTCTTATGACTCAATACTACATGTATGTGAGCTCTGTGGGGACGAAGTCTGCAGAGAGTTTTTTGGTGAACCCAATAGTAGTCTACATGAAGTGAGCGGGAGCTGAACAACTGCCAGTTTCTGTGGCCGCCTCCTTTAGTTTTTGAATGAAGCTACCATTGACTCAGTGGTACTAGCTGCAATAGAGCAGTTCGAGGACCAAGCTACCAATAGGCTGCTAATTGCTGCATTGGAGGACTCAGGCACAATACAGGATGGACAGCTACGCCACTGAGGATGGATAACCATCAACTCTAAGTAAACATTGTATGTGTACTATATGCATTTATGATTAGCTCAGCTTGATAGTACTCTGTACAGTATATCACACACAAACAAGCACCTCCAAAGAAGGAAAAATCATTGATCTTGTTTTCACTGACTCAAAGTGCAATGGACACGTTCCCTGCCACCCTCCTTAACAGGAAGACTTTCAACACACACACACACACACACACACACACACACACACACACACACACACACACACACACACACACACACACACACACACACACACACACACACACACACACACACACACACACACACACACACACACACACACACACACACACACACACACACACACACACACACACACACACACACACCAGTGCAGTCAGAAATGATGATTGAGTTTAGCTAGAGCAGCCCCACTCTGGGCAGCCATTTCATTCAGACCACGCTTCTGCATTCTTCACACTCCTGAGCTCTGCACAACTGCTTGCAGATGTCATGCAAGAATTAAAGCCATCACTCTCCACCCACTGAACTAAGGACATGAACTTCATCATGGCCACATGTTTATCAGTGCTTGCAGACTTGACAGCTTCACTGCAGAGGCGGAGACAGCTACCAAGAAGTGTGGGGGGGGGGGGGGGGGGGGCTCATGTTCTAAATGTTAAGCTGTGGGGGTGTGGAAAACGAGATGATATTGTATTTTTCTGTACAACTAGTAGAAAAATTGGGGGGGGGGCTGAGGCCCCCCCCCCCAATCTGAAAAGTGGGAGGGCCTAAGCCCCCCTATATCTCCGCCCCTGTTCAGTCACTGTTCTTGTTAACCATCATTTGATAGAATTTTATTCTCTATTGTATATTGTATAATTAGTGTACATGACCATCATTATTATAAGAACATGTTGCCATGGTGATCTGTACACAGTGTGGGTGAGTGGATTTGCACTAGCCTCGTTCCCAGGCCTACCCCGTTTTTTGTTCTTCGGTTTGCGTTCAGTATAATACACGGAAGTGGAAGAGTGCGAAAAACGGGGAAGGCCTGGTCTCATTCATCACGTGAGTGACGTCAGGTGGACGCATGAAAATAACGTAAGGGGGAGGGGACCAACTGCAAATATGTATAGCGCTCACTCACTCAAGTTTAATACGCTACAAGTGGGTCCTAATTCGCGAGACTTGGCCCGTTCAGAAGGTCCAGAGTAAGAACGCCGTATCATCGTCCGATTGGCAAGTTTAGTCTAGTCTCTCCAAGTTCTAAGCGTACGTGTACTCAAAACTACTAACTAACGCTCTGACACTCTATACATATTTGCAGTTAGTCCCCTCCCCCTTACGTCATTTTCGCGTCCACCCTGCGTCCACCTGACGTCACTCATGTGATGAATGAGACCAGGCCTCCCCCGTTTTTCGCGCTCTTCCGCTTCAGTGTATTATACTGAACGCAAACCGAAGAACAAAAAACCCGAGAAGCTAAGTTCACCGCAATCCATGTTGCAGTTACGTCATCTTATTGAATATTCATAAGAATCCGTCACGCGCACTTGTTAAATTGGGTCTCATTACTTTCATGTCGTTTCATGTCCCCTGTCACATGACCCAGGTGCAGGGTGAAAGCCGCATTACGTCGCACTTACGCCACAAGTGGCATCGCATGGTGTTCGTCACTTTTTAAAGCAGAAAAAAAAAAAGAAGGAATAAAACCCATTTCCCGTCCCTAGCCCTAACCTTAACCCTAACCTGTATACTGAGCCCTAACCATTAGACCACAAGCAACTTCGAACGACCATGCACACTTTTCCGTCTAATGTGTACTACCCAACTGTCATACAAGTGCCATACTACACTACGCATGCGCAATGCATGCTCCACCCACACATATCACGTGAGGGGACATGAAACGACGTGAAAGTATTGAGACCCACCGTTAAATATTTATAGTCCGTTGTGCTGCCGTGGATTAAATACATTAGACCGAATAGTGTGCTTGTCGTCCGTTGTGGCTTGTTGGCTAAATGGTTAAGGGTAAGGGTTAGGGTTAGGGTTAGGGTTAGGGTTAGGGCTTGGGCCAGGGAATGCACTAGCTGTATTTTTATTCCCTCTGGTCTTATAAGTGTGGTGAACACCTTCGTCTTCGGTGGTTCGGTAAGTGCGCGACGGATTACTTATGAATATTCAATAGATGACGTAACGCAACATGGATCGAGGTGAACTTAGCCTACGGGGTAGGCCTGGGAACGAGGCTAGATTTGCACAATGTAATGGGGATGTATGAGGTAATTACACCCCAAGATACAACTTAAGGTGGCACGGTCGTCACTCGGCGGAGGTTAACGAAAACATAAACTTGGGTTACAGTCAGGACCAGGGTTACTCCTAGTTCCAGGATTAGGGTTTGCTTTAGGGCAATCTTGCTTTGCCTAATTTTAAAAAGGGTTTTAGTAGCTCATTAATATATTCATGAACCCCAAATTGCCACTCGATGGACGCATCTACACGCTCACTGTAGGTAGCGTCCCAACCACCAATGTATCTCAAAACAATCTATGCCAGCTTTTGTTCAAAGCTACTCTCAAAGTCAGGCTAGACTCATGTTTGTCACTACTCTTGGAATGGACAACTTTGACTGCACCAAAATGAATGCACATTTTAAAAAATTCACAGCTTGTCTACAGGAGGGGCTCATTCACGAGTGGAAGCAAGCATTACTAGCCCCACCTCTCTCCCTTATGTCGCTAAACAACTCACGGCTCTGTTCCACACACAGCCACCGTTCAGCTCCCTTGGCTGTCAGACTGTAGCACCAACGATAAATTGCGTATTCTAGTTAAAGCCCATCCCAGCACTTGAAGCACCTGGCCACGGTCACCAACTAGGCTAGGCATACGGCCGCGAGACCTGGGCCTACTCAACAAACACAGTCTTGGCCACTGTGGCCTTTTTGCTTCTTCTAGACGCAAGCTTGCTTTCACAAGCAGACATTACGCACTACTCACAGCTACTGACACTACAGCACTCTACTAAACTCCTTCTTTTTTTATTTTTTTTATTTATTTTTTTTTATTTTTAAATTTTTGTAAAATTTTTTAAGTCGATCTAAGCTTATTTTCAAAGTTCCGACCACCACATGAAGGGTGCCGCCAGGCCACATCTTAACTAACTTAATTATAAACTGATTATTGGATGGCAATGCCGACAGGAAACAGGGAAAATCCCCAATTTTACGGACCGTGAACGGTTTGAGACTCTCAAAACGGACTGTGCGCTAAAATTTTAACAAGACAAAGAAGTCTATCAGCTTGGATTCCAGGTTTGTTGACCTTAAAAATCCAGGGTACTGTGCCACCTTAAAGGACCCGCGTAAAAAATAATATAATATAACTAACAAGATGCAACTTAAAGGACCCATGTAAATAATATAATTACACCCCAAGATGGACCTGCGTAACTATTACACCCCAAGATGCAACTTAAAGGACCCGCGTAATATAATATAATATGCAGGCCAGAGGAAGCGTTGGACATCCAATCTGAGTTGATATTCGTTAATGGCATGGTACACTTACCCCATGAATGAAACTTTGGTACACCAACAACTCTCCCTTCACCAGCTACACCTCACAGCGACTCCCGAAGCGATTTTTTCACTTACGTGACGTCACACGTTCAATATACCTACGTATAAAATCATTGCTACGTGTATTGAGCGCGCTACCCCGCTTCGGCTACACGCGTAATGCGCAAATACAAAGTTGGTGAAGGCGTGCCTTGCTATTCACGATTGATAAACTGATGTCTTGCTCCTCCCTTGAGGGTAAAGCTTTTCTAAGAAGCCGAAAAACTCTGAATTCTAAATTTGCAGCCCAAAATCCTGATCTCTAAAGCCTTCTACTTCAGGTCTTGTAGCTAAGTAGCAGTGAACTTTGTTTTCCTAAAGCCTACTAACAAACATTTTACCTACATATAGCACTGAACTCTAAAGTGTTCGAGCCAAGGTAAACCTGCACATAGGCGCCTGCAGGCCTGGGCACACCCGGGCATTGCCCGGGTTATTTCGAATCATGCGTACTCATATAACGAGGACCGGACACGAAGACACGTGGTCACCAACCATGGCAAAAAAATGTGATGGACTTTCATGATGACAGAGACTGGAGAGGCATTGGTCCCAGAAACCATTACAAGATATGTAATTTTCCTGGACAGGTGAGGCACGCACAGACATACGTATAGCGTACAGTGTACTACTGTGTAGTGACAAAATACGCTTTCCGCAATTGGGCATCAAATGCGGCGTAGCCAAGTACCCACACAGCTCTGCAGGCGCCTATGAACCTGCAGCACTAACCTCTTATGAGCATCTTGGGGTTACTTTGGTCGATATAATATAACCAATATAATACACAGGCCGGAGGAAGCGTTGGACATCCAATCTGAGTTGATATTCGTTAATGGCATGGCGCACTTACCCCAGGAAACTTCGGTACACCAACAACTCTCCCTTCACCAGCTACACCACTGTCACCCCTCACAGCGACTCCCGAAGCGCTTACGTGACGTCACACGTTCAATATACCTATATACATATAAAATCATTGCGTGTATTGAGTGCGCTACCGTGCTTCGGGCTGATATTACGCGCGTAATGCGCGCGAGTATAAAGCAGGTGAAGGGGTGCCTCGCTATTCACGATTGATAAACTGATGTCTGGCTCCTCCCTTGAGGGTAAAGCTTTTTTCAAGAAGACACAAAACTCTGAACTCTAAGTCCTCCTACTTCAGCTAAATTTGCAGCACAAAACCCTGATCTCTTAAGCCTTCTAACTTCAGGTCTTGTAGCTAAGTAGCAGTGAACTTTGTTTTCCTAAACCTACTAACAAAATTTTACCTACGTATAGCACTGAACTCTAAAGTGTTCGAGCCAAGGTAAAGCTGCAGCACTAACCTTCCGTGAGCATCTTGGGGTGCGGTTACTTTGCTCGTTCCCTACAAACATAAAGCAAACAGTAGAGATAATCAGTGATGTGGTACTGTATAGACACTGTAAAAACGATGATGCGTGTAAGTACTCATTTCCTGATCATTTTTAACGTGGCGGGGGAAGTCACTCGGCGGAGGTTATGAAAACATAAACCTGGGTTACAGTCAGGACCAGTGTTGCTCCTAGTTTCAGGGTTAGGGTTTGGTTTAGGGCAATCTTGCGTTGCCTAATTGGGTTTTAGTAGCTTATTAATATATTCATGAGCCAAAATTGCCACTCGATGGATGCATCTACATGCTCACTGTAGGTAGCGTCCTAACCACCAATGTATCTCAAATCATTCTGTGCCAGCTTTTGTTCAGAGCTACTCCCAAAGTCAGGCTAGACTCATGTTTGTCACTACTCCTGGAATGGACAACTTTGACTGCACCAAAATGAATGCACATTTCACAGCTTGTTTACGGGAGGGGCTCATTCACGAGTGCAAGCAAGCATTACTAGCCCCACCTCTCCCCCTTATGTGGCTAAACAACTCACGGCTCTGTTCCACACACAAACACCGTTCAGCTTTCCTGTCAATGGCAACGTAGTACCAACGATATATTGCGCATTCTAGTTAAAGCCCAGCCCAGCACTCGAAGCACCGGGCCACGATCACCTACTAGGCTTGGCATACGATCGCAAGACCTGGGCCTGCCCAATGAGTACAGTCTTGGCCACTGTGGCCTTTCTGCTGCTTCTAGACACAAGCTTGCTTTCACAAGCAGCCACTTCACACTACTCACAGCTACTGACACTGCAGCACTCTACTAAGGCCATATAAACTTGATAACCGGTTTCTGGTCCAAGGAAATAAGCAAAATCAAACAAGGCACAAGGCTTTTTTTATTTTTATTTTTTTATTTTATTTTATAATCAAAACCTCCCATTGGAGAAGTCATAATGATAAAAAAAAGTGAGCAGTGCAAGCATTGTCCAATATCTCACAGTTGAGGAAGGTGGACATCAGCTGCTGCACTATGCATGATAGCAAAAGCGTCGAGTAGAGGAGCAGGTCGACTTACGGACTGAGCCACGCCACTCCCTTCTCCGCCTCCTTGCAGGATAAACCGGAAGTACTTAACAAACTCCAACGCATCGTCAACAGTCAGTGACAGAAGGATTCGCTGAAAGTCTCCCTTTCTTGACAATCCCACCTTTCACACAAGCGGTAAGCCACGTAGGGCGGTGTCAAGTGTCTACGAACCCGCTTCGTAACGACCATCAGTACCGTCCGCTACGTTCTCGAACACGTGTCGCAAGGTCCACGATTCATCTTTCAATCTGCTATTGTGCATCAATATTAATTTCACTACACCTTTTTATTTCAGTGGTACATACCTCAAAATTCCCAACTGTGTCACCAAGGCCAGTTGCTGCACAAGTAAATAAATCTCTGTGAACTTCCTGATGTTCGATCAATGACTACTCTGTATTATATTCTTTTAGAAATGGCGCACTGACTAGTTATAGGCTTGGATTACATTGCTTCATGTTTTCGCATATGACATGTACCAACAGTAGAAGTACCTCATTTTGATCAAGAACGTTTAAGGAAACTGCTGTGAGCCATTTCTAGCTATCAAATGGGCATGTACACAATGCACACACACGTTTTGTAATAAAGCAGTACTGAACTGGATCACATAAACTCTATAGGTTCTGTGAGCATCTATGGGTGTGGTTTAGACATGAAAGATTCAATATGATCAAGTAACCACATTCAGAAGAAGTAGTAGACATCCAATCACTCTTCATATTAGTGAGTGTGATGCTACATACAGCAAAAAGCATGGGAAAATGATGATATACCAGTAAACGCGATTGGCGGGTAATGGACTTCACACCACAGAAACTTTGTAATGGGCAACGTTTTGACACAATCGTCATCAGGCACAAATGAACACAACTAATGTTATTGCTCATAGACACCAGAATGATGATATACCACTGCCACACCAACTCCAGAAGTGATTTTCACACTTCCGTAACTTCACGCATTCAGTATGCCTATGTCTAAAATTATTGCTATGTGAATTGAATGCAGGCGGTGCTACTGGCTAATGAAGCATAAATGCAAGGTGCAAGTTTAAAGCAGGAAAACTTGCACCTTGCATTTATGACAGTGTCTGACTCCTTCTGTTTCACATGATAAGCTTTATAGCTACATGTAAACGGGCTAAACTCGAAAGCATTTTAGCTAAAGCACAAAAACCTCTAGGTTCAATGGCATCTTGGGGTGCAATTTTAGGCTTGATGATCTAGGAATTAGTACTGTAGAATTCTGCACGTGTCAGAATTTAGGCATAGACACTCCGGCACCGGTACCATAGTTCAGGACAGAGAGACTAAATCCAAGTGTAGACTGCCTCACTTCATAATTGATTTTGCAGTGCACATACAGTTTTGGTCTGGGAATAGCGAACAATAATTATTGGGACCACATACTGTAGAGGGGACTACTTATAGTATGAAAGGTACCTTGTGCTCCTCCCATGGTGGCCATGTAGAACACCTCTGCAAGGGTGAGTGGTGTGTAGTCAGGAGGCAGGGTCATACTGAGGTTCCTGCTGAGTGCACGGGAAGCAAGTTGGGCTTCCCTCATCATCTCAAAAACGGAAAATGTAGTTGCACCTCCACTATCTGCAGGTGGGTGTATAAGTGTCAAAACATCACTAGATGTAGAGGATATTCGGTAGCAATGACAGCAGAAGATACTTAGGTTGGGAGGGGAAGGGCAACTGATGAGTACATGTGAAAGCACACGTGAAGGGTATGTCCCCCCACATCTATCTGATGACTATCTTGGCAGTCCCAAGCAGTGGCACAATTGCGTCAGATGATACATATCATGTATACGTTTGAATCACAGAGATAGCGACTGGTAACTGGTCATAACATGTATACATGCCAAGAGTGATGGTGTGGCTTGCAGTAAACCCTCCCGTGGGCTGCAACCAGGTATAGATCGAACTGAAGCCAGTGAGCCAGCCTTGATTGGAGTTGAAGTTCACAGGTCTTAGTCTTCCGTGAGCGAAAATAATTGATCACTGAGTTTGTTCGTTAGGCATACCACATAAAAAAAGGGACCATGGAACCCTGTACTTCCATGTTCGGACATCTATATGTATACATAGGGTCCAGCCGTCTACAATCACTGGACTGGACTAGTGGACTGGACTGGTGGACAGGACTGGTGGACTGGACTGGTGGACTGGACTGGTGGACTGGACTGGTGGACTGGACTAGTGGACTGACTCTACAAATATTTTTTTATGCTCTCTAATGAGACTCACTCACCTGTAGGGTTGCATGATACATAATATTATCCCCAAAACAGCCTTCTTCTTGCACAGACTGATTTGGCTAATATTAATTTTTTGATGACAACAGCCAATGCATTCCCTGGGCTTCACTTCCAAAAATTGTCAGCATAGGGGGAAGCAAAAGTTACGTGTTAAAGATTTGAGGGAGCCACACCATATGCTGTCGAACTCTATCTTTTTCTCTAGAAACATTTTAACACTGAGATTGGCAGTGTAGACAAGGCTCGTATAAAGAAAGGAACCAGTATTGTACCAGGCACTTGATCTGATTGCTCACTAATATAATATCACTTGAGTGTTACATATGTTGATATGGTGTAATGACAACTGAACAGTTTACCAGATTGCAAACCTCATTTGTAGTCCTAGGAAGCCATTAATTACACACTCGGTACAAAGACCTTCTGCAGGTCTAGTGAGTTATTTGTTCCAGGACCATGTAGCTAGAGAGAAGGCTGTAGGGTTTCCACACAACTCCACATGCAAGTAAGTTTCATTAAAAGGTGTAAAAATTATTTTTTAGTGTCAGTCCACCAGTCAGTCCACTAGACATTGCCTGAATTTTTCTTAGTCACTGTACCTATGGAGTACCTTGTTCCCTTCATTTTAAGTTAAGATGAATGACAAACGACAGTGACACAGTGATCAGGTACAAGCCATATACATTACAGAATACTCCATCATTTCTACAATAGCAAGATCTACCAGGCTTTCTTAGCTTACAGTAACATTTGTGTTCCTTCAAAACAGCTGTTATTCCTTCAAAAAAAGCTCTTTTGTTCCTTCAAAACTGCTGTTAACAGTATAGCTTACCTGTTTCTAAGCAAACATTGATTCCAAATGTAAGCATTCTTCGCACATCAAGAATGCCAGTTCCTGCACTATGGATTAACAGCAAAAGCAACGGTAAGTCACAAAAGTTGGAAACAATTCAAGGAGATCACATTAATGGTAACGGAATTCACTTAAGCAAAACCCATACAACATGACCAGCAAGGCACATAAAAAGGCAATGCAAAGTGTGTGGTAGCAATTTTTTGTTATTCTTTCTTCGACCGAATTATCTCATCAGTCAAGACTGACCTCAAGTACTTGCCGTGGTTGTGGCATGAAAGACTTGTACACACTTCAGGGCAAAGCGCCCCTGACACATAGTGTCTTGATAACTGCTTACACTAATGCCATTTTCCAGCACACTGCAGCTGCTACCCATTGTGTCGCACACAAATTACTAAGTATGTAGCATGCATACACGTAGTCTTATTCCCAGATCAATGACCATTGCAATTGGTGGGGAAAAAGAGTAGTGGACATGATTTATGTGAGTTGACAGACTCTTTCTGGCCATGTGGGTGATATACTAGTATTAAATGCTTTGCATAGGCGTAGGAAGCAAATTGGAAGTGTAGAGGCCATGTTGTGCCGCATGAAGTGCTGCAGAAATATTTTAGATGAGTTGTTGTTCCCTGGAGATCACCCAGCTTTACTAAGGCCGTTCCACTTGCAGGGAAGATTTGATCGCTGTACAGTGTACTTTCAGCGGAAATGCATGTATGCAAGTAACAAGAGACTGCTGCAGCTGAGCTATATAAAGCAGGTAGCAGGTTATGAATATTAATTTACTGGCTAAAAAGTGTAGCGGATAAAGCCGCTACAGACGCTACGGTTCCTACACCACTGTTTGAGCTGCAAGTAACAAAATAAAATGAAGGTTGGGGTATAAGGCTACATAACTTAGGTGGAGCTACACAAGGGCATAGACAGACATTATATCACACGCAAGATATGCTCTAGCAAACTTACTTCAGGTTTGAATTAGGACAATGAGCAATGGATATTCCTCTGTCTCTGTAGATCTCCATTTCACTCTCTCGTAGATGAACAGTATGGAACAATGTCTGAAATGAATAGTAAAGGCTCTTAATTATTTGTCCCAGGCTTCCAACAGTAATCCAAAGTTGTTTATGAGGCACTGGTCATAGAATTTATAAGTTTCCAGTCCAAAAGGTTTTGTTATCCTATATGTACATGAGCACAGCTGCCGGTGTTTAGCAATCCAATGTGTCCGTCTGTTTGTCAGTCAGTTTTTCAGTCTGTCAGTTTGTCAGTTCGTCTAATGCAAAATTTGGAGACCTGAACAATCACAGGGATAAATGATTACCCAGGCAAGAACATTGCAAAAACAAAGCATGTGTACTTGATGGAGACAAAAGCAGTTTTATTCTCTGCATTTCGTCTCATTTCTATTAAACATCAGTATCATCCACCATTTTCACAGTAAACAACACAGATAGGGTGGTAGCAAGCATACGTGGACTCGGGACAGGTGTTCAGGTAGAGGGTTGGGTCTGCATATAGGCATGCACCAGATCATGGAGTATATGCAGTTGATGTGTAGTAAAAAAAACTCTACGTGTGGACCAGAGATCTCACCAGCCGAAGGAAAATTTATGACCACACCCATCATCTTGCATGTAAGAAAAAGCACCAGATGTACACCACTGTCAATCATGCCTCTCAAAACAAGTTAGATCTTTGATAGGTTGATAAGTTCTGTGTTCAGAGGCCAGACAGCTTTTAAGTTCAGTAGCTCAAGCATCCATTAAATTTGTGGAGTGGACCCAAAGGGCACATTAGAAGCCTAAAAAGCACAGTGCCCTTTGTAACAAGAATGCTGGTATGGACACTGGAGCTACAGATGGACCTCAGTGTATAGTTAAGGGCTGGATAGGGATATACTTGATGTATAATAGTTAGCCATACTATTTCACTGCACTTCTTACATACAATATTCTTTCCATGTGATTTGTTCATTTTATTAGACTGAGTGGTTTATCGGTCCACCTACAAATTTAATTATGTCATCCTCATCATCATGAGATAAGAATAGGTGGTACTGCAACTACCAAACATCAGGCTCTTCAGCAGAAATTGTATTGTGTAGCTAAAGTGACCTTTAACTATTGCCATTCTATAATGTACACACGACTAACTCAAACCTCACCAAGTAGATAGTGCAAATTCCTTGGGGAAGGTACTCTATGAGGTAGATAGCCCCATAGCAGTGGGAACAATAGCTACATAACAGACGCCTTGATGTCTACTCGTTACAATGTAGTAAGGTAAAGAATATATAATTTCCGCCTCACTTGACTTTTTAATTCACCACACTCTAGACAGCCACCTCTGGAAGTCATGTGGGTTTGTGTAGCCACACCTCAATTTTCTCATGTCATGGAGGCATACGAACATCGCACAAAGGTATAAACAGTAGTGTTGCAAGTGTAAAACAAATCACAGTGAAAGAACATCTGGTGCTGTGGGCAAATATGCACAGCATGTGCATTTTATTTCATTTTGAAGTTGAGATGCTAAAGCAAAATAGAGTGTACTGCTTTGGAGAAGTGGATTAATAAGTAATATTTATCATGTGTGCAGACCATTTAGCTTTGTTCCCAGGCCCTGCCTAGCTTTCCGTCGCTTGCAGCCTGGGAATGAGGCTACAGACCATTAGCATCCATGAAAACTGGCATACATGGTTACTACTATACTGGCTGCCTGCATGTGCAAGGGCTTCTTTCTAAAGGGTGTGCAATATCTGTGCATGGCATTTGGCTACCTGTGTCAAAAATTCTCTTTGCCTTTTCTCAAGCTGAAGACTATGCCTGGAGTTTGGTTTCTCTCTGCTTCGATTTGAAAGGCTCCAATCAACACTACTTTAATTGCACTATGTTTCTCTTCCATTTAACTCTTGTTTTATTCTTCCTTTTTTTCCCTCTGAATGATACAAGCAATGTGGAATGACTCAACCTTTGACTTTTGTGAGAATATGTAACCAGGCCTGTATATATTTAATCGTGTAGCTCCAGCCACAATCAAAGATGTTTGTACCTTTGTCATGTACATGTCACATGATATAAATGTAACAAGCAACACAATCAATACCTATATTATCATCTAGCTGAAGAAAAAACAAACCACATGCTTAAGCTTGCATGGCCATTCCCCACTCAATGAACATTAGCAAAGATTTGCTTAAATAACTCGTCTGCAACTATTTCTTGGTTTACAGTAGTGTGAATATCTCACTCACCCGATTTACAGGAAGGATTCCTGCTGCCTCCCATCATTGTAAAGTGGTATTCAGGGTTTCAACAGTCCCTCCCACACCAAAATGTCCCTGTGAGTAAAGAGGAACACTATGGCACAGTCTTGATATAAATGTTCATTGCAAATGCTCCTCAATGATGTGTATACAAGAGTAGCCTTAATTAAGGCACTTGCTTGGTAGTCACGTTGTGTTGTCGGCACCATACATTTAAATGTCAAATGTATGTCACGTTTTTTGGCCCTGGGGGCATCAAGCCGAACTCACTTGCTTGCTCAGCAATGCTATATATGATGAAACTTGAGCTAGATGTTCATGCCAAATTTGCTTGCTTACTTAGTAGCTATAATGCTATCGATTATTTAGATCATAAACTTTGAGCATGCGTGATCGATTGCTCATCAGCAATGGAAATCATGTGTGCCTATAGACTTGTGGGCCATGGGGGAGTCTGCTCAAATCACTCTGCTTTGCGTGCGAGCCTTTCTTTGCATACATGTACCCTCATAATAATTATAATAACCACATACTCACAACAAAAGTAAATTTTCAGCAGATGGAAACATTATTCGATTTATGTGTAAAATTAAACTACAATACATAAATTATCATTTTTTTCATGGGGTGTATGAATTAATAGAGGGTGTGAATTATACAGTATGAGTTACCCTTGTTGCCTCACAACGTGAAAACATGGTTAATAATGAGCTACGAGTGGAAAAAAAACTAAACCTCAATCTGATTCAATCAGTTAAGTCATTACTTTGAGGATTATAGCATATTATATCAAATGAGCACATGGAGATAGATCTAGTACTAAATATCTCAAATTCTAGCTGCCTATGCCTTGGTAGTGCAACAAGTAGTTACATATAGCTGTACCGATGCTCACAGAACCTCGAGTGACTAACCACAATATTCCACATTACTACAGCTATTGCCGTGATCATTTGTCCCTAGTACACGTACGTAAGGTTACATAAATCTAGCCTGCTATCTTCTGAGGCCATTGTGAGAGCAATTGACAATTGCACATGCAGCAGAAAAAAATTGTAGCTAAAAAAAAGTGATCAGTCCAAGGCCTCAGCAGTTATGCTGGCACTGGTAAAGCTGAAGCAAGTGTGCCTTCGTTCACATAAATTTTGCATAAACTTTAGGTGCCATGAATTATTGCTACACAAAGGTAACATGGCAAGGTGTTTCAACCAGAAAGATAAAACACATCAACAGTGAGATTGCTCAGGCTATGTAGAATAATATACTCAGTAAGTATAGCTACCTGGACCCTGATATTGCTTGTATCCTCAGCAATAATTTCTCCAAGGCCTTGTAGTAGTTCCATAGAGACTAGGGAATCGAGTTCAGGGCCAACACTTGGTCGTATCAGGGAATTCTGTGAGGAAGGCAAGCTCATCTTTGATTGCTTCATTGACAATCAAAGTAGCTAACTGCAGGAATCACATTACAAAATTCAAACATCTCTTAATTTATTGAAACTTGAAACAGCAAAGCAAAAAGCGTAAAGCCAAAAGTTAATCAGCTGATTGTAAAAATATTGATTGCGAGACCCACCAAGACACACTTCCCGCCTTTTTCCCATTGCGGCTCTCTTGCTTTGCTTCTTGCACGTTTTACACAAACAACTGTAATACTATCTTTCTATGGTGCATAACAATAAACCAAACCCCAGAGAAGTGGAGGAGTACTGTTGCCAACTGAAAACTTTAGCACATGTCAATGAATTGTCAATGAATTGTCAAATGCATAATAACTACAAATGCTTAATAACTACAACTGCTTAATAACTAAAAATGCACGATAAAATACATAATTATACCTTTACACATAATGCATATATTACATATACATACATTTACACATAGCTATACCTTTAATTCTCGAATCAGTTCAATTAACCTACAGACATTAACAAAAAAACACATAGTAAGAGTTTACACATTATCATCACTAGCTTTTAATATTTCCCGAAGGATACAGAAGGCTCCTGGTGGCCTAGCAGCAAAGTGCTCGACTGTGTAACTCAAGAGGTTACAGAATCTAGCACCATTTAACAGTAGTAAACTATGTTTCTCCTTTGAGAATGACAAGAAACATGCATTGGCATTGCCAGCATAATTATAGATTTTGAGAGGAGATGAAAATGTATTCCAATATTGAAGTTTTAGAAGACTGTCATGTAACAGGGTTCAATCTAGTGTAGGAGGGAAGCTTCTCCCCCAAACACTCCAGCTTCCCTAAAGAAATTTTAAAGACTACCCCTAAAAAATTTGTCAAAAATACAGTTCTTGGTGTGATTTTACTTCTCAGATTGCATTAGAGACAATCTCGGAGGACCTAAAACCCCAAATTGTAATTGAGGAGCATGCCCCCAGACCCCCCTAGGCAACACTTTATACAACTTTCCCCCAAACTCAATATCCTAGAGAGAACCCTGCATAAGTTTTCTTGGGATGTTTGACTACATAAAATGCGCACATAATATCCTAGAGAGAACCCTGTGTATAAGCTTTCCTGGGATGTTTGACTACAAAATAAATGTGCACACAATGTTTAACATCTTACTCCAGCAGCTACAATAACAACCCGCTAATCTATGAAAGGGTATGATATTGTACAAGGCTGGTACTACAGGAAGTAGGGGTACTAAATATCATACTTTTAAGAGAAATATCAAAATACTAAAAAATATTTGCTAAAGCATCCCTCTATTTAAGGAACTCCTCATCCATGAATGTATTATAGATTACTGTACCATATCACATTATGTGGTATGCACTGATTTCTAGCACATTTTATATGGCAGAAGTACGGAGTGGCTAAGTCATAAGAAACCCCTAGTAATACTACTGATAACTAAGCTTGCAGTGCTACAGGTTAAACTTTCATCTGTTGAAAGCAATAGTAAAATACAGGCCCATATCCAGGATTTTAAGAAGGGGGTACATAGATGTCTGAAGTGCACGTGTTTGTAAGCATGCATGACTAGGGGGATGGGGGGGGGGGGGGGGGGGGGGGGCTGGGGTAATGCTCCCCAAGGAAATTTTTTTAAAGTATTGCATCCAGTTTTTGGCTGTATCTTATCCATGTATGGACATTTGCTAAGCCAGGTGACATTGAAATTTCAGTTACACACATTACAAAATTAAGGGTTAGTGTGAGTGCTTAAACTGGGGGTGATAGTTCATCTGGCTAAAGTGGATTGAACCCTATGCTTTCGCCTAACCCTGCCTGGACTGTAACCCGCTCAAACAGCCTCGTGAATGGCCATGAATCTCATTAGCAAGCAGTTGGTAGAATTTGGTGGATCATGGAATGAGATTGCTGATGAATTTAACTATAGCCTTGTAAAGCCCTTAGCCCTTAGTCAACACTGTCAGATTATAGTGGTCATCAGAACCCTCATGAATATCATTAACTACTGCTTTTATGGGTATATTTACCTATTAATTAAATTAACTTACGTAGCAGAACAGCAGGTGGGGTTACAGATGGTGAAACAGTATGCAAATAATACCTAGACTACCATAATATACATCTCCATGTGTTTTTAGTGTGTTTGTGAAGAAAGATCGTATGATTCCAGCTAGACTATTCAGTTGCCACTTTATTGTTGGCGAAGGACAATCAATGAACTCTCAAGCACCTGAACTTTACTTATGCACCCCATTTCATGTGACCTTCATAGGTACATGCAACGCAGCAGCATACATTTATCACATAAGCGCATTCCAGATTTATCTCCCGGTCTTTAATAACGAACACGGTGCACAGCAGCAACCAAACTGATCAAGATTGCAGTGATTCTCTGTGCATGGTAGCGAGGCTAGTGGACCATTTAAAATGGTAGGGCATTTCAAATGCATAGCTGAGCAGCTAGTATTTAAATATTTTCTGTAGAGACCAAAGGAGGGTTCAAGTGAACTCCTTTGAACCCCCCTCTCTACAGGCCTGAATCACATTACATAATTATAGCATCCATGATTGCAGCATTCCTTCTTGATGCTCACCATATAATGTTTAACTATGCTGTCTCTCTTGCAGCACATAAATCTGAGTCTGTTTAGTACCTTCTTGAATCATTCAGAACTTGCTGAGTACTTGGTGCCTGAAATTCAGGTGTTGTGAAGTCAGGTGGCAGGAAGTCAAAGGTAAGTTGCACTATAAGTGCCCTTTGTCTTAGCTCACCTGTGAAAATGTAAGGACTTTGATGAAATCTTTACATAATGCATACCAGCAACACAATAAAGGTATAGCCACATATATGTTACACCACTTAGCCATGGACTTACATATGCAAAAATTACTCACACAAAACTCAGACCTGACATACCCGGCCAGATCATAATATGTTACCAACTACTTTAGCCAGTTCCAAGTTGCTGTCTACACTAGCAGATGCAGCATGTGCTATTGTGCTAGTGCCATGTTGTAGAGTGCATCTCTATATGGGATGGTAGAATGTTAATGTGTATGTCACACTTATCCTAATAGAATACAAGCTATTAATAACTAAGAGTGGGCATGCGTTAAGAATTGAATTTAGGTTCAAAATAATGTGAGTCACACAAATACAAAGCAATTTACTGTCTTCAGTTCTCAGTCTCAGATTTATTGCAGTCAAGAAGTGAAGTTCTGGTACACAGTAACAGCTGCAGCAACAACAGCTGGGCCACTCTAAAGCTCAAGTAGGACATTCATGGACTAGCTCTTCTCCTCGAAATTGTCTTGACCATGTTGTCTTGTCATAAAATAAACCGTAGAGGAAGTTTCAACTAGCTTACAGGGCTGTAGCAAGCTATTCACAGGCGGTGTGGCTAAAGTATGAAGCCGGTAAGTACGCAGCAGCTAGCGGGATCTGGGGGCATGCTCCCCCAGATAAAGTTTAGATGCTCGGAAATCGCTTTTAAGGCTACTTTTGGGATATGACCATTTGCCAAGCAGAATTTTGATACTTACTACACGTCCACACTGTGAGGTGTTGGCCACCAGTAGGCAATATGTCATGGCTTTGGCTCCACCGTAGTGAAGGAATGGACATTGAATGAACCGAATGGCTAATGTAGCCGTACCTTTTATCAGTTTAGAATATGCATGATGTTTGTACAATGAATGATAGGTAATTTTCAGGGATGGCCTGGCTTACGATTCTATGTGTATTTCAATTAGTGTGCATGTGGCATGTTGGATCCACGAAAATGTGGTCAGGCCTAAACCCAACCACCTGACTGCTTGCTACAACCATGCATTACACGTATAATCAAGATGCAAAAAGAAGGATTCACGTAAGTTTGCAGTAACCTACTGACAGGTTTCCAAACGTCTGTAACTGACCTGAGGCATGTTCCCCCAGGAAGCATGCTCCTGCAGAGGCAACCTTTTCCCACACCATCCCTTCACTACTGTACAGGCTTATTCAATTCAGGGTCTGATGTAACATTACAGACATGCAGTTATAGCAGTTTTGTAGCTCAGAGTGAGCATACAGCTGCCTAGAGGAAAGTGTCAGTCTAGCGCAATAGATGCAAGTGTCAATGTGAATTTTGTTTTGCATAGAGTGCAGCAATACCACCACAAATTGATGTTTAGATGACCACTACCTGCCTAGGTTATGTCAATAGGCATTTAGACTGAGATGGTCACAGCTGACCCATCCTCTCAATGAACCAACAACAGCCTTCAGAAGGAGTCAACTAATTTTGTGGTGTATATAGGTGTTATCTGCATACATTGGAAAACAGCTTATGTGATATTAAGTGTTACATGTATGAGGTCAAATATCAGTGCCCCATACAACTTGCTCACACTTGCCCCACAATGCACTAGTCTCACGAAGCCAGACCCGAGTTTGAAGCACGAGGGTCTGGTTGCAAGCCTACATTGTGTTTCGTGTGGCAGGAATGCAATTATCAGGTACATTACATAATGCCTAATTGAATTCAGGCATCAGGTCACTGTAGCCCAGTTCCCTGGCTGTACCTCTGCTAAGTTCTGACTACTTCTCATTTGAATGTTTGTTACAATGCAACGTTTGACAAATTCTTGCGAATAGCAAACTCTATGGTTCTCGCCGGATGTCAGTATGTTGTACCGGTAATTGCGACAAAATGCAATATAGGCTTGCAACCAGACCCTCATGCTTGGCATCAGGTGTGTGGGGAAATCCCTTCTGGAGCCACTGTGAGGTGAGGGTTGAGGTGGTGAAGCTGGTGAAGGGAAGCTTGTTGGTGTACCAAAGTTGCACTCAGATTGGATGTCCATCACTTCCTCTGCTAATACGGATGCTAATGCACTGTCGTTAACGGCTTGTTTTCCTCTGGCCTGTGTATTAACTTTTATCATACGTCTAACTCACGCTAATGTATAGAGTGAATGGGGAAGCCTTGCAGCTGCATGCAGTTTATAAAAAGCCTTTTTTTTTACTACAAGTCACGCGAGAATCCATATCAGGTACTACAAGTCACGTGTGTGCGTCTGAACGTGCAATGAAATCAAAGGTTTGTATGATTCATTATCACCATAATACCAAGCTATACTGGAAAAAAATATCACTCATTTGTTGCCGTTGGCATTGTTAGTCCTGGACTATTGTTTAATAAGCAGTAGGGAGTTGTAGTCCAAACTTGCTGCAGATATCTCGGGGCAAAATTTCAGAATTTTGTTGTACACAACATTTCGACCAATGTGGTCTTCTTCAGGTGTTGGCAACTTTGGACTACAACCCCCCACTATGTTCTAATTGATTGGTTGGTTGCAACATAGGTTGCTGACAACCAATGTGTCATTATTATAAGTGGAATATAAGCGACATCACGGCTGCACCAGTTGCATGTTAACACACGCACATGCATCTCTGTCCTCACAATGGAGGCGAACAAGAGAACAGTGAAAGGTCGGCACCTACTAGGAATCAAACTCAGGAGGACTCTGCCTTGAGCTGTTGCATGTAATAGTATCTGAGTGCATGTATTTGTTCATGCCATGCTCAGGAATTGATATTGTATTCACCTGTACCAGCTGAGAAAGTAGTGCTAGTCAGCCAAACATTAACTGATCTGTCATCTATTGAAGAAAGTAGTGCTAGTCAGCCAAACATTAACTGATCTGTCATCTATTGAAGAAAGTAGTGCTAGTCAGCCAAACATTAACTGATCTGTCATCTATTGAAGAAAGTAGTGCTAGTCAGCCAAACATTAACTGATCTGTCATCTATTGAAGAAAGTAGTGCTAGTCAGCCAAACATTAACTAATCTGTCATCTATTGAAGAAAGTAGTGCTAGTCAGCCAAACATTAACTAATCTGTCATCTATTGAAGAAAGTAGTGCTAGTCAGCCAAACATTAACTGATCTGTCATCTATTGAAGAAAGTAGTGCTAGTCAGCCAAACATTAACTGATCTGTCATCTATTGAAGAAAGTAGTGCTAGTCAGCCAAACATTAACTGATCTGTCATCTATTGAAGAAAGTAGTGCTAGTCAGCCAAACATTAACTGATCTGTCATCTATTGAAGAAAAAATTCACAGTTGTGGGGCAAGCAGATCTTGCTATATACATAGTTTGCAAAGCTATGTTGATGAGAGCATAGATAATAGACCTACAGAGATCTATAATCTATGAAGAGAGTTTTGTTTACTAAAATTTGGCTTTTCTTGTTCATGTTTCCCTCATACACACCTTCGTTACAGCTTCATTCAGGGATGCATTAGCTTTTTATACCATGTAAATGCAGGTATTTATGCATACCCTATCAGGTCCACATTGCTACCACTCTGGAGTGCTGGGTGGGCGTGTCACAGGAGAGATACGACATGCTTAAACTTCTGGAGCAACCAAATGTGTTCAAAACTGATATGAAGTCTTGTGCTGTGCGAGTCTATCCTTTTCACCTGGTTGCTAAAGAGATATAAGCACAAGGGCAATTTCTGCACTAGACAGAATGGTATTGGTCTACATATACTATGTACTACTGGTTCACTACAAGTTAGGCTATATATGGTAAGTGTAGTCTCACTCGTGGGCCTTTGTGTGCTAAGTAAAAGACCACACAGTCAGAAAATTATCTTTATGTGGATCATTGATGGTTACTGTACAGTAGATGGTTTACAAATGTCAAAGGGTTCTACTTCCAAGGACAAATGTGTGATCAAGAGGCAGCTGTACAGCGGACGTTGAGAGAAATACCTTTAATCTTTCCACACTGATAGTAAGGACTCAGTGTAGTGCTTTGTTGCCTGTATTTTGCACAGAGGTGCACTGAATGCAGACCCTGACTCTTGCCCTCCTGAACTGAAGTCATGCCCCATGAAAACTAACAAGACTAGACCATTAGTTTTATGTTAGAACCTACTCAAGTGACAAATGATGTGCACATTTACAGTACAATATTTCACTCTCTTCTTGTACATGTGTGTTGATCCTCTCCATCCTTCTGCATGGTGTGGTGCTGCAGGCCTGTGGGGTTGGATTCCGATGACCTTGTGCAGATTCTTCTTCCCACCTGCCTCTATATTGGCTCAGGAGCACCGTGCCCTCCAGCTGGGCGATTCACCACAGTAGGTTGAGACACTACAGCAGTAGTGAACCTGAATATATCACTGGTTTCGTGTAATGGTATTGGACTGAGCCTGGCACCCAATGTGTAGGGAAAACTTTGGCTCGAACCACATGTTCTTGTATATGCACATGTAAGAAAATGCCTAGAGGTAAATCTGTTAAAAATAAAGGAAAAGGTTCACCCAATACCAGGCCTCATCAGCTACACTGAAGTGATTATGAGATGGGGACTGCTATGTATCTCATGCAATGAAAAGCAGTCAGGTGTCGAGCTGAGGATAGCAGCATCTCATCTTTGTACAGCTGTCTTCTCATTCATGAAAAATTGTTACTGTGAGCTAGCCTCGTTCCCAGGCCTCCCCCGTTTTGTTCTTTGGTTTGCGTTTAGTATAATACACTCCGCTTCCGTGTATTATACTAAACGCAAACCAATGAACATAAATGGGGGAGGCCTGGGAGCGAGGCTAACTGTGAGCAGTTATAGTATGACAGAGATATGAGCATCATTCCAGTGTGTCAATTGCCTAAGAGGGCAGTTATGAGATCTATATTGAATTAGACCCAGACCCTTAGTTCGCAAAGCTGCTTTCTCCTTTTTATATTGACTGTACCCAATTTGATTGTATAATGTGTTTGTTCTCCACCATGAAGGTTGTCCCCTACTCTGACCACTGTTCATTCAGTGAACTATGGCAGTTTGTTACATCAGTGAGGCCTCGGCGTGTGCGACCAATTGTGAGACACTTTACAGGGGACCATAACTCCATCACCCTTTCCAGGGCCAACATGAGCATCTTTGATAAGCTCCTGGACCCAACACCATCAGTTAGTGCAGTAGTGATGTTTACCTAACAGACGCAATAGCATACTGTATTACCATAATGATATACAGGCCAAAGAACAACATTCAAGTAGTAACAGTATCCATACAATAATGTACCCAAGAGTGCATGAGAACGGGCGGCTAGAGTAAGAGCGTGTAACTCCAATAGAAGCCCGTAGTCCGGTCAAAATTATTGAAATGGAACACCCAGTCACGTGCTTAGCAACAATGCCTTATGTCTATGCAGCATGCCCAGTATGTGTTACTATTTGTAGTACTGGCGATAAATTCCGACCGGTTTCAAACCTTACGGAGTTACGCACTCTTACTCTAGCCGCCCGTTCTTATGTGCTCTTGTGTGCCATAATCTCCTAAAATAGCCCCACCCTCCAAAACAAGCTCACGCCCCTTTTTGAGTGAAGTTGTTGCAAGGGGTGCTTTTCTCTCTAAAGTACGCCCACCTATTTATTCCACAGTACACAAGAAGCATGGAAGAAGCAAAACTAAGCAAGAGGAGGGACTAACAAATGAAGGCAGATACCATTTGCTGTTGTTGCATCTATAAGCAGGTGCATGACAAAAGAGGCATTGCAGAATCACTGCATGTTTACATGAATAGGGGGTAGACTAACTGCATGTGAGGTGGGTGTATTTTCAAGAGAAACATCAAAACTCTCGAAAGTATGCCCACCCCCCTCTTTTAGGAGCCACTTTAGTTCATTGCCCATGGGCGTATTTTCAAGAAATTACGGTATTACCAAAGGAATTTTTATTTTAGAGATTGCTGTACCTTGACTTGGGGACAACAACCTTGTAATCCACTGAAACTTTCCTTTCCCAGCCTCGTTCCCAGGCCCACACATGTGAGTCTGTGAATGAGGGTAGCACCTTTCCCTGTCAAACATATATTGAAGTAAGTATACATGATGGCCTGTGTGTGTTATTCTGTGTGTGTACCTTTTGTCCATTACAACAAAAACTGCAGTTATGGAAGACTAATATAATAATTATAGCAGGTCTTACTTCATTAATAACATCAGAGGCCTCCTCTAGTGCCTAATAGTGAAGGAGCCGCATCCCCTGGAAAAGACCTGGGAGAACAAGATGCATGTACAGGTAGTTCTGATATTCTTCTTTCCTACAGTCCAGCTATGAGGTTCCTGAATGTATACAAAGGATTCTCTGTATGAGAGCACATGACCATGTGCCACACCCATATCCCATTATTAACCGACCTGCCTTACGAAAGCGCCATTCGTTAACTCCTCCGAACAGTAAAACCCTCAGAAACAGACCCAGGGGAGTACATCACCGTCAAAACACAAGCCCGCCAATTCAATACCTACTGTACAATCTGACAATCAAACATCAAATTTAGAAGCTCAGACAAATTCACCACCTGAACACACCGTAATCTCAAGGAAGGTGGCAGAAGTACTGGAGGAATGTGATGACAGTATGTATGAAGAGGAAGTGTGTCCGTCAAACCTAGTGAACCCATGTGCTTCTCTCCAACAACATACTGACGAATGTATGGCACAGGTACACTTCACAAATAGTACTATAGACTCTTCAAAGTTGTTAGTGGAAACAGAGCATGAAGATGGTACAAAAACTACAGCACAAGTAGAGAAGATGGCAGAGAACACTGACCCAAGATCTGTTCAAAGAGTAGAAACCAACTCTACTGGAATGGAAAATCATCCTTTGCCCAAGCTGGCTTCCTCTGATGATTTGGACCTGTTTTACGGCAGTGGTTTATCCAAGTTGGGAGTAAAGCGAAAGCTACCTCCAAGCATTCACAGTTCTAGCAGTAAAGCAGTGTCACTTAGCCCAGGATCACAGACACTATTGACAAGATTCTTCTCATCAGCTGTGACAGATGAAACATCGGACACAGGCATTGAGTTACTAGAACGGCTCAAAAGTTTTGACCTGAAATCACCAGCTGTATTGAATCTTCTTGATAGTGCTCTACAACAAGCAGCTCAATTGATATCTACTTCACCTGTTGTGAATACTGCAGCCACCTCTTCTGCACCATTATCCTCTGTGGAGATGGAGGAGGAGGAGGAGGAGGAGGAGGAGGAGGAGGAGGAGGAGGAGGAGGAGGAGGGGCTAGGAGATCTGGATGCTAAATTAATGGAGAGTGAAGGTCAGTTTTACGTTTCATCACACTGTAGTATTTCTTTAGTTCTTGTTCAATGTTCAAGGATACTCAGTTGGCCTCCAATAATTTTACAAAGATAGTTCAGCAGATGCATGGTTTCATACTTTACCCTGCCAACTTTCAGACTGCAAATACTATGATATAGCAGATTAGTGTTTGAAAGCAATAAAATAGTGTGAATTAACAATTTTAATTTCTAGACGATTTGCAGTTTCATTTTGGTAACACTGAATTCAGGAACTTGAGGATAAACTAGCCTCATTTCCAGGCCTCCCCGTTTTATTATTCCATTAAATTTTGTGTTCAGACGTTTACAATAATAATGCTCTTCCACTTATGTGTATTAACGCAAACAGAAGATCAAAAACAGGAAGGCCTAGGAATGATTCTAAGGATAAATGTTGACTGGTGATGAACATCAAAACCACATAAACATGACTCGTGCCTTTTTGTACATCTTTACAGCTGAGAGACGACTAACGCGATGTACCTGTGGTGAAACTGACCCAGATGAAGTTTGCTTCATTGGACTGGAGAAGTTCTTTGCGAAACATGACCACCAGTCAACTAAAGACTTTGAGAGATGGCTTCAGAACCTCTGAGAATACATTTTTAGACCATGGGTTAATTTTAACCACTAGGCCAGGCAAACTGTTTCGCATCAGCGCCCGCATCCTCTGAGACCTGCCGCCTCAACTGTCATTATCGCCTTCCAAGCAATGACACGCCCACTTTTAATGGCCGTAGCGCCGTAGATTTCCCGAGCGTATTATTGGGGCGAGCGCAGCGAGCCCCACTCTTGTGGTGAAAACGGAAAATTGTCTATTTATTTTTTATATATATGTTTATATGGTACGTGCGTATTCCGTATATATACATCCTGCCCCATTTGTGCGCGATGCAATATTTCCACATTGCAAGTTAGTTCATGTAACCACTGTTGCTCAAGGGATAAGACTAGCAGGACAGAAAGGCTGAACAGTGCCAGTGGGAACCAACGTAACAGGGACTTGAAAAAGGCGAGGAAAGGAGGCACGACTAGCAAGACGGAAGCTGATTATTAACGTGCTGCGTGACACTGCCGCCAACCGGGAGTGTTCTGTGTAAGACAGAGTGATTAGCTTGAGGACCCGAACCAGAGAGGTCTGTGTGACTTGACCGAACAACCCTCGTTAGCAACAGCTACAGAAGAGCTTCTTAAACCCCATACCACAACTCCAGTAATTGTGCTCTGGAAAAGGGCTGGCAATAGTCTACACCACCCTGACTCTATACCCATACCTGAGAGAATTCTGACCCCATGCACAGCTGTATATGGTCTCGGCAAATATCCGTGCACTATATACACCGTGAATTGAGGAGACAGTGCATGCCAAGATGTGAATAAGTTGGAGACACAGGAAAACAACGGAATATACTTGTTCGTATCAAGATGTTGAACCCTCATCCTTGCAACTCAGGAGGAGAACACCTGGGGAACAGGCTATATAAGATATCAAATGTATCCCGGTGTTTGTGGAGCAATATAACTTGTGTTGTGCTAATCTTGGGTTCGTTGTACACTCTCTGTGTCATTACTGTGAAATGCTGCATGCAACAAGGTCTCAAAACATTTGGAGGTAGCTTGAAGAGTTGCAAGGATGAGGGTTCAACATCTTGATACGAACAAGTATATTCCTACAGGCGAGGTGGGGAAGTCCTGGGAATGAGACATATATGCAAGTGGGAAAAGGTAGTGTATATGGAACGCTACTGCACCATATAACTCCCTCACGCTCGCCCCACAATGCACTGCATTTCCCTAGTAGTCTTTGCCAGTAATGAATAATGAATAATGAATAATGACCGCCTGCCCGTATGCAAATCTAGTAAGTGACTGATGCGAAGCAATAAATCTAGTTTGCCTGGCCCTATGTATGATATGACATCATGGATCAATTTTAACATCACTATGCCCTGCTTCATCATCTTTTATGAGAACTTGAACTTTCCAGAAAGCTAACAATCTTAAGTTATAGTTATAGCACGGGGCCAGGGATTTATGGCAGTAAACGAACGGTAGGCTGTCTTTTCACCCAATCCCATGCGGATCACGTGATAGGCCGAAAGGTCATTGATGAACTTCAACTTGGCAAATGTGTCGGACACTGCGCTTGCGAACGGCAGGAGCAGCGTGTTCTCCTCGACAGGTAAGGCAGCTTATAGATTTAGTGATGTTTTACTTGAGTATAAATGAGAGAGGGTAGCTTATTGGATATACTGGGATGGGGACAAGGATTGACTCCTGAAAGTGGCTAGACGTGGTAAGAAGTCTCTTGTGCCATGTATGAATACAAGAGACTTCTTACCACATCTGGCCACTTTTGTCTGCTCTAGATTGTGAGTGTGGCAAGAAGGAAAGGGAGGATTTCATAGCACTGATAGTGGGTGACTGGGTGTGGTGTGCCTTTGTGCTAAAGTGTGTCTTTGTCCTCATCACATCACACAAGTGGCTTTAAAAGTGTAAGAGCCAGTGAAAGTAAGAAGTAAAATGCAGACAGAAGCATAAACATAATTAGCATAAGGCCCTTCTAAGGGAGCATCTACAAACTATTTTTTCCCAAAGTAACATCACTGTGACATTGTGACCCCCCTCTCCCTCTCCTCATGACGTCATGCATACTGTCGACTATTGATGAGACACCGCCCTCAAATATCAGCCGCACAATTTGAAGCTCTGAGTGAAAAGTCATCGAATAGTAGCCTTGGTTAATTATCCATCCACCCAGTTGGAATAACTTAATCCTATGCACAGGTGTCCTAAGTGTCCATGCGTTGATTAGTCTCGTTCCCAGACTATTTTTCCACACGGGGAGGGAAAAAATAGTCGTCAACGGCCTATTCCGTTTTTGTTCCGTGCGGTTTAAAAATTGGTGACGCAACGTCTTTAAAAATGCATTACGTGACGTCACACAAAGCTTGAAGCTATGAAAGAACTCAAAAGAGACAGCTCGTTGCAGGGATCATCCTTCTCGGAGCTTCCGAACGCCAAGAAACGGAGATTCACAAAACTTGAAGCCTCTGTCAATGTCAGAAAGCCAGGACAATCTTATCAACATTTAAAGCTCAGGAACTTCACACTGCCAGTTGTCAAGCTCAGAAACGCACACCGCCGTTCACAGAAGTTCTGGCATTCCTTCGCTAGTCCGTTCTCTGGTTCTGCCTGGCTTAGTCTCCTGATAGCACTTCAACCGCCTAGCCTTCTTAAAATTAGTTGCAGTACGTGACGTCATTCGCATGAAGCGATGTGATTGGAGTGCCACCATCATGGCGCTTGGATCAAAAATGGAATAGGCCATTGACCAGACTTTATTCCCTCCACGTGCCGAAAAATAGTCTGGGTATGAGACGGAGTTGATAGGGAACTTTTCTATATTTCTCTTTGCAGATTGAGAAGTGTAGAAGCTTCAGTCAAGATCTGCCTGTCGTATCCTCCCACATGAAGACCTAATATATGATGCTTACATGCAAGAACTCAATGCTGTCGTGTTGTATGTAGTCATTTTTGTACCTAGTCAATTTTTGTTAGCCTCAGTCCTTCTTACTCCAGTGCTTGTCAGGCATACTGCAAGAAACTAGCGCATGATTAGAAGGCCTGGGTATGAGGATGTTATTTTTTGTAAGTATTCATGGTCAAATTTTACAATCAGTTCTGTTTTGCATCAACTTGCATGGTTGAATTTCAGCTGAACAACTTACAGTAAAACTAACAAGTAAGGCAGGCGACTTCAGTAAAGAACATAATCATAACGTCATGTACTAACGCTGAAAGAAGTCATCTAGCTACTTCCATGCTGCAAGAGTCTAGCGTAGGTCCACAGCGAGACTGACGTAGGCAACTGACAAGAGCGCTAGTGACTCGCCCGACTTCACTGTACTGCATGCAGGCCGTTTAAGTTGCACCGGAAGTCACATGACCAATTAGGGCGGTACCACATGGGATTGGGTGAAAAGACAGCCTCCCGTAAACGAACCGAGTCCGAGGGCGAAGCCCGAGGACAAGGTTAATTTGTTTACGTTGCCATAAATCCCTGGCGCATGGCAACCCGTGCTATAACTGTTATATGACCCACCTGATTGGTCCACCTATCTTATACATCTGCGCATGCTCAAAAATAATATAGCAACGACAGTACACCGAATTTCAGGGGCCGTCCCTATTTTCCGGAACGGAACGGACCGGAACTCTACCCTAAAACACGGAACGGACCAAGCGTCAAAGATGCATGCGCAAGACATCTCACCGCTACCTCAACGTAAGTTTAGTTATGTAACAAAGGTTTGAGCTTGTCCAGTGGCAGCTGGCATTATATACTGTGCATGGTGAGAGGTGTAAATATACCAATTTAGATAGTAGATTGCATATGTATGGCATGGCATAGTTAAATCTGCTTGAGGATAATATGTAGCAAATGATCTACTGCCTAGAAATCATGCACATACAATAAGATGCTAGGTTGTTCATCTGCCTCTAGTTTATTGCTGTACATGCCTTTGAGGCGTGTTCTGTTTGCAACTTTTGTGTGTAATAGATTTGCATGCAAACACTGGTACACAATACTGTATACCTTTACTTTTAATGTGACAGCACCAAATTTCACTTAGAAGACCTACCAATATTTCGCTTGTGTGCATTTGTAAAAGGTATATAGATCTGTCTGCATGCATGATAAAGCAAGAGACTTGCTACCCATGGTAAGAAAGTGTACAAATGTACCTTGCAACACCATCCCACAAACCCTGTCTAACAGTCTTTGTTGTGGTGGAGCTGGAGAAAGTGCCACATTAGTTAGGCATGTCCCAAGTTACACTATGCATGCACACCTTACTTCAGTACAACTATATGATGGTCACAGTACATCTCCATATCCAGAAAATCGTATACATAGAAGTCTGTCCTAAGCATCAGCACATGTACAGCTACAACTGCTCCTCCAGGGACATTAAATTTAATACACAGTGATGAATTCCTGCACAATAAACAACATTGAACACTTTATACTCAGTTTTCAATTGGGCAGAGACGTCTTGTGGAGAACATGCAGATGTTGGAATAAGGGAGAAAGTCAGTACCATGCAGGTGCATTAATTTTTTGAAAAGATAGTTGCAGCATACTAGCACATAACATGTTTATTCAAAGTGTCCATTTCAAACTGGATTACAGAGTAGCCTCGTTCCCAGGCTCTCCTGGGAACGAGGCTAATTACAGAGTGTGCACAAGTTTGAATTTCACACTTGTGCACACTCTGTAATCCCTGAAATGGACACTTAAATGTAACTTATTTTCTATACTCTATACTGCAGGTTCGGACAAAATACTGTGGATGTGCCACTTTGAACTTTAGTAAGGCAAATATGCAACCTATACTACTTGCTGAATCAGACTGTATAACATTGTATAATTTTACATGCATGTATACCCTTAGATCGTCTCACCATGCACAGTACGTAATGGCAGCAGCCAGTGGACAAGCTGAGACCTTCGCTACATAACTAAACTAACGTAGAAGTAGCGGTGAGATGTCTTGCGCATGCATCGGTCCGTTCCGTGTTTTAGGGTAGAGTTCCGGTCCGTTCCGTTCCGGGAAATAGGGACGGCCAATTTGAGGTCCGTTGTCAGAATGAGACTTAGACGGTAGGCTTGCACATGCGCACTTACTGAACTATCCACCTTTGACCTTTGAAACAAGATTCAATTTTACGATGACTGTCGATGCATACATAAATCTGTGGCGTTTAATACACACAACGATATCCAATCCCTCTTCTCTATACCCAAGATGGCAAAGAAAACCTTGTCCAAGTAAGCTAAGCCGGGTCAATCGGACTGCGCATGCGTAGTTTCATTCAGTCTCATTCCGACAACGGACTTGAAAAACCGGTGTACAAACAAACCGACTCAAAAAGAAACGCGAATGATTCTCTCCTTACTGTCTTGGTATGTGTGCATGAGTTGAGTGGACAGACTGCCCAGGTCACTCGAACTAGCAAGTCCAAATGATATTCATAACAGTGAAAAATTGCGTAACCCTTTTTGGAGCGGAAGTGCTATATTGATTGCGGCACCGTTGTATGTGTCTTGCAAAAACACGCACCCACAGTCGAAATTTCGGCCAATAGCCTTACAACGCACATCAAATTGAAGCCCTTTCGTTCTTCTTTTCAATTCTGCTGGTAAGAACAATCATTTTTTTAAAATTCTACCCTTTTTTGGTGTTTTAGCCGCTTTTTACAAATTTCACTGGACTTCTAAGGTATATGCAACTTTTACCATGGGAAATAGTGCAGATATCAATTATTTGGGTTGTATTTGCCGTCAAAACAGTCACACTACTGTGGCAACCAGCAAAAGCTCAGGACATTGCAAGCGAGTGTCACTCCAGTACAGTCATTTTCTGCTGAAGCTTACTTTATTCCCGTTAGGATTACCAAAGGACCTCAGCTGATCTCAGAAATAAACATTCCACTCCTGATACCTGAGTGGTGGAGGCTGTGTGCTGACCTAAGAACTGCATAGGCTTGTGTGTGTGGCAACGAGTCTGTTCATGTATAATAGAGCTAAAGAGTGTCACAACTGTAGCTGCTGGGAGATAAAGTGGGCCCACAGAATGAAGGAGAGAATGGAGTGTTTGCAGTTGCAAAGAAGATGGACTATTAAGAGATGCGCAAACAAGAATGTGATGGCGAATGACCAGTGACTGGGTTGAAGGGAATAGGTGGACAAGCCGTACTGCCCTTCCTAGAGACTCAAGGCACTAAGGTGCAGATTATGATGACCATGCATGTTGGTGACTCCTGTCAGCAGGTTTGCACTGCAGAAACAAGTTGGTTGTTTTAACCACAGAGTGGTTACCCTGGTTGCAGACAAGCTGGAGAGACAGTGGTTATGAGAGGTTTGGTTTGATATGGAAGTCTAATTGCATAAGGCAACCCAAGATGCAGCTGCCCAGTTCCTCTTATACAACCACAATACACTAACAACCCTCAGAACATCTGTGAAGGAGTCACTACAAATGCACTTTAAAGTTGTAGTAAGGACCTTTCATGCTCCTAATGCAAGCAGGTGATTCCCTCACAGATGTTCTGAGGGTTGTTAGTGTATTGTGGTTGTATGCTAAATTGGACTGCGGTTGCCTTATGCAATTAGACTTCAAAGCAAACCTCTCATAACCACGGTCTCTCCAGCTTGTCTGCAACCATGGTAACCACTCTGTGGTTACTTGTTTTTGCAGTGTGGGGACTCACTGGTAGCTACACTTAGACTCATTAGCCAAAACAAACGTCATTTTCATCATCAGAGTCATCCCCATAGACAGCTCTTGAAAGAAACAAACTTTAAACATCTACCATAATATGCACTGATACCACTGCTGTGAGCTGTTGTGCTCCAAAAGAAGGCTAGGATATCATAGCACAGGACTGATTTAGATCCCCAGAAAATTTAAAACTGGATGAGGTGTTGTATGTACGTGATCTTTAAATGACGTTGCGCAGTGCCACCCTCTCCATTGAATTTTGTCGTAAAAAGTGGGTATGGTACCATTTGACTTTGGAAAGCCATATCTTGGGGTAAAATATAGGTAACCCAGGCAATATGCATATCGTTCAACTGCTCTAAGGCTGCTCTTTAATTAATAACCGATTGCGAAATTTTGTTTTTTCTTTGGACACGCTACTCGAACGCTAGCGGGCTTCAATTGGAGATAAGTCCTTCCCACCCACTTCCTCAATTAGCCTGAGCAGCTCTGCCCAAGCTCCAGCAAGGACCAGCCCCGCCTTCCAATGGCTTCTAACGGGTCATCTCGCTTTAAGCTCTCTTCTGAAGAGCAGCTATCTGAATTGGCTAAGGGATTGATTCCAGAAAATACTAAAGGCAGCACCAACTGGGCTCTGAAAAATGTCAACCTGTGGCTGAAATCAAGGAATGATGCAAACCCAGAGAACCCTGTTCCAGAGGACATTTTGACATCCTCAGACCCAGACCTTTTGAATCATCATCTCTCCCAATTTGCACAGTCTCCACTGATGCCAAACATTGAACTTACCGAGAATGAGCTTGATGAGCTATTCAGTCAAGTCTATGCATAAACTACATGCATTGTAGCTACTCAGTATAGTACAGTATATATGCATATGCCTGCATGTAGCTACATTTTGACTATGTTATACTGTTCATATCAGATGCTTTACTCATGATCATATGACTATTGCCAAAAGGGACAAATTTATAGCCATAATTTCCCTTGTAGCCTTGAGGGGACAAATTATGACACTAAAGTCCACTCTGGCCTATGCATGAAGTATAGTAGCTAGGTGGGTTATATAAATGGCTATATTATTATAGACAGGTGCTCATGTCCAGTTCCTGATTTAAAGGCCTTGTGTGTTTGTGGACTTGCAGCGTCACAGGCTCTTTGACCATTTTCCAAGAAATATGGTATCCTGGTCCCCCAGTAAACTTGGAACCTAGCTCTTCCGAGTACGTAATCCTGGGTGTCGGATATCCTAAAATATTTGGTATCCCACACAGATTAAGATAGCCTCGTTCCAGGCCACTCCCGGATTTTATCTCGCAGCCGTGAAGGAAAATCTGCGAGTGGCCTGGGAACTAACAGGAACGGACTTACACAAGATACGGCACCGATCACGCTCCGCCGTGTGACTGGGCACTCTCCTTGTTTCGTAGCAACCACAGCACAGAGTCATCTACCAAGCGTGAATAAATATGACTTACAAGATCCGGACGATCTTGCCAATCATCCTCACTTTGGCTATATGCAGTGCTCTTGGTAAACACTTGAAGCATGTTGCAGGCCTCACCATCCACGAAGTTCCCTGTGATCATGAGCATAAGAACTGCCGCTGCGATGAAAATGCTGAAGTGTGTGAGTTTCTACTAGTAATAGAAAAAAGAAATACATTCATACGGTATGCTGTTGATGAAGAATTTAACGAGCTAGGTGAACGGGGAACTATGTACTACTTTGACAATGCAGGAAATTTGGTGCCACACCCATTTGCTGATTCCTTTTGTATTGATGACCCAAACTGCACAGAAGCTGTTACCGCTGATGCAGCTACCAACCGTCCATACATTGCAATAAATGGACATTTTCCTGGCCCAAACCTCATCGTTCACTACAACCAGACCCTCAGTGTGAATGTAGTGAACAGACTGGAACAGGAAACAACATCCATGCACTGGCATGGAATACACCAGAAAAGTACTCCCTGGATGGATGGTGTTGAACAAATTACTCAATGTGGCATTCCTCCCGGTGCTTCATTTCGCTACATCTTCAAAGCAATACCAACTGGGACATTCTGGTACCATTCTCATACTGGGGCCCAGCGAACAGAGGGAATGTTTGGAGGCCTGATAATTCTTGAAACAAACCAGGCACAGATTAAAGAGGCTCTTGGAGAATTCCACGATGAACCTGAAAATCACACACTCAGCATTCTCGAATGGTTCCCAACTAACACACTGGAGTACTTTCCTCGCATACTAACATCCAATCGATTCTTTCAACCTACTCCTCCAGGACCAATTGATTTTTCTACTTTTGGTATCATAGCTCCCGATGGCTCACAAAACGGGAACCTTTTTCTGTATTCAGGCCTTATCAATGGAAAAGGAAAACGTCGCAATACTAATGAGTATCCTTATATCAAGTCACGTTTAAGTGTATTTTCTGTGGATCCAGGTGAAGTGTACCGTTTTCGTCTCATTGGAGCTCAAGGTTTGTTTTTTTTCCGATTCTCCATTGATGAACATGATCTAGAAGTAATTGCTACAGATGGTTATTTGACTCAACCCGTAACAGCTGACTATATCGCTTTCCACTCGGGTGAACGATTTGACTTTTTACTTAGAGCCAAAAACAGTAGCCAACTCACCAGAAAGGATTTCTGGATTCGGGCAGAAGTGTGGGCTATATTTAGTGGTGCGTATCCATTCGGGCCCCTCCCAGGACTCCCTCCTTATCGTGTTCTTACTGAGCTCTCAGCAGAAGCAATACTTCACTACAACACTCCAGGATCAGAACCCCCTACATCATCACAGTATGAGGCTATTAAAGATGCTTCCATTCCAAAAAGTACTGAATGCACTTCAAGTCGACCATGTCAAGTTGTAAACTGTCCATTCATGATTCACAGAAACTACAATATTAGTTGTGTCTTCACTGACCAGTTGAAGCTGCTTTTTCCGGCACCAGATGATGAACTACCACTAAATGCTCCAGAGCCAGATGGGCTAGAACTCTTCTTCAATTTTGCGTCTGATGGTGTTGGGCTGCATAATTCTGTCAATGGTAGAAGAATGCGCTTCCCATCAGTACCATCCCAACTTCTTACTGATCCTGTTGAAAGAGATGCTTTTTTCATTCGTGAAGGATGCAAAAATGTCCATGATCGTGAGGTATGCAGAAATGCTTTCAATTCAATTATTCTACCAGAATGCCACTGTGCTCATGTAGCTAATGTTCCTGCATTTGGTACTACCACTCGTTTTGTTATAAGCAGTCTTGGACCCCAGGCGGACACATTACATCCAATTCACTTACATGGTCATAGTTTCTTTGTACTTGAGATTGGTTTTCCTGATTACAATGGCACTACTGGCCTGAAAGCTTGCCACAATGACAGCCTGGACTGTTTCATCCCTGCTGGTGTTGATCGATGTAGGTACGTAGGCCTTCCTCCTGCACAAAGACATTATTCATGCAACAATCCTGAGTGGAGGCCAGGGATGGAACCAGTGTTTGGCAATGCTTCAAACAAGATTGATGCATACACTATTCGTAAAGATACTGTGACCATTCCAGGGGGAGGTTATGTCGTCATTCAGTTTTTGGCCGACAATCCCGGACACTGGTTCATGCACTGCCATATGGAAACTCATACGATGCAAGGAATGGGAGTAATTATTAATGAAGCCTTTGGCCAACAGACTCCACCGCCACCTGGAATGCATACCTGTGGAAACTTCAGCTGGGATCTGGAACAGTTTTACAACAAAATCCTAAACCCAGGTCCTGAAAAAGGTAAGAGGCCTAGATATCGTAACAAAACAAAATTTGAGTGAGCGTACATTAAATTTATTTCATTTCTTGCATTAGATCATGGGTTCTAACGTGAATTTTGTTTTGTCAAAACATAAAGCATACGAGTTGCCAGTCTCAGATTTATGGATCAAGAGTGGACATTCATGAATCATAACTGCAGCTATATAGCAACAAGAAGCTATCAAGTAGAACATTACAAGCTATTTCTTTCCCCTGAAAATTAGCTTGTCCACCTCTTTTGCCCAAAAATAAATTGGGCTGTGACAACTGAGGTGATCGATATTGAGCTATATTGGATCACCAAAAATTTGACTTTTGGGCTAAGTTAGATCCACCCCTAAATTATCACAAATGATTTCCTGCAATAGATTGGTTTTATAACACAGACATGCACACACTGCAAAAAGTACTAAGCTTTCAGGGTTAAACAAACTGGTGAGTACATTTATCATCCTCTCTCTATGAGTACTATGATGTACCATGTTTGCCTCTCGTAGTTCCATCAAGCACTAGCACAGACACTATTGCTATATGTAAGTATTCATCTGCTAGCAGTGCTGAACTGGATAATTATATAATAGCCAACAGATGGACATGACATATGCATGCATGGACATATGTATCTGTGCTAGTTCTTCCGTTTCTTTAAAATTTGGTAGCAGTTTTTCCCCTCAGTATTGAGACATGGAGGGTCTAGGAGCTCATCAGTCAGTTAACAAGGACAGGAACAATGGCTTGAATTACTTCAGAGTCAGTAGCAACTGTCCTGTGAGTTATTATTACTGCTTTCAGTTACCAGTGTGACAGTTGGAGTGACAAGGCAGGCTGTCTCAGTTCTGGAAGGAGAACTGCTTCAATTTTGTCTGAAAATTCTTGAGGGAGTGGTGCAGCAGGAAGCACTTGTTATTGCTGTCTCCACCTTCAATGGAACTGCCTTTGGTAAGAATTTCAAATGTTTGCTCTACTCTTTTCTTATGTGGGGTCATTATGTAGTGAAGCTCCTGCATGCAACCTATTTACCACTCATTTATGCAATTTGACAGTATGTCAGTCAGTCGTGGCAATCATCAACTGTAACAGATTTCCATTTCACACGGTTACACACCTGTTGTATGGATAAGGCCAGCAACTTGACTGCATTTTGTGCAGCACTCTAAATCTCCTGGTCACCCCAACACAGCTGATGAGGCCTTATATTGGCGAAAACATGTCCTGTCCAATGTGCGACTTTGTATAACATCTATCTTTAGGGAGATGTAGTTCATTTATTGTTCATTCACATGTAGACACACTGACAAACAATCAAATTTACACTTTTCTCCATCTCACAGGTGGAAGTGACTATGTACCAGTATCAACGAATTTGGTGTTTGTGCCTGGAAGTGATGTAGGTGCTGAGGCTTGCACCTTCATACAGGTTATGTCTGACAGCGTTCTGGAGAGTGCCGAAGAATCATTCAGCATAAAGGCACATCCATCCAAAGGACAATCCCATCTTGTTAACATACCAGCTGATCAACAAGTTACTATTGTGGACACAAACAGTAAGTGGTAGTGATTGGTTGGAGAACATTATAGCTGAGAACTGTCTGATGTGTATTGTTGCTAGTGTTTATGAATGGACAAAGAGCAGTCCGTGGATTCCAGTATAGCTTGCAATGTTTCAGTCCCGAGGGACCCCTAAATACACTCTTGAGCATGCATTAAGACTAGCATTGCAAATAGAAGTGTTACAATTGTTCATTATTCTCGGTACTTGCAAACCTGGCTCGATATCAGCAAAAATAAAATCTAACTATACATACACATGCATGTGCTGAGATATAGCATGTAACTCTATATATATAATTTATATTTACATATAAACTGTAAAAATAATAGGTTGGTTTAACTTCTGAGTGCATGGTTGCTGCAGTTGTAGGGGGGTGTACATAGCATACATTCCTGTGGATATAGCAAAATGGTCAAGTTACTAGCAAATCCAATAACACTGACCAGATTGTTAACAGATCTGATCAAGGTAATTGGGTTTCCATAATTGGTTGATTATCAGATGCACACTCATCAAAATACTTGATAGAGCCAGGAACTATCACCGCATGGTTCTAGTCAGGAAACCTAGTTAGCCTTGTTCCATGCCTTCCCACTTCCAGTATTTGATTGTTTGTAGTGATTTCGAAAAGATTCACCTTTCAGCTCATTCTCCAGAATGAGTTCAACAAACTACTGGAAAATCACACCCCATTGACTGGTCTTCACACAGATACATCCTGTAATTGTATCTTATGAATTAATGCAGTGAAAACCGACCACCTTTGTATTTTCATTCAAGTGAAATTTGTAAGGGGAAATTTTAAAATGGGCGTAACTTTTGGTGCAGCATGCACAATGGGGAAGTGGTAGATCTAATGCTCGACAGAACAAACATTGAAAGACTTCTTTTGGTACAGAGTTTTGTAATGAACATAGCTAGCACTTTATGAAAGTTTTGAGTGTCCAGCACCCCTATTATTTGTATTTCTGAAGCAATCAAATACCTGAGGTGGAGATTTACCAGTGAAGGCCTGGGAATAAGGCTAGAACCCATTAGTAATAATGTTAAAATCCAAGAGTCACCTCTGCACGCATATAATTGCAAGATTACAAAGCAGTCAGTCTTACAAGGGAAATCACTTTTTAGCTGAGGTCATCAAGAAGTAATGTGTACTTTTCTGTTCTTGTGTACATTTAGTTGTTGCAGTTGGGTTTGAGCGACAATCCTATACGGTGACTGAAGGTACCCCAGCGTTGGATGCGTGTGTACTACTGTCTGGTGCAGTGTTCAGAACCACTGCACTGGTACGACCAGTTAGAGTAAGGGTCACCAGCCACGGAGACACTGCAACAGGTATAATATAAACACAAACACAGTTATTGCACTAAATATACAACGGCAGTCCTGAAATGCAGAAAAAATTATGTGAATTAGCAAGACCAAAGGAAGCAAAGCACATCCAACTGAATACATAGTCATTGGTGGTACGATTGTGATTGAAAGGTCTTGATCACAGATAAGTATTCTTTCACCAACTATACACCTTTAAATAAAGGGTGTTCCTATGCCTAACATCCCTGGAGTGTAAACATACGTTAGTCACTTAGCCTTCATATTCATTACAAGGTTTCCCTATGATAGTGAAAATGTAGCCAATAATAAAATACAATGTTACCATGGCAACCATGCAAGGTGTTACTTTATTACCATACATGGTAATGATGCCCATGCAAGATAAGCTGAAGAGACAGTGGTTAACTGAGGTTTATGTTGGCAAATTACATAAGACAACCAGAGAGACAGCTGAAGCTGACTGTCTTACAACCATGATCTTGCAGATAGTAAGTACTGAACATCTGTCCTGAGCACGTTGTTTTTGCAGTGTATATATATAAGAGTACATATCTTATAACCACAAGCATAACCAATGCACATTATCTGAACATCTGACCAGAGCAGCTACAAGGGTAGATCCAGGATTTTCATAAAGAGGGGGCTGGTATACATAGTGATGGAACATGCTTAGGCGGACCAATATTGCTGGGAGGGGAGGCTCAAGAAACACTATTTTTGAGCTTGCATGGATCCTCATCAACTAGCACTCGAACATCGACAAGTCATCAAAGCACGCATGAAACTGTATACTGGCATGTAGCTACTCAAATGTCAACGAGAAGCGCAGTGACTCCAAGTAACGCTTTGGAAAAGTTGTTTCTGAGTTTGGACACTTGTAAAAGCACCGAAGAATGGTACCGAGTCACTAGAATCCAAAGCTGGTGTTCAAGCTAGGTCAGATGTTTAGCGGTTACTATATCTGCACAGTACCTATCTGAATATCTGACCTTAGCAGGTCAAATGTTTAGCAGCTACTATATCTGCAAGATCACAGTTGTATATAAGATGGTCTGGACTTGCCTCCACTCTGGTTGTCTTATGCAATTGCATAAACTCTGATATCGATGTCTATTGAGCTTGTCAGTAACCAGGGTAACCACTCTGTAGTTAAAACAACCAATTCTTTTCTTTTGCAGTGTAGCACATGAATATTTGAGCTATTTGACTAACTTTGTATGTTAACACTGCAGGTGTGTTAAATTTAAACAGGCAAGGGTACACCCTTTTTTTTAGCAGTGTACACCCTTAGAGACAATGGCTGTACAAGGGATTTCTCCACTTCTATATGTCTACATATGTGTTTTGAGCATGCTACACTGGATGTTCAGGACATATGTGCATGAGTAGTTATCATAATATTATGAAAGATACCATATTGCGGGAAATTTTCTCAAGGCAGAAATTTTCGCGATTTCGCCTCTTGACATGCAAAGTATATGATTGTCAAGCACACACATACATTCAAGCAATTGCTACACTGGTGCTGGTTACAACCCCAGTGTTTGTTGTAGGAATATTAGCTTCTTGTATATGTTATGTAATTTCTCAACAAACAATCTTAATGCAATATAAAAGACAGAAAGGAAATTGTTATTGTTCCAAATGCTGTCATAAAATGCAGTAAACTTTGCTTCTTTGTTAAATTTTTGTCCAAATGTCTTCCATTCCCATAGCTGGTGAGGACTATTTTGAAGTAACACCACAGATCATGCAGTTTCCAATATCTTTTGAGAGAGCAGAAGCCAGATGGTGTGTCACCCTCCAAATCATTGATGACCAAGACTATGAGGGAGAGCTACCAGAGTCCTTTGTTATCAGCCTGTCTATAAGTGATGCAGCTGTGATTATGAACCAGGCCTCTGCCACAGTTTCTGTTTTGGATGATGAAGGTATACACCCAGTTACTGAGAATCGAGTTGTCTACTTACTGTTATGTATCATTGCTAGATTTCTCCCCAGCTGTTGACATCCATCATTCCCAGGTTCTTTCTAGCTTTAGAGAGCAACCTGGAGATGAGGCCACTTATTGGCCTTGTTCCCAGGCTCCTCCACTGCTGAACCCGAATGCGAACATTGAAGTAGTGCAGACGGGAAGAACCTGGTTTGTATTTTTTCTCACTTGAGCAGCGTCAAGGGTAGAAAGGGGGTAGTTAATTGTGCAAGGGTGTACCCAAACACTCAGAACAGCAGAAAGAGCAAAAGCAGTGGGTGACTTACTTTACATATATAGCTAGCGAGGGGTGCAGCCATGTTCTGGAGCTGGGGAGCCTGGGAACGAGGCTAGCAACTTATGACAATTACACAGCTTCCATTTAGCAATGATAACTCTCATTTATTTATTGTATAGCTGTCATAGGTCTATCCAAATAGTATGGTGTCATAGGTCTATCCAAATAGTGATCCATTATGGTGTCAGCAAACCTCAGTCAAAACTCATGTATGTACTCTCTATCTCGTCAGAACCTTCCAGGAACCTGTCAGCACCACTCAAAGTCCACTTCTCAGGCAATACTCCACTTATTAATGGTTTCTCCATCACTGTTCAAGTGTTCACTAGCAAACCAGCCACTGCGATCTGCCGTTTGGGACAAACTAAAACAATGCCATGTAAGCTACTCTTATCACAACATCAGTGTGTGAACAGTTCACTCCAGCTGTGTATGCTATTTCACAAGAGGCCTCCATACTTTATTACACCAGTTTAGTGGACACATACAGACCTTTGCAAGTTGCTTGACTGCAGAAATAGGTAAACACGGGATAGACAATATTGAATAGGAAACACCCATTTCATATATACTAAACTGTATTCATTGTTGAATGAACTTAGATATCGCGAGACTGATCCTTAGGATGGTATACAACCTATGCATCCAATAACCTAAATCACATAAACTTTTACTTCAGTTGTGACGAACACTTGAACTTCTATAGGTCCTCCTGGAAGCAGCACCACATTTCAGGATGTTCCCTCTGGATACTACAATTTGCGTGTGACTGCAACAACAGCAGTTGGTGAGAAGGCAGAAGTATCTTGGAAAGTGTACATGCCTACAGCTTCCACCACCTGCAGTGTAAACCTCATCAATGCTGGCTTAGTGGTGAATGGCACTCAAGCCGCTGTAGAATTCCAGGCAGTGGGAGCGGCTACTGGGTTCAGATGCAAGGTGGATGACGGACCCTTGGACCCCTGTAAGAATGCATGCATGTAAGACATATTTATACATAAACAAAATGCAATAACCGGTTCCAACGAAATAGGCTGTGAGGAAAATGAAAGGTACTGCAATGCTACAATGTTTTGTGTGTGAGGATAATGTTTTGCAATTGTGTCATTTCAGGCTCTTTTGGTATAGTCACGGAGGGGTGTTTTAGGAATGCATCAGCATCAGAAATTCAGAATCCAACCCACCACCACAAAACTTACTGAATTTAAAGCAGAGAGGATGGTCAACGTGTACAACAAAAGGATTTGAAGTAGCTCACTTCACAATTGTAGTTAGGGCAACGTGAAACATTTTCAATGCTAAAGTAATTAGTAGTCGAAAAGCAGCGTATATACAGCACAAGTTCAACTGAGCTCATGTGAACGGGGAGCGAAGGAGAAAGAAATGGCCAAAACATGTTCTGCGCAGTGGAGACTTTGTATGCTAATTTTAATTAGGGTTCATTGATTGTTCATGCACATGCAGGCAGCAATCTGCCTGTACTACTGAGTGGTTACAAAGACAAATGCTGTGTGCTCAGTACCCACCCCTTTTGTCAATTAATAGTTGCACAATATGTTGCTATATTGACAAGACTGTCTTATTTTTCTTCATTATTTTGGAGCTTGTATACTTGCTTTGATATTTGAAAAATAACCTTTTCTTTGTTGCTTTAGGTGTCAGCCCACACTCCTACAATGGGCTGAGTCCAGGTGATCACCGCCTGAGGATTGTACCTGAAGGATGCCTGTCCAATCAGGGCCAGACATATCGCTTTACTGTTTGATCAGTAAAATATGCACATGATTTACATAGTTATAGACACCTAGTATGGTGATATAATATTGATAGCGCACATAAATGTTGGCTAGGTCTAGGATATCCATAGGATATTTGAACACTTTGTTGTAACAGTTTATTGTGATTTAACATAGAGCATACACCCCAAGGTTAAACCTACTTCGGTCCCCTCTACCCAAACTTTTATAATTACTAAAAAGTATATATACCATGAAAACATAAGCCCAATGCAAGCCACTGCAGGAATTGGCTCACGCATACATAATTATGCATGCCTCAATCAATTACGTATGACGGTAGAAACTACGGTTCTCTCCAAAAAGAAACAATTATCCTTCAACTGTGCATGCAGTATGAGTTCACATGACGAAAGTTTTGTAAAATTATCAATGAAAATGTCATCTGCTAACCCACCCCACATCAAACAATTACCTGCACACTGTTGGCTCAGGGCTATAGATTAGCCTCATTCCCACCATCCAGTTTTTGATCGCTTATATACAGTATGCAGTTTTTGCTTACTGTAAGTGATCAAGAACTGGACGGTGGCGAAGGCCTGGGAATGTGGCTAGGCTTAGCTAACAGAACAATTCTGAAATCAATTTGACAGTACTAGATTAACATCCTCAGAATAATGTTATACATCTAGAATTTGGCTCCTGACTTGAAAAATTTGAAGAATGAAATTCTAAGACAGTGCACATGAATATACCCCCCAGGGATTGGGGTATATCCCTCATGACACTGCACTTTACTCTGAACTACAAACACTATCCTACACATAGGCGGCGGAACCGATTTTGCTGCATAGTGCCCCCCTTCCCCCCCCCCCCCCCTTTCAAGCTGTTAAGTGTGGTGACCTTTGTGACCGCTTTTGCGGTGAGCAATCACTGAACTAGTTTCAAAGTGAAGTACAAAGTAGAAACTGTTCTTGTCCAGGTCGTCAATTCGTCTATAAGATGCCCACCTTATCAGGCCCGACACGTACAAGGTCGACTATAGTGACTGGAACGCCTCGTGACGACTGACGTGTATCGTGGCGAACGGCGGTATTACTCTCGCCATGCACTCTAGTCGGACTAGTGGCATTTGGGTACAAATATGGCCTCAGAAGCGATCTCAGAGCACCTAATTTCAATTTTTTTTTCTGGGGGAAGCAAGCCCCCACACCCCCCTAGCGTGTCTGTGCTTACACACGCACCATCATCGGTGCCCCCCCAATCTCAAGTACCTTCCGCCGCCCCTGCTACATCAGTACAGAGATGAAGGGGTTCCCAGTACTCTGTGACACTTTCATGTATGGAGAACTGCCATCTCCTTTACAACCTGCTAAGTATATCCCACCTCATCTGAGGAATCTCAAGTCTCAGAAACGAGATAGAGTGTCCCTACATTTTTGCAACAGCTATGTAATGTTGAAAGCTCTAATAGCAGCTGCTGCACCAGATGACATACTATGTGGTGAAAGAGCATGTGATTCCTCTCATCCCTACTCTAGAACATTTGCCCAAGAATGTATCAAAGTAATTAAAAATGAAGGCTTTTCACTGAATCACACTCTGTGCATGGATTTGTCTGATCTAGATGAAGTGGATATATGGGTGGAGGATATCCAGAAGACAGATGAGGCTGCCTTTGAGATGCTCTTTAGAAGCCTCCCCAGAGGGTTTCGGTTGAGTGTTGAGACTAAGGTGGTAGAAGATGTAGCTGTTCTTCACTTTCAACCTCACACTCATGACCCATTTTTTGCATTAACCAAGATTGCAAAGTCATTTGCCATCAAAAATTGGGATTCATCCACTGCAGACATTTCTCATATCTCTCCTAAAGCAGATTTTCTGGTGATTTGGAGAACAAAATATTTTGTGGGATATTGATGAGGTTGATGCTGTTTTCCCAGCACCCTTTCACCCATGTGCTCTAATGTGGTACAGATTTGATGAAGCAAAGAGCAACGTCAACACCGTGAAATTGAACTTTCGTAATCCAACAGCATTTGTTTGTCAGTATGATAAACCATCACAGCCATACTTTGCTGTTGCTACTGGGGCATTTGTTTCATTAGGAGGCAGCATTCTTGCTCCAAGACTCACAGTTCTACCTTGTATGCCCACAAGCTTGATGATGGTGTTAGCCTTTCAACTTCCAACATCAGCTATTGAGTTTTTGATCAACAAGAAGAATAAAACAGTGAAGGCAATAAAAATCAACTCAGTTGAAATACCATCTACAGATATTCAGAACTATATGTCAAGCAATGAAATTGTTGCAAGTATATACGAAATGCTGTTTCCAATGTAATGACCCTATCCCTGAACAGAGGCTGCATCCCCCTCTATGACACAGCAATTACCAAGATACCCAAGCTGCTTCATGATTTGTTGAGTTTTCACAAAATACCACAGCATATGGCAGCCAACTCACAGGCACCTTCCATGAATGAAGCACTATAGAAGGGCTGGTTTGGGAATTAGATACCCCAGGAAAGAATACAGAACAGCAGAGTGCCTGTGCATTTTTCTACTATCCAGAATTTGAATGCTCACTGATAGGTGCAAAGCCTTATGCTGTGAAGGAAGTCTGTCATGATCATGAACCCTATCTCCTTTCCCCATCGAGTACACACAAAGTGTTTCTGCTACACTGCTCGCTGAATCAAAGAGAATCCTTGAACAAGGAAGGGAAGATGAACTGGATGACCTTTCTTCAGTTCCTGAATCACTAAAAGAAATGTTAATTATCTCCAGTGATGGAGAAAATGCAGAGAACAGGTTTGCTGAATACAGTGATTGGACAAGAGTAGCCAGTGTCAATGTCTCTGCTGCAGGTATTAGTGAGGACAAGGAGTGGACAGCAGGCACCACTGAAGCAAATATGGAGTGCAAAACAACACTAAACAGCAAGAAGATGAAACAGAAACATGAACAGTTGGAAGTGACAACAGATGCTAAATCTGAGTAAGAACAGTACACAATAAACTAGGCAGGACAGGGTGTGTCCCAAGTGAACAACAGTATCAACAAAGGTCAGCTGCACCCCACAAAACTCAACAACATCTTCAACAATAACGGATTTATGTAAACGAAAGCATATCAGCTGAGTTTTCTCAGCATTGAATGACAAGTTCCTTTTAGTTGCAAGACCTGAAGCATTTTCCTGGGTGCACCAGCAGAAGGAGCAAGTAGGGCAAGGTCATCAGCATAGCAAAGACAAAAAAGGAAAAGGGTAGCATGCAGAAGGAAGCAGAAGTAGCATTGCGTGAAAAATGGCAGACAAAGTAGTTCCTCTAAAGAAACATGAAAATGTGGACAGAGAGGAAGGGCAGACTTGAGGGAGAAGGATGAGAGAAAAGAGAAGAAGAAAAAGAGGAAGCGAAAGAAAAAGAAAGAGAATAAGAGAGAAAAAAAGGGAGCTGCCTCCATCAATCTGCCACAGCAGGACTGGTACCCAAAGGAAGTCAACTATTTTCATTGTCTCAATTTCTCCTCTACCTGTTCTTGAAAATGAAGGAGAGAACTCTCTCACAACTGCCACAGACAATCCTAAAATCTCAGAAGGTAATAGCACTGAATCAAAGACTGAGACTGTCAACAGATGTCAAGCTGGGGTGGAACTGTTAGAAGTGAGTCACACAAATGAGACATTGAAGGAAACAGCTGTTTCTGGTAGCCATTCTACTAAGCAGAAAGTAACTAGTGAGATAGCCCCAAGGAAAATCCCAGCTCATGCACTGCAAAAACTACTTGGTTAAAGTAACCTTACCGAGTGGTTACTCAAGTTTCAGGGTTAAGTTGAACTAGTGAGTATATACTATGAAGAGAATTTAAACATTGTAATCCCGGTCCATCATCCCCTCACAATTCAATCAAGCTTAGCACAGACACTTGTCTGCTAGCTAATGGACATTCATACCATCCACCTGCTGGCTATTATCCGATTCCATCATCACCCCTACACAATTCCATCAAGCTTTATTAACAAAGAGCTACCACAGGCAAGCATCTGTGCTAGCTCTTTGCATTGACAGTGGCGTAGCCAAGCTGGGGCACACTGGGGCACGTGCCCTAGCAACAAGAGGCCGTGCCCCACCAACTGCAGGCGGCGCGCTTGCAATTATTGGCGCCGAAAGTGCCGTTGTCGACCGCGATCGGGCGCTAAAAATACATAAAGGTCTTGAATCTAGCAGCGCAGATAGCTATCTGTACCGTCAGAAATCGCGTGCAGTGAGACCAGGGGAGCGTACGAGACTTGGTTAATCTAACAAAGTCTCGTACGCTCCCCAGATCCCACTGCACGCGAGTAATGAAGTGACTTTACACCGTGCACGAATCCGTACCGAAGGCATAGTGGGAGTGCTCCTGATTTAAGGCGACGGTATGGCCTGAAATAGCCTCAGAACCGTCCTAGGAAGCTCAAAAATGTTTGTGAATTCGCTTCATAGTACTTACCAGTTCAGTGAAACCTGAAACCTGAGTAACCCACTCAGGGGGTATTTTAACTGAGTAGTTTTATCAGTGCAGCCTGGTACAGGTGAACACATAGCCCAGTTTCTTGTAGACTTCATCAATGAGTGTGGAAGGCAAGCTAAACTAGCAACTCTGAGGAGAGAAGCTTTTCGGCAGTACCAAGAGAAGTACCGTATGGCCGGAAAATTCGGCGGGAATTTAATTTGGCGAATTGGTCTCCAATTCCAGTTGGCGGGTTTTAATTTGGCGGTTTTGTTTTTGCGAGCTCGAGCAATGATGTCATACGTTACCGGTAATCGCCAAGCGACGTATACGTAACCCGAACGCTCCGCCCAGTTCGAACGTTCGATCGAGGTATCGATAGTGCAAATATATGGAGGCCGAGCTGTGTATAGAAAGCTGTGTTCGAGAACATCACGTTTACAAGCGGACATGGACACCAAGTGTGGTGAAGAATTCTCATGTAAGCGAGAAAGCGGTAACAAGGACCCATACGCTGTAGCAGTAATCCGAAGGGGTACCGTCGTCGACCATGTTCCAAGGAAGATTTCCGCTGCCATGTTCAGCGGCGAACTTTCCAATCTGTGCTCTTTCTTCTGCCGTATATTCGTTGTACTTGCCGCGGCCAGAGGTATCCTCTTCTAGCGCACGCTTCATTTCTGCGTTTGTTTTTTTCGACTTGTTTGTCTGAAAGAGAGGGGACTTTCGTAGCGTATGTCATGCGCTCTCTGGTAAAGTACTTGTGCAACGCCATCTTCGAAGCTAGCTTCACTCGCGCTCTGACACGGCGTGACCGGTGAGAAGTTTCCAGACCCCACCCACCAAATGACATCATGGAAAAATATTGGCGGAATTTAATTTGGCGGTGCTCTTAAAAATCCGCCAATCCGCCAAATTAAATTCCCCGCCAAATTTTCCGGCCATACGGTATGTGCAATGCACCTATATGTATTTGGGTAAGGGGTTCCTCAGGAAGTACGACGTTTTAGAAATCAGGGGTTTGTCATGTGATGGTAGTTGGCGCTAAGAGAAGACCATTGTTAAGCACTGAACTAGAGAAGACAGAGCATAAGACAAAGAAAAGGACCAAAAGTTTGTCCCCTAAGTCAGGTCACGATACTGTAGAATATGTGGAGGCGTGGCTCATGTGATACATGGCTCATGGAGGGCGAGTTTGATGGATCTCCTGAACATATTGTGCAGTATCTTTACAATTATCTCTCTGCTAATTTCTTTCCCTATGGATGTCCTGTGTCCAACTTGGATGAACTTTACCAGAATGAGTATGTACCAAACTACATTAACTTACAAGTCGAAATGATTGATGAAAATTTTCTGAAAGAATTCCCTAATCATTTCACTCTACAAGGTAGACACATGTTTGTGAAGCTGAAAGAGGGCATAGACCCCAGTGATATGTCTCAACTCACTGGATCTCCATATACTCCTCAACACGTCAAACACTACTTTAGGAAGTACTTGGGCCAAGAGGGAGTAGTCTGCACCCAACAGCTACAAAAGTTGTTCAACGAGTGCTATAAGGAGTTCAAAATGCACCAGAAGCCACTAATATGGTTTGTATGGGATGATTTCTTCAAGCAATCCTGTCATCTTTTTGTGACTTTTACGGACTTTGTTGTATTTAGGAAGTAGTCCTAGATAGTTTTGACCTACTATATATCAGAATTACTTTTGGTACTGTTGTATAGGCACTGCTATATTAGTGTGTGTAATCACTTTGCCTTGAACTTTTGATTCATCACTTTGGTTCTATTGTATGATAGCCTTACGTACCACTGGATGGCAATAAATATCTCCTGTAGCCATCATTCAGTACATTCAAAGTAGTCATGCACCCTAGTAATTAACCAGATACCGTCGTCAGGGTCAAACATGCAGTCCAATTTATGTTGTTATACGGTTGGCACCTGTAACATTATTACATGTACATGGACTGCATGTAACTAGAATGTGTCCAGACATGCAGCACTTTAAATGTAATGAAAATCCGCAAGCAGAGTACACAGGGTATAAAGCAAGTATAAATAGATTGCTAATGACAAATACAAAGGACAATAAAAAGAGCAAGAGCAATTGACCTTCCATGAGTGGAAGGTCAATTGGTCCCTGACTGGCCTCAGATACCGCATGGTGTCTTGATGACCTTGCCCCTCTGAATGACATGATCAAGGCTCTTAGCAGAGCAAAACTCAGCTTACAGCGAATCCAGTTCACAGTTGGGCTGTACTCAAGTGTTCCTTTTCTCGCTGATCATAGAGGCAAGTCTCCTGTAGAATGTAGTAGCAGCTCTACCCGTACCTCCAGTAGCTGACATAACAAGTGGGGTGAAAGTTGCATGTTCCACTTCACGTACCCTCTGCTCATATTGCCATTTTTTTTTCTCCTGCTCCTGTCGCCTATATACGGATGTGAGTGGACTCCAGCGATTTGATTGGGCACATGGGTTAAAAACCCTGACGTCTAGAAATGCCTTCTCAAATCGGCCTCCCCAAAATCCATACATGGCAACATCGAGACGGGCTCATGCAGCCCTTTTTTTGTGAAATGCTGAAATGAAACATTGTGGCATGTATATTAACAAGAGTTTGTAACCAGTTTGGAGCTACATACAGAAAATAACTGATCTTGTTTCTAATTAACTGCATTAATTAACCATGCTAAAACAATTGAAAGCATAATATTATTGGCTTCAGCAAACAATATACTCGCATACAATAGCCAGTGGCCACTACCAGCAGTAAATTCTTGGTCATTGTCTCTGCGTAACAATGGGTGCAGAATTTGACAGGAACATGATCACATCATCACATCTTCTTTGATTTGTTTATCTTAACTTACCAGTGGCTATAGCTAATAGAACATCACATGCAGAAATATATTTCTCGCCCATTATTACATTTCTGATTTGGTAATCCTGAGACTGTATATATGTACTGACTGCTGATCAGCATATTTTACAAAACAGACTGCCCACCACATGGTTTATCTTCACACTAGAAATAGCATCTTTTGTGTACAAAGCAATGCCCATGCACAAGTTTTACTGTTCCACTTAACCACTAGCCTCATTCCCAGGCCTTCCCACCATCCAGTTTTTGATGGTTTTTTGCATACTGCAAGCCATCAAAAACTGGACGGTGGGAAGGCCTGGGAACAAGGCTGCTAAACCACCAGATCCCCTAACTGCCACACTAAACACAATCATGATGAATCATAAAGGAGACTATTCTTCTGTTTTACACAGAAGATTAGTGGATAATATGGAATAGCAAAATCTGCTGTAAATAGCATCTTTTGCGTACAAAACAATGCAGATTGCGTATGTCCTTACAGTACGTACAACAAAACAATTGTGCATTTGAGTAACAAAAGCTGCTTGTAGTTATGTTAATGTGCAACACATCCCTCAAGACTCTGGGAGCTTGGGTTTCTAGTCCTTAATTGGGTCCCCCAGTCCTGGGTCCCTGGGTCCAGTATTTATAGTGCCCCTTGTTATATTGACCGCTGTATGTTAGCCTATAACTTCAGTCAACTTTGGTGCATACTTTGCAACTCTGTTCCCATTGCAATTACAATTTGCTTGCATGGTTTCATTGTGTACATGGCTACCTGATGTTACACTGTACGTGTATCCAGTTGTTCATCCAATTGACCTGGCTAAGTGTACATAGTTAAACGGCTAAAAGTGAACTCTAATGAATGCAGCAGTCAATCACTTAGTGTTATTGTAAGTATGGTAGAACATAAAGGCAGCAACATACTTGTTAAGTCTATGCGCAGCTACTGGAAACACTACAATAGAAACCATTGTTCATCAAAACTTCTGGTATAAACTTCTGTTACTACAAAAATGTATAGCTCACACAGTCTATCATCAATTATTACTTATCACTGCAAGTGTGGTGATACTACAAAAGAAATTACAAGTCTAAACTCTAAATTTCTGACAAGATATTTTGTTACTACCAAATCGCTACAGTCTATCAATATTACTTAGTGTTATTGTGTTTGTGTACACTCTCCAGTTATAAACCTCACAGGGCTATCCCCTTTTGTGAGAAGTGAGGATCCTCCACAGTTCCCCACATGTTGGTTTCCATTGTGATTTCAGTCTGGGTGGCTTTGCAATTCTGTTCGGTATCAACAGAAATGGGATTGGAAATAATTTCAGTGGTCTTCTCTTCAGCTAGTAGAACTTTTGGCACTTCATATTCCTGTTCTAATTTGGCCCCTTGACTTGTACTGGAGTGTTTTGGAAGTGTACTCATTTCATAATCTAGGAAGAGAGATTGACATATTCATCATACAGCAATTGATCCACAATAATAGAATGCATTCTCAGGCAAGTAAGTAAGAGCTACTTATTCCACAACACGAAATCTAGGCAAATCCACTTGAATATCATGTTACTAGCACCACTAGATACAAGTTTAACAAATGATATTCCAGGACTTTGATATAAAGTATCTACAGCTTAACATCAAATGATTATTTGCATAAGGAAAGAAACCAATACTATGTCACCACTTATGAGGAAAATACATGGACCACGAGATATCTCACTGATATGTATAGCTACATACCATTATCTTTTTTAGCCTTTTGGATGCCACGTTTCAGTGTAGAGAAGATTCCTGAAGAGGACTGTTGAAATAAAAGAGTGCCAAATTAGCTAAATAATTTCTACGGCATGAGCTAAAACACAAAGTTATTTGTATTTTGTCACACAACAAAGATTTTAAAACATCTATTAGGACCTTAGAATCAGGGCTACACTTGTCTTTGGATACAAAAATTTAGTAGTGAGGTAGTGTTCTTGTACAACTGTAGCTGTTGTAAGTAATTGGACATTATGTGTTCAGTGCCAGCTATCAGTCATACAATCACACAAGTGACAGTCATCTGAAGGATTATAGTACGACACACATTCCATATTCTACATGGTCTACTCTGAGAAATGTTTGAGCTGTTGTTAATATCTTCACAGCTATGCACTGCTCAAGTACAAAAGGATGCAAGTAATGTTCAGAGACTTACCGTTTCATACCTCTGAGACCTAAAAGTAGAGCTGAGTGTTTTCTGACGAATGGTGGTAAATCGGGGGCGGATTTTACTCCACACCCTTTCGTTTCTTATCACATGGAAGAACAAGATAGCAACACCCTGCAGTGAATAATATGAAGTTATGATGCAGCATTGTTTAGTGTGACAAAAAATGTGCAGTTTGGTGGTATATATATGTCTGTATGTGCCTAATCCATGCACTGCATTGTGGTTAAATTGGCACTTAGGCCTAATGGGTGGGGCAGTTATGGCTAAATGTGGGAGGCAATTATGGCTAACAAGTAATGCTCCTAGCAATCCCCTTAAAGCAATAGTCCACTACAGAAAGGGCAGCCCACCTAAGGCTTGTTTTGAGGAGTCCAGGTGTCTGGAGAGAGTTCAAACCTGGCTTATTCTTGTTCTCTTCATTTGGACCTAGGAATAAGGCTAGCCCTAGTTATTATTACATTGTAGCTTGATTGGCTCTAGAAGCAATGATAGTACTCACACAGATATATTATGAGCACAAACCTGGGTGGAATTGCAGATGGTGAATAGCCATGCAAACACGGTGGTGTTGCGATTAATGGTCAGGACCCCAAACACCCAGGTCAGCCCAAGTAAGGGAAGGAGGATGACAGTGGCCTTGAAGGTAGTCCTATTGACAGGAGGGTATGAAGTATATTGGTTTGAGTTCACACAGACTAGACAGTCTAAGTGGAACTTTTGTAGCACAATGACATACTGTTATGTTGCACCAGAACACTGTGTTTTATCTAAATGTACACTTTTGCTAGTGTGCATACACACACAGTAGCTATAGCCCCTCACTTGGCTAAAGCTATAATCTCTTCTTCCTTCTTCAACTGCTGAGTACTCCAGTGAAGCTGTTTACTCTTCCAGAGGCTTCTCACGACAAAGCACAGGAAAACCACATTGATCTGAGGACATATACGACAACCATTTAATTCTCTGTCCAATTTCTAAAGCATGACTTTATGAGAATGAAATCATAGACCAAACTAAGAATACCAAGGTGACTCGTTGTAAAGAGCTTGAGATAAGTGATAAGAGCAGCAAAATTATGCTATCAATTGCCAGCTGAGTATAGTATTTTCACACATAAAATACATGAGAGGCCAGTCTTGGTTGCTAGGTAGGGTCTGAGATCCTTTTTTAATGGCACCTCTCAGGACAAAATACTAAACATTTACGGCTGCACATGTGCATGAGTTACAGTATACATTTACCATTTAACCTACGGTACACTCCCAGGGTAAGGAGGTAACAAAACCCACAATATTTCGTGTGCATGTTCCTGATCCATATGCATCTATCTATTAACACCACCAAATCTTACTATCGCTGTATCTGAGGTTTGGTATGAACCTGGCTGGGTATGGCAACTGTCAACTAACTTCTACTAATTACCCTCTCCTTGGGGGAGACCCTTCTTAGGTGAGTCCACCCATCTGACTCCCCTCAAGAAGCCCTGCCCAACCATGTCATACCAGGAACTGTATACCCTGATAGAGAAATTTGACCACTATAGCCAATCTGATGGGGGCAGAACCTGGGTGGGAGGCCTGATTTTAGACACGAATGGCTCCCGCTCTCTTGTCTCAGATTTACCACCTGCTTGCCCTTTTGTCTAGGATATGCTGACTACTGCACATGCGCAGCCCACCTCCCTACTGGATTAACTTCTTTAAATCCTTGTAGAGTGCATTTTTAAGCACCCATGTTTAGGGGCTGTAGTAACTTAGTCTTAGACCTTAACTACAATAGATCACCATTCATCTCAAACGACACGAGTACAAGGAAAGAAAGAATAAAAGAGCTCATACATGATCTTAAATAAGGTACCATTAATGACGTCACACAAATACAATAACTAAATTACACTACTAGTTCCTGTCCCAGTTAATAACGGTTACCTCAGGGGCCATTCTAATCTAGCGAAAGAGGGGGTTGGCACTAGACACATAAACTGGATAGTTACGAATGTCGCATCTGCTCACCTATGATGTGCATGCTGCTGAAAGCTGTGACATGTTCTGTGGCCTAAAATCACTCTCCCTGCCAATGTTTATCCGATATTCTGTGTCTATAGCTTTTCATGAAAATAAGCAGTGACACAGCCATGGTTGATCAAATGATCGTTGCCCAGGCATTAGAAACTAATGAAAATTTTTGCTAATTCATGGATATGTACTATCAAGAGGCCTTAGCTACATGCTAGCCTTTATTTCGTGCCCACAGGTTATTCAAGTTCAGAAACAAAATATAGCCATTACAGTCACACAATGATTAACTGCACAGGTGGGCCCTTACTGTATTTCTTTTTTGCTCTGGGGGTTGACGCTTGCTCCGTGGTGGGTGCTTGGTACATACTCTACAGTATAAGCAAACTTCACGTCTTGTACTAAAGCACCTCATAGTGTGGGAGGTACGCTTGAAAATTATTAGACCTATGTATATAGAAAACAGCAGCTGCTTGTTGTTTAACAGTTTAACACTAGCATATGGGTTTCAATTCTATACATGTAGGTGAGGTTCAATCAGTGATGTCTAGTCTTGATTGTTTCAATTACCAGTATTATAACCAGTGCAGGTGCCACAAAAGCAAAGATTGTTCCCTTCTCAACTGACATCCAACAGCTGCAGAAGATGGCAGTGAAAGAGGTGAAATCAACAAAAACGTTGTTAGGTTATGCTACAAGCAAAAAATAATCATACCATAATGTGTAAACATCTGACACAGTGCATGCGCATATGTATGTAACTAGTCTCCAAATAGACTTTACTGCCTGCACAGAAACTACTGTACCATGAGCCATTAAGTAGTCCGCCTTACACTTGCTTCTTTCTTCCTCCCCAAGTCTATATACATGCTACAAAGCTGAGACTTACAAAAGAAGGTTTCCACTTTCATCCTTGACTCCATAATGCTGGTATCTTGAGGCTACTGCAATCACGACAACTGGGATGGGGGTAACTGTAAAAATAATAAATAAATAAATTCATATACTTAAAAATCATCCTTTATAACATAGCCCTCACCCCATCCCAGGATAAGGAAGAACCACCACTTCTTGGAGAGCTTGCTAAAAACTACCACCAACATGAGGTAGAGCATGACACCTTCACACAGCATCCAGCAGAAGGCAGCCAGAAAGAAATAGTGCAGCAGGGCAGCCACAAATGCACAGCCAATCTGATGATGGTAAATCAATAGCTATGAAGTACATAATAATGACAGATTTAGCCTTTGAAATGGGCCGGTCAAGAGCACTGCGGTATTGTGTCAGATTTTACATACATACTGTGTGTGTTAATTTTGATTTCATACTATGTATTTAATACTTACAGTGCTGCTAGTGGCAGTCTCAATGCCAAACATAAAAACAAGATATCCCAGCAGCAAAGAGATGGCCAGATTCAGGTGAATAAACATGTGAACAGCATGGAACAATTTCTTCCTGCAGAAACAAGAGTTCCAACTAGGAAAACTATCTAGTAATTAACCCTCGGCGCGCATGTGCAGCGAGGGTTACAGAACTTGGTCTGTGTGTCTGTTACTCAACATCTCACTTTGCATGTGATTATTCGTACCACAAACGATACTAACCTTCTCAGTGGCGGATGAAGGTCGAAAATTTTAAGCGGTTTTCTCTGAAAATGCTTTGTTGCGAAGCTAGAGCGTTTCCTGTTGGTACGGCTACATGATAAGTCGGCCATTTATCACTCCGCGGAAAACGCGCATGCGTATGAATCTGGACCACGTGGCTAGCGGCCATTTTGTTCTTGGGAGAGACGTTCTTTGCGAGTTCGATTATTGGCCATTGGCAGTAAGTATGCCTCCAACAAAGGTATGCCCGCAGTGTAAAGCTGCTGTACCTGTAAGGCGGAAGACATGTGAACGCTGTGATCATGTCTTTCGATCCAAACGAAAAGCAGAGTGTAATTTGTGAGAGAAAGCTATGAAACATATGGGAGCAGTAGAAAAGCTAAAGATAAGTTGCACAAGGCCTGTGAAAGAGCGTCAGAAACTCGTGAGACAACTTTGCATAGGCAGGAACAAAACAGAATGCGCATGGCAAGCGTGAGAGAGTCACGAGACAGTGATCGATTCTAGTCAACACACAAGTACAATCACATGCACTGCTGCGCCGAGGGTTTGGCACTTCAGTGCCTTCCATTACCCCTGTAGTTCATTCAAACAGATGCATTTAAGTACTGATGTTTAACACAACTAAACAAATTTTCTTTCGACATACCCTTGCAGTATGAAAAACACTATAGTAATGATGAGGCAGATGGTAGAGATGGCACATCCAATGTATGAAACTATCTGCAAGGCTTTGCGCTCCGCTCTTGATATTTCCTACCAAAAAAAAAAAAAAAAAATGTCACACAACAAGGCAGTGATGTTCTGGTATATCCTGCCAAATAAAGTTCACCATCGTACAAAGCTGTAGCGACTATGCTATGACACCCAGCACAGACCTGCAGTCCTCCTGCCACATCCACTAATACTGCAAAGCTGGTGAAATGGGTGGTCAGGCACTGCACTGATGTAACATTCCCAACCATTGTGCTATTGGTGGTTCTAACTCCGTCTGTAACCCAGCTGCCTGAACCAACACTATGTAGAAAATACAGAATGCTTTTGTTGACCCAACTGTGAAAAGCATATAAAGTTATACTTACGGCTCAGAGAAATTCCAGTATGCACATCTGAATTCAATTGTTTCATTTACCTGCATGAATACAGCAGTGTTTGTCTGCTGACAGCTAGAGCACAATAGTGAGTAGAAACACAGCATGCATATAGCCAACAATAGTAGCATACAGAGATGGAATTGAATGTCAGAGAGATTGGATTTAGCTCAAGAGTGTCTGCAGAGACTGCAGTGGTTGTTTGACGATTGCCCACTTGAGATGATAGCACAGCTGACACAACCTGGCTATTGCTGGGGAAGAACACAAATAAGTTTTAATTACCATGTTGAACCATTGTCGGTCAAAAATCTTTAGCTACCTATAGCATTGTTAGTAAGAAAAATTTTAAAGTTAGAGTTTCAGCTGAAATCACTTACTTTAGTCCTTCAACAGCATTGGGTAGGAATTCTTCCAAGTTTTGGAAAAGAACATGTGCAAGTAGTAAACTCCCTGTAAATGAAACGTGGGTTAGCATTGTTCTCACCATGCACAAGCAAGATCATCAATCATTTCAAACACATGTAATTCTTATGCTCACCATCTGAGCTACTCCTTGATATAGCCTCTAGGAGCACCTGTGGTGGGATGCTGATTTGTGCAGGGCTGATATGCCGAGTGAAGTTCACTAAATCTTCCTCCATTGGGAATACTTCATTGTCCAGTGATGAGACATCCTTGTTGGCAGAATCAAACTGTTTTGCACTGATCACTGTGCAGTAAAGTGGAAATAGAAATGATGCAATAGAGCTTTTAGCATCGTACTGTCTACAGACTTTGTAAACAACACAAATGTACTTTCTCAATTATTATTATATTTATACCGATGTTTTTTCTTGACAGCACTTGGGCTGAGTTGCTGTCATTCAGCGACCTAGCAAGATAGAGTCCATAGCGTTCTGCATTGTCCAACAGTACCTGGCTACCTGGGGATATCTTCATGCATGGTGATGTAGAGCAATACTAATAAGAACTGGGTACACTCTGTATTAGCACATGCTATTTGTGTATCCTGTGCACTTTTCTGCATAAAATATTATATAAAATAAAAAATAAAAAAATTAAAAAATTAGTGAACACACAAAAGCTCATCACTGACAAACTGTAGACAGCAGCTTACAGTACTTGTGAATTTTTTAATCTTTTTCTTAGCTTACCATTTGCAGATCTCTCCATCCATTTAGATTAGATTCTTCCAGTGTATTGCTGAGTACATCAGCAATGGCCTGTAGCAATAAGATTTTTAGCCCCAAGTGACCAAGAACAGTAAACAATTAATAAGCATGTTTCGTGAATCAATACATGCGACTTAGCATGTACCTCACTGGGTGGTGCAGTATCCATAGACACACTATCTTCCAGTACATCTATCACTTTTGACAGGATGGTGTTGGTGATATTCAACTCAGTTGGTAGGAGGGATATGCCTCTGGTTTCTGTAGCAACCACCAACTGTATAGTGAGTGAAGCAATTCGTTCCAGAATCTGAGCAGTGGATCTGTTTCCAGAGAATATGTCTTCTGCCTGCAAGATTGGGTTACTTCAACATGAGTATCAGTGCTTTGAGCTGAATAATGTCTACACCTAGGTCATTATACATACACACAAACTTTGTCTATAATAAATGGAGGTTGGTGTCTACCATGTTCCAATGGCCACTACATATATATATTTATACTGATTTGTAAAATGTTTTTTTTTTGTAGCTACATGGCTGGTTAGAAGTTACCTCAGAAAGAATTAGAAGAAATCGCTGAGATTCACATTCTGAAACATCTGGATCTGCCCAATTTCCATCCATCATGCAGAGCCGAGTTGCAGTGCCTGCAGTTAACCAATACAAAGTTTCAAGTTTGAGAGGAGGAGGGGGTTGGGGAGTATTGCACTTAGGCCATTCATAATACCTCTGTTTTCCACTCCTCCTGGACATGGCTGTGTGTCAATTGTGTTTCGTGTTGTGTTAGCCCAGGTGATGTTCCATTGAGAATCACGACCATAGGGACAACCATCAAATGCTGAAATGGTATCAAGTGAAATGGCACCGTTAAGTAGAATTCATACATTTTAAGTACATCATTAGTGCAGGAAGTAAAAAAAAAATTATCAAAAGTCTGGATCCGCCTGGGATATCAACTCAAGACCTAAAATTTATCATGCCACTAATCACCAAAGTAACGCAAGTCTTGAGCTAGAGGCTTTAAGAAATTTTCTGGGTGTAATGCAGTTTAACCGGAAGGGTTAAACCAAGTTAACATAAATGAGCGGGATTGGGGGTGGGGTTAGGTCCACAATCAGTGCACGTGCATCATTAACTTCACTGGCGGGAAAACCGAGTGACAGCTGGTGAAGGTTGGAGTTCCCTCTGTCTCTGAGAGTTTGGTGTTTTTCTGAATAGCGAGATGAGTCGTAGCGGAGACGGGTCGCAGGAGGGGGAGCGCAGGGAGGACGACCAGGGATCTCCTACCGAGGGCGCGGCAGCCGCAGTAACCCCGGCGATGTTGGAACAGTTGGAAAGCCGATTGGTGGAAAAGATAGTAGCGCAATTGGCAGCGCAGGGGAACCCCAAGGGGGCGGCAGATACGAGTGCGTCGGCGAAGGAAGGTGAGCCAGGGGCAGCAGCCCGCTGTGGGGCGATTAGTGTTGAAGGGAAACGGGCACGTGGGGTGGTCACCCAAGGCCAGTTGTGCACGACAGCAGCTTAGGCTGTTGGTGTGGTCTCCCAGCACCAGTAGAGAGTAACAATGGGTCAGTCTAGGGAAGGTGATGGGGTCACATAGAGCAAGTGGCGGGTGTCCAAACAGGCCATACTACGGAGGGTGGTGTGGTCACCCAATCCCAGTGGTGCACAACAGTAGGTCATACCGTTGAGGGTGCATGGTCACCCAGTGCCAGTTGTGTACAACAGTAGGTCATACTGTTGAGGGCGCGTGGTCACCCAGTGCCAGTGGTGTACAACAGTAGGTCATACGGTTGAGGGTGCATGGTCACCCAGTGCCAGTGGTGTACAACAGTAGGTCATACGGTTGAGGGTGCGTGGTCACCCAGTGCCAGGGGTGTACAACAGTAGGTCATACGGTTGAGGGTGCGTGGTCACCCAGTGCCAGTGGTATACAACAGTAGGTCATACGGTTGAGGGCGCGTGGTCACCCAGTGCCAGTGGTGTACAACAGTAGGTCATACTGTTCAGGGTGCGTGGTCACCCAGGGCCAGTGGTGTACATCTGTAGGTCATACCGTAGAGGGTGTGTGAACTACCAGGGCCAGTTGTGTACGAGGGTGGCTAGGTAATACTATGGAGGGTGGGGCAGTCACCCAGTACCAGTGGGGTGCAACTGTAGGTCATACTGCTGAGGTGGTGCAGTCACCCAGGGCCAGTGGTGTTGGCAGTAGATCTTACGTTGGAGGGGGGGGGAAGGTCACGCAGAGCCAGTTGGTGTAAACTGGGAAACAGCAGGTCATACTGTTGAGGGTGGTACGGTCACCCATTGCTAGAAGGGGCAACAGCAGGTCATACGGTTAAGGGTTGGACAGTCACCCAAGGTCAATTGTATGTAATAGTAAGCCACACTGTTGGGGGGGGGGGGGGGGGGTAATATCACCCCATGCCAGTGGGGGATTACAGTGTGGGGGGCCGCTAACAGTAGGCATTCAGGTAAGGGTGGCACGTAGCAAGTCATCGGGGATAGCTAGCCTGGGGGGTCACTTGGAACACAGGTGGCTGGCGGTTAGTGGTTACCTCAGGGTAGTTGGGGCTCTTATGGTTGTCGTATGGGCTGGCAGTCAGTGGGTAGGGAAAGTGGTAGGGTGTCGTTGCCACTTGTGTGGAGTCAGTGTGGAGTCAGTATGGGTGCACATAAGGGCCCACAAACAAGTTCTTGTGGGTTCAGTGGTCAAGTCACAGTTGGAATACTGCCTGTGACTGGTGTTGTTCCTTTTGTGTTACAGTGTCCCTGGGGGATGTCCCTGATGGTGGTGCATTAGCAGACGCGGGGGTACCCCTGTTTTCATCGGATGCAAAAGGTGGGGGAGAGGGAGAGGAGCCACCTGCAGTGCGAGCAGCAAAGCAGGCCTCATCCCTCATGGCACTCCTCAACACTTCTACAATGTTGGAAGGCCCAGCCAAAGCAGCGAAAGTGTGGTTGGGGGAGGGACTCGGTTCACTGTCCAAACGGACCTATGACAAGATGTTGAGGTGGGAATTTGTGGATCTGGGGGAGTTCCGTCCAAGATCCTTGATGGACAAAGTGGAGATGGAGGGCGACACTGAAAAACTGGTCGTCCTCCCAGGTTTCGAGGTAACGCAGGCTAGGAAGAAGCCAATAAATAACATCATCACCTGGGTCCAGTGTTTTGCTAGGTACACTGCAGCGATGTCCTCAAAATTTCCGGACTGCACACCCGGCTTTATGAGCCACCTGCTGACGGTGCTGAAGGCTTACATGGAGGTGGAGGATCCGGCATGGTGCCTATACGATGAAGCATACCGAGAGAAAATGGCATCGACTGGAGTGAAGTTGTGGCCAGGTATGGATGTCTTGGTTTACCAGGAAGTGTGTGGTGGACACCCCCGGAAGACGGTTGGGTTGCCCCAGGGGGACGGAAAGCGAGTTGGGCTGCCGGGGGGCACAAAGAGGCCAGCAGTGTGCTGGCAATTTAACGAGGGGTCATGCAGCTATGGCAGAACATGCAGATTCCCTCACGTGTGTGAAGTGTGTCGGGGCAGTCATCCAAAGTCACAATGCCCCAGTGGGACAGGATGGGGAAAGCGCCAGAAGCGGATATGACTGTGAACATCATTACCCCGCATGTGTGATGGACTATTAAGTCTAAGTTGCATCTGGTATACTATCTGTGTCAAGATTCTGGACGTATATCTGTATCACCCTTAGGCAAGCAGGCTCCCATGAATAACATCAGGGAATTGGGGTATAGGTATACAAGTTAGGTAATTTCGGGGGGGGGGGGGGAAGAGCCTTGTAGGTCCGTAGTCTCCGTACCCGATGGGCTGATCCTGCTGCTCCACTTGCCAGGTCAAGTGTGACTCCAAACCATTCAGCAGTGAGTCAGTCCAGAAGGTCATTAGGAACAGGGTGTTAAAGGGGGAAGGGGCCCTTATAAAGTGTAGTCTTTACATTGCAGGTGGCTCAAGGGAGATGCACCCGGATTCAAGTTCATTGATGGCACTGGCGCGGTGCACTCCATTGACAGCACAGGTGCATGGAAGGGAGTGGGAAACCATCACCTCCCCACTCCGGATTTCCGCATGGGAGAAGGGATTACTATGTCACCCAGATAGGGGGTTTGCAGAGTATGTGTGCAAGGGGATCAGGGAGGGATTCCGAGTGGGTTTTAACTACAGAAGCGCCCATTGCCGACAAGCATCAGGCAATTTCAAGTCGGTTAAAGACCAGAAGGAAGTGGTGGCAAAGTACATTCAAGGAGAGGAGCAGGGAGGTTACTGGGCCCATTCCAGAGAGACAAGATGCCTGAAGTGCATGTGAGCCCCCTGGGAGTGATCCCCAAGAGCGGACCAGGAAAGTGGCGGCTGATACTGGATTTGTCGTCCCCAGAGGGAGTTAGTGTGAACGATGGTATCACCAAGGAGCTCTGCTCACTGTCGTACATGTCAGTTGACGAGGTTGCAGCAAGGGTAGTGCAATTGGGTAAGGGAGCACTCATGGCAAAGTTTGACTTAAAGGCAGCCTATAGGAATGTCCCAGTTCACCCAGATGACCGGTGGCTACTGGGTATGGTATGGGAGGATCAGTTGTTTGTTGATGCAACCTTGCCATTTGGCCTACGATCTGCCCCCATGATTTTCAATGCAGTGGCGGACGCTCTGGCATTTATCATTAAGCAGAAGGGTGTAGGATGGTTGGATCACTACTTGGATGATTTTGTGGTGCTTGGTCCCCCAAAGTCAGACAAGTGCAGCAGAGACCTTAAGGTGGCATTGGAGACATGTGGGGAGGTTGGTATGCCGGTGGCAGAGGAGAAGACAATGGGTCCCTCAACTCTGCTCCCGCTGCTGGGAATAGAGCTGGATTCTGAGGGGCTACAACTAAGACTTCCACCTGAGAAGCTAGAGAAACTGAGACAGCTAGTGGGTAGTTGGAGGAAGCGCAAGGGCTGCTCAAAGAGAGAACTACAGTCATTGGCAGGGCACTTGAACCATGCGTGCAAGGTTGTGAGGCCAGGGAGGAGGTTACTCAGGGGGATTTTTGGCCTGATTTCACAGTTTGGAAGGCAGGATCACATGATCAGACTGAATGCAGCATTCAGAGCAGATTTGGAATGGTGGAACATATTCGTAGGCTCATGGAATGGTATTTCCATGATGTTGAAGAAGAGTTGGCAGACACCAGGAGTTGAGATTTGGAGTGATGCCTCCGGCTCATGGGGTTGTGGAGCCCTGTGGGGCACGCAGTGGTTTCAGGTAGCATGGTGTGAGTGGCCTGGATTTACCACCACATCGATTGCAGCCAAGGAATTATTGCCTATCATTGTAGCCACGGCAATTTGGGGATCAGGTTGGGAAGGATCAACCGTTCTGTGTCACTGTGATAACCAGTCAGTGGTAGTGGCAATAAAGGGAGGTTATTGTAAGGATCCAGCAATGGCCCACATGTTACGTTGCTTATTTTTCTTAGAGGCAAAGTTTGACATAACACTAACGGCAATTCACCTTGCACACCTTGCAGGGGTGGACAATGGGGCTGCTGATGCGTTCCTCAGGCTCCACGGACAGCATGTCAGGTCCCAAAAGACCTTGTGGAACGGCTGGTGGTGCAGAAAAACTGGACATCGGACGACTGGAGGGGCTGGTTAAGGGCTTTATCGAAGCCTCAATAGCCCCGTCTACGGCAAGGGTGTATGCGTCTGGCCAAAGGAGGTACCTAATGTTCTGTAATAACTCAAATTCACCACCCTTACCACTGACAGAGAGTCATTTGTGCTTGTTTGTTGCTCACTTAGCTGATGAAGGCCTCAAGCATACCTCAATTAAAGGGTATTTGTCAGCTATACGGCGGCTACAGATAGTGCAGGGGTTAGGAGATCCTTTTGTGGCCTCCTGGCCCCTGTTAGAATGCACCCTGAAGGGCATCAAGCTAAGGCAGGCAAAGAGTGCGGCTACCCGCTCAAAGTCCAGACTACCCATTACCCCCAACAAGCTGAGGCACTTGAGGAGATCCTGGGAAAGGGACAGGCACAATGCTGACAATATCATGTTGTGGGCAGCTTGCTGCACCTGCATTTTTGGTTTTCTACGGTCCAGAGTGGTCACAGTGCCATCCATGAAGAGTTATGATCCGGGCTGTCACCTCAGTGCAGGCGATGTGACCTTGGATAGTTTGACATCTCCAAAGGTAGTGCAAATACACATAAAAGCATTGAAGACTGATCCATTCAGGAAGGGGGTGATGGTTTACCTTGGGAGGACAGACAACATTCTATGTCCAGTGGGGGCAGTGACAGCATACCTAGCAGTGAGGGGCAAGTCCCCTGGTCCATTCTTTCGGTTGGCTTCTGGGGCGCCTCTCTCAAGAGAAATGTTAGTGAAGCGGATGAGGGAGGCACTGCAGCCGTCTGGTGTGGATATTACACAGTACTCAGGCCATAGCTTCAGAATTGGGGCAGCCACCACAGCGGCTGCAGTGGGGATTGAGGATTCGCTGATCAAGACATTGGGCAGGTGGGAGAGTACAGCGTACCTCTCGTATGTCAGGGTGCCACGGGACAGGCTGGCAGGGTTATCAAAACAGTTGTCAAGCTTGGCTGAACAGTGATGGCGATAACTGTTCCAGAGTATTGTGTACTGTTTCTTGGTGTGATCTCATTGTTGTACTAGTTTGGGATTGTATTATTGTGTGTGTGGTTCCACAGTCTATCAGTGGTGGGCGGTGCTAACCACTCAGTTTTTGACCATTGTGGCTTGTTTGTTGTACAGGTGTTGATGTAATTAGTTCATATTATGGTTAACTAGGGAGGGTATATGTTGCCGGGGTGGTAGTTAATTATGGTAGGGGCTTGGGGGAGGAAGAATGGCATTCTTCCTTTGGTGGGATGCTGGATAGCCTGAGGGGGAGTAACAAGAACTAGGCTCCCAGCATTGTCCCCCAAGCGGGGCCTGAGGGTATGCCCCTGGTGATTAGTGGTGGAAGCAGGGGCATAGTCCTGTCAACAGCTACCTCCCGGCAAATACTGGACGTGGATGTTGGTGGGTTGTCTTAGCTAGTCACTGGTGCATGTGTAGTTTAGCGAATGCAGATGTTGAAATATCTCAATCATGTAGTGTTACATCATAGTACTGCAACCTCTAATGTGGACACCCTTAATTGCAAAGCCTGGCCTACGTGTTCTGACTGTGGCCAGACAAGTAGTTCTGAGAAAATAATAATTTTTGGAGTGGTCATGTATGTAAGGAGATTTAACCTGACGAGGATTTAAATGATGCATCATGATTAGCAAGGTGTTGTTATTCCAGAGAGGATAGTTACAATGTTGGAACGTGGTCAATGGTTCAGTAATTAACTACGTAGTGGCTTGACTTCGCAGTCAGATAACCTAACAGGTACTCATTCTCTCATAACTTGAACACAAATTGTATTTTGTATGACTACACCAAGTGGTGACTTTGAAAATGCTTTTGTTCCTACATTCTCATGCAGGGTATCTACTAACTAACCTGGACATCTCACTCCAGCATCTTCTGAGTGGCCATTGTTGCAGCTGACAGTAGAACTATGTGAACAGTCAATGAGATTAGTCTCACTGCCACTGCAATCAACATTGTTCAGGTGGATTGGGCCAACACCAGAACTAAAATTAGCACTGCTGAAGGCAACTGCATCTGTTGGAACAAAACATATCTTTGCTCAAGTGTCTAAATTGAATTGATCCCAGCTACTCACCTTGAGTGGAGTATCCTAGTTGTCGACACACCACAGTAGCATCTGCTTTTCCCCAGGAGTCATCACACACAGTACCCCACTCATTGTTCATGCAGATCTCCACTCTGCCTTCATTTGCTATGTTACCTCCTGCCAGTCGCAGCTGACCATTTGCACATGGAGCTGTGTATAAATTAAATAGTCGTACAACACTGAAACAAGTGTGAGATAACAAGTTACAAGTAACTACAGTAGCACTCAATAATGACCATGATTCACCTTCTCCATCAGAACACAGTTCTAAACAGAGAAGGGCATTGACACAATTCTATCAAATTCTTATGCATGTATGCATTACATCTGTACATCTCTCTATATCATTGTGTATGTGCATTAGATCTGTTGCCACATACACACTTGTTACCTTTACACTGGACCCCAGCTACTTCAGATGCTGTGCAGCGTTGTAGTCCATATTCATTCCTCTGGCAGTCAAGAATAGAGTCCTCTGAGCCTGAACAGAATAAGTCTGCCAGTACCATTGGCTGATTTCCTTGACCAAAGGCAGAGTTGTAATGAGCAATAGATCCTGTATGATATCAGTAAATGACAATCATTTATTACTACAAGTTGAAACAGCACCCCACGATGCTCATAAGCCCTATTACAGATACTTTAGTGTTATATTAAACTGCACTAGATGCTCACAGAACATTAGCACTGTAAATTTACATTACCTTTAGAGTACAGAACTACATAGCAAAAGCCTTCGAATTTTAGCCTAAAACCCATTAACCACGTAGTACAATCACTAGATGTCTTTTGTAGGCTATGAATACATTCTTTGGTCTGAATTTCCACTTCTGCTTGGAGCTAGCACTGGAAACTTGAGTGAAATCTTCTTTGAGCCCTTCTCTGGGGTTCATGACCTTGACCACACCTACTCATTAGTGAGCTTTCAAGCTCTCCAACCAGTGATCGCTCCTCCTGACTGAAAACTACCTACAGTACCAGAAATAGTGCCCCTACAAGAAAAGAGGAGTGGCATATCTTCACCTGCTTAGTGACACTCATGTGGCACCTTAGTGTGCTCAATACACGTAGCAATGATTTTAGATATAGGCATATCGAATACATGAGGTCACATAAGCATGGAATTCCTTATGGAGTGTGATGTCCTATGCCCTTGTAATCCAGTTGCACGGGCAGATTAAAATGGACTGGCAGGCCCAATATAGATAGTATATTGTTCTGCAGTAAAACCAATGTATCATGAAGTATGGTAGGACTCCAATATGTAGGGATGGCCCAGTTTTTAAGGTAGGATAATCGTTGGTAAAAATTTATTGATGTTTAGTAAAGATTGAGTGCAGATCACTGAGTATGCTAAAACCTAGTATGACACAATTGGAGAACTTTGCTGGCAATATTCTCCAATCTCATCCCCCAAAAAGCCTTCTTCCACCACCCACCCCCCCCTTCCGTCTCTCAACACACACAAACAAAACAAATTAGTACAGCGCCAAGTGAAAACAAACTTATTGACTGCATTTCAAGAAATCTGTGTTATACCCACATATTATCAGGAAGAAGCTGGCATATTAATTGGTATAGAATCCTCCAAAAACAACTCATTACTTTTACACCATCCCTATACATCTTGTGCCATTTTGCCAACCACAAATGCCACAAAACACACTACTTGCAATAAATGAATGCAGTATACTTCATCAACTTTCTCACACATCCTTCATGCACATCGACATGCACTGCAGACTCAGCACTGCTAACTCCACATCCTCCAACATACAAGACAAACCTATCTGCCATGCTCAGCAGCAATGAAATTGCAGGCATTCACAAATAACTCCTTCTCCATGCACAACATGTACTGCAGAATAAGCACTGCTCACTCTACAGCTTTCCATATATGAGACACTAGCTCCTCCTGTGCACTCAAGTAATAAGCACATGGCATGGTTGGTGAAATGCCACAAGATATAGGGATGGTGTAAAAGTATTGTTGTGTCATTCCTATCTTGTTCGGTTGGTTTTGAGGATTTCATCCTTACATGCGCTTGTAAATTTTTTCAACTTGTTAGGCATGGCTCTTGGTTTATAGCCAATGTAGCTATGTACGTAAACACAGCTACAGGGCTCCAAAATTAAACCACCTTGACCATTCAGTGCTATTGGTTACACACTCTGTACCATACAGCACTGAAAGGGTATATTACATGTTGGATAGAGGTGTTAGTGGGGGTAGTCAGGGTAACAGTACAATATGCATTATTTTCAGCAGTCTCAAATTTGGTACTTAGTTATGGCAATTGCATAGAAATAGGAATAATTGCTGACTCTTGCACATTGTGATACCTGTTTGGCCTAGACCAAACCATGCACTTGTATAACCACCAGTGAATGACATAAATATTATAAAATTGGCTATGCAGCACCTGTATGTTGAAATCCCAGCTGCTTGCAAATGACATTGCCATCCAAAGCATCCCAGTTTTCATCACACACTGTTCCCCATGCTCTGTTGATACACACTTCCACTCTGCCTTCAAGGTCATTTGCTCCACCAATCAGTCTTACTTCACCATCAGAACAGCCACTGAAACTGGTTGTCAAAGCTGAGGTGAAAGTATACATGCTGTAATCCATCACATACTGTAAATTTTAACACTCTACTGTTGTTCTTTACTCACACAAATTTGTATCCATACATATGAATGTACATGCATGCCCCGTACATGCACACACACACACACTCACACAAACACATTCACACACACACACACACACACACACACACATCCACACACACACACGCACACGCATGTACCCACACGCACGCACGCACGCACGCATGCACACATACATGCACCACACACACGCGCACGCACGCACCCATGCACGCACACACACACACATACACACACGTATGCATACACTTGACTACATATACTAACACTGTAGTAATTTTTGACCTTGGCATGTCACTCCTTGATCAACAGCACAAGGTTGAGCCGAGGCAAATGTCAAGGAGCAACCATATAGTGTGGTCTCAACTCCAGTACAGTTGACAGCCCTCAAAATTACAGGTCTAGGAGTGTCATCAGAAAGAAGTCTTCCCCTGGCAGCAATGGCACCTGTATAATTGATGACAAGCATATTCATACAATTCAGCAATGGATTATGTCACTATTATTTTAATTGCAATATAAAATGTGATGCTTGCATATGCAGTCAGTGTTACATGTAGCAAACACAATCAGCTCTATAAACAATAGTAAAGCTGTTAATTCCTTATTCCGATTTAGCTTGATTTTCTGATTTTGTGCAAACCTGAGCTAATTTTTATTTTACAAAAAGGGCATCATTTTGTGTAGAACCAGCAAATAAGCAAGCGCTTACCAAGGAGAAAGTTTCTCTTGCAACTAGCCTACACTTGGAATCAGCTAATGCCAAATACGTAGCTGTTATGTATAGCTTTGGTTTTTGTCTTTGTGAAGTATATACCGTATAGCAGGAAATTTTCGAGGGGTCCAATTTTCGCGGTTTTCGCGGTTGATTGGCAAACCACGAAAATTAAACCCGCAAAATGAAAACCTATACGCAAGTTTTCGCACGCAATTAAGAGGGGGCGTGGCTATCGTGATTTACATGCTGCTCGATCGATCAGCCGGTCTACTTCACACCAGTTCGTTGTTGTTGAACTTCTACAGGAATGTCTCTGTTACGTTATTTTAAGGTGTCTAGCGATACTACCAAGCTTCCTGATCCACGTGGCCCCTGCGATCTAACGGTGCCATGGTAAACACAGCCATAGTTATGAGTCAGCGCGCAAGGTACTTCTAATCCCCCTTGAGGAAGATCTTCAGAATAGCGTCTGCCGCCGGTAACTCTGCAGCTGATAGTCCCACCTCGTCTTAAAAACATCGAACATACCGACGATTACTCCCGATCTTACCACTGCTACAGCAAACGATCGTGATAGTTCTCCACTTCTCTTATGCAAGATAGCTCTTGGCGAAAAAAGACATTGAGATCCAGCCAGGATTCGAACCTGGGTCTTCTGAATTCTAGTCAGATGCTCTTACCAACTGAGCCACTGGGGCTCTGGCATTGGAGCAGAGGATAGATGGCATTCATCCATAGACACATTTCGAATCAGGAGTCAACCAGGTATTGTGGGCGGAGCAGTTCTGGAACGGCCATCCGCGAAAATTAGACCGCGAAATCTTTGAAGATTGCCCTTCCGCGAAAATTGGACCCCTTGAAAATTTCCCGCTATACGGTACTACCAGGAAGTCAAGCAAAAATGGATAACTTCTCATGTTGCAGCAACACTAGTCATTCTGCCACATATTTGGTATACATGACTTTGTCATTAAGCAATATATGCATCTACATACACACCTGCAATCTTGATACTACAAACAACTTTGTGGCTCTTAGAAAAATGTATTGGTGACAGTAAAGTAGAAGTTATGTGTGCTATATTTAATGTGGACTTATCCTCCAGAGCCACAACCACATTAACTCGGTGTACCTCATGATAAAGTTTTTCCTGGAATATTGCCATATGCTGCCCATGCAGTGTAGGCTTCAATGTCATTCAAAAGTTCAGCGTACCATATGGGGAGTATCCCAGCTGTCTGCACACCACACTGGCATCTCTGTTGTCCCAGAAGTCATCACAGATGGTGCCCCAAATACCATTCACACACACCTCTACTCTCCCAAGTCGCTCAGAGTTACCTCCCCCTCTGATGCGGACTGAGCCATTTGAACAAATACCTGTCCATAGTAGAGTTGAGATAACATGTATAGTTCAGAACTATTGCAGAATCCATTATGAGCACACTTTTTACATGAAAATAAGCATTATTTTCTTTCAGACGTACAGGAATGAGATATTCTGTTTGGCCAGCATATATAGTACACAGTCAGATGGAGGCACTATGTAGGCCTCCTACTGAATTCAGTATAATATATAATGCATACCTTGGCATTGCACTCCAGCATCTTCAGTGTGGGAGCATGAAAAGAGACCACTCATGTTCATGTTACATTCCAGTAGTGAAGGCTCTTCACCAGTACAGTGGACACTGCCAATCAGAATTGGTCCTGACCCGGTTCCAAAGTGTGCACGATAGAATGCTACAGAACCTTTCCAATGAGGAGAAAGAAAGGAAGATAATCTAGCGTAACTAAGTAGTAGTTATTACACTCCTATGAGCCTGACCATGAAAATTGTGATGTCCAGAAAACAATTGAAAGCACACATTTAAGGTCAACCAACATTTCAAGGTCAGTAAAGGAGCCCTTACTGGAAATATGTAATGCGCCCTTGTGTACATGCAGCACAGTTCCACCTATAGTCTTACGTACTTCACGCTCCAGGCCGCTCCCCTCAAAGTGCTTAGTTAGTCTGAGGTGGGAGGGCTATAACTGATTCATATTGTACTGCAGAAGCCACTAAAATTTCTTTGGTTACTAAATACTTAAAACTGACTGATTGACACCTATTGTCAGAACATTGCATAAAAGCCAGATGAAATTTGTTAGCTTAGCAAACATTTATTAGCCGACCAAGGTTACAGTACAATAAATGTATGATAGAATGGTGAAATTATGACTTCAGACAAAGAAATGCCTAAAATATTTACCATAAGGTTGATGTCCTAGCTGACGGCAGACAACATCCGAATCTGAAGTGTCCCAGAAGTCATCACACACAGTTCCCCATGCATTGTTGTAACATATTTCAACTCGTCCTTCGAGGTGTGTATTGCCATCAACAAGCCTGACTTCGCCTTCTGTGCAGTTCCCAGGATGTGTTTGTATATCTTGGGATGTGTAAAAATACGGTGAGATTTGGTTAGAAACAACATTTCTATGCACTATATTTTAGATGCACACATCACAGAATTACTTCCAAGACTCACAGTACACGGTGATAATCTAGTGTGCTTGGTACACATATTGTGTTGCATTACAAGAAAATGGTATGCAAATTTCTCTAGTATTTAGTATGCCAAAAGTACCCTTGACCACATAAACTAACTAGTTTTGAGTACTCACTCTGGCATATCAGTGAAGCAGCTTCTCTTGACTGACACGAGTGATCAGTTACACCATTTTGTGGGCAGTCCTTGAGTGTTTGCTCACTTCCAGTACAATTGATGTCATAAATCATCACTGGCCACTGGTGATTTAAGAAAGCACCAGTGACTGGAATAGCACCTGAGAAACATTGAGTAAAGATTCCAGAGTGAGATGAAACCATGTTTGCCTGTTCAACTGCATATTAAGCGCAGATACAATACACTGAAATGTTTCATTACAGAGTTACTAAAGGACTTCAAAACTAGCAATTGTAACCTTCTTAGTTGCACTATTTTGTAGTACACTGACACTTTAGGCCTGCCAAAAGCCAGAAATAGGGCAGGACCTATTACCGTGCTCAGCATGTATACATGGGTGTGTGAGGCTAATTAGATATGTGGGAGTGAAGGTCAGTAGAGCTGTGTGTTGAGTTTTGGGTTCGTTAATGCATAGAGGCTCCTTGCTTACATACCATATGGGGAGTATCCCAGCTGTCTGCACACCACACTGGCATCTCTGTTGTCCCAGAAGTCATCACAGATGGTACCCCACGTGCCATTGACACACACCTCCACCCTTCCTCTTTGTTCACTTACACTGCCAGAAAGTCGAACTTCTCCATTGGTACAGGGCACTTTAAATTATAAAATCACATTCATTAATACAGGTATGAAACAAGACTTACTAGTTTAGCAGCAATCAAAGTCCCTTCACAAGTCCATTCAGTCATGAAATGCCTCATTGAGAAATTCAGGTACGTACCTTCACAAATTACACTTGCATCCTGGAGATGAGAGCAGCTCAACACGCCGTATGGATCAGGGTGCTGTTCACATGCCAAAATGGTAGATTCCATCCCACTGCAATGAAGATTGGACATCAAGATTGGGCCTGATCCTTGACCAAAGACAGCGTTTCTTGCTGCAACTGCACCTGTGGTAAAAATGGGATTGTAGAGCTACTAAGAATGGCCTATAGTTATCTCAGATGTGGTGTGCACTCTTTCTTGTTACTATGGATCTGGTTCACCAGTTATTGGTATGCACATGGTCCGAAATCATAGTTAACCCTCGGCGCGCATGCGCCGTAGGGTTACAGTAGTCGTTTTGTGTGTGTGTGTGTGTGTCTGTCTGTTACCACGCTAGCAGCTACATACCTCGTTTATACGTCTCAAGTGTGGTTGTTTATGGCGTTTTCAAGATTTTAGTCATGTGGCTTTCGCTGAAAACGCTTCGTTCAAAAGTTCTGGCGTGATTTTCTGACCACCACTGCCTTTCTGGCTTCTTGACGATGATGACGAGCTCTCGATGGACAAGAGAGACAGACTAGTGTGTAGGGATAGTGATAGCTCCTATAACACAGCTGACTTGTCACTGATCTTACTAAAATAGCCACTATCCTCGAAAGCTTCTTGGCTGTCATCGGTGTGTATCTGCTGACCTGGCACTATGCTGGCACACGTGATACATACATGTTTATGCATGCGCGCGCGTCCTATGCATATTGCATTCCTGCTGCTCGCACATTTGCTCAGGTTCTAGATTTAGCTAGCTAGTTAACCCAGTTATAAATAACGTGGAGGATGACACCGTGCTATACACCTTGGGATGTTATACTGGCATAGCTATGCTTTCCCATGTCAGCATAATAACATTACATAAGAGCATAATGACAGGGTTATTGCCAGTTATAGCACTTAAAGTTGAACATTTTCATTTCACTCAATGAACCAAAACATGCATCAAACGCCGAGGGTTTTGCACTGCATGTGCTTTCATTCGCACAGTACTAATCTCACCTCCCTGAAGATACCCAAGCTGGCCACACACAACATTGGCATCATCTGAACCCCAGTAGGAGTCACCACAAATTGTCCCCCATGCTTGATTGATGCAGACTTCAACCCTCCCTTCATTGGGAGTGGATCCATCTACCAGTCGAACTTCACCATCAGAGCAATTGGCAAATTCAGTGGTAATGGCTGTATGTACAAAATGGCACTATTTCCAGGATGGAACAAACACTTTCTATATTCTTCTGTTACTAAGAAAGTACACTACTAGGGGTGACTAGTGATGTAAAATCACCCACTAGAACTGGCAGTAAGTGCATCATTCCACTTGACAGTAACTGCAGGCAATGAGGCTGACCTTGACAGATCACTCCAGCATCATCACGAGATGCACAGTTGTATTCTTCCAGGTTGTTATGGCTGCAGTTCAAAATACTAGCTTCACTGCCATTGCAGTGTAGGTCAGTTATTCCAACTGAGAGTTGACTCTCTGTATAGCCACCAAAAACTGCAATAGCACCTGTGTTTTCAGGGTGCAAACAATAGTAGTTGCATTATGTCTACTGGATTGTACAGGGCTACAGCCCTATAAATTTATGTTGGCATGCAGATTTCAATTGTATTCCAGGGAGGCTTCCTCATGAGTTGAAAGCAGAGGGGGAGGGGGTATCTCCAAAGGTGCCAGTATGATTATACTCATAGGATACGTTCTTATATGTACAATACTACTAAAACTCTTGTAGCCACCTCATTTAGTAAAGTAGCTTCTAATGACAGAAATAAAACTAGTTACAAGAAATAGTCCAAATCAATAAACAACCTCATAAACACCTCTATTATTCATGTGTTGTATACTTGAATACCGTATCTATCACAAAATGATATGCGCTGCATTTTGCTCGTTTCAACCCAACAATGTTGTTTACTCATGAGCAAACAACATACCATATGGTGAGTATCCAAGTTGCCTGCACAAAACACTGGCATCTTGACCATCCCAGAAGTCATCACACAATGTTGTCCACATAGACCCAATGCATAATTCCACGCGTCCAGCAAATGCACTGCTTGGGCCAATTAATCGAACTTCTCCTTCTGAACAGAAATCTACACAAATATATCAATACCAGGTGAAATGCAATACATCGTGCAAAAATCTGGGAAAACAAGGTAGTTATGTATCAGTCTTGCTACTGCATGCATACGTAGTAGAGGTTGGGTTGGCAGAAATATTGTAGGATGGGTGAAAAGCTGGGGGGTATCCACAGCAAGAAACCCACAAAATCTACTGTCCAATCATTAAGTGAGTAACCAAGCTCGACATTCAGCAACACTTGCTCAACACCTGAGACAGCTACATTATGAATATCGGGCAAGCAGAGCAGGGTCTTGCAGTTCCCCAATAATGTAATAACCTCGCTGAAAGCTGCTTCATAGAAGGAACAGAGAGTGGCATCTGAAAAGAGATACTTATATTCGAATATAGATATTTTGGGGCGGTAAAATTAAATGTGTCTAGTGCAAGTGAGAATTGTTTTTTGAGGGCCATTTTCTGGTGGTCAGCTATGGTGAACTCTGCCTTTGCTTCAATGATATTTTTGTGGCTTAGTCTGCATGTATGAGTGTTTGATTCTCGATGGTGTCTGGACATTCGAGAATCTCTTACTCTACTAACATTGAGTGATGTACTTTCATGAGCCAAAGGTCAATGAAACATACAAAACAATGCATAGGTGCATACTCGAGTCATTATTGTGTAAAAAGATGTACTGATACCCCTCATAACACTCAACAACTGTACCTTGGCATCTCACTCCAGCATCCTCTAAATGGCCATAGTAACAGCTGATATAGGAACTCCACGAGCAGTCAGTGAGATTACTTTCATTTCCAATACAGTTAGTATTATCAAAGTAGATTGGTCCCGTACCAGCACCAAAGTGAGCATTACTGAACGCCACTGCATCTGTTGAATAAATGTGCTATATAGAACAGCTATACGTGTTATTAACTAGAATACTTACACATAAACCAGAATTAGAAAGCTTTATTCATCCACTTTCAGGACCTCTTATGTAATTGCTGCTTCATTCTGACTAGTAATGGCTGACACAGTGGAGTTGCAATGTTTAAGCAGTCAATCTCAGTCACATGCTAGAAAAGACTATATATGTGAAAAACTCTTTGTACTGCGATCAGCTATACTAACAGTTGTGCATGAAAGCTGAAATAGCTCCTGGCTCCCCGAATTACTTAATGTGCTCATTGGGATATATCAATTTATCTACACCTACACTAGTTATTTTTCACATGCATATCATCATCAATAGGCAGGTAAATAAATAGCACATAGGTTTATAAAGCATGGAAAACTAAATTATCCATAGTCGCTTGTTGCTGACCTTGAGTGGAATATCCCAGTTGCCGACACACCACAGTAGCATCTGCATTTCCCCAGGAGTCATCACACACAGTACCCCAAACATTGTTTATGCAGATCTCCACTCTGCCTTCATTTGCACTGTTACCTCCTGCCAGTCGCAGCTGACCAGTTGTACAAGGAGCTACATAAATAAAAATATTACGAAAGTAACAAGTTCATCCGTAGGAGATGAGAAAAAAGTGTATGTGTTAGTTGTGAGTGCCACATGGCAAATATTGGTGTCACGCAATGCCAATGTTCACGAGCAACAATAGTTACAATACATGTCATAGTTGCCATGGTATTATGGTAGTTAATTTATCATAACCTTAAAAAAAAAAGAAATCTTATGGAGAAGCCTTTAATTGGATACAGTGGTAGCATGTGATGTGGCACAGTGCCAATACTTGGCAGATATTGGCACTGTGCCACATCACACAGTGCCAATATCCAATATATTGGCACATCAACACCCTTGATCTGGTCATGAACCATACTACAAGTGCCATACTGATATGTCAGATGTGGGTACTGCATAGCTGGTTATTTTCATGGAGTTATGATTTTGTTATAGGGATGTGTGAAGGGAAACACCACTAATTATTTCTTCCATGGATATTTTAGAAACGTCATTACTGGGAAAACATCATATATGAAGTCAAGAAGAGGAAGATATACTTTATGTGTGCGATAACTGTGTTAACTGACATCAATGAGTTGTGAGATGTTTATGATGATGTAATCAGATTTAATCAGTCTTGGCCACATGGAAAAAGCTTGAGTTTGACTGTCTAAGCAATTGAATGAGAAGATCTCTAGCCCTCATAGCAAACCCTAAGAGGCTAAAGAGCCACCCAGCAGCAACAGACCATGAGTCATTACATGTGTACCATAATGTAAATAACTTCTTCGTGTATCTCTAATAATATGACACCTGCATAATGACTACAGAAACAGAAAGAAAGACTAGGGAATGCAAAGATATTTTTCCACCATAATCCTGCTACCATTAAAGGGTAGCTCTACAACTGTAAAATCAGCCATTTAAACAGGTGACAAAGAAAATTTCAATGCTTGTTATTTTCCACTATATAGCAGTTGAACACAAGAAACAAACTGCTGATGTCTAATGTACCATGCAAGTACCATGTAGTACTAGACCACAATCAACTCAATTCAGAATGGGCATTACAGGGAACTGTGTTCTAGCTTGTGACTAAAACCATTACTTGGTGTACTAACCTTGACATCTCACACCAGCACCCCCATTCCAAGAGTAACAGCTGACATATGAGCGGCGTGGGCAGTCAAGGAGGTTACTCTCACTGTCACTGCAAGCAACATTGTCCAGGTAGATTGGACCAACACCAGCACCAAACTGAGCATTGCCAAAGGCAACTGCATCTAATATAAAAACAAAAAGAATATGGTGAAAGTGTTGTTGAAAACCTGTGTTTGGTATGCACCTTGAGTGGAGTAGCCCAGCTGTTGACACACAACTGCTGCATCCATTCTTCCCCAGGAGTGAGTACACACAGTACCCCACAGATTTTCTAAGCATATCTCCACTCTGCCTTCATTTGGAATGTTACCTCCTGCCAGTCGCAGCTGACCAGTTGTGCAAGGAGCTATAAATGAACAGTTGATAAAAATAGGTTTGTACAATAAATTAGGGAACCAATTATACAACACACCTTCACATCTCACACCAGCATCATCAGAGTGGAGGCAGTTGTGGGACAGAATCGGCCTGCTATAGCACTCTAGTAGTTGACTAGCACTTGAGCTGCACTGGACATCATCCAGGACGATTGGTCCACTGCCAGCACCGAAGTAGGCATTGCTGTATGCTCTGCCACCTAAATACAGATGTTTGTTGAGCCTAAATACTTGATAGAACATGACGAAGAGTACTTCAAAGTATGACATTAAAGATTGAGGTATAGAAGATCTAGCAAATTGTTCACCTCAAAATTGATCAGTGCACAAACCGGAGAAGTAATTACAAGCCATGTGGTCTTAAGTGATCTGCAATCCAGTTCCTCTACACAGACAGTACTGGTACACTTACTTCCTGCGTATGCATATCCCAGCTGCTTGCAGACCACAGTAGCATCAGTGCTGTCCCAGGAGTCATCACACACTGTCCCCCACTGGTCATTGATGCACACCTCCACTCTACCCTCATACTGATTGGAGCCTCCCACCAGACGAACATCTCCATAAGTACAGCTGCCACTGGTGTTGACTACAACACGTAAATATTGTGACATTTTTTCAAGCTCTAGACTATACTAAATTATCCTTAGGTACATGTCAATCTACCTTGGCACCTCACTCCAGCATCTTCACGGTGGCCATTTGAACAGGTGACAAAGGAGCTGTGTGGGCATTCAATGAGGCTGCCTTCACTGCCATTACAGCCAACATTGTCCAGGTGGATTGGACCAGCACCAGCACCAAAATGAGCACTGCTGAAGGCCACTGCATCTGTTGGCACAAATAATGCTAAGATGACTGCCAGAACCACAGGCATAGGTTTATACATGACCAAGTCTGACCTTGCATAGAATATCCAAGCTGCTGACACACCACAGAAGCATCAGTGCCATCCCAGAAGTCATCACACACTGTACCCCACACATTGTTCATGCAGATCTCCACTCTACCTTCATTTGGAATGTTACCTCCTGCCAATTGAAGCTGACCAGGTGTACATGGGACTGCATGAAACAGGTAGATACATCATGCAAAACTTCCAAGCAGTCGAACATAGCAACACTTAGTTTTCAGAGACTATCTCATTAAGTTGGCATGTTTGTGAATACAGTAGGGTAAGCCAAGTATCAAGCTGGCAAAGTAGGTAAGAATTCGTATAATTATGCAATGCATGTGCACGTGCAGCTGATGTGCTGACTCATGCTGAGGTTAAATACTTTGAAGATGAGAGCAGATCTTCAAGGAGCTCTACCAAACATAATAAGAACACTACGGGCCCTCTTTGAGCGCTAGATCATCACGATTAGCAAACATAATTAAACTAGAAGCACAACGGGTTGGTTCCGAGCCTGAGAAGTGTATACATGACCCCATAGCGAAACACACCTTCGCATCCCACACCAGCATCAGCAGAGTGAAGACAGTTATGAGACAGGATTGGCCTGCTAGGACACTCTAGTAGCTGGTTAGAACTTGAGGTGCACTGGACATCATCAAGGAAAATTGGTCCACTGCCAGCACCAAAGTGAGCATTGGCGTATGCTCTGCCACCTGCACACAGAGGGTTGATAGGTAAAACAAACTTTCTCTCACATTGTATACATCCAAACAATGAGATAATGGATACTTACTTCCAGTGTATGCATATCCAAGCTGTTTGCAGACCACAGTAGCATCAGTGCTGTCCCAGTGGTCATCACACACTGTCCCCCACTGGTCATTGATGCACACCTCCACTCTACCCTCATACTGATTGGAGCCTCCCACCAGACGGACATCACCATAAGTACAGCTGCCACTGGTGTTGACTACAATAAATACCATTTTACAATACTAGTAGTTGTAGGACAACATATTCTGTAAACTTGTCTTTTTAGCTATATTACACAAACTTGCCTTGACATCTCACACCAGCATCTTCACTGTGACCATACCTACAACTGGCACTGGAACTATGCGAGCAGTCTGTGAGTCTACTCTCACTGCCACTGCAATCAACATTGTCCAGGTGAATTGGACCAGTACCACGACCAAAGTGAGCATTAGTGAAGGCCACTGCACCTGTTGGTATTTCATAATGCATACGATGTTAAAAGAAACAATCCAGCAGTTGTCAGTTGCTGACCTTGAGTGGAATATCCCAGTTGGCGACACACAACAGCAGCATCAATGTTTTCCCAGAGGTCATCACACACAGTACCCCACAGGCTGTGTATGCAGATCTCTACTCTGCCTTCATTTGGAATATTCCCACCCACCAGCCTTAGCTGACCAGTGGTACAAGCAGCTGTAAAAAGTAGCAGCACAAACAACTGCTTCACACATTTTCTTCGGAGATTGTGAAGTATACAATGTAAGTATAGTAAATAGGTATGTGTACTACATGGCACATGTAACTAGGTGTGTGTATTATGTGGCATGGGCAGGTTAGAGACAGACTTGTGACAAGAGAGCATGCACTTCAAAAGGGCTATAGCTAGTAACCACAATTTGACTTGGCAGATAGACACAAACTTAGGACTTCAACAAGTTGGGCTCAAAAGATGAAGATATCTTTAGTCTGGAGTTCAAAGGTGACAGGAAAATCTACCTTGACATCTCACTCCAGCATCTTGTGAGTGTCCATTGGTGCAATTGACAGTGGAGCTACGTGAACAGTCAATGAGATTACTTTCACTACCACTGCAAGCAACATTGTCCAGGTGGATTGAGCCAGTGCCAGCACCAAAATGAGCACCACTGAAGGCCATTGCATCTGTATATGTCGAAACAGTTTAATGTACTATTCTAAACTATTATGACTATACACTCACACATTCATATTTAAAATGGGCATTCACTGTCACTGTTGGGCTAACCCATTTTACACTTTAGGTAATGAACAGCACCTCTATAGATAGACAATCACAGTGGAGATTGGCACGCAAATAAATGTTGAAAACCACTAACCCTCTTCCCTTATTGAAGCACAGTATCTAGTGTTGCAAATTTATATGTGGCAGTCCCATGTAGAAATCGAAGATTATTCCGTCGTGTATTTTGATCGCATCGCTATGTTCAAAGCGCCGTATCGCTGAAGTTCTGTTAAGGGTGGGGCTCATACACGCTTTGTAGACTCATTAGATATCCATGCATCTACGAAGCACATATGAGCCCCGCCCTTAACGGAAGTTAGCGATACGGTGCTTTGAACGCAGCGATGCGATCGAAATACACGACAGAATAATCTTCGATTTCTACATGGGACAGCCACATATGCTGCTGTCAAAGAAATAGTTAGACCTTGAGTTGGATATCCCAGTTGTCGACACACCACAGTGGCATCAGAACTTCCCCAGGAATCATCACACACAGTGCCCCACTCATTATTCATGCAGATCTCCACTCTGCCTTCATTTGCACTGTTGCCTCCTGCCAGTCGCAGTTGGCCAGTTGTACAAGAAACTGTATGATAAATTAGAAAGACACTGTTGTGTTCAGCGAGGTATCAGCAATCAAATTACATAATCACAACTACAAAAGTAGGTCAGTATTATATGATACTTTTTTATAACAGAGGTTCAAAAATGCATGGCAATAAAAATGTTGTTTTGTCCTATCAATCACACACCAGTTGCAAATCGTAATGCCAAACTCCAAAACGTATCAGTTTTGTGTTTCTAAAATGACATAAGTATTGTGATACACATAGGTATGTTTTCCAGCCCAAGTAGCTTGCTTAATCAAATTACCATCACATCCAACACCAGCATCATAAACATGACGGCAGTTGTGTGACAGGATTGGTCTACTGTAGCACTCTAGTAGTTGGCTAGAACTTGAGCTACACTGAACATCATCCAGGAAGATTGGTCCACTGCCAGCACCAAAGTGGGCATTGCTATATGCTCTCCCACCTGGAGAATGGAAAGGAAAATCAAAATATTAAATTTATTAGGGAGATGAAGAACATTGCGGGGGCAAGCGTGAGCAAGCAATGCACTGCAGCATTAAACCATTATAATATATAGTGTCAGACCATAACACACAGGCCAATGCACAAGTGCTTAGTAGCTTAGAGAAAATTGTCAGGATTGTACAGAATAGCTTGTCATGAAGTGGAAACAAACATGGAGCCATTGTCCCGCCTAGGCAGCTACTCTGGCTAACTATTGTATACATAGGCTAAGTCTGAACACAACCTGGCTTGTCAAGCATAGTCTACTTGAGCAATGCATTTTAGAGAAATAGCAGAGGGAAGTCATGACCATCAAACCATTAAGCAGAATTTCTATTGCCTTCTGTGTTCTGTATTAAAGAAGCCAGTTTACACAACTGTTTAAGCCTTTGCATCCATACAGTAGATGCTCATGCTCTGGCTGCCTCTTCGAATGTTGCACACAAGTGCTATCCCTTGTACAATAGGTGTGCATGCTCTGGTTGTCCTTCCTGCATGAACAATCAGGTTGTATGAAAATCTTACTTACTGCCCGCATGCTGCCTGCAGCTACTGTATTAAATTACAGCATCAGAAACATATGGATCTATGACAAATAATAATGATAATATGTCTGAAAAATTGATAATTCAACTCACTAGTGTGGGGCGTGTTCACATTCACTCTAATCAACCCACATTCATTACTTGATTTATGCTGATCTACTTACTTCCATATCCCAACTGCTTGCAGACCACAGTAGCATCATTGTTGTCCCACAAGTCATCACACACTGTCCCCCACTGGTCATTGATGCATACCTCCACTCTACCCTCATACTGATTGGAGCCTCCCACCAGACGGATATCTCCATAAGTACAGTTGCCAGTGAGATTGACTACAGTGTGACAAAAGGTTCAGAAACTCACACAATTATAGACACTCACGTGGTTAATTACATACCTTGACACCTTACTCCAGCACCTCCACTATAATAGTAACAGCTTATAAAGGAAGTGTGTGAGCACTCAATGAGATTACTCTCAATGCCACTGCAATCGACACTCTCCAGTTGGATGGGACCAACACCAGTACCAAATTGAGCATTGCCGAAGGCCAATGCACCTGTCAGCAAACAAAGAAGTACGATGTTTCGAACAAGTGTGTACATATTTCAGATCTACATACCTTGAGCAGAATATCCCAGTTGCCGACACACAACTGCAGCATCCATTCTTCCCCAGGAGCCAGTACACACAGTACCCCACACATTGTTCATGCAGATCTCCACTCTGCCTTCATTGTCAATGTTACCTCCTGCCAGTCGTAGTTGACCAATTGTGCAAGGAGCTGTTTACAATAGATGTGTATAAGGTTTTGAGGAAACTTCAACACCATTGTAGAATGTACCTTCACATCCCACACCAGCATCAGCAGAGTGGAGGCAGTTGTGTGACAGGATTGGTCTGCTGGGACACTCCAGTAGCTGTTTGGAACTTGAACTACACTGGACATCATCCAGGAAGATTTGTCCACTGCCAGTACCAAAGTGGGCATTGCTGTATGCTCTGCCATCTGCAGTTCAGAAAAACAGTGCTGTTACTTCCCAGCATCAAAATAAAATAATCCTGGCTCAATACAGGCACCCTAACTTCTCATGTACACAATTCAATTGGCTCTGTATGTGTGACATTCCTTTCCAACCAGCCTAATTCTCATAAGATAAAGACTGATCTGCTGGAAACGGTAAACTCATGCTTTAGCCCTTTTAAGTATGTCCACTTTCAAATATTAACTGGGTTTTTTTTTTTTGTCAACACTGTTAGATTTGTTGTAGATGATAAACACTGAATTTGAGGCAAAAGCACTGCTTCATTTCTTTTCTTTCAAGTAGCATATATATAATTGCACCCCAAGTGAAAAGAAGGTTCACGTCAGAAAGAGAGCAATATATTTCAATTCACTGAGTTTCACAAAAACACCTGTGAAGCTCCTCTGGTGGCTTCAAGGCTACTACTCTCTCTCTGAAATGGTCTAAACACTCGTTATCTAATGGGATCAATCATTCCAAATCCAGGGGGACAACCTAGCTGACCATTTCAGCATGGCCATAATGTAATCTGCAGACTTGTACTGGAAATATTTTATGGCTGAAATGCTTGTTCTTTGCCGACACAGCACGTGCAATGTTTACCAAACAAGATGGGCACGCTACTGCCATCTGTATTTGAGTTGTGTAGGAGCTAACAAGCTAGCCTTACACCTTACATTAGGTGTGTCAACCATGCTGTAAAGAATCTTCGTTACCAGACAGAACTGTGAAGGCATGGGAATGATTGTGTGGAAGTGCAGTAAGCCGGCCAGTACAAATCAGTATATGTAGCCAAGGGCGCATTTCACTTTTAGCTCCACTCCCAAAGTTTAATCATGCTTCTCTGGACACTAAAAAAAGGTTTTATTGACGGAAAGCCCTCAGTCATATGTATTTTCACGGACGCTGTGGGCATAGGCTAGAGTACATTATAGTCTAGCCGCGTAGCCAGACTCTGATATGTGGACTACTTTCAGTACCTGTAGACTCACATTGGCATCATAGTTATAGTTTTTGGGAAACTATCTAAGTCTCTCAAAAAGCTTGCCAATGTTTACAGCTCCTCTATAGCAGTCCCTGGCTCTTTTGATAACCGTTTCACATGCTGTGTTGGCAAAGAACAAAGAATTCCATGAGGCAGATACTGCAAAACTCTGCTACAGTTTTATAGCATTACTGAGTCTTGATCAACTTTGTCTTTATGCATGAGTGTCTCACTATTCATGCTCCCCACAAAATAATCTTGTCTGTGTGTACACATGTATATAGCTACAAGATATTTGGTTACTTGCATGTTGCATAAGAGTAGCAAAACATCTGAAGCTTGAACAAAAAGTGTGTACGAAGAACTGGCCTCTCTCCTATGACGAACTACTGAGCCACCTACAACTTTCTTCCTTCTCCTTTGGAACACCACTGACAGGCCAAGTTATGCAATCTGTTTTATACATTAACAATCAACGGACCACATCTCCCTTATAAAATAGGCCTAGATGTTATGCAAAGTCACCCACTGCACAGGACATGTTTCTGCCAATACCAGGCCTCATCAGCTGCGCTGGGGTGACAGGGAGCTGGGGACTGCAGGCCCTTAGGAACCAAATTTGAAATGGTCCGACCGTATTACAGCGCAAAGTGTGCGCATTATGTTCTCCAGCCCCAACAGACTGAATCTTTTGGATGACAGCTGTCATCCGAGGTCCCTGCTAGCATAGCTACTTTGGAGCAACAATTGAACAACCCGCCAAAGCTCATACGGCATTTTTGCGTGGGTTGGTTAGCCGAATATTGGTCCGGCGGCCGCCGGACCTGCCGGACCTGTTCCTACGGCCCTGGACTGCTATCTCATGCATAGTTTAGAAGATTTCGCTGGTGCAACTATCAGTAGGAGCAAATGAAATTAGTACTCGATTGGACAACCATCAGCTCCTCAAACTTATCTTTCTCCCAATTCCAACAACTCATTGCCTGGTGACAGTATGAGTCTACCTTCTTTTAAACATTCCCTAATTAATTTATATAGTGCACAATGGTGCATGCACTTTTAAAAATTTTCTGGAGGTGGAAGGTCTGGGAACCAGAATCAAAATAGGAGCCTGTATTCATGGGGCGCTTATTTTGAATGGGCGCCTATTATCCTAATTTTAGGGCATCAAAGAAAAAAAAAACGAAACAAAACAAAACAGAAAAACATTACACCCCAAGTGGAATGGAAAAAAAAATTACATTTGCTAAGATGAGAAAAACATTTTTAAACCACTGCTAACCTTGAGTTATGGTCAGACACTTCAGTGACCACATAAACTTCATCCTGACTTGCAGTTCTGGAGCCTTGTATAAAGGCTAAGGTAGGTTCATTGTTAACAAGCTAGATCTATTAGCTACAACTTTCTGGTAGCAGACTACCGATACAGCACATCCACACTGAGCTACAAGTCATTTTGATGCTTCAATGAAGTGCACACTTAGCCACTGACTTGCTGCAATACAGCACATCCCATTCCTCCACAGTGCTTTTGATGGCAACAGCGCTTCTTTACAATACCAACATCTCTTAATAGGCTTTGCACGCTGTTCTTAGCTCTTACACAACTCAGATATACAGATACACAATAGTAGCATGGCTATCTTCTGCCCAGCAAGTTGGCTGCCTTTGTATAATCTTGCCTCTACATGGCTTCAATTGCCACTAATTAGCACCAGTCGCAGGTCTTAGACATACAGTGTTCATGCATTTATGGAAGGAAGGACAAGCTGATTTTGTCCACCTGCATTCAAGTCACCCGCATTCAAGTCACCATTTTGTTTCCACTTGGGGTGCAGTTATGCTAGTAAAATAAAATAAAAATTAAACAAACCAATAAAACAAAACAAAATATTAGTTGGTGAGAATGTTGACCAGCAAAGCTAGTTTGACTGCAAGCAATTGCAGAATGCTCAGAACAGTTAAGGCAGCCTATGTACATATAAATTATATACCCATCAACTTTTTACATGGTGAATTTAACTGTAAATATCTCATGAACCCATAGCAGTATGAACATGGGGTTTGTAACAATGACAACAATGATGCTTCCCAATTCTGTAAAAGAAAACAATTTGTTGTCTTGGCAACTAGTTAACAGCAGCTGCGCTCCTGTAAACAAGCCGTTTGTAGCAATAAATACAGCATAATGCGGAACTGAAGACGTAGCCTAGCCACGGTAGCCACTATTACTATTGGTCATGGTCTAACAGAAACACGGTGGCATGAAACAGCAATCCTTTTTATGGCTGCTATATAATTGAAAATAGGCAAAAATTGGGGCTTATTCGGGTAGTCCTTAACATTTAAACATTAAGGCTTTCGCAGCACAGCATTAACAGCACAAATGCCACCTGGTTATGACAACTTCAACTCCTCCTGTACACAGAAAAGCCATCAGATCTTGGTTCCAAGGCTGGCGAGTGTTCCGCATAAACCGCCAAAAATAAACTGCTCACAGAAAAATGCAACTCTTGGTCTCAGTGATATCCCTTCTGAAATTCGGACATACCTACTTCACAATCAGCGCTAAAACAAAGCTCTTTACAGAAAAGACTAATGGTCAGAATAATGATGACAGAAGCCTACACTCGGCAGCCATTCAGTTTCCGTAAACTATTGCAATATCCTCATGAACTTCCGTGTTACGAATAATAAATTTAAGGCTGCCTTAACGTTCTGAGTGGGATTGCATGTAAAATGAGATCGAGATGCCACATATTCACCTCAACTATATTCTTGATGTTTAATATGGCAGACTGAAAGCAGGCACCAATTTTTACATGTTCCTAAAAATCTTGCACTACAAAGGGTCTATTGTGGAGAGATCAAATGTGTGTGCGTGCCTTGTGCAATTTGATTTATACTTTGTTTGATGCATGATGTAAATTTTTACTAACTGCTAACAAAATTGGAATACTCACATGACATTGTTTTGGTGTTCTGATATATGCTTGCAGGCTCTTTGTTTATTGTTTACATCAAAGATAGCATGCCTAGGATGCTTACATCCAGTGTATGCATATCCCAGTTGCTTGCAAACCACAGTAGCATCAGTGTTGTCCCACAAGTCATCACACACTGTCCCCCACTGGTCATTGATGCACACTTCCACTCTACCCTCATACTGATTGGAGCCTCCCACCAGACGAACATCACCATATGTACAGTTGCCACTGGCATTCACTGCAGGAGTGGTATTAGTCAAATATAAGAACTGCATACACATGTTGTTACAGTGTATCTACATACCTTGACATCTCACTCCAGCATCCTCAGAGTGGCCTCTTAAGCAGTTGACAATAGAGCTATGTGAGCAGTCAGTGAGATTGGCTTCACTTCCAGTGCAACCAACACCACCCAAGTAGATTGGACCAACACCAGCACCAAAATGAGCATTATGAAAAGCCACTGCATCTGTGTTGGCAATAAAAGTGCATTCACAAATACTGTGTATGTGAACTTTCTATGTGAAGTTAGTAAGGACTCTAATGCAAGGTATGTAGCTCTAAGAGATAATGTTGTGAACACCCAATTCACCAACTTATGAAGACACTCATGAGAACATCCAACAACACTTGTTGAATTGCTTACCTTGTGTTAAATGGTCCAGTTGTCGGCACACCACGGTAGCATCATTAGTACCCCAGGAGTCATCACACACAGTACCCCACTCATTGTTAATGCACACCTCCACTCTGCCTTCATTTGCAAGGTTAGCTCCAGTTAATCGCAACTGACCAGTTGCACATGGAACTATGTGTGCACAAGAATGGTAAATTTAATGTGTTACCAATGAAAATTTGTGAATCTTATACCTTCACATGCTACACCAGCATCAGCAGAGTGGAGACAGTTATGAGTCAAAATTGGCCTACTATAGCACTCTAGTAGTTGGCTGGCACTTGAGGTACACTGGACATCATCCAGGAAGATGGGTCCACTGCCAGTACCAAAGTATGCATTGCTATATGCCCTGCCACCTGCAAGTACACGCAAAGTATATAAACATGTTCACACTTACATCATAAACATTCTTACTTCCAGTGTAAGCATATCCCAGTTGCTTGCAGACCACAGTAGCATCAGTGTTGTCCCAATAGTCATCACACACTGTTCCCCACTGGTCATTGATGCACACCTCCACTCTACCCTCATACTGATTGGAGCCTCCTACCAGACGAACATCTCCATACGTACAGCTGCCACTGGTGTTGACTACAGTGAATGATTACTACAATCTTATCTATTCACGCAAGATCATATTCAAGACAGGTATGATTTTAATGTACTTAACTGCGATATAAAGTACCTTATATTCTGCACGATATGTAGCTAACCTATTCCCCTACCAACACATTCCGATCAACTATTGAAGAAAGTCATGATATCTTTCTCATACTATATTGAAAATGAATACTATTAGGTGATAATCTTGCCATATATACCAGTCATAGCCAGGTTGCGTAAATTAAGTTAGCATAAATCAGGGTTTTCGCTAGGCCTTTTCCAAAGAATGATGTGCCCTTTGGGTGCTCTTTAGGTCTGCCCCAAAACTAACAATGTGCCATTTGGTTCCACTTCAAAAACAACATATTTTTAACAGCCACTTGAACTACTTGAACTTAAAAACTGTCTGGGCTCTGAATATAGAACTTAGTTGACAGTGGCACACGTGTTTGGTACAGACAATCACTGATTAGGGGCGTGGTCATGAGAGACTATTCGCACCCTTTGGCCTGTAAATTCCTGAAAACTATGGCATCATTGTACACCAAATCTGAAGACATAGTGTTGTCAACAGTGTTGGCAAGCTAAGTGCAACATTTAAAGTTTGATTCTCAATAGTAAATGCATGGAAAGAAAAATAGTGATTAGATCTAGGTGGGTGGTTGAAAGATTGAGCATGCACAGTGCACATAGTAATTGAATCTAGGTGTACTTCACCTTGACATCTGACTCCAGCATCTTCAGAATGACTAGAACAACTGACAATGAAGCTACGGAAACAGTCAGTGAGGTTACTCTCACTGCCAGTGCAGTCAACAGTATCCAGATAAATGGGGCCAACACCAGCACCAAGGCGAGCATTGGTGAAGGCAACTGCACCTGTTGGTACAATAAATGTACACAACACTTAAAAGCAAAAATAATCTTTGCTGTAACTAAGTATGAGTAAACCTGAGTGAGCCCCTTATGGTTATTGAATCATATTGAGCCTGTACACGTGCCTGTTTCTTGGCAACAGGATTCTGTAAATATTATCAATTCTCAATTTATGCAGAATAAACCGGATACGTTATGCAAGCAAAAACATTTACATAACATGTGCACAATAAATTGACTCTCGTGATTATAGCACAACTTGAAGGCAACTGAAGCGTTATGCTTACTGTACATGGACTAGGACTAAGGGTAGCACAACAGTGTCAGGCAAGACTGAGGAGCGTGACTGCAAAGCAGTATTGTTGCTTTAACACTTGGAAATTCCAATACTGGAGGATAGATGAGTATATTAAAATATACAAAGCTGAAAACTGCTGTGCATGTAGCAGACCTATTGAGCTTCTGTTTTCTGAAGTTTAACCATTGCAGTTGTTGCAACGAACAGGTTTCTAAGACAGCTTCAAGGGTCTGTGTGTGTAGCCTCCTTCCCAATTAAGCTGTCCTGCAAGGTTCTGGCAACAAGTGCACCTGATGGTTAGTTGAATCTGCCTTCATAGACCAAGCTGACATTTTCACTTGCATTGCAAGTCTGCTTTAAACTCTACTTCAGTGACTGCCAACTACTAACTTTACTTTTCATGCACCATTGAAAGCTGGTAGATTGAGTGTCTGCATTTGCTCAGGCTTGCACCCACAATGTCCTGCATTTTTCTGGTAGACCCAATATGTAACCTTTAGTTGGATATCCCAGTTGACGACACACAACAGTAGCATCAGCACTTCCCCAGGAGTCATCACACACAGTACCCCAAGTGTTGTTCATGCAGATCTCAACTCTGCCTTCATTGGCAATGTTACCTCCTGCCAGTCGCAGCTGACCATGTGTACACGGAGCTGCATGCAATGGAAGGTAAAGATATGCAGGTTCTCTAAGCTTGGTTTGCTGCGCATGATGATAATGCCATGAAACCAAATGAACAAATTAACTAATATTCTCACTGTAGTTGGGAGCATGAAGCCAAACAAAACTTGACCACCTCTACTGATCTCACGACTTTCAATCTCTCCCACCTTTCTTCAAGAAGCAATCAGTGAAGGATAGTACTAGAATCAGACTTTGATATCCACTTGCTGATGAAGTACAGTGGTTGAACTACTAATTCATTAGCTAGATAGCAGGATGTAAGTATTAGTGACTTCATTGCAAAACATACCTTCACACCCCACACCAGCATCAGCAGAGTGGAGGCAGTCATTCGATAGAATTGGCCTGCTGGAACACTTCAATAGCTCATTAAAGCTTGAGCTACACTGGACATCGTCCAGGAAAATTGGTCCACTACCAGTCCCAAAGTAAGCATTGCTGTATGCCCTGCCACCTGTACATATGTAGAAGTTTATTGAAATATTCTGTAACCAAACCTTTCCTCATAACACAAAAAGTATGATAACTCACTTCCAGCATATGCATAACCCAGCTGTTTGCAGACCACAGTTGCATCAGTGTTGTCCCAGTAGTCATCACACACTGTCCCCCACTGGTCATTGATGCACACCTCCACTCTACCTTCATACTGATTGGAGCCTCCCACCAGACGAACATCACCATAGGTACAGATGCTACTGACAGTACCTGTAGTGAATACATATGTATGAGTATTAAACCTATATACATGCATGTCTCAGAGAACTATGACGGAAATAAACTAAGACTGGTTATTTCTGATTTGGCTCCTGACTAAATGAAGAGTACTCTGTTACCAGCTTGAGATCTGCATTGCCACTTGGTCATTCATTATCAGGGTGAATATACGTAAAGCAAGTGCAGAAAATACATTACCATGAATGTTAATGGAGATCAAAGGTAAGTAAAAATTGCTTCTTCTGTGATCAGCAATCTAGGAATTCCAGTCCTCGCCTTGGTCAAAGTGGGTATTTGCATACCTTTTTATGCTGGTAGATCCTGGAATGATCCAACATTGATGGATGTTTTTCGGTCTTAATTTGGTAACAAAGTACCCTAGGCCTAGCTCTTTGTTTTCATGATGGGATTAGAATACCGTCAGTTAAAGGTGGCTGTTATGCAGTCTTATTTCTACTACTGGGGTTAGGATCGAGTCAAGTTTAGTTCTTTTGCCTTAGTTGTGTTGCTTTGCATGATGTGATCCAGTGTTTGCTGTTTAATCTGTTCCAATGTCACTTTCTAATACTATTATTAACATCTGGTGGTGTGTTCAAACTCCTTTACCTGGACATCTCACTCCAGCATCCTCTGAATGTCCATTGTAACAGGTGACAGTGGAGCTTCTTGGGCAATCAATGAGGTAATTCTCATTACCACTGCAGTCAACACTATCCAGGTGAATTGGTCCAGCACCAGCACCAAAATGAGCATTGCTGAAGGCTACTGCATCTGTTAATGGAACAAGTATCTGACATTCCATCAGCAGATTGTGTTGTGGGTGGACAGCAATAAAATCTTTATGCTGCTGCTATTTACACCAAGTACTGCTTTTTTCGTTATCAGCAATGTTGTGATATAATATGTGACCCGCTGAGCAAAAACCCGGCACTTCGCGCAAATATTGAATTTGAGTTAGAGGCAATTTTATCCGCACAGGTCGTTTCCCAGCTAAACTCAGATTATTGCACCAACGTGTCACAGGGGGCTTGCACTGTATGATGCTGAATTATAAAGGCCGGCTCTGCTACTATAACAACGATATAAGCTCGAACTCACAGGCAGGCCCGTGAAATACGGGAACGCGTTGCTATGGACAGCTTGTACGCGTTTTTCAAAAAACGCGATTTTACCAGCTTCCAGTCAGTATACGGTTGTCTTTCTGTCCATAGACACAATGTAAGCCCCCGCTTTCACAACCGCTGTCTTTCCCAACTGTCTTTGCCGACATTCAAGCTGCTTTTTTACAAGAACACGTGTAAATTTACGTGACACGATAGTATACGGAGATATCGTAGCAACGTAAAAACATTGCGTTTTCTCGAAAAGTTGCATTCCGCATCCGCTACGCATTTCGCTCTGTAGCTCGGGAACCAAGCAACCGATCGCTTCCATTTTTATCCTGCCGCACAATTACACATTGGTATACCGATTTCCGGTCTTATCTCGATTTTCATAAAATGCGCGATGTGTCGGGTTTTCGCTCAGCGGGTCACATATGATGCTGCTCATTGAACAGTTTGTATATATGTAAGCTACATCTTCATCTACAGTGAACTGAGAGTTACTGGATCAAAAGTAAGATCACAACGGAACTCTTGGACAGTTGTCACAGGTCCTATGCTATAGTCTGACCAAAAAGCTGTTTGCTTGTGTGCTAGATCTATTTCGTATGTATCATGCTAATATAAAAACATTCAGTCATGTTCTTACACTGTTCTGGTCCACCAGTATGTAGTTACTGAGTAGCTAGTTCATGAACTTAGTAGATTGAATCAGAAGTTCAAGTTATCATTTCACATTTTGACCGAAATGAAGATTGTAGATGTGAAATGAATACATGACCTACTGAGAGGCACTACCCCAAATGATAGATTTGTAGACCTGGCATATTGTAAGGCTATAATGCTGTTTGGAAGCTTTACTTCTGCAAATTTTTAAAGTAACGACAGCATTGCAAAGATCACAATAATTAGTTTGTAAGAGTGGCTCTTGGTAGGTGTGGTTAATGGACTTTATGATGTCAAACCTATGAACGCTAGCTAGCTGAATCAGGAGAAACAGCAGTTATGGAGGTTCCTGGCATTGTGTAGTATAATAAAAGTGAAGGTGGGAATAAGTTCTTCAGAAGAAGCCTTTTCACGATCAGTTTAAAATTTATTTTCCAATTTACAATTTATCAGATTATTAGTTTTAGTCCAACTATGTAACTCCCAGTCGGAGTGGAGCGGTGGCAACTCTCAAGCAAATGGAAGTGTGAAGCAAACGTTGAAGATGCAGGCAAGCTAATAGAAGCTAAGAAGTGCAAGCAATTACTTCTCTAAGCTGACGGAGTGAGATTGACCTTGTCTGACCGCACCTGCATATGAGGCAATGTTGAAATCAGCTGAGTTGTAACTGAGCTACATGTTCTTGTAAAAACTTAGGAATGGATTAAGATCATTCACAAAGGCAAAGCACTTAAATTTGCCTAATAATGAGCCTAACCACACTCCAAGATGTTCATAATAACACAGAGATTAGCTAGATCACTTTAGTGTCAAGTGCTATATGTAGCTGAAAGCTTTATCAGTAGGCTTTAGCGAAACAAAGCTCACTCTCACTTAGCTACAAGGGTTTTGTGCTGCAACTCCACATTAGGTAGAAGGCTCTAGAATTCAGAGTTTAGTGTTGCAGATTTACCTTAGCTAGGACACTTCAGAGTTTAGTGCTACTTAGTTATCAGTAGGCTTTATCATCAGCCTCACACGGAGGCCGTTGATTGTTTTGTCATTTATCACCACTTTCCTATGCTTGTTGGTAACCAAAAACTTTAATTCCTGGGGTAGGTGTATCATGGCACTAACCAATATTCACTCAGATGGGATGTCCAATCCTTCTGCTGGTCTAGGATTTTTTTCATGTACTTGTATGGCTGTTAATTTCTTCCCTATTCCCGCTATTAAATTTACATCTTGGGGTGTAATGATGGAAAAGTTGCAAAGGTTTCTCACATGTAAAACATTGTAATTTTATGGTATCAAAGTTCACTCAACTATGCTAACCTTGAGTCAGTGGGTAACCCAGTTGTCGACACACCACAGAAGCATCATTGCTTCCCCAAGAGTCATCACACACAGTACCCCACAGGTTGTTCATGCAGATCTCCACTCTGCCTTCATTGGCAATGTTACCTCCTGCCAGTCGTATTTGACCGTCTGCACATGGAGCTGCATATTAAAAATTAAGTTGTGGAAATAATGTGGTTGCCTTCTGTACCAAATTATTCCATTGCAAAACACACCTTCACAACCCACACCAGCATCAGCAGAGTGGAGGCAGTTGTGTGACAGGAATGGTCTGCTAGGGCACTCTAGTAGCTGACTGGAACTTGAGGTACACCGGACATCATCGAGGAAAATTGGCCCTCTGCCAGTCCCAAAGTTTGCATTGCTGTATGCCCTGCCACCTGGAGATCAATACAAAATTATTTGACAGTAAGCTACATTAGAAGAAAAATACATGAAATTCCCTGTATTTTGTTCAAGATTGGCAGCACTGTTTCAATTATTGATATGCTGCCATTTTGAGAATTCAATAACTAGTGAGCAATAAGAACGCTTTTGTATTTCAACTGACTTGACAAATAGAATTAATTCCTAGTACAACAGTAATTAGCTACCTCCAGTGTATGCATATCCCAACTGTTTGCAAACCACAGTAGCATCAGTGCTGTCCCAGTAGTCATCACACACTGTCCCCCACTGGTCATTGATGCACACCTCCACTCTTCCCTCATACTGATTGGAGCCTCCCACCAGACGAACATCTCCATAAGTACAGTTGCCAGTAACATTGACTGCAAGTAGGTAGAGTGCTTATTAACAGATAAAATGCAAGGATCAATTTAAATCTACAATGTGGAACAATCTATAATGTACTGTATACAAAGTGTGATGGAATTTACAAGGCTTGTTATATTACTGAGAGATTGTAGGAATGCTGCAAATAGGTTCAATGTGGGTTTTATTAAGTACTGTTGTGAATGATATGTTACAAGAAATGAATAAATCGTGAAACACATAATGAAGAACTACAGTGGAACCCTGCTATTCCAAACCTCTGAAATATGAACACCTCGTTTATTAATAAACGAGGTGTTCACATTTTCTCAGGTATGGATTGCATTTCCATTAACAGTCATACACTATCACCTATAAATGCAGACACCTCACTATTCTGTAAAGTGGACATTTTTTTCGGTCCTGGACAGTAAACAATTCACTCAATAATGTGGATGCTTGCATGCCTCTCATGCAAGATTGTCCACCACTACTGCTCAATTCAACAAAAAAAGCACTGGTACACATAGTACCATCTGTGGTTAGCCTTTCTCGCCAACATACAGCATGAGAGTGTTCTGGAACAGGGTTTGATAGTGCTCAACAGCGTAAGTATGCATTGTCACTAATATGCCAGAAGCCTCCAAATTACAAATGCCTCCACATTTTGGACAGGCAGCAGTAGTCCTTATTAGATGAGCTCCACTGCATTATATACAAGCAAATTCACCTTGACATCTCACTCCAGCATCCTCTGAATGGTCATTGTAACAGCTGACATATGAGTTCCGTGGGCAGTCAAGGAGGTTACTCTCACTTCCACTGCAAGCAACATTGTCCAGGTAGATTGGACCAGCACCAGCACCGAAATGACCAGTACCAAAGGCAACTGCATCTGTGTTGGCATAAAAATGATACCATGCTCATTCAGAGAGTGTACCAAAGTTTAAGATGAGTATAATAATTATGTACAAGTAAATTATTGGAAGTATATAATTAAAGTACAAGTATTGCTAAAGTGCTTGTAAATTATGAAAGTGGTATCTGTTCCCTAGTTTATCTAGCTGTCTTATCTAACCTTGAGTGGAGTATCCCAGCTGTCGACACACCACAGTAGCATCAGCACTTCCCCAGGAGTCATCACAAACAGTACCCCACTGGTTGCTAATGCAGACCTCTACTCTGCCCTCATTTTCAATGTTACCTCCAGCTAGACGAAGCTGACCCGCTATACAAGGAGCTGTGACCATAAATACCAGGTTGAAAGTTAAGTGAAGTTATTGAAACTCAAAGTAGCCAACTTCATTACACACCTTCACATCTCACACCAGCATCAGCAGAGTGGAGGCAGTTGTGTGACAGGATTGGTCTGCTAGGACACTCTAGTATTTGGCTAGAACTTGAGGTGCACTGAACATCATCCAGAAAGATTGGTCCACTGCCAGCACCAAAGTGGGCATTGCTGTATGCCCTGCCACCTGCACATGAAGGCATACTAATTCGTCATCATCATGGTATTTGTAGTTGACTACAGTACAGTATGCTACTAATGATGTACATGTATTGTTGGACTCAAGTATTTCCTTACACCCAATGAGCATGCATGTGTAAGAATCAATCATGTGGCTACAGAGAAGTATGGTGATTTATGTCATGTTGAGTTATATCTTGTGAACTAGTTGAGTTTAGGCGTCGTTAGGTAGGTTTAGGTATTTGACTTACTCTAGAAGTAGTCATATGAGTTGACAGTGAATCGAAGTCCGATATATAAGAATACAGCATTGGAAGTGTGAGTACTCGCCATGTAATTGAAAATGACATGTAATTCATGACAAAACTTTCAGTGAAGGTACATTGGCCCATTATCACAGGGGAAATAAACACACACACCCACACTCTACAAGAGCTTTTTAGAGAGATTCCAGTGAGAATACAAATATCGATGTTCCACAATCTGTGTGCACACAATCTTACACTTGGGAAGAATGCACGTGCATATTCACCAAAATTTGCACTATTTCATGACAAACCTTGGATACTCTGCCCATTTAGTACAAAATCAGATTTACAACCTAATTAGTTACAGAAACTTGCTGTCTAGATACTTGATGTGGGCAGGTGACCAGAAACTAACATGTAAGTTGAAAAAGCCCTATGTATGTACCTCACACTAAGGCATTCGGCAATTATTACCACACTAAAGCATTTACTCACACACCATTGGTTCTACCAAATTTGCTATAGATAATTTTTTCTCAACAACAGTAGACTGGCAACTGACATTGATAAATTTGAAGAAGTTCTGAGTGAACTTGAGGGTGCTAAATAGCAGTGTGGATTTACAGCCGAGGCAGGATTGATAAGTAACTGATAGGCATAAATAGCAGCATGGTCAAGCAATGGATAGGCTTAAATAGTATATAGCATGAACAAGGAACTGACAGGCTCCAGAGCAGTTGGGATCGATACAGGCTGATTGGTCAGTTGATTCAATGTTGTAGTGGTCTTCTGCCATGAAAGTGAAATATTTGACAAATTAAACTTGGCAGTATCACATTAGAGTGTTGGACTCTGTTCACTCAGAAGCTGCTTGTTGGTACCCTGGCCAATGTTGAACTGAAGATGATGGTTTACCTTTCTCTTTTTGGACTGGCGTGAAGGTCTAATTCCAGCTAGCAATAATTATCTGTGATTCCTACGAATGCACACTCAGTTCAGCCCAGCCCTGCTGCCTCCTATGATACCTTACTGTTGATTTTTATCAAAAACACATGGCTATGGCGGTAAATAGCTGGAAACTAACTTGGGCACATAGAGGCACTCTTGATTTTAACCATTGTAAAAATTCTGGACGCATACGAGTACTATTGTGTGTAATTGGTTATACCGGTACACCCCCACACAAATCGAACAATATCCTTACTTCCAGTGTATGCATATCCCAACTGCCTGCAGACCACAGTAGCATCAGTGCTGTCCCAGTAGTCATCACACACTGTTCCCCACTTGTCATTGATGCACACCTCCAGTCTACCCTCATACTGATTGGAGCCTCCCACCAGACGAACATCACCGTAAGTACAGTTGCCAGTAACATTGACTGCAATAAACAATGTACATAGAATGCTAATTAACGTAAGTGTAAAGTGCAAAGATCAATTTAAAACAATCTTACAACCTATAATGAACTGTATACAAAGTGTGACACAACCTACAAGGCTTGTGACTACTACTGAGAAATTGTAGGAATGCTACAGCTAGGTTCAACGTTGAATAATTTTTAAGACTCTTCCACAGAATATCAAAGATTGTGGTTCATGATGAAGAATCGTAGGGTACAGTGCCATGGCTTGTGTTCAGAAAACTACGCACACTGTATGTATGCATTAACTCTTTAACCACCAATGATGCTTTTTGGTGTTGTCTGACTCTGGCCGCATATTATCAGTTGGCACAATCCGTTTTGAAGATAGGTTGTGCGCTAGCAAAAAGGGGGAATAGGGGGAGGCGGGCGGGCATGGTCCTGACATGCTGTGCACATGGCAGCTGCCTTGGCTGGCTGTAGAAAACCTTGGTTTGCACTGGCTGGACCATTGTTCAACTTGTTAGCACAACTGGGCACAGAAACCACTCCTCTCCCCCTGTAGGGGTACCATTTCTGGATCTGTAGGCAGTTTTCAGTCAGGTGGAACATTCGCTGGTCGAAGAGCCCTGACCATTGAAAGCTTGCTAATAATGTGGGTGTGGTTAAGGTCATGCACCCACAGAGAATGTGTCGAAGAAAGCTTTGGCTCAAGTTTCCAATGGTAGCTCCAAGCAGAAGTGGAATTACAGACCAAAAAAGGTATCCATAGCCTAAAAAAGACTTCCAGTAAATTGCCTACAGTGGTTAAAGAGTTAAAGTGTAATTTCTTGCAGAAGTATTGTAGGAATATTCCCGCTACACAAATTCAGTTCATGTCCATTGTTCTGAGACTCTTGCACAAAGTCATTAGCTGTGTTTTGTATGTAAGTGGATTCTACTAGAACTGTATGCTCCAATGAAGAGTGGAAGCAATTTTCATGAGTTTTACAATCTATATAGTAAATTATAGTGGTCATCCAGCTCAGGATGCAAAACTGTAATATGCAAATGTCTACCTTGACATCGCACTCCAGCATCCTCCGAGTGGCCATTGTAACAGCTGAAAAATGAGCTGTATGAACAGTTAGTGAGGTTACTTTCACTGCCATCACAGTCAACATTGTCAAGGTGGATTGGACCAACACCTGCCCCAAACTGAGCACTGCTGAAGGCAACTGCATCTGTTGGCATTATTATAGTGCTCATCCTTAAACATCTTTCAAGTTCGTACAAGACAAATCAGACCTTGGGTGGGATATCCCAGTTGTCGACACACCACAGAAGCATCATTACTTCCCCAGGAGTCATCACACACAGTACCCCACAGGTTATTCATGCAGATCTCCACTCTGCCTTCATTTGGAATGTTACCTCCTGCCAGTCGCAGCTGACCATGTATACATGGAGCTGTGAACATGAAATATATTTATATCGATAGATACATTACATTTCATTGATGTGCCTACCTTCGCACCCTACACCAGCATCAGCAGAGTGAAGGCAGTTATGAGACAGGATTGGTCTGCTGGGGCACTCTAGTAGTTGGTTAGGATTCAAGCTACACTGGACATCATCCAGGAAGATTGGTCCACTGCCAGTACCAAAGTGGGCATTGCTGAATGCCCTCCCACCTGCACATATAGACACAGTAATTATATAAATAAAACATAATCACACATATCAAACTAATAGGCTTACTTCCAGTGTATGAGAATCCCAACTGCTTGCAGACCACAGTAGCATCAGTGCTGTCCCAGGAGTCATCACACACTGTCCCCCACTGGTCATTGATGCACACCTCCACTCTACCTTCATACTGATTGGAGCCTCCCACCAGACGAACATCTCCATAATTGCAGTTACCACTGGAATTGACTATAGTAATTAAGCAAAATCAATTTAATCTATCAACAATGTGCAGTGTGTTTGAGAGACAGGATATGCACCAGGTTAGAAAGCCCACAAAGTTTTTGCGCCCTGGCTGTAGAGAGCACCCTCCTTTCTGCCACTGTAGGCAGTTAATTGAAACCCTGAATATTCAAAACTCATTTCATTTCATGTCTTTTAGTAATGGAGACTTATAGGCAAGGGTGTTTAGTTCTGGCTATGACATTTATTGACGCATTTGGTCTGCCACAGTAGGAGAAGTTCCTTCATGTGAAAAATAGCCAAGTAACAGTCAGGACAGATACGCTGTGGCTGTCTAAAGGATAAAAGAGTCATCTGGAATTTGTCTCAAAATGTGTCGTGTGTTTGTTTGCTGTTTGTTAGGAGATGAGGTACTGTCTATTGTCAAGTCAGTGGAAGCTGAACATATTTTGGCTTGTTTTCAAATCCATCCAAAGCACGTGTGATCGCTGAACCAATTATTGGATTTCCTCGGCCATCTTTACCAGCCACTTTGCCCCAACATTTTAGAGTAAGACAGGCTCAGGTCTATATGTTGGAGTTCATATATCTTGATGTCAAAACCCTCCAAATTCTTGATTGAAGTACCACTCCTGAATTTTCCCCTGAGGAAGTCTTTTGTTGGCTTGTTCATGGAGATATTCATAGGTCGGAGTAAATCAGTGGTGTTGGGTGGTAGCAAGAACACATAAATGTCATGCCCTTTAGGAGTGCTGACAGAATGTCCGACTTGACCTTTAAAGTAGTTCCTGATGATGACTGCTAGTTTTCTGTTGCTTAGCAACTGTCAAACACTCTCTATGTATGGTATGATGACGCACTTAAGGTAGGAAAAGCAAAACTGGTCTAACATGCTTCTTTTGTTGAAGAACAATCATGTCATATTTGACTTGTGATGCTCTCTTTCAACTTAGACTCTTTATGTAGTCCTTGTTTGCACCGAGAGTGAAAGTGAACCATTTGGGTTGGGCAGTCCATCTCTGGGTTTCAGATACCTCACAAGAGGCATGACTTGAAGGTCAGATCAGTCAATGTTGTTCTTTCACAGATTTTACATTTTTGCTGATTTTGATGTAATTTATAGTAGTGAACCTAACTTAAGAGGTAACTATATTGATACAGCTAAAAACATCTATACCTTGACATCTCACTCCAGCATCCTCTGAGTGACCTCTGTAGCAGTAGATAATAGAGCTACTGGAGCAGTCGGTGAGGTTACTCTCACTACCACTGCATTCAACATCATCCAGATAGATTGGACCAACACCAGCACCAAAGTGAGCATTGCCAAATGGTACTGCACCTATTTGGTGTGTGAACATACAAAGTTCACTGTTAATTAATTGGGTGTAAACAGTCACATGCACCACGTACGCTAAAGTTCTTAAACTTAAATCAGCAAAATGTTGCTGACCTTCAGTTGAGTATCCTAGTTGTCGACACACCACAGAAGCATCAATACTTCCCCAGGTGTCATCACACACAGTACCCCACTCATTGTTGATGCAGATCTCCACTCTGCCTTCATTTGGAATGTTACCTCCTGCCAGTCGTAGCTGACCATCTGCGCAAGGTGCTATGTACAACGAAAAAGGTTTTGTGAAGATGAAACATCACTTTAGCTCTATACGTAGCTATAGCATTGTGTAAACACACCTTCACACCCCACACCAGCATCAGCAGAGTGGAGACAGTTGTGGGACAGAATTGGCCTGCTAGGGCACTCTAGTAGTTTGCTAGAACTTGAGGTGCACTGGACATCATCCAGAAAGATGGGCCCCCTGCCAGTACCAAAGTGAGCATTGGCGTATGCCCTACCACCTGCACACAGGAACATAGTAGAGACATAAAAATTAGAAGCATTCATACAGCTATAGGAATGCTTACTTCCAGTGTATGTATATCCCAGTTGCTTGCAGACCACAGTAGCATCAGCGCTGTCCCAGGAGTCATCACACACTGTCCCCCACTGGTCATTGATGCACACCTCCACTCTACCCTCATACTGATTGGAGCCTCCCACCAGACGAACATCACCATAGGTGCAGATGCCACTGGTATTGACTACAGAAAAACAGTCATAGTATACTGGATAGTAGGATCCTGTAGTGTGCATGGACAATACCTTGGCACCTCACACCAGCATCCTCTGAGTGGCCTCTGTAACAGCTGAGTGCAGAGCTATGTGAGCACTCAGAGAGATTATCCTCATCACCTCTACAGTTGACATTGTTAATGTGGATTGGGCCAACACCAGCACCAAAGACAGCATTCTGGAAGCTTACGGCATCTGCTGACATAATACATGTTCACTATAATGCTTATAGAAGAAAATAATATTTCCTGACATTTAGTGGGATATCCTAGCTGTCGACACACCACAGAAGCATCAGTACTTCCCCAGGAGTCATCACACACAGTACCCCACTGATTGTTCGTGCAGATCTCCACTCTGCCCTCATTCGGAATGTTGCTCCCAGATAGTCGCAGCTGACCATCTATGCATGGAGCTATGTAGAAAGAGATGCATTAGTAGGCTATTGTACATGTGGATTATATCATAATGAGTGCAACTAGCTGTATTACACACCTTCGCACCCCACACCAGCATCAGCAGAATGGAGGCAGTTGTGCGAGAGGATTGGTCTACTGGGGCACTCTAGTAGTTGGCTGGAACTTGAGGTACACTGAACATCATCTAGGAAGATTGGTCCACTGCCAGTATGATAATAGGCATTGCTGTATGCCTGACCACCTGCATAATTCAAACTCACATCAAATCACATAGGTAAAGTTTGTGCAAAAGAAAAAACTTAATGATAATGCAATTTTCGACAAAGCTAATGTGAAAATGGCTACAGCTATAGCAGTCATGATCATTGACTTATTCAACAAAGCACTTCCTACTTCAATGCATGCATTTCTTTTCAAAGGTATATAGTTGTGTGTTCCACATTCGAGGGAACACCATTTCCATTGTTGTGTGACATTTCTATTCCTTGAATATGCAGCTATACAAGGTGAAATCCATACTGCTACTAGAAAATTGTGCAACACAACAGAAAGTCATGCAATGAAAATTTAATAAGATTTGTAAATCAGCAAGTAAATCTCAGAATGTGAGTGAACTCAAGTGATGCAGATCTCAATACTTACGGTTCTCTAACATATATAGCTACCTGGTGTGAGGTTAAAAATGTTATAACTCACTTCCAGTGTATGCGTATCCCAACTGTTTGCAGACTACAGTAGCATCAGTGTTGTCCCAATAGTCATCACACACTGTTCCCCACTGGTTATTGATGCACACCTCCACCCTACCCTCATACTGATTGGACCCTCCCACCAGACGAACATCACCATAGGTGCAGTTGCCACTGGTGTTGACTACAGTGAAGTAATGTTGTGACGTGACTGTGCAGTACATATACCAGATGGAAAATTGTCTACCTTGGCATCTTACTCCAGCATCCGCTGAATGACCAGAGTTACAGTGAAACAAAGAGTTTTGTGAGCAATTAATGAGGTTAGTCTCACTGCCACTGCAGTCAACATTGTTCAAGTGGATCGGACCAGAACCAGCACCAAAGTGGGCATGACTAAAAGCTACTGCATCTGTTGGCATAAAAACAGCTCCAGAATAAAACATTAAACTTTTTTTGATAAACATCTCGTCTTACCTTCAGTTAAATAACCTAGCTGTCGACACACAACAGCAGCATCATTACTTCCCCAGGAGTCATCACACACAGTACCCCACAGATTGTTCACACAGATCTCCACTCTGCCTTCGTTTGGAATGTTTCCTCCTGCCAGTCGCAGCTCACCAGTTGTACAAAGAGCTGAGCGGAAATAGGATGCTTTAAACAATTATTTGCTATAGCTAGTCATGCAGTATTGCCGCAGTATGACATTAGTTTGTGTACTGCAGGTACTTGATTATTTATTAATGTACATACCTTTTAGCTCCGTAGAGTGGAAAATTTTTGCTAAAAACGGTGCAATTTTTGTGATATGAAAGTTATATTCGTCATCTGTACAATTTTATGGTTACAATTCGAAATAGCTCCAGGAGAGTGTTGCATTCATGGTTCCAGCTGCATTGTTTGCTGGTCCATGGGATCCTTTGTATGAAGGACAGCCAACTGTGTTGTATGTGCCACTATGGCTGTCAAGTAGGACAGTAGTCGTCAGGTATTTACTTCAGAAAGTGTTGTTTTGCTCACTGTTTTATGGTGGCACGTTCCATTGTAGAAATTAATCAGTAGAGGGCAAAGGCATACTAATGATCTATCACAAAAGGACTCAGAGTGTCATAGTCATGAAGCATGTCATTCTTTCCTTGTAATTTTGAACAAATATGCATGCATACAGCACATGTCAACATGAGCAATAGTTATTCATTATTCATTGAATCCAGCTTTGAATCAGTATACATAAAGATGATTTATGGAGGCTCTGCCCCATTTGACTAAGACTAAATGCACTTCATCGGTTTTTATGGTATGAGATTAAAACACATTCTATAGCAAAATGCACACATATGCATATTCTAATCAGACAGTAGAAGTTTGCAATAAACATATTTACTTCAAACCTTGACATCTGACTCCAGCATCTTCTGAGTGATTATTGGTACAGTTAACAATGGGACTACGGGGGCAGTCAATGAGTCTACTTTCACTGCCACCACAGTTAACTCCATCTAGGTAGATGGGTCCAGTACCAGCACCAAAGTGAGCATTTCCAAATGGCACTGGATCTGTAAATGTATAGGTGAATAGCTCATACTTTGTGTCTGATCATTCTTTCTGCAATTTCATGTAGGATGACAAATTAGAGAGAGCATAAAAGAAACAAACGGTTGTTGATAGGTATCTCAATACAATTGCATTAAATTTATGTTATTTGACTTGCTTTCAAGAACTAATTCTGACCTTGGACTACATATCCCAACTGTCGACACACCACAGTAGCATCAGTACTTCCCCATGAGTCATCACACACAGTACCCCAAGTGTTGTTTATGCAGATCTCCACTCTGCCTTCATTTGGAATGTTACCTCCTGCCAGTCGCAGCTGACCATTTGTGCAAGGAGCTGTATTCAACAAAATTGAGTAAGAAAATGCTAAACCCTTGTGAGGTGGTGACAGGTAAGCTACCAATGTAAGCGCAATAATCGTTTCTGGTTTCCGCCCACCATTGTACCGCAAGGCTACAGCTGGCTTTCCTTCTTGAGTGAAGCAAACGAGCAGCTGCTTCAGAAGCCTATCGAAGAGCTATGTAGCCATACTGCAAGTGACAAAGGGCATGAAGGTCAGAGAAGTTTCTAAGTTGTCGATCGCTGTACACCAATGGCTATGCTGACCCAGAAGGCCATGGATATATATATTTTAGAGACGTCTCTTGAATCAGGTAAATCACTTTAGCAACTCTTTATATCATAAACAGCTACTTCGGTGGTTAGTCGAGGGGGCAATGTAAAGTCTTTGTGACTAAGGAACTCTGGGGAGAGTTTGTACTGTGAAACTCTACAAAAAATGACTCCACAATAGAACGTTCAACTCGCCATCAGTTAAGCTTATGACTAAAACTTTACATAGCCCCCTCCAGCGACTGTTGAACTTGATCCACGCCAAGAATGGAGGATGTGGCTTTCTTACCGTGTGAGTGAAACATCTCGAAACAGTGTTATTTTCTGTAGCATAGTATCAAGATTTGTTACACAAATAGTAGTTGCCATGCAGTATTCGAATATCAAATTCGGCTGTAAGCGATTGCACAAGTAGTTTTATATATGACAGATAATTCGTTGCAAAGATACTTAGCTGACACCTTAAGAATCTTTATGCTTGAAATCTCTTACCTTTACATCCCACTCCAGCATCAGCAGAGTGGAGACAATTATGGGACAGAATCGGTCTACTGTAGCACTCTACTAGCTGGCTGTCACTTGAGGTACACTGGACATCATCCAGAAAGATTGGTCCACTGCCAGCACCAAAGTGGGCATTACTGTAAGCTGTACCACCTGTTGCATACAAATTCTTGTAATATCAAGATCAAGTTGAACTTGAAATACAAACCTCCAGTGTACATGTATCCCAGCTGTTTGCAGACCACAGTAGCATCAGTGTTGTCCCATAAGTCATCACACACAGTCCCCCACCAATCATCAATGCACACCTCCACTCTACCCTCATACTGATTGGAGCCTCCAACCAGACGAACATCTCCATAATTGCAGATACCAGTAGCATTGTTGACTATATTTAAAAAAGTACACAGATTTCTGATACATTGTAATAGTATTCATACAGTTACACACAACGATCTACCTTGACACCTCACTCCAGCGTCCTCACGGTGGCCACGTGAACAGGTGACAAAGGAGCTATATGAACAGTCAATTAAGTTACTCTCACTGCCACTGCAAGCAACGTTGTCAAGGTGGATTGGACCAGCACCAGTACCAAAATGAGCACTGCTGAAGGCAACTGCATCTGTTAACATGATCACATAAGTATGTAATAAAATCCTGAAATCTTGAAAGTGATGCTTGCTGACCTTTAGTTGAGTATCCCAGCTGTCGACACACCACAGTGGCATCAGATTTCCCCCAGGAGTCATCACACACAGTGCCCCACAGGTTGTTTAAGCAGATCTCTACTCTCCCTTCACTGGCAATGTTGCCTCCTGCCAGTCGCAGCTGACCCTTTGCACATGGAGCTGTATGCAACATAAAGGTAAATAATAAATTTCTTCCTTTATCCACTCTGTATCATTCCCACCTTCACAACCCACACCAGCATCATCAGAGTGGAGGCAGTTGCGGGAAAGAATTGGTCTGCTGGGGCACTCTAGTAGCTTGCTTGAACTTGAGGTGCACTGAACATCATCCAGGAAGATTGGTCCACTGCCAGCTCTGAAATGGGCATTGCTGTATGCCCTGCCACCTGAACATAAACATACCATACTTAATTTAGGTGTAGACACACTAAACCATACACTTACTTCCAGTGTATGCATATCCCAGCTGCTTGCAGACCACAGTAGCATCAGTGCTGTCCCAGGAGTCATCACACACTGTTCCCCACTCGCCATTGATGCACACCTCCACTCTACCTTCATACTGATTGGAGCTACGACCCACAAGACGAACATCTCCATAGGTACAGTTGCCACTGGAATTGACTACATTAATAGATTTTATTTTGTGTGATTGTATACCTACGTATGTACATCGTATATTTAGGAATAACACATACTGACAATACCTTGGCACCTCACTCCAGCATCCCATGAGTGGCCTCTGTAACAGTTGATAAAAGAGCTCCGTGAACAGTTGATTAGATAACTCTCTGTTCCCTTGCAGTTGACATAGTTGAAGTAGACTGGGCCAGTACCAACACCGAAGTGGGCTCTGCTAAAAGCTACAGCACCTGTTTCATATAGCACATGGTTAAAACGGCAAGTGTTGCAAGAACATTAATGCTTGGTGCTGACCATGAGATAAGTAGTTCAGTTGTCGGCACACAACAATGGCATCAGTGTATCCCCAGGAATTGTCACATACAGTACCCCACTGATTATTGATGCAGATCTCCACTCTACCCTCATTTGGAATGTTACCTCCTGCCAGTCGCAGCTGACCAGTTGTGCAAGGAGCTGTGTACAAGATGTAACCAGTTGCATTGTACAACACAAAATCAAATGAAGACTACACATACCTTCACACCCCACACCAGCATCAGCAGAGTGGAGACAGTTGTGTGACAGGATTGGTCTGCTAGGGCACTCTAGTAGCTGACTGGAACTTGAGGTACACTGAACATCATCCAGGAAGATTGGTCCACTGCCGGAACCAAAGTGGGCATTGCTGAATGCCTTCCCACCTGCACATACAGACACAGTAAATAAAACTTGCTGAATATAATCACACTTCCATCAAACTAATAGGCTCACTTCCAGTGTATGCATATCCCAGCTGCTTGCAGACCACAGTAGCATCAGTGCTGTCCCAGTTGTCATCACACACTGTCCCCCACTGGTCATTGATGCACACCTCCACTCTACCCTCATACTGATTGGAGCCTCCCACCAGACGAACATCTCCATAGGTACAGTTGACTTTCATATTGACTGGAGCAATGAATTGAGTATGCATGAATGCTCTGTGTAGATCAGACAGTTATTGAATCACAAATGTACCTTGACATCTCACTCCAGCACCCCTACGCCGAGAGTGACAACTAACAAAGGAGCTCCGTGAGCAGTCAAGGAGGTTACTCTCACTGCCACTGCAAGCAACATTGTCCAGGTAGATTGGACCAGCACCAGCACCAAACTGACCAGTATTGTAGGCGACTGCATCTAATATATAAAACAATAAACCAATTCCGGGTGTACACTTTGTTTTGGCTGAAATTGTCACTGCATATAGTGCAACTCAAGGCTGGTGCATCCACACCAGAACAGGGCCAATAGTTACAAATTGTGTAAACCCCAGTAGTATGCTGATTACAGAGTTCACAACATACTGCGTACACCAAACAAGTAGCTTCTGATGACGTTAGTTAGTGTTTTGTGGCTGTTGAAGGGGTTATTAAGGCTTTCCCTTATCAGTTAGCTCATGAAATATATACTCATGTGGCTATTTTGTCTTGAGGTTCCTCTGTTGAGTCGTCTATAGGTTACATTACTCTACATTACCATATAGTTGCATTTCATCCTGGGATGTATTGCAACACTGACCTTGACTGGAATATCCCAGTTGTCGACACACCACAGTAGCATCAGCATTTCCCCAGAAATCTTCACACACAGTGCCCCACTCATTGTTTATGCAGATCTCAACTCTGCCTTCATTTGGAATGTTACCTCCCACAAGTTGCAGCTGACCAGTTGTACACGGAACTTGTAGTGGAGAACATGAAGCTTGCAATTAAGCGTACATGTGCAAAACACAACTTGGACAAAGCAGATTAGTACAATACAGGGCTTCATTTAGGGGGGGGGGGGGGGGTGGGGGGGGCAAAGGGGGCATTTGCCCCCTCTTTGTAGGATTTTACCCTCCCCATCCTGGAATTCATAAGTTGGTACGCAAGCACACCAACTTTGATTGTTGCCCCCCAAAGATTTTCAATGCTCAATTTTGCCCCCCCCCCCCCCCTCCCCTTCTTAACAAAATTTCTAAATGAACCTTCCAATAGTAGAACATACCTTCACAACCCACACCAGCATCAGCAGAGTGGAGGCAGTTGTGTGACAAGATTGGTCTGCTAGGACACTCTAGTAGTTGACTAGAACTTGAGCTGCACTGGACATCATCCAGGAAAATTGGTCCACTGCCAGCTCCGAAATGGGCATTACTATACGCCCTGCCACCTAAATGTACAGGTACAGTAGATGAAGTTGACAAATACATATGCACACACTCATATTTTAACATTGTGCTTACTTCCAGTGTATGCATACCCCAGCCGCTTGCAGACCACAGTAGCATCAGTGTTGTCCCAGTAGTCATCACACACTGTCCCCCACTGGTCATTGATGCACACCTCCACTCTACCCTCATACTGATTGGAGCCTCCAACCAGACGAACATCACCATAGGTACAGTTGACTTTCATATTGACTGGAGCAATGAATTGAGTATGCTTGAATGCTCTGTGTAGATCAGACAGTTATTGAATCACAAATGTACCTTGACATCTCACTCCAGCACCCCTATGCCGAGAGTGACAACTAACAAAGGAGCTCCGTGGGCAGTCAAGGAGGTTACTCTCACTGCCACTGCAAGCAACATTGTCCAGGTAGATTGGACCAGCACCAGCACCAAACTGACCAGTATTGTAGGCAACTGCATCTGTATGATACATACATAGTTACAGATAGTTACAGATAAGGCGGAAGAACATGTTGGCTAATTTTCAAGTAACAGCAAGTCTGGTCAAATGTTACTGTTGAGAAGAATTATTTTTTGACCATATAGTAGTTTGAACTTCAAAAATATGATGATTCCATGTCTAACAATAGCAGATTTGAAACAAATAAAAGTTGTAAGAATAAATCCATTGACACAGCAAGTAAACATATTGACATGTTCTAACACTTGACATAATAAAGTCTGTCCTGGTTAGCCATAGAAGTGACAAAGGGATTCTCTTGCTATTGAAAAGTGATTGCTGCTTTTATAGACAACATGTATAGCCTTATTCTAAGTCAATGGCATGTCCTGTTGCTTTTCCTTACTGCAAGTAATCATTAGCTAACTTAGGTGAAGGCCTGGAACAAGGCCAACAATCATGATTGTCTGGCCACATGGCCAGATAATTGCAATCTAGTGTACACGATTACGTGCTATTTGTATACTCTACACAATTAGCTACTGCAGACAGGAACATAGATTGCAGGATGAACAAAGGTAAGCATATTTTGTGAGTCACAGCTGCTTAACAATTTAGAATAGGCTTCTAATGTAGAAGGCTCCACTAGCAATCATTTCACAAAAAGCAGTTTTAGCTGATCTAGGTAACTCTGCTGGTTCTGTGGTGAACAATACGCCAATGCAGGTACACACGCCTTTTGGAATACAGTTATACTTGAACAGAAACTATGCATTAAGTTCAGGCTGGCATCAATACTTGGAAGCTATATCCTCTTAAATCATTGATGTTCCTGATAGTAAAGTAATATCACTGCAACTTCCCAACTGCTGACCTTCAGAGCGGAAGCCTAGCTCCCGACATACAACAGCAGCATCAGCAGTTCCCCAAGAGTCATCACAAATGGTGCCCCACTGATTGTTCATGCATATCTCCACTCTGCCTTCATTTGCAATATTGCCTCCAGCCAGTCGCAGACCAGTTGTGCATGGAGCTATGTGGGGGCAAATTCAGAACATTGTACCACTGATACTAGAACTCAACAGCAAAACACACCTTCACACCCCACACCAGCATCAGCAGAGTGAAGACAGTTGTGGGACAGGATTGGCCTGCTAGGACACTCTAGTAGCTGGCTGACAGTTGAGGTACACTGGACATCGTCCAGGAAAATTGGTCCACTGCCAGCACCAAAGTGGGCATTACTATGTGCCCTGCCACCTATGTAGATATATAGTAGATAAAATAACAGATCCACATTCATGATATTACACAGACTCACTTCCAGTGTATGCATATCCCAGCTGCTTGCAGACCACAGTAGCATCAGTGCTGTCCCAGTTGTCATCACACACTGTCCCCCACTGGTCATTGATGCACACCTCCACTCTACCCTCATACTGATTGGAGCCTCCCACCAGACGAACATCACCATAGGTACAGTTGACTTTCATATTGACTGGAGCAATGAATTGAGTATGCTTGAATGCTCTGTGTAGATCAGACAGTTATTGAATCACAAATGTACCTTGACATCTCACTCCAGCACCCCTATGCCGAGAGTGACAACTAACAAAGGAGCTCCGTGAGCAGTCAAGGAGGTTACTCTCACTGCCACTGCAAGCAACATTGTCCAGGTAGATTGGACCAGCACCACCACCAAACTGACCAGTACCAAAGGCAACTGCATCTGTTGGTGTCAAATGTGCATACAATGCAATCACTACAGTTATTGTCAAAAGTGGTACATACTTCTCACCTTGGGTGAAGTAGCCCAGCTGTCGACACACCACAGTAGCATCAGTACTTCCCCAGGAGTCATCACAAACAGTACCCCACTGATTGTTCATGCAAATCTCCACTCGGCCTTCATTTTCAGTGTTTCCTCCTACCAGTCGCAACTGAACATGGTCAGCCACACATGGAGCTATGTACATGAAATGAGTAACATATCAGGTGGTTAGATTGTCAGGGTGTCAAGTCAACTAAAGTAGTATGTAAAATTAGACTCAATTAGATTGTTAGTTGGTGACCAACATACTCAGTGTTTATGATACATTTTGGGGTGGAGCTACATAGCTGTGTTATGCAATATGCAGGTAACTGCATATCCAAACACAAATGTACATCATAAATACAGACGTGACTGCAATGCGAAAGTGACTGCTGTATTCAGGTGACAAATAGGACAGGTTCCTCTGTACAAACAGTTCTGCTTGTCCAAGTGCTAAAAGCACAACATAAAAGCTGGTGGGTAATTATATTACAGCATGAAGCCTGCAGATAATTGATGTGCACAGTTTTCAAGACATTACTGTACAGCACAAAAATTTGGTTATTTGGCGAAATGGTCTTCAAACAGCTGTAATGAATACTGGTAAAATTTAAATTGTGGAGCACAAGTCATTATGTCATCTGTGCATTCTTCATCTGGTATGCACATGGCTGAATTAGGTATGAATCTGGAGACTTTTACATATATAAGGCTGCATGGCTCTCTTGTGGGAGGAAGTACTGCAGTCCAAGAGAGAGAGAGAGAGAGAGCAGTAATATTGATCATCTCTAAGAGAAGGAATACTGTACTTGCCTTGCAAACTGGTTTTCTCTGGCTTCATGGATTCATGTGCAACATGTTCAATACCGTATGTATTTGACTTCTTGAAATCCTTTTCAAGATTTGCGTGCTAGCTTCGTCCAAAGTGCATGTCTGTCTCTCAAAAAGTACATTGAAATGGTGTTTGTTGTACTGAGAATTTAGCTAATACTGTAAGCTATATAAATTCCTTTATGGCCTATTGAAATGTGGTATGTCTCCTGAGAAACTTGCTAAAATGCATGTAGATCTCCTACTTTGCTCAGCAGCAGCTTCACAAACCTCAGGTGTATGCCCTGGCAGTTATTTGCAATGATCATCATGCAGAGGTGGAATTCAAGGTGTGGAGCAATCGCCGAGGTAGCCATATGGTAAGAATGTCAGTTGGATCTTTGCTAAACTTCTCATTCTGTTGTAGAATAGTGCTACTTGCTTCACTGCTGGAGTGGATCCAGAGGGGCTCATAGTAACTCACAACAGAGGCATTATTCCAGGTAAGGCAAGATAAGCCTTCCTACTCATGCCGTTTGATCACTATTTATGCTAGCAGACCCGTCATGCCAAACAGCTGCTTACTATGACGCTCAGTACCATAGCCCGCTTTTATTACTACAGTTTTAGAGAGGGTAGGAAGTAACAAACTGCCAACAGTAGTGTTAGTTCTTGTGGGAATGGCATTGTGAAGAGAGAAGCCACAAAACTGCACAATGTTGATTGCACACCTTTTGGTGCTATTGAGGGTTAAGTGGTTGCATGACTGAATATTGGTGGTGCAAATGTTAATTTAGCTATAATTAAGTTTGGTGGCGCCATTCTAGCAACTTAAAATGCACACTATCAGAACAAAACCCTTTGCATCTTTGTATCTAGATTCTTAGAGCAAGTACCTATGTCAAGTTGATGCTAAAATATCATGTTCCACAACATACCTTCACACCCCACACCAGCATCAGCAGAGTGGAGGCAGTTGTGGGATAGAATTGGCCTGCTAGGGCACTCTAGTAGCTGACTGTCACTTGAGATACACTGGACATCATCCAGGAAGATTGGTCCACTGCCAGAACCAAAGTGGGCATTACTGTATGCCCTGCCACCTACAAACATACTGTCGATAAAATTCTAAACCAGATCTTGATGTATAATATTACACAAACTCACTTCCTGTGTATGCATATCCCAACTGCTTGCAGACCACAGTAGCATCAGTGTTGTCCCAGGAGTCATCACACACTGTCCCCCACTGGTCATTGATGCACACCTCCACTCTACCCTCATACTGATTGGAGCCTCCCACCAGACGAACATCTCCATAGGTGCAGTTGCCAGTGACATTGACTGCAGTGAATACATGTGTTCATAGGTACTACCGTAATCTCTTGAAAATAGGCCCACGTCCACCCCCACTTTTTTGAATGAAGTTGTTGCAAAGGGTGCTTTCTGTCGAAAGTACACCTACCTATTTATGCCACAGTACCTGCTGCTATGTTAAGCAAGAAGCACTGAAGAAGCAGCACTGTGCATGAGGAGGGACTAACAAATGAAGGCAGACACCATTTGCTGTTTTTGCATAAGCAAGCACATGACAAAAGAGACATTTAAGAATCACTGCATGCATACATAAATAGGGCTAGACTAACTGGTGTGTGAGCTCACATGAGGTAGGCGCATTTTCGAGAGGAATATCACAACTCTTGAAAATATGCCCACCCCCCTCTTTGAGGAGCCACTTAAGTTCATCGCCAATGGACGTATTTTCGAGAGATTACGGTATTAGAAGTCTAAATTCACAGTAACTGTGCCCTAAGTAGTTTTAAAATTACATCTGAGCCAGCTACCCCTCCCTCAACTTGTTCATACTATTAACCTATATAATACCAAAATAATCACTGACAAACCTCAGAACGTCTGTGAACAACTGTACCTGCCAGAATATTTTCCTGCTCGGTGAAAAGTAGTCTGGGCATGCGACTAGCTCATTTGTGTGCTTACATGTCACTAAATTTGTGAATTTGTGACGATTAGTCGGCATGATGTGGGTGTGAAGCAAAAGGAGTCAGACTCCTACTTGTGAAAAACTACAGATAAAACTGAACAAAGGCTCCTAGTGGCAATTTTTGACTAGGTGCCTCAGGGGGCATGACCCCAGACCTCCCTAGCTGTTGCATGCTTATGCATGCAGCAATCCCCCCATCACTTCTGTAGTGCCTCTGACATACTGGAATAAAAACACCATAGCTTAGAGTGGAAGATGTGGCACAAGCAGTACTTTGATCCACCAGTCCACACAATGGCATTGTGAGTTAATTGTTACCTTCCACTGACTACCTAGCTCTTGTTCTCGCACTTCAGCTTCAAGAATCAGTCACTTTTCTATAAATTGTTAGTCTACTTTTCTAGTTCAATGTGTCAGATGTCACAGACCTACCAAACTGTATATTTGCATAATTAAAACAACCAACCTCTTTAGTACATGTTTATATACACACACATATGTTGGTTGTTTTAATCATGGGGTGGTTAGCCTGGTTGCAGAGAAGCTGATGAGATGCATTTTATGAGGGATATTTGTAGTCTGGGCTGGGGATTTTTTGGGGGGCCGAGTTCTCATGTGATTTGGATATAGTTAGATTCGGAGGCCATAGAATTTAGAAGGCCGAACGGTCCTCAGGTGCATTAAGGCGTGACTAAATGGTTTTATGTAATGCGGAGAAGATTACGGAAGTGTATTATTGATCCATGGAAACTAGCGATCAATGTAGCTAAATTCAGTGCCTGTTTCTGCCATCAAAGTATTGACCATCCAGTGTGTAAGTCACTAGTTGGCACCTACGATGGAGGGTATTTCAGTGTAGAAAAGAACAGTCATCGCCTACAATTGAGTCGCGGAGCCAGCACTATAAAGTGTTAACTTCGGTGCTGCCCTTCGTGAAAGTGACACTTACCCGGAGCAGTTCCACACCGAAAAATCCAAGTTTACTGCATTGGTTGGTTTCACTGTCATATGTTCTTACAGAATCTCCCTGGGGAACACGAAGGATGAAGATTTGAAAGAGCTATGGCGTGATTTGTCATCGAAAAATGCAAATTTATTGAATCAGTGAGACACAAACTCTTGTATTTTCCCTACAGGTAGAAATTTCTGGATCCCCAGTGGGATCTAGTTACTACTGTTGTTGCTCTTGGCTGTAGCAAAAGTAGAGCCCCCAGCACAAGTGGGAACTGCTCCGGGTTTTGCAATCTTTCCGACGACATATTTTCTCTTCACTTAGGAGAAGGATGTGGGCGTGGTCAAAAAAGACGTCATAATTAGATAGAGTTTGATAGCAAGTAAGCTCTCACCACGTATGAAGATCATAGTATGAATCCAGTGTGATTTACACTGCCTCACAGTTTTAAGGAAAGTAGTCAGTCCTTAATGCACCTGAGTCCAAGGCTGTCGCGTTCCGAACGTAGCGAGGACATTACCAAGGGCTTGAGGCCTTCTAAATACTGAGATTTCATTGGCTGACAAATCTACCTTATTTTGAGCATGACAACAGCTATAAGCGAATCATAACTGTGAACAACAAAACGATGATGGATTTTGACAACCTGTTCACTAATTGGGTGTCTGAATTGTGTGACGTCAACAGCAACAAAGTCGAACGCAGAGCTACAGCTGCCGACTGAGCGATAGGATTCTAGCTCTCCCAAATACCATACCCACTTTTGAACTCCACCCATACTAACGTCACCAGCTCCACCGCTCCACGGTCAAATCTACTAAAGACTAAAATGCAGCAGGGTGCAGGAAAGTGGCGTCAACACAAACAGCAGGATTTCTGACTGTTACTAACAGATCTACAGCCAAAGTTTTACTGAGGGTTCAGTGACCTGCTTCATTCTTCATTGCAAAGAAAGACCCAAATTTGAAAAATGTCGGTTGTGTCCCATCTGTGTTCCTGTAGCAATGCTTTGCATTGACCAATCAGATTAGCATTACACACTTTACTGTGAAAAAATAATCTGATTGGTCAATAAGTGTGGTATTTGCCACACTTTTGATATAGGCATTTTATATAGTAGCTCTAATAACTATATATGTACTACTCATGCCAAGTATAAATTATTCTTAGAGTGGAGCAGAAGACGGAGTTCTTTTTTCTTGGACTACTATGCGAATAGCTACATCCTGTAACGGCACTTTATTGTTAGCAGAACAGAAGAATTATCGAGCGAAGGTGTTTCAGGAGTTGTGCCGACATTAAAGAGTAGAGGCAGTAGCGAAACAGTCCGGGTGAGCGTCCTTGTAGAACCATGGAAGCTTGGCATGGTTCACAATTGGCATGCTTCTGTTGCTGTTCGACTTGTGCTTGCGTGTTTAGTCTAGTATTCAGTTTTTCTCACTATAGCTATTGCCGCTTGCAGTACTACAAAGGTTTGTAAGTCGTACAAACAGAAAATGCTAGGGTGGGAAAGTCTGGATACGAGGTAGCAACAACTTTCGCGTGTCTCATCACAGAAGCTTGGTAGCCGTGCATGGTTTCTAAGCACTGCTTTTGATGGCAGTTGAATTATAAAGCTATAGTATGGCTGCACCTCGTGCAATTACTTCCTGCCTTACTGGCGCTATTAATCCCAATTACCACAGCAAACCATGCTATTACATAATACATATTCTCCACTTCACCCTTGCTCCTGTGGTAACAGGTGGGTACTATTTCCCATATACTGACAGGAAGTTGTAGATCTGTTTCATCTACCACAGGAAGCTATGTTTCCTATGAGCTACTTTGTTTACAGTGTAAACTACTTTGCATGTTTACTAATAACATACCTTGTTTACAGTGAAAACTACCATGTGTGTTTACTAATAACAACAAGGACCAATCAGAGTGGAGAATATGCACCCTCAGGCTCGGGTCGTTTATGGACCACAAATCCCTGTCTACTGTGGTTTTATCTATTACATAACTGTATATATGTGTATATATGCAAACATACCATGACACCTCACTCCAGCATCCTCCCTGTGGCCTCTTGAGCAGCTGACAAATGAGCTTCGTGAACATTCAGTGAGGCTATCCTCACTGCCACTGCAGGCCACATTATTGAGATAGATTGGACCAGCACCAGTACCAAAGTGAGCATAAGTGAACGGAACTGCACCTGTTGGCATGCAATATGTGAACACACACTGTTAATGACGTTATCTAGTTTTGAATGCCTTGTGTTACATTCTGGCAGATTAATGTTGTAGGGGGTGATTAAATTTATGCTAATACATGTGTACCTTACATTGCAACTGGTCACAACAGACTAAAACTCTGTCCGAACATCCTGACATTAATGGAATGGCTAATGGCCTTAATGATGATTTGCTTCCGTCACAATGATGGCAGAAGTCTCACAATTTAAGTGATTACAGAGCCCTGTGACAACTCTTAACTAAAAGTTAAACAAGATTTTGAGCCCAGGGCTTGATCCCCACCACATGTTAAGAGCTGGTGGTAGGAAACATTGCAGCATAGCTTTTTGCACGCTTGAACTAGTTAAGAAGTTAGCAGTCCATATGGCTGCCTATATGATCTAAATCAACAGATGCATAGCCATTACTACTCACTCTGACCAACCTTGAGTAGCATATCCCAGCTGTCGACACACCACAGTAGCATCAGCACTTCCCCAGGAGTCATCACACACAGTACCCCACACATTGTTCATGCAGTTTTACATGGAGCTATGAACGAAGAAGTATACTATGATGGGATTACTCATTGTTACAAACACACCTAGCTTTGCCTTCTTTACAAATTAACCTATTCTCCCAGATATATTCCACAAGTGATTAATAGTATTACTAACTGGACATCCTTGGTGAAGGCCTGTGGATGTGCAACCAAGGCAATCAACTTATGCTGTGTCATTTCATGTTGGAACACCATTGGAAGTATCCCAAATCAGTTTCACTCTTGTAGCCTGTGCTACAACTGATGGGAGTGCTAGTTGTAACTGAAAATTCAATAGTCGAAAAGTTGTTGACTCCCTCACAGATGTTAAGTAAACATATCCTGGTCACTGCATAGTCTCTCTCATTGAGCTAGGATGCTACCCTCCAACAATTTCACCATGTGCTACAAAGTATGCATGTATGCAGGTGCTGCATGTGGTCAGACAGGTCCAGTTTTGGCCTGAACACTTTTATGTGACCAAACCACAACCATGCAACCTGCACATGTGGACGTTTACACAGAAAAAAAAAAGTGTGCTAATCTGACACAAAAAGTGTGTCAAAAGTGATGTCTCCAGTTTTGACACACCTACACGCATGTCAAATTGTTAGGTGTGTCAAAACTACACATGTGCTAACTGGACAGTGTGCCAAATTAGTAGTGTGCTATTCAACAAGTGTGCTAAATAGCAAGTGTGTTATTCTACCAATGTGTCAAAATTGGTGTGCAAAATTAGCAGTGTGTCAACTGACATGCAGCTGTCCCCTCACTTAGTGGGTGGTGCTTTTACATGGAATTTCCAATGAAACACTCTTGACTGTAAGCAAAATATAATTGTGACATACACTGAGTTGAAAACATGAATATACTAAAACAAGCAAACAATAGTTATGCTATATATAACTTACATTACAGCATTTTATACAAATACGTATGTGATTGAAGTACTACATTGTACAAAAATGTGTCAATATATTCTATACAAACAAAAATGGCATTCAACTATGCATATAATATACATTTTATGTACCTATCAATCAGTTAGTTGAGTTCAATTGTTAACATCCATCTGTGAAAGAATAGCACATGCAATAATTATTCATATACTAGTCAGGTCATGCGATAGAGGAACTGCAAATCATTCTATTATTCCATTATACAAGTCATGTGGGGCATCTTGGAGGACAAAACAGTAGTGATTATCATACTAGCACATTGAACTTCCCGCCCTAGCAATGCTCCTACCAGTAGCATTCATTTCTCACAGAGGTGTGTTAAATGTCTTCACTAACCCTTTGCATAGTCTAAAGTTGAAGTTAAACGCCCGAAACAGGTCTGTAGAAATGTAATTTTTGTATAATTGCTTTCCTTCAATTGCCTTCCAACATGGCAGCATGTGTACTGAAAATATTTCGAAAGTGTGGCAGCTATCATTTCAAATACAATTCCTCTACCGGGGTATGTGAAGAAATCACACAGTCAGCATCTCAGAAAGGCTCATCTTGTTTGTTATTCCTGCATACATGGAAATCCCTGAACGTAATCACCAGGGATAAGGCTAGATGTATTAAACATTGTAACCACTCACTTGGCTATGAGCCTCTTCAAGCAGCTGGGGCCTCTGTAGTCAGTTGGTGTAGTGAGGAGAAGTAAACAGGCCTGGAAGGTATAGTGGAAGATGGTCATGATACAAACTAGGTTTGCAAATTTAAGAGTACAAAAACGCAAGCACTGGACAATTCCCAACCAGAAGAGTCATCCACTCAGCAGGTACATTTCAGAAAATACAAGGCCTTGTGTACAACTTATGTTCTCCGCACCTCATTAAGAAATGTACTATGGCTCCCCCCACCCCCAATCCAGTGCAGAACAAATTAAGGAGGAAGACCTAAATGCAAATTCAGACAACTGCAGTTGTAATAAGTATATAGTACAAGCTTACTTACCAGCAGTTTAAACCACTTGCAGGGCAGCGTGGAGATTGAACCTTGTGGCCTGGGTACTTCTGAACAATGAGGCATTAATAGCCTGGAGACAAAGGTCCTGTGTATGGATATACAAGTGATGTGAATTATTCATCTGGGGCTTTTAAATAAAAGTTTTTGTTCTCCCTATCTCGTACCTTTCCTCTCTGTGCATATACAGCCTCCAGAACCTCCCTTCAGAACATGTCTTTGGGAAGGCCGCAGACTCACTCTGTGTACCTATCACCACCACGATCTCTCAGACAAGATCAGTATAGAGGAAGACTAACTGGTCTAGCTAGTCTGGTAGTTGGTGGAAGGATGAGAAGGGAACAAGCAGGAAGGTATAAGGTAGAAAGAAAGAAATGACACATTCAACAATATTTCTTTAGTGACTTTACTACTACAGTACAATTCTATAGCTAGCTATCTGTTTCCTTACGCGGAAATAGCTACTTTAGCTATTTTATATGTAGTAAAAAAAAGTACATTTATAAATTCATTGACTTTCAGCCACTTCTTACCACGGTGGTGTGAAGTCTCAGCGATGTAACCGCTCCGTACTCCTTGTCACCGAAAGACATTCGCTCCCGTGGGACATCGAACATGTAAGCCCTCTCCTCCACTAAGCTCAGGTACCATTTTGTTGCTGGCGGAATTTTCACGAACGGATCATATCAAAGAAGACGAACTTGAAGTGTACGATCGAAGTGAGAAAATGCGAAATGGCGCGTGCCATGTTGCGCACGCGTACAAGGACTGAGCCACGCCCCAGTCATTATTAGCCCCACCCTGTTTGCGAGGCTGGCTCCTGTACTTCTAAGTATAAGTTTCTGTAACAAAACAGACTCTACATACACGCTACTACCTGTCATGATGGTTGTTCTCTCCAGACTAAAGCTACAGGAGTTGGAAAAGTTATTGCATGATCATGTATGTTCATATATGTAATACCTGAAACAGCTAATACTTGACCAAACTATACAAAATGGGTATCAAACAGTTCCATTTGATGTGTACATTCATAATCTGATGTTTGTTTTCATTTTGGTATGAGTGGTTCAAAAATAGTCTAGGTGCGGTTGTGATTTTACCACTTGTACGTATCGGTTAGTTGTAACTAACAATTTCAGGTCCGAAACAGCTAATACTTGACCAAACTATACAAAATGGGTATCAAACAGTTCCATTTGATGTGTACATTCATAATCTGATGTTTGTTTTCATTTTGGTATGAGTGGTTCAAAAATAGTCTAGGTGCGGTTGTGATTTTACCACTTGTACGTATCGGTTAGTTGTAACTAACAATTTCAGGTCCGAAACAGCTAATACTTGACCAAACTATACAAAATTGGTATCAAACAGTTCCATTTGATGTGTACATTCATATTTTGATGTTTGTTTTCATTTTGGTATGAGTGGTTCAAAAATAGTCTAGGTGCGGTTGTGATTTTACCACTTGTACATATCGGTTAATTGTAACTAACAACTTCAGGCCTGAAGCAGCTAATACTTGACCAAACTATAAAAAATGGGTATCAAACAGTTCCATTTGATGTGTACATTCATAATCTGATGTTTGTTTTCATTTTGCAGTAAGTGTTCTGAAAATTGTCTGGGTACGGTTGTGATTTTACCACTTGTACATATCGGTTACTTGTAACTAACAATATCATCCCTGAAACAGACAATACTGGACCAAGCCAGACAAAATGGGTATAAAACAGTCCCATTTGGTGTGTACATTCATAATCTGATGTTTGTTTTCATTTTGGAGTAAGTGTTCTGAAAATTGTCTGGGTACGGTTGTGGTTTTGCCAACGTATCGGTTAGTTGTAACTAACAATTTCAGGCCTGGAACAGTCAATACTTGACCAAACTATACCAAATGGGTATCAAACAGTTCCATTTGATGTGTACATTCATAATCTGATGTTTGTTTTCATTTTGGTATGAGTGGTTCAAAAATAGTCTAGGTGCGGTTGTGATTTTACCACTTGTACGTATCGGTTAGTTGTAACTAACAATTTCAGGTCGGAAACAGCTAATACTTGACCAAACTATACAAAATGGGTATCAAACAGTTCCATTTGATGTGTACATTCATAATTTGATGTTTGTTTTCATTTTGGTATGAGTGGTTCAAAAATTGTCTGGGTACGGTTGTGATTTTACCACTTGTACATATCGGTTACTTGTAACTAACAATATGATCCCTGAAACAGACAATACTTGACCAAGCCAGACAAAATGGGTATCAAACAGTCCCATTTGGTGTGTACATTCATAATCTGATGTTTGCTTTCATTTTGGAGTAAGTGTTCTGAAAATTGTCTGGGTACGGTTGTGGTTTAACCAACGTATCGGTTAGTTGTAACTAACAATATCATTCCTGAAGCAGCTAATACTTGACCAAACTATACAAAATGGGTATCAAACAGTTCCATTTGATGTGTACATTCATAATCTGATGTTTGTTTTCATTTTGGTATGAGTGGTTCAAAAATAGTCTAGGTGCGGTTGTGATTTTACCACTTGTACGTATCGGTTAGTTGTAACTAACAATTTCAGGTCGGAAACAGCTAATACTTGACCAAACTATACAAAATGGGTATCAAACAGTTCCATTTGATGTGTACATTCATAATTTGATGTTTGTTTTCATTTTGGTATGAGTGGTTCAAAAATTGTCTGGGTACGGTTGTGATTTTACCACTTGTACATATCGGTTACTTGTAACTAACAATATGATCCCTGAAACAGACAATACTTGACCAAGCCAGACAAAATGGGTATCAAACAGTCCCATTTGGTGTGTACATTCATAATCTGATGTTTGCTTTCATTTTGGAGTAAGTGTTCTGAAAATTGTCTGGGTACGGTTGTGGTTTAACCAACGTATCGGTTAGTTGTAACTAACAATATCATTCCTGAAGCAGCTAATACTTGACCAAACTATACAAAATAGGTATCAAACAGTTCCATTTGATGTGTACATTCATAATCTGATGTTTGTTTTCATTTTGGTATGAGTGGTTCAAAAATAGTCTAGGTGCGGTTGTGATTTTACCACTTGTACGTATCGGTTAGTTGTAACTAACAATTTCAGGTCGGAAACAGCTAATACTTGACCAAACTATACAAAATGGGTATCAAACAGTTCCATTTGATGTGTACATTCATAATTTGATGTTTGTTTTCATTTTGGTATGAGTGGTTCAAAAATTGTCTGGGTACGGTTGTGATTTTACCACTTGTACATATCGGTTACTTGTAGCTAACAATATGATCCCTGAAACAGACAATACTTGACCAAGCCAGACAAAATGGGTATCAAACAGTCCCATTTGGTGTGTACATTCATAATCTGATGTTTGCTTTCATTTTGGAGTAAGTGTTCTGAAAATTGTCTGGGTACGGTTGTGGTTTAACCAACGTATCGGTTAGTTGTAACTAACAATATCATTCCTGAAGCAGCTAATACTTGACCAAACTATACAAAATGGGTATCAAACAGTTCCATTTGATGTGTACATTCATAATCTGATGTTTGTTTTCATTTTGGTATGAGTGGTTCAAAAATAGTCTAGGTGCGGTTGTGATTTTACCACTTGTGCATATCGGTTACTTGTAACTAACAATTTCAGGCCTGAAACAGCTAATACTTGACCAAACTATACAAAATGGGTATCAAAGAGTTCCATTTGATGTGTACATTCATAATCTGATGTTTGTTTTCATTTTGGAGTAAGTGTTCTGAAAATTGTCTGGGTACGGTTGTGGTTTTACCAGCGTATCGGTTAGTTGTAACTAACAATATCATCCCTGAAGCAGCTAATACTTGACCAAACTATACAAAATGGGTATCAAACAGTTCCATTTGATGTGTACATTCATAATCTGATGTTTGTTTTCATTTTGGTATGAGTGGTTCAAAAATAGTCCAGGTGCGGTTGTGATTTACCACTTGTACATATCGGTTACTTGTAACTAACAATTTCAGGCCCGAAACAGCTAATACTTGACCAAACTATACAAAATGGGTATCAAACAGTTCCATTTGGTGTGTACAATCACAATCAATCACATATTATTCCATTGCATGACAAGCATCAGAGTCTGATCATATACACAAACATCACAAGTGTGTCCCATGCAGTTGTTGTGTTAGTGTGCTGATCATGATGAGAAACTAGCACACGTGGTGTGTCATACAGTTTTGGTGATGAGGAACTAGCACATGTAGTGTGTCATACAGTTTTGGTGATGAGGAACTAGCACATGTGGTGTGTCAAACCGAGGGTGCTAATAGGGAAATTAGTGCTTGCATGTGCTAATATGTTATGTAGCACAGCAGAACATGCCATTTTAGCACACTCCAGTGCTGGATTTGACCGTTTAGTGTGTTAAAGATATACAATAGCACACTCTGTGCTTATTTGGCACACCAGTTTTACCCAAATAGCACACCAGTTTTTTTCTGTGTACATGTAAAGTCTAATAAGCTGGGGCATGTCTCCGAAAAGCTACCCATCATAGTACTGAAGGGCAACATAACTTTTTGCTGTATTTAGATCTACCACAATTTTCACTTTTTCTTACCAAATGGTCATTCCTTCAATGCTATGAAGCCAAAAACATGGTGTGTAGCTGACTACTGCATGTCAACTCGTTTTGTCCTGGAAGTTACGCACTTACACTAAATTCAATCTATTCCATGCGGTTGTCCAGTGAATCAGAGTTTTGGTTCCCCGAAAAACCACATGTAAGAAAGGGCTTCCCATTTCAAAATTTTTTCAGCAGGGGCATGCCTGCTGACACCTTCAATATTAGCTGCTGCATGCGCTAAGTTACCAGTATGTATGTGTAATCTGCACTGGGTGTTAACATGCAGCAATCCAATATATAATTATGGCATATTTCCAAGAAGGGCTTGAGAAGCAATCTCTGAGCGTCTAATTTTCCTGGGGAAGCATGCCCCCAGACTCTCCTAGCTGCTGCATGCTTATGCACACATTATTCTAGACTTTGGCGATACAACCTTCAAATAGCTTGCTACGGCCCTTAGCTGGGGTAGGCATGCCCCTCCCAGGAAAATTTTAGAAACTAGATGCTTTGAGATTGCTTCCGAGGCCATTTCTGGACCAAAAACCATGCACTAGTTTGTCAAGAGTGTAGTACTTTGCAGTGCTGAGGTACTTCCTATTTGGGATGGTACTCCAGTAGCCGACTTTCTACTAGTACCGCAGTCTTGCAAAAAAGCACCTAAAAGCGAAGAGCCTTACGAAAGTCTGCCAAAGAGGAGGTGGGTGCTCTTTCAAGTGTTTCCACATTTAATCTGTTTACAGCAACTTGATGTCCTCAAAGCAAATAACGTGACAAACGATAATATACAATAGAGCCACAAAGGCTTCGAAGTCAAGTCCTGATGGCACACAACATGCTGTATGATCTCCTTCCCATTCCATTTAGCTACAGGTAAGTTGTCCCTGGCTTGTTCTCGAGACAAAGCTTCAAGACATATGAGGGCAGCTGCACTAATCGTGCCAGTGTATCGTCGACAACATGATAGTCGGCACAAAGATAAAATAACGAGTTATGAATAATTTATTAGCAACAATCTACCTGCATTTTATGGGAACTTTTAACAAAAGAGAGAAGCTTCTTAACTACACTTAAGCAATGATTCAAGTTGGAAGCATCCCTTGCAGTTTGTAACGCATCGCGTGCACAACAGGGATGCAACTGAGATGACCAAAATATGGTTGAAGTACCCCAAGTGCTTTTACAGTGATGTGCAGGCATGTCTGTTGATGGGGTTTGAGGAGTCAATAGGATGCACAATGTGCTTGCCTACACCTCTTGTCATTTGCTTTATACTTGTCATATGCACTTGGCTTTCTGTTTTCATTGTTACGTACAGGGTGGGGAGGTCTTGGCATTGGGTGCTTTGCACTGTCCACGGGCAATGCAAGGGCCTCAGTGATAATACTGGACTAGCAATTTGATGTTACCATTGAACAAACTCGTAACTAGCACCTACAACCTAGATTAACTTGCACTTCTTTGTTTGCTGTACTTTGCACTTAGCTTATTTCATAGCTTATACCAGTTGTGTGAAAATACTGAAATCATCTATTTGCTATGTTGGAACACAGAAAATGCGGGCTGCATTTTCTGCAAGAGAAGATCCTAATCTACTATCAAATATCACCTGGAGGCTGGTTACAGCAAATGGCACCAACAAAAAGCTCTAATCCACTATGACAGATTTTAGGCATCTGTAAATCAACTTTGCATCGACTGTTTTACACTAGACTTTTTGTGTGCACAAAGTGATTTTACCAGTGGTTGTGAATGTATGTCTATCTGTGTGTGGCTGTTATGCTTACTCTGCTACTGCTGCCAAACTGTGCGCATTACCCATCAGAGAAAAATCTTTGCTTTGCAAATCTCTGCAACATGTACATGTATGCATCCATCGTATATGCATCTGTCTGCAACGTGTATATGTATCTGTTGCAAAAGAATTTATATGTGCCCATACGGACTTTCTGCATGCTGGCGATTCCGCTGAAGCATGCATTGAGAGTGTATGCAGCACGTGCATCAAAGGAATAGAGAAGTAAACATGGTGTCAGTATGATAATAAGTAGTCAGTATTGAGTGACAGAGAAGGTTTGTATTTCTGGCAGCTTTGTGGGGAGATATATACTCTTCAGAGCAGCCTTTCATACGTATGTGAATTTCTGTTCTCAAGCAAACACTGTATTTTCCACCCGTGGCTGTTGTGTTTGATGCATTTACCACTTTACACAGCCGTGTGCATTTTTGACCTAACTAATTTGCACTGCTATATAATAGTATATATGTGCCAAGGAGTCCAACATAGTGGGTCACCCAACGTTTGCTGCTCACTCTTCATATTCCTACACCATGAGGCCTGTGAAACATTTGCTTATCATGTAGTCACAAAGAGGCGGTGTTCTGGATACTACCCTCAATGTTCTTGCACCAACCATTCACCCACTTTAGCACCCTACTTGCTAGTTAGTAACATCAACAATGGCATCACAGGCTTCATGGTGTTGCTCCAAGCTATTCAGTTTTTGGGTGTGTCTGCATTGCCATATTTGATGGTTGCTTTGTGAATGTTGTTGTGCTGCTATATCCTGTGGGTTAGTTACAAATGTTGTTTACGCAAACTCACAAGGAACAGATGTTTAGTAAACATAAAATCCCCACAGCATGGATTAGAAATATTCATTTACCACAGGTATACCAATCCCTGGGAGCTACAGTGCTCTAGGGAATACAAGAAATTCCTTAAAAGCATTTCCATGCATTTCAACTGTTCATCCATGCAAATAAAATATCAAACCTCTGGTCACAACAACATTTCTTTTCTTAGAGTGATGTTTTTTGGTGAACTCACTTTTTATGTAACTATAACCACAACATACTATCCACTTGCATAAGTGCGAACTGTGTGAGCCAAATTCAATAGAATCCACAAGTTGATTGGATGGCACAGTTTTTGCCCTCAAGAACTTGGAAAAATGCAGTATGACAGATGTACACTTAGGTTGTACCATTATCCACCCACGTTGGTAGTTATTACCAATAACAATTCGAAGAATGAAAAAGCACATCAGGACAGTAGTTTCCATAGGTGTATGTATACACACTGTCTACAGTGTAGGTAATAGGATATATGGGATTTGTAAACTGAGTGCAGTTTTATGTATTCCTGAGGGCAAAGCTTGCATCAAGGCTGACATTCTAGTGTGGGGTTTACTTGAGAAGCTCCAGTATCCATTATTTACTAGGAAGCAAAGTATTGCTCCAAGCCAGATGCTCATACACTGTAAGACTGTCAATGCTCTTGCAGTCTGCACCAGTTTAGACCCATCTTTGTACATTAGAGTGGTTGTAGGAAAGGCATAAGTTATGCTGCACTAATCAATCCCACTGCTCACTCTTCACATTCCTTTCTTCCTACACCATGAGGCCTGTGAAACGTTGCTTATCATGTAGTCACAAAGAGTGGTGGTCTTGATGCTACCCTCAATGTTCTTGTACCAACCATTCAACCTTAGCAACCTACTTGCAACATCAACAATGGCGTCACAGGCTTCATGGTGTTCTGCTTGTGAATGTCTTCACTGAGCCAATCAGAGACACATCATTCAAACAAGGGGACATAGCATACATCTTGAAATGGTTGTTGTGCTGCACTAAAAATTTTTTTTTTTGGTGAACTCACTTTTTATGTAACTAACCACAACATAATATCCAGTTGCATAAGTGTCAAATGTGTTTGCCAATCAGAAAGCCAAATTCAATAGCTTCCACAAGTTGATTGGATGGCACAGTTCTTGCCCTCAAGAACTTGGAAAAATGCAGTATGAGAGATGTACACTTAGGTTGTACCTTTATCCACCTACGCACCATCACGTTGGTAGTTATTACCAATAACAATTTGAAGAATGAAAAAGCACATCAGGACAATAAGAGTACCAAAAGATGCATAAGTGGCCGCTCATCTAATATGCTTGCATACCTTCGCATCTCACTCCTGCATCACCAGAGTGGTCACAGTTGCTGGAGGCACGCAAAACTGGAGCACTGGTGCAGGCTAGCAGTTGGTTCTCACTACCAGTACACTGTACATCATCCAGCACTATCTGTCCACCTCCCTGGCCAAAGTAGGCATTGAGCAGTGCCTGTCCACCTGAAGACATGATACATTATGAATCTTTATGAATGCTATGTTCCATAAAAAAGTAAGTAGGGGTTACTACAATGAAGATTATATTATTATAACACGAGCACTACACTAAGTCAGCATATGTGGTATATACTGCAAAACTCCCAACTGTGCAGATCTATTGCTATTCACTAGAATTTACCACCAGCATCAATTTTTAGCTTTACTTACACAAGAGTAGATTAGTCATTGTCAGTCATGTCCAATCACTAGATTGTGGACTGGACTATACTACTGGATGAATTTAAACCCTAGCCAATCAGATGAGCTGTATTGTGTTACATATTTGAGGCTTATTCACTATGGCTGCTGAATGGTGTTAATATACAGTGTATGGGTAATTAACCCATCTCTGTGTAATTTATGCATATCAAAAGGGCATGGTGACTCAGCCCAAAATGCAAAATCAACTAGCAGCATACTATAAGAGTGCTCCTGAAAGCTGAATATTGTGCAGGTAACATTTCCATGCTTCGCATAGATATTCCTATGTACATGGATTTGGGGTATCCACATGTTCCTGAGAATGGGCACACCCTAGCTAAATAAACAACTTGTGAAGTTCTTTACTGTTTCAATAGCTCCAGCTGAACCTGTACATGGTGCCAGCTCGTGAACCAACTCAGATGTTCCCCTCAAAGATACATCGTTACTGTTGACATGTACCGTAATCTCCCAAAAATAAGCCCACCCTCGAAAATACGCCCACCCCCCTTTTTTGAATGAAGTTGTTGCGAAGGGTGCTTTTCTCTCGAAAGTACGCCCACCCCCCTTTTTTGAATGAAGTTGTTGCGAAGGGTGCTTTTCTCTCGAAAGTACGCCCACCCATTTATGCCGCAGTACATGCTGTTATATTAAGCAAGAAGCACCGAAGAAGCAGCACTCTGCAAGAGGAGGGACTAACAAATGAAGGCAGACACCATTTGCTGTTATTGCGTAAGCAAGCGCATGACAAGAGGCATTGAAGAATCACGGCAAGCGCAAATAATAAGGGCTAGACTAACTGCGTGTGAGGTGGGCGTATTTTTGAGAGAAATATCATAACTCTCGAAAATACGCCCACCCCCCTCTTTTAGGAGCCACTTAAGTTCATCGCCCATGGGCGTACTTTCGAGAGATTACGGTACTACTATAGAACCAGTGTTTACTGTGACATGTGTGAATTACGTCTGTGCCCCTGTACACTCTTGAGAGATAATGGTGACATTCTCCGAAGCAATCTCAGAACATCTAATTTATCAAAGTTTTTCCTGGGGACGCATGCGCCCAGACCCCCTTTATCTCTTGTGGGCTAATGCATACACATTTACGATCACAGTCATTATTTGTGCCACACAATTTGAAAAATTCTTTTTAGAATCCTAGATCCACCACTGCTATTGCATTGCTACACTCAAAGCTTGCCTGTATTTTATGTACAAAGCTATAGGGGTGATCTGTGAATTTAACATGTACATTATAACATGCCTATAGCATTCATGCACAATATACCAACATGCATGTACAACATGCCATCACGTATATATCATCACACAAGCACAACATGCCATATGCACACACAACGTGCAAATGTGTACTTGCAGTATGCCAACGTGCATACACAATATGCCAACATGCAATATGCATGTGCAACATGCTGTTATGCATGCACAATATGCCAACATGCAATATGCATGTGCAACATGCTGTTATGCATGCACAATATGCATGTGGCCCCAGGAAAATTTTAAGAGGAAACAGCTTTCGCCATAACTTTTCTCAATCTGCTTCTGCACATTGCCCTTGGAAACTGCCAAACCTGTGTGTACAACCTTGATATCTATTGCAATGTACCTCAGGGCCTTTGGCAGGTTGGGAGTGGCTCTCCCATCTGTCCCTTACAATTTGTTTCCAAGCTGGCTTGGCTTCTCAGCACCTACAAAGTCTTCTCCAAAAGTGTGTGTGGAGGGAAATCCCCTTGTGGGCTAATCCATGAACTTTGATCTTTGGGCTTTCGTGCTGGATGTTGCACATGCATGCATAATGGCATGTTGCAATGCATATCGCTTGTTGGCATACTGCAAATACATGCTGATATAGGACATGTTGTGCATGCATGATGATATATTGTGCTTACATGATGGCATGTTGTGCATCAATGCTGGCATGTGCATGAACGTCAGCATTTTGTGTTTGCATTATGATATATATTGTGCTTACATGTTGGCATGTTGTGCATGCATGTTGGCATAGTCTGTCCAATGAATGCTATAGACATGTTAGAAATGTTGTGCATGTTAATTTGACCCCCATACACCTTTGCACCTGGTTATGACACTTGTGCAAATTAAATTAATTTGTTTTTCAAAGCCTCTGGTGTACCTCCTTGTTTTCAATTCATGAAGCCTGATAAACCTTAGTTGGGTGTTACTATGTAAACTGGCTGGTGGGAGTACAGAGGTTTGCAGGTTACAGAGTACAGAGGTTCAGGTTACTAACTTGCATGGCTGCAGAGTTGCAATCACTCATACTACTATGTAAGACCATGTTTGCTGTAGCTCATGTAAGCATGCCAGTATTACTTATGCAAACATGAGTGATTTGTTACTTTGCGGACAACTTAAAAGGATTCCCTCAATTAACTTGGTTGCAAAAACATTTTGTGGGAGGTTAGTAAAGTGTACCCAAGTATCAGCCCCCACCACACTGCATTCACGAACTTGCATTCACGAACTTGCACGGGAAGGCTATGCAGTCACACAGCTGTCGTAACTAAACAAATAGATTAAAACACTTACTTCCAGTGTATGCATATTCCAGTTGCCTGCAGACCACAGTAGCATCAGTGTTGTCCCAGGAGTCATCGCACACTGTTCCCCAGGTTTCATTGATGCACACCTCCACTCTACCCTCATACTGATTGGAGCCTCCCACCAGACGAACATCTCCATAGGTGCAAGCTGCATGTTGACAACACAGTATTCAGAATTATTTTAACATCCACCTGGCTTCCAGTTAACTGTACCTGTTGTTTCTGTCACCATCAATGACAGGGCAACTGCTGACACAGTCAGCAGTAATGTGTTCTTCATTACTTGGTCAATTGTGCAGTGCAATTCTACAGGTGCAAAAAATGTTGGTACAATGTACTACACATATTCCTTGAAGTTGATATTTTTTATAGCTAGCTGTAAAATTAAAGTTCTGCACCCTTACCAGCAATACATGTGTGTGTGTGTGTGTATGTGTGTGTGGGGGGGGGGGGGGGGTACATTTATATATATACAAGACTTAAAAAAAACATTAAAAATGTAAAAAGATGTAGGGATGGCATGCCAAAAAGTATGCAAACAAGGTAGGGATAATGCATGAAAGCAAAGGTCAACATATTGGCAAAGCCCCATCCCTACATCTTTTTCACACTACAGTTAGTGTATGGGGGTCTTCCTAAAACGTACCACAAGTTCTCAACCTTTATTACTGGCAGTTCATGGCTGTAGCCTCGTTCTCAGGCCACCTCCTCCTCCCACATGGCCTGGTAATGAGGCTAGTATGACCCTCTTGGTAGCATTATGTTATACAGAATCTCTTCAACAACTTAAGCAGTGAGTTGGAGTAGACTGCAGACTTATGATAGTGTCGTTAAAGTACATGGCATGGTTTTAACCTTGTCCCCAGGCCACATTCCTTCTCCCACATGTTGGCTCAGGGACGAGGCTAATATGATCTAGCAGCATTGCATCAACTGTAGTGTGAAAAAGATGTAGGGATGGGGCTTTGCCAATATGTTGACCTTTGCTTTCATGCATTATCCCTACCTTGTTTGCATACTTTTTGGCATGCCATCCCTACATCTTTTTACATTTTTAATGTTTTTTTAGTCTTGTTTCTGTACTTTTTTGATGTTAATCTCAGTTACAGTTACACGTAAGTGTAATCACAACACCAGAACTTGAAACGGCGTTGACAGTTTAGTAGTGGTTCCAGGCATGTATTAAATAATTAGGTCTATGTGTAATATAGCCAGCTAGAACCTGATGAAGGGCCAACCACTCTTCCTACCAAACTTTGTGAAACCAATTTCAGTCAATCACATGACGACTGACCAGCTGCAGTACAGAAACTACTATCCTACTGACAACTGACCATCCTAGCTTTACAGTTCAAAGGCTATTTTTAGTGTAGCTACAAGTAGGCAGCTGAATGCAGCGCCTTACCTACGTAGTGTTCATAAGCCTTGCCCAATGCCGGCGGGAGGAAAAGACCGTGACAGCCAAGCGTACTGCCCGCTGGCGATTTCGCGTGTGTACTAGTCTCGCTTCCAGACCAATGACCGTGGTCTTTGGTCTGGGAACGAGACTTTGTGTACGCATGCGTACAAAATTAGAAAATGGCGTCCTAAGCAACGCACAGCAGCCTCAGAGTGTTGTGAATGGCTTTTGTTGACCAGGGTGAACTTGAAGCTATGAAGACGCTGAGTGGTCGTAGAGCTCCGCGCTGTGATAAGCATCAGTTTCGTACTAAAATGACGGTGAGTACTTAAACAGTTTGCGAGATATCGTTGTTTGAACAAAAGTCGTAACAAGAAAGAAAGAAAGAAAGAAAGAATAAGAAAAGTGGCACTTTTGCTATCGCACACTTTTGCGTTTAGCTGTCTTCCGCGTGGCTTTTGGCCACTTATATGAGTCTTGCTGATCACAAAGGCACTCAAAGAGGAAGCCTGGATGCTTAAATAAACTTTTTGCGTGTTTGTGGTGAAGTTATACGGCTTTTGCTTAAGTATTGCATATATTGCGCGTCGGCGCCATCCCTACATAGAGAGTCTACCGACTCTCTGATATATCTGTGCTTTGAGAGTTTAGAAGTTAACTGGATTTTTGTGCTAAAAATTCCGTTTATGTTCCCCAACAAGATTCATCTTCCTGTAGAATTGCGTCCATGTCCTCTTACCAGCCTTATTTCTTGCTTTCTTGTTGTCATTTTTTACAATGTAGTTAGGTGGTTATGTTTTTCTACAGCAAGCAGTGTAATGAGTCCAGCAGTGGTAACATAGAAATTTTTTACTTGGTCACTTGTAACAGAAGTACACAGAGACAGTAAAGTTTCACCTTAATTGGTGATAAGCTCCTACTTGGGAAAACTGATCATGATCTCTGCTGGTATTTAGTGGCAACTGTGTAGGCAGTGCAGCTACCAGACAATCTACACCACTGCAAGATCGGTCTAGTAGTCCATTCCAGTAGTCCATTCCATGGAGTATAGTGATTATTGACAACCATGAAGGGCTATGATCATAGCAATGGCACAAAATTCCAAATAGTTGCATAGTGTCCTTTAGCCAATGTCATTAGTGTTATATAATTTTCATGACATTTTCTTGAAGCTTGCTAGATTTGGCTGATTTGTTAACATTAGGGCAAACTTCAGGCTTTTAATAGGCAAAACCCATTCCAGGGCCGTAGCCGCCAGTCCGGTTAGTCCGGTTTCAACTGGACCACTTTTTCCCTCACCCGTGGCTTGCTTGGCGTCACCAATTAGCGCCATTGCTCGGTGGTGACATGTTGGAACTTGCGAGATGGCTGCGAACAGTGCGAAAGTACTCTTCCGAGTCTTCCAACAACTTATCCTTCTTCCAAGCGAACGATTAGTCTCACAAGCCTCATCTGCGAAGGGTGTGGCTTGCGAGATAAGTGAACGATCGGAAAGCCGAAACCAGTGCTGTACGACGCAATGGGCAGAAAGGGTAAATATTCATACTCTGTTGTGTGGCTTCCGAGAAGCATCGTATTGGCCCAAAAATAGTCTCAGAAGCAATGTCATAACCTCTAAATTCCCAAAACTTTCCGGGGGACCATGCCCCCAGATCCCCCCAAGCTGTAGCGTGCTTATGCACACACTACGAACCTGACCACCTCAAATCTGATGGCGACGGCCCTGCATTCATATCAACACTGCAAGCTACCAAGCAGGTCAATAAGGAGATTCATTAGGGTCAATATGAGCCAGCTGACAGCTCATATCCTTCGAGTGTTTCGTATGGCAACAATTTATACTAGCTATACATTTACTGAACACAAAATACTTATAACACATCAGAGGAGAAGATACTTGAGAATGTGGGAGGACACAAATGATGGTTGCATGCATGACTTTATAAAGGGTTCTGGAGGGATGCCCCTCCCCCCAGAAAGATTTTTTTTATAATTAGATGTAAGGCCATGTTTGGACGCAAATGTTTGACTAGAGTACAGGGGTTTGCATTGACCTTGCAAAAATCTCTGTCAGGTACGCGCATGCGCAGAACTGTTCAAATAAGTGGAGCAGCTCCCAATGGCGTCGTGCTCACCTCAAACATGTCAAAGCATACAACAATGACCTTCGCTGAGATTATAACAGGTTTTGGAATACACGTACACATCAGCCTGAATCTAAATATGTAGGCCTCAGCACTATTTAACATTTAGTCATGTACTTACCTGAGGAATTGGCATATTTATCATGGCGTGAGATTTAGTAGCTCCGACGGTGATACACTAAGGGCCGTGCTACAACACCATCAAACTGCTGGCTGTGTACCAACATTGGCGTTGGCGGTTTAGGCCCTCGTGGTGTATTTGTCGGCAGTATCTGTAGTCCAAAACTTGAGTTCCAGCGTTAAATACAAGTTAGACACTGTTGTTGATACATCAGTAGAGCTGTAGCAGCCATTTCAAGGTAGCCTGGTGTACGCATGCGCATCCCTTGTTCTACGATTTTAGACGTATGATTTTGCAAGTTCAATGCAAACCGCTGTACAGGGCAGGAGTATCTTTGCATCCCTGCATGAGGTCAACTGCCACCTGCCATGATACACGTCAGTCATCATGATGCATTTCAGTCACTGGTAGTTGACCTTGTAATGTCAAGCTTGGCAAGGTGGGCATTTCAGATGATCAACAATCTGCAGCTGGAGCCAAGTATAGACAGTTTGTACTTTGCACTTTACTTTGAAACATGTTTATGGATTGCTGAGTCATTGTAGCTAACTCACTTAAAAGTGTAGTTCAAAAGAGGTCACGTCACACAGTTCACCATACTGAACCACTTTGAGGTTGGATTCGGAAGGTGGAGGCTAGGTAGGGTGGGGGAGAGGAAACATGTGCCCCCCCCCCTCCACCTTCCCCCCCACTGGTTAGGCTATGTACCTTTAGGCTTTACAGACCTAGATACTTAGTACACCAGCAAGCAACTTCAATGCCTTATATCAACATGTGAGGGGTGCTATAGACCTTCTGGGCATGAGACTAACCGTACAGGCTTGAAACTTCGGGAAAGCCAATCTATTCCCCGCGATGCTGGCCATCCTAAGCTTCTCGCTGTGCACGGATGAAAAGAACACCCATGGTAAACGCTTGACAGGAGTACGGTGGCCCATAAGTGCACTCCACTGCGGAACGTATTCCGAACCATACGGAGAAAGCTGAGGATATTCACTATATAGCAACTTTTTCCCCAGGCATAGGTGGTATCACACTTACATAATTTCATAATAACTATTTGCTTGAGGTTTAGAACCGTCATTTTGGCATTGAAAGTTGTAGGATTTCCCCATGGTTTACATATGGGTGTGAAGTTCCACTTGTTATTTTAGAAAATCCAATTACACCCCCAAAAATCTGAACTCAGGAGGCAGAACTTGAAGCTTTCTAAATGCAGTTGACATAGGTTCAATGTTATTCAGAGGATGTTTAGAACTGTCAAATTGAGCTTGAACTGTAAGCCTCCAACAGTGTGTAGCTATATGGGAGTGAGGCAGGTGTAAATTTTTTTCTCACAAGTTTGTTTGATGTGAGGTAGTATTAATGACATTTTCAACAATTAGTACAATGTCCAAAACTACCCAAAATTTCTCCATATGACAGTCGGACTCCGAAATGGAGCAGCCGCAGTAGAGCGAAAAGTTACACTGTTAGGCCGCTCTCCGCTCTACTGCGGTGAGTCCTGACGTAGGTATATATACAAATAAGAAACAAGAATAAGAGTGACATAGAAATGACTTGAAACCAGAGAATGTACATACAACTTCAAATAAGCTCGAACAACCAGTTAATAGGAGGAAACACGTCCCTTGGTGGCAGCAAGCGAAATGTCAGAGCTGTTAATTGGGCGATGGAAAGATGATCTGCTGCCACGTATACACATTACTGAAGATCTGAGTGAGGCAAAGGATATCCGGCACCTCAACCACCCCATTACCATTGAATAATGATGTTGTCACGCTCTACTTCCCGGACCCTATGACCATACTCTCCCTTCTTGACTTGCTCATGTCTTCTGTAGGCATCAGTGGAACGATTGCTGGGTGCGTTAGGGTAAAAAAAACAACCGTACATCGAAAAACGCATCCTGTGAACCATTCCAAAAGCCTCTGGCACGGATGTCCAATCGGGCATTGTCGTCGGTGTTAGCCGAGCGTGCAGTGAGGGTCTCACCAGTTAGAGGTTGCAGTGGTGGTTCTGCTGCAACATTGTGACAAACCTCTGTGTGTATAATGTGGCAGTAATGTCACGGATTTCGTTGTGCCGGATCGTAGGGAAATCCCCCCAAGTGGCATGTCATTGCATGATCCACATGAATTGTGTCCCACATTTGCAAGTCCGGGGGATGTTGCTCAGCTGCCAGCCATATCTCAGGCACAGCGCATCTCTGAATTCTCCTTTATGGAGATAAAAGCTGTGTTCCTCAAGAGGCAAGACTGATAACCAGGAGGAAGCCCCTTTCTCTTTAGCTAGTTCGACACAGCGTTTTAGCTCAGGAGTTAGGTGGTTCTGCACGCTGTCGGCTTGTTGAATGTGTCCCAAACGATTAAGTCTCCTAATACTCTTCTTGATACTTGATGTGGATTCAGGGTCGACTGTCTGGTTTGTTTCTGGCGAGTCCTGTCGCTGTTCGGCCTCTTACCGCTTTACTGCGGCCGCCCTCCGCTCTACTGCGGCCGCTTACTGCTCTACTGCGGCTGCTCACTGTCGGTGTTTGGACTATGCTCCGCAGCGGAGTGCACTTATGGGCCACCATACGGGAGAGCAACTTGCGCAGGCAGATCGCAACACTGATATGGGCCAGGTCTGACCATGCAAACTGTTTACGCAGGCCAAATGGTTGGAGCTGTGACAACGTCTCATGACAGAAGGCCTATTCTTGTTTCAACCTCCCAAGCGCTCGACCAGTGACAGACGCCACCCATGCAGAGCGCCGCATACTCGTGGCACATTCCTCGCAGTGCATGCAGCTAAACGCTCGTTTGTTCTATGTTTCACACTCCTTTGTCAAGTGCCTACAGGAAGAGTATTTTGTACTATTAACAATTTTAACGTGGCGGCATCAGTTGGCATTTGTTGCACTCAACATCAGCAAACAGTATACTGGTTATATCTTGCATTTAGACGCGTCTATAGACATAACAAATCTATAGCTAGAGCTAAAACAACGATCACGGATGGCAACTTACGGCAGCAGTAGTCTCGTGCCCAGACTATTCTCCCGCACGCGGAGAGAAAAATAGTCTGGTCAACGGCCTATTCCGTTTTTGTTCCGAGCGCCACGATTGCTTCATGCATGCGAATGACGTGACACGCATACCATAAAGGTTAATAAGGTTCTCGTAAAGTGCAGCCAGAATGTCGCTAATTCATAATTCATAATTTTAACCCCGTGCAGCAAAACAACAAACTGACAGCGCTAAGTGTTCTACTGTCGTACTGAACGTTCTATTAATAGGTCCAAAAAGGTCGAGGCAAGCTCTTTCGACCGTTCCTTTCTCCTCCAGAGGCAATTTCCGTGAGTCCAGTAGTCCAGTCCAGTAGTCCAGTCCACTGAATTTAGTGACGGCCAGCTCTCAGTTCTCTCTGCGGAGGTACAGAATCTACATACAGCACTGTTGTAGTGGATGTTGGTCCAGTTGGAAGGGCCGTCACTATTCAGTGGACTGGACTACTGGACTGGACTACTGGACTGGACTACTGGACTGGACTACTGGACTGGACTACTGGACTCACAGAAACTGCCTCTGGAGGAGAAAGGAACAGCAATGCGCAGAGCTAAGACACCCGGCCACAAGGCTTGTAGCATGCAGTGTTGTAGTTGCACACTTGAATGTAGCGTCGTCTTCAGTACTCAGCCACCCAGTCTTTTTTTTGTTTCTGGACGGGAACCTGGGCGTGACTGCATCTCGACCCCGCCAACAAGTGCGCATGCGCACTATGAATTGCATGTGGAGAGCGTGTGTGTGATGCGGTGTTCCAGAGTGGCTTGAGTGTTCTTTACTCCACTATTACTTGTCCTCACAGTACTGCTGTCTTCTTCTTCCACGTTCCTTTTTTCATGATGAACGCCGAATGTGGAACCCGCAGCTCGTCGCCAATTGTGTAATTGACAGTGAACCGAGGTTTTCCGTTCCGGATTTTATCTTTGGAACGGAGAGCTTGGGTTCAAGGCTAGGTTTTATTTAGCCTCGTTGCCAGGATTACTGGCTCCAATTTTTGATCGCTTTTGCAAAAAAAACAAAACTGAGTTTTGCGGAGAAGGCCTGGGAGCGATGCTAAATAACCATGTCTTTCCTGTATGGCGCTGTCGAATCTCGGTATATTCCTGTTCCAGAGAGAGTTTTCGTGAGTCCAGTAGTCCAGTCCAGTAGTCCAGTCCACTGAATAGTGACGGCAAGTTGGAAGTGTTGGTTGTGTGGTGCAAGGTTCATGTATGAGTATGGGCCCGGCTTTGATAGGTCAGTCCTCAACTAACCAACTAGCCTTGTTTCCATGCAGGCTCTCCTGCACGTACGTCAAATTCTGGCCACGAGGTTAGATTTGTCTTGGGAGTAGTCTTGCCTGACAGACTTTTGAGTGCTACAGTGTTGTGTGTGTAGAAGCAAAAGCAGTTTCAGAGTCTGCTGTGATAATGTAAGCAATTTGTGCTGAGAGAAGTCATGGTCTGGCAGGCAAGACTAGTTTTAGGATGTAGGTAATGGTAGGGGTGTATCTGGCTGCTGAATGTGACATAACCATTACCAAGGGTGCATGAAGTCAATGGTGGTTTGATATGCCCTTAGTAATGGCTATATGATTGGTACGTCATGCATGGGGGATTCTGGTGATGCTTGGTTAGAACTAAGCCTATGACTATTTGTTGGATGTTGCACTTGAGTTTAGAAGTGTGAGCAAGTTGCAGCTTCCTGGATGAACATTCCTGAACTGCTATAGGAATACGAAAACCCAATTCTAGATGCAGTGGTCCGCCTAGCGTAGCATAAGTGCCTTATATGGAAAGTTTTATTTGCAAGTGGAAGTTGTACGTTGTAGATGAAAGGACTGCAGATAAAATATTTGCATGAAATTCTTCTCACTAACTCGTGAACCATGTACTCAAAATGAATGTGGTTTCACCAAACAAAGCACACATCTTTTCTCAAACAGAAAATGCATTTAGCGTAGACAGAGGGCATGTGAATCTAACAACATACAACAGTATATACACTTGGTACAAAATGTCTGCGTGCACAGGGTATATAAGTCGGATGAACAACAGTCAGTAATTCTAAGAATGAATAGTATAGATGGTGATCCAGACATTAGCTGTTGCCTAATTCCACACAGCTGTTTAACATCACACTAAAGAGATGTGGTTTGTAATTGCTCATGTTTGTAGAACTAGAGCCTTAATGAACTGAGTCTTACAGTATTGAAGCAAAGCACATAATATCATAATATTATTGCTCAAGATACTCTGAAGTGGAAGCAAGCTCTTTAGAGGTACATATACCATAGTGTGATTGAAGTGTTGGTATACGGTTGTCTCTAGTTGCTGGAATGGAAAATGGAATTGAACAATGAATGTACACAGTTGCAGCTAATTTGTGTAGGTGGTGCTGTTCAATCTAGGTGGAGCTACCTACTATGTCTCTAGGGCTCATATCTCACCATAGAGGCTGTATCAGTAAGTCCAGTGTTGCCAGCATACTTCCTTGTCTGATATCATGATGTCATGGTCAGAAAATGGGGCTTCCCTAAATCGGTCTGGTCCTATCCACTGCTACTAAGCAGTTAATGATTAGCTACAGTACCATACATACATAGGGCCACACTTACTACTGTCATAGAAGGCTGCTACTAAGGCTGTGAGAGCTAGGAGTGATCGAGGATGTGGTGCACAAATGAGGATTGAAGCAAAGAGACCGAGGGTTGAGCACTAATTTCTACCATCACATTTTTGCCCATAATGACATTCCATAACTATAGTCTCACAAAGTCAGACTCTTACTTTTCGTGTGAGAGTCTGACTCGCAAGACTATGATAACTAAGCACTTAATGATGAGCTAGCTACAGTACCATGCATGGATATAGAAGCATCTAGGCAATGCCAACTTGCTTGTAAAGCCTCTGCAGTGATATAGCAGCCCTAGAGATAGCCGCCATAGCTAATTCAACTGCTACAGTAAAACCTCTAGTAATGGACCCTCCGAAAAGCGGACTACCTCTCTACAGCAGATGGATCACTTGCGAACACCTCTCAACTTCGAACAGCGGACACTGATGAGCCCCAGACTTACCTTAGCCAATACAAAATTACCTCTGAAAACGGACAGTGAAACTACACCCACCAATAGTTTTGTATATAATGCGAACGCTTGTCGACCACTTTCTAAGATTGTGCGCCACCGTCACTAATTGTAAACAGGCCAAGTGCCATGAAATATGTAACCCTGAGAAAATGAAAGCATTTGCACCACACTATAACACCCAGAGTTGCGAGCAGACCTTCGCCTGGCTGGAGTGATTTAAGAGAATTGTGACGTCAATGCCAAATAGACACATACAATCACTTCTTTTTAGCTACATAGACTTGTGAAGAGTGCATACAAGTGCTTGCTAAAGAAAGGAGAGGAAAAGACCCTTTCTAGCAAACTCTAAGAATACATCACATTTAGAACTCACCATGTTTATTTGTCATCTTTTGAATTGTTATGTTCTGATTCCATAACTTCCATGTTACTGCAAGTAATTACCTCACTGGAACCAACAGTAACCTACAGTAACTCACTGTAACTTACATGTACAGTAACTCAGTATAAACCTACAGTAACTCAGTATACATTGACTTAGCCTCGTACCCAGGCCGTTATGACCGGCCTGGGTACGAGGCTAACAGTGACTCAGAGTTTAGCATGTGGACCTTGCTTAGAGCATGGTCCTAGACTTCCAACCAACTCCCATTTCTTGCTATTTGGAGAGCCGGCTCAAGTGTAGGATGGTGTTCAGCTTTCATCAGGAGAAGTTCCTGATCTTTCTTAAGTATGTGATCTCTTATCTGCCTTGGGGATTCGGCTTCTGAAGATGAGTGTCTGATCTTAGGTTGCGGTATATTTGTCCGGTGAAGGAAGTACCAAGGGGTGCTTCTAACCATGTGCATTGCTGTACCAGATCAAGCTGTTCAATGTCTGCATGTGGCCGCTATTGTCCTTAGCAATTGGGTCCTCATAGTGTCACTCTCCCCAAGGACAGTGAGGCACGCCATGCTCCCTTGCCCCATTTGGCTAAAAAAGTGTACTCAAAAGCCTTGGCGATGGCTGACATTAGTGTGACACTCCTGTTGTTACTTTCACATTTCGCTTTGCCAGCACCTTTGTACAGTGGCACAATAACCCCTCACTTGAAGTTGGTTGGTATCTCTTCAAGACTAACGATGGCATTAAAATCTGAGTCAACCACCTCAGGAGCACAGGTCCTCCATAGTTGAGGTGCTCTGAGACAATCCCATCAGGACCTGCAGCTTTCCCAGACTTAGCCCTCTTCATCGCATTCTCAGTCTCCTCATCTGTAATTTCACAGTCGAATTTCTTTTCCTCATTTGTCAGAGCAGGAGACAGCCACTGACCACACTTCCTGCGTTCTTCCATTTGATGAAGACAATCCTTGAGCACTTACATACCGAGAGAGATTTTTGTCTTGAATGGTTGCATGTTTTTGAGAGGAAGATCTTTTTGGGCAGTATCTTCTATTATGATTGTGACCGTTTTAATGTCAGTATCTAGTTCCTCCACCTATGTATATATTATTCCAATCGTGGGAAGGAGGAGTTTCCCAACTTAAGCATCAATAGCGTTACTGCTTCTTGCCTTCCTCCAGTCAATTTTGGTTCTGTTTCCTTCAAAGTCAGGAGGTTGTGACTTCCCAGAAGCTTGCACGTCAAGAACTGCAGATAATCATCATGAGTCGGACATGAGATGATTGCATTTGCACAGTCCTGGGTGGCGATGATGCAGTCAAAGGTGGTCTTTCTCTCCGGCCCCACTCTTGTAGGTGGTTACTGGTCCTTGTGCCAGTGCACTCAATGAGGCCACATACATCATATGAGCATCTAATATCTCCTTCCACAGAATGCCATGATCATTTGGAAGTCTGTCTGACCATGGACCCCCTAGGGTCCCAACGCAAGTGGACCCCCTAGGGTCCCAACGCGAGTGGACCCCCTAGGGTCGCAAAGCGAGTGGACCCCCTAGGGTCCCAACGCGAGTGCACCCCCTAGGGTCCCAACGCGAGTGCACCCCCTAGGGTCCCAACGCGAGTGCACCCCCTAGGGTCCCAACGCGAGTGCACCCCCTATAGGGTCCCAACGCGAGTGCACCCCCTAGGGGGGATTCACTTTGTTCACCGACTCTGAGGACAGAAGGCACATGATTACCACGTGACAGAATATGCTGATGCGCGCATTCGCGCGCCGAACCGAACTTATGGGGATTCACTTTGTTCACCGACTCTGAGGACAGAAGGCACATGATTACCACGTGACAGAATATGCCGATCCGCGCGAATGCGCGCCGAACTGAATGTATGTGCTGGCACTGGCAGTGTACAGGCTACGCATGCCAATATGTAGGGTTTAGCTTTGCAGAATGAAGTCTTCATGCAAGCTAAAACAAATGGAAATCACAGCCAATGTAGAAGAAAAGTACTAAACTCTCTGATAAAGTAAAATATACACAAGGTTCACTGAAATGAAATCATGCAAAATTTTAGATGCATATTATCTAGATGAAGATGAGAACAGTGACACAAGCAAAGTGCTACTGTGTCTGCAAATTTGGTAGTAGAGATCTGTGACTGTCTCAGAAACTTGGATCTTTGTGTTTTGCATCTAAAGAGAACAATGGGAATAGTAAACATCACATTAATGGATTAGAATGAAATTCCTAGCATTCAGCAATGACATAATACGCACCGCCACACTGGCCCATGGTGATCATGTGGCATTGACAATGTGCTGTACGATATTCCAAGGGCAACAACCATGAATACAAGCTACAACTAGTGCTCTATGGACGAAGCAGATGTGGGCACATGGATTTTTTCAACAAAACTGAAGCCGCCTGGCTAGTCAAAACTGCTTCTCATGAACAACTGACCATTAAACTAGCAATGTACAGGTCTAGCCTGTCAGATGGCTTCAGCACAGTTGAAAACTAAATGCACTCATCCTGACTTCATTCATAGAACCACTGTTGTTTGTAGCACTAATTCACAATTCTTGCCCTTGGAATATCATCACAGCATATTAATTGCCACTATGATGTGACGTCATGTCTCCCTCCTGTTCACAGATAAAGGTCTGGTGACTTGATGAGCATTCGTGTGTTGAGTGCGGCCAATCAGACAGATGGCTGTAAATCACTCAGCTACTTAATTTTGTTGTCTACCAGTCTCGTGCCCAAACCCAACCAACAGAGAAAGGGTATTGTGACAAAAGCCAGAAGCTTTGTAATTTTAGATGAAGGATAAATAAATGCTTTGTGCTAGCTCTCCCAAATACCACACCCACTTTTGAACTCCACCCATACTAACGTCACCAGCTCCACCGCTCCACGGTCAAATCTACTAAAGACTAAAATGCAGCAGGATGCAGGAAAGTGGCGTCAACACAAACAGCAGGATTTCTGACTCTTACTAACAGATCTACAGCCAAAGTTTTACTGAGGGTTCAGTGACCTGCTTCATTCTTCATTGCAAAGAAAGACCCAAATTTGAAAAATGTCGGTTGTGTCCCATCTGTGTTCCTGTAGCAATGTTTCGCATTGACCAATCAGATTAGCATTACACGTTTTTCACACTTTACTGTGAAAAATAATCTGATTGGTCAATAAGTGTGGTATTTCAAAATAATCCCACACTTTTGATATAGGCATTTTATATAGTAGCTCTAATAACTGTATATGTACTACTCATGCCAAGTATAAATTATTCTTAGAGTGGAGCAGAAGACAGAGTTCTTTTTTCTTGGACTACTATGCGAATAGCTACATCCTGTAACGGTGCTTTATTGTTAGCAGAACAGAAGAATTATCGAGCGAAGGTGTTTCAGGAGTTGTGCCGATGTTAAAGAGTAGAGGCAGTAGCGAAACGGTCTGGGTGAGCGTCCTTGTAGAACCATGGAAGCTCGGCATGGTTCGCAATTGGCATGTTTCTGTTGCTGCTCGACTTGTGCTTGCGTGTTTAGCCTAGTATTCAGTTTTTCTCACTATAGCTATTGCCACTTCAGTACTACAAAGGTTTGTAGGTTGTACAAACAGAAAATGCTAGGGTGGGAAAGTCTGGATACGAGGTAACAACAACTTTCGCGTGTCTCATCACAGAAGCTTGGTAGCCGTGCATGGTTTCTAAGCACTGCTTTTGATGGCAGTTGAATTATAAAGCTATAGTATGGCTGCACCTCGTGCAATTACTTCCTGCCTTACTGGCGCTATTAATCCCAATTACCACAGCAAACCATGCTATTACATAATACATATTCTCCACTTCACCCTTGTTCCTGTGATAACAGGTGGGTACTATTTCCCATATACTGACAGGAAGTTGTAGATTCTGTTTCATATACCACAGGAAGTTGTAAAATGATGTTTACTATGAGCTACTTTGTTTACAGTGTAAACTACTTTGCATGTTTACTAATAACATACCTTGTTTACAGGGAAAACTACCATGTGTGTTTACTAATAACAACAAGGACCAATCAGAGTGGAGAATATGCACCCTCAGGCTCGGGTCGTTTATGGACCATAAATCTCTGTCTACTGTGGTTTTATCTATTACATAACTGTATATATGTGTACATACCTTGACACCTCACTCCACCATCCTCCCTGTGGCCTCTTGAGCAGCTGACAAATGAGCTTCGTGAACATTCAGTGAGCCTATCCTCACTGCCACTGCAGGCCACATTATTGAGATAGATTGGACCAGCACCAGTACCAAAGTGAGCATAAGTGAAGGCAACTGCACCTGTTGGCATACAATATGTGAACACACACTGTTAATGACTTTATCTAGTTTTGAATGCCTTGTGTTACATTCTGGCAGATTAATGTTGTAGGGGGTGATTAAATTTATGCTAATACATGTGTACCTATCATTGCAACTGGTCACAACAGACTAAAACTCTGTCCGAACATCCTGACATTAATGGAATGGCTAATGGCCTTAATGATGATTTGCTTCCGTCACAATGATGGCAGAAGTCTCACAATTTAAGTGATTACAGAGCCCTGTGACAACTCTTAGCTAAAAGTTAAACAATATTTTGAGCCCAGGGCTTGATCCCCACCACATGTTAAGAGCTGGTGGTAGGAAACATTGCAGCATAGCTTGTTGCACGCTTGAACTAGTTAAGAAGTTAGCTAGTCCATATGGCTACCTATATGATCTAAATCAACAGATGCATAGCCATTACCACTTGCTCTGACCAACCTTGAGTAGCATATCCCAGTTGTCGACACACCACAGTGGCATCATTAGCTCCCCAGGAGTCATCACACACAGTACCCCACACATTGTTCATGCAGATCTCCACTCTGCCTTCATTTGCAATGTTACCTCCTGCTAGTCGCAGACCAGTTTTACATGGAGCTATGAACGAAGTAGTATACTATGATGGGATTACTTATTGTTACCAACACACCTAGCTTTGCCTTCTTTACAAATTAACCTATTCTCCCAGATATATTCCACAAGTGATTAATAGTATTACTAACTGGTCATCCTTGGTGAAGGCCTGTGGATGTGCAACCAAGGCAATCAACTTATGCTGTGTCATTTCATGTTGGAACACCATTGGAAGTATCCCAAATCAGTTTCACACTTGTAGCCTGTACTACAACTGATGGGAGTGCTAGTTGTAACTGAAAATTCAATAGTCGAAAAGTAGTTGACTCCCTCACAGATGTTAAGTAAACATATCCTGGTCACTGCATAGTCTATCTCATTGAGCTAGGATGCTACCCTCCAACAATTTCACCATGTGCTACAAAGCATGCATGTATGCAGGTGCTGCATGGCTGTAACAAGTGGTCAGACAGGTCCGGTTTTGGCCTGAATACTTTTCTGTGACCAAACCACAACCAACCTGCACATGTGGACGTTTACATGTAAAGTCTAATAAGCTGGGGCATGTCTCTGAAAAGCTACCCATCATAGTACTGAAAGGCAGCATAACTTTTTGCTGTATTTAGATCTACCACAATTTTCACTTTTTCTTACCAAATGGTCATTCCTTCAATGCTACGAAGCCAAAAACATGGTGTGTAGCTGACTACTGCATGTCAACTCGTTCTGTCCTGGAAGTTACACACTTACACTAAATTCAATCTATTCCATGCGGTTGTCCAGTGAATCAGAGTTTTGGTTCCCCGAAAAACCACACGAAAGAAACGGCTTCCCATTTCAAAATTTTCTCAGCAGGGGCATGCCTGCTGACACCTTCCATATTAGGTGTTGCATGTGCTAAGTTACCGGTATGTATGTGTAATCTGCACTGGGTGTTAACATGCAGCAATCCAATATATAATTATGGCATATTTCCAAGAAGGGCTTGAGAAGCAATCTCTGAGCGTCTAATTTTCCTGGGGAAGCATGCCCCCAGACTCTCCTAGCTGCTGCATGCTTATGCACACATTATTCTAGACTTTGGCGATACAACCTTCAAATAGCTTGCTACGGCCCTTAGCTGGGGTAGGCCCTCCCAGGAAAATTTTAGAAACTAGATGCTTTGAGATTGCTTCCGAGGCCATTTCTGGACCAAAAACCATGCACTAGTTTGTCAAGAGTGTAGTACTTTGCAGTGCTGAGGTACTTCCTATTTGGGATGGTACTCCAGTAGCCGACTTTCTACTAGTACCGCAGTCTCGCAAAAAAGCACCTAAAAGCGAAGAGCCTTACGAAAGTCTGCCAAAGAGGAGGTGGGCGCTCTTTCAAGTGTTTCCACATTTAATCTGTTTACAGCAACTTGATGTCCTCAAAGCAAATAACGTGACAAACGATAATATACAATAGAGCCACAAAGGCTTCGAAGTCAAGTCCTGATGGCACACAACATGCTGTATGATCTCCTTCCCATTCCATTTAGCTACAAGTAAGTTGTCCCTGGCTTGTTCTCGAGACAAAGCTTCAAGACATATGAGGGCAGCTGCACTAATCGTGCCAGTGTATCGTCGACAACATGATAGTCGGCACAAAGATAAAATAACGAGTTATGAATAATTTATTAGCAACAATCTACCTGCATTTTATGGGAACTTTTAACAAAAGAGAGAAGCTTCTTAACTACACTTAAGCAATGATTCAAGTTGGAAGCATCCCTTGCAGTTTGTAACGCATCGCGTGCACAACAGGGATGCAACTGAGATGACCAAAATATGGTTGAAGTAACCCAAGTGCTTTTACAGTGATGTGCAGGCATGTCTGTTGATGGGGTTTGAGGAGTCAATAGGATGCACAATGTGCTTGCCTACACCTCTTGTCATTTGCTTTATACTTGTCATATGCACTTGGCTTTCTGTTTTCATTGTTACGTACAGGGTGGGGAGGTCTTGGCATTGGGTGCTTTGCACTGTCCACGGGCAATGCAAGGGCCTCAGTGATAATACTGGACTAGCAATTTGATGTTACCATTGAACAAACTCATAACTAGCACCTACAACCCAGATTAACTTGCACTTCTTTGTTTGCTGTACTTAGCTTATTTCATAGCTTATACCAGTTGTGTGAAAATACTGAAATCATCTATTTGCTATGTTGGAACACAGAAAATGCGGGCTGCATTTTCTGCAAGAGAAGATCCTAATCTACTATCAAATATCACCTGGAGGCTGGTTACAGCAAATGGCACCAACAAAAAGCTCTAATCCACTATGACAGATTTTAGGCATCTGTAAATCAACTTTGCATCGACTGTTTTACACTAGACTTTTTGTGTGCACAAAGTGATTTTACCAGTGGTTGTGAATGTATGTCTATCTGTGTGTGGCTGTTATGCTTACTCTGCTACTGCTGCCAAACTTTGTGCGCATTACCCATCAGAGAAAAATCTTTGCTTTGCAAATCTCTGCAACATGTACATGTATGCATCCATCGTATATGCATCTGTCTGCAACGTGTATATGTATCTGTTGCAAAAGAATTTATATGTGCCCATACGGACTTTCTGCATGCTGGCGATTCCGCTGAAGCATGCATTGAGAGTGTATGCAGCACGTGCATCAAAGGAATAGAGAAGTAAACATGGTGTCAGTATGATAATAAGTAGTCAGTATTGAGTGACAGAGAAGGTTTGTATTTCTGGCAGCTTTGTGGGGAGATATATACTCTTCAGAGCAGCCTTTCATACGTATGTGAATTTCTGTTCTCAAGCAAACACTGTATTTTCCACCCGTGGCTGTTGTGTTTGATGCATTTACCACTTTACACAGCCGTGTGCATTTTTGACCTAACTAATTTGCACTGCTATATAATAGTATATATGTGCCAAGGAGTCCAACATAGTGGGTCACCCAACGTTTGCTGCTCACTCTTCATATTCCTACACCATGAGGCCTGTGAAACATTTGCTTATCATGTAGTCACAAAGAGGCGGTGTTCTGGATACTACCCTCAATGTTCTTGCACCAACCATTCACCCACTTTAGCACCCTACTTGCTAGTTAGTAACATCAACAATGGCATCACAGGCTTCATGGTGTTGCTCCAAGCTATTCAGTTTTTGGGTGTGTCTGCATTGCCATATTTGATGGTTGCTTTGTGAATGTTGTTGTGCTGCTATATCCTGTGGGTTAGTTACAAATGTTGTTTACGCAAACTCACAAGGAACAGATGTTTAGTAAACATAAAATCCCCACAGCATGGATTAGAAATATTCATTTACCACAGGTATACCAATCCCTGGGAGCTACAGTGCTCTAGGGAATACAAGAAATTCCTTAAAAGCATTTCCATGCATTTCAACTGTTCATCCATGCAAATAAAATATCAAACCTCTGGTCACAACAACATTTCTTTTCTTAGAGTGATGTTTTTTGGTGAACTCACTTTTTATGTAACTATAACCACAACATACTATCCACTTGCATAAGTGCGAACTGTGTGAGCCAAATTCAATAGAATCCACAAGTTGATTGGATGGCACAGTTTTTGCCCTCAAGAACTTGGAAAAATGCAGTATGACAGATGTACACTTAGGTTGTACCATTATCCACCCACGTTGGTAGTTATTACCAATAACAATTCGAAGAATGAAAAAGCACATCAGGACAGTAGTTTCCATAGGTGTATGTATACACACTGTCTACAGTGTAGGTAATAGGATATATGGGATTTGTAAACTGAGTGCAGTTTTATGTATTCCTGAGGGCAAAGCTTGCATCAAGGCTGACATTCTAGTGTGGGGTTTACTTGAGAAGCTCCAGTATCCATTATTTACTAGGAAGCAAAGTATTGCTCCAAGCCAGATGCTCATACACTGTAAGACTGTCAATGCTCTTGCAGTCTGCACCAGTTTAGACCCATCTTTGTACATTAGAGTGGTTGTAGGAAAGGCATAAGTTATGCTGCACTAATCAATCCCACTGCTCACTCTTCACATTCCTTTCTTCCTACACCATGAGGCCTGTGAAACGTTGCTTATCATGTAGTCACAAAGAGTGGTGGTCTTGATGCTACCCTCAATGTTCTTGTACCAACCATTCAACCTTAGCAACCTACTTGCAACATCAACAATGGCGTCACAGGCTTCATGGTGTTCTGCTTGTGAATGTCTTCACTGAGCCAATCAGAGACACATCATTCAAACATGGCCTATCCCAAAGGGACATAGCTGTCTTGAAATGGTTGTTGTGCTGCAAACTATATACGTATATCACAGTAATGTTGTTATGACCAAAAGCATGTCGTTTCGGTTGAAGGTTGGACAATAAGAGTACCAAAAGATGCATAAGTGGCTGCTCATCTAATATGCTTGCATACCTTCGCATCTCACTCGTGCATCACCAGAGTGGTCACAGTTGCTGGAGACACGCAGAATTGGAGCGCTGCTGCAGGCTAGCAGTTGGTTCTCACTACCAGTACACTGTACATCATCCAGTACTATTTGTCCATCTCCCTGGCCAAAGTAGGCATTGAGCAGCGCCTGTCCAGCTGAAAACATGAATCATTTGTCTCTTTATGAATGCTATGTTCCATAAAAAAGTAAGTAGGGGTTACTAGAATGAAGATTATATTATTAGCACTACACTAAGTCAGCAAATTAAATGTAGTACTGCAAAACTCCCAACTGTGCAGATCTATTGCTATTCACAAAAATCACCACCAGTGTCTATTTTTAGTTTACGTACACAAATCAATGTCAGTCATGTCCAATTACTAGATTGTGGACTGGACTATACTACTGGATGAATTTAAGTAATATTTATATCACGTCTATGAGGGATGTATCTGGCTTAAATCGCGATCCCCTTGGGCACTACGTGCCCTTGGGCAACAAAGATGTTCATCACATTTTGTAGTATCTGAGAAAAAAAAAGGTGGTGTATTCTCTGGAGGAATACAGTGCTACAGTCCCACCTCCAGAGAACTGTCGTACATGTACAGTACCTTTAGAGTATTGCACTGCTAGAGTACTGTAGTGCTACAGTATTGCAGCACCTTTACAGTACCTTCAGAGCAATGCACTGCTACAGGCCTACAGCCCCACCCCCATAGTATTGCAGCACAGTACTGAGACAAATAGCTTTATTTAGCATTTTCCATATACCATAAGCTCCCGAAATACGCCCCCCCTTTTGCACACTACTTCAAAGCAAAAGTGGGGAGGGGGTGTTTGCTCGAATATTCAATTAGTCTCATGCATACACCCCTGTGGTTCCTCTCAATGTTACACTCGAGCTCGATAATTCTAACAACTGCAGTGACTTCCTGGAAGAACGGCCAGCAGCTTCACTGAATGTGTACTACGGGAAATCAGCAGCGCTTGTTGTGTTGATACTGAGCCACGAGGCACCAAAGCAATTTTCATTGCCAGTGGTGACTGGGGACAACCCCGCATAAGCTCATACTGCGAGCAACGAAAACCAAGACTATAGTAATTCCATGTGTACATATATGTGAACACACTTGATGACGGAGCTAAACAAAAAGCTCACTGAAAGCACGCCAAGAAGACGCTCATTACGGGAAAAAATACCAAGGTTTTTTGCCATTATAAACCCTAGTCAATCAGATGAGCTGTACAGAAAGCCTCTCTTATCCGGGCAACATGGGATCAGTGGGTGCCCATAACTTAGAGAGGAGAAAATGCCCGTAACTGAGAAATATGTATATTGTGTATAGTGCTGTACCCAACATGTCACTAAAATATCATAGAGTAAGGCCACTCAAGTTTAAGTTTAATTTCCTGTTTGCGGTCCTAGAAATGATTAAAAATGACTAGGCAACCCAAGTGTAAAAAAAAAAGGTGTCCCAAACCCAGTTGTACTAGCAAAAAGTAGACACTAAACATCCTTAGAGAAGCCAGAAGGGGGTGAAACCACTGAGTGCAGACTGTGTAAACACTGTGGTTGCATGCTGAATACTGAGTTTACACAAGTTAACCACCCCTGACCACTAGGTACAGGAAATTAATTTTGTGTGGCCAAAGATAGTGCCCGGTAGAAGGAGGTGCTACAGGTTTGCAGGGTACAGAGTACAGAAGTTTGCAATTGCTAACTTGCATGGCTGTAGAGTTGCAAACTACAGGGTCGTATCTAATCATTGGACTGGATTGTGGACTGGATTGCTGGACTGGACTGATGGACTGGATTGCTGGACTGGGCTGATGGACTGGATTACTGGATTAACAATTGAACTGAATTTGTTCGTATCACCTGATCTCTAGCCAATCAGAAGAGTGGAGAGGTCACATGATTTTATTAGCATGCAAGTACAATGGCCTATTATACACTGTCAGCTGTAACCATCATGGTTGTCTTGCTGCTTAGGTGTGCCCTGCACAACATTCAGTACTTTAAAATACAAACACATGCTGAAAAAGTCACTGGTGAAGTTTTCCGTTGTTTTCGAAATGGCTGCAATTGTCTAAGAGTGGTGAGGCCATGGCCAGTTTATGCATAAATAAGTAGGGTATTTAAAGGCATGTAGCTACACATGCACACTGCAAAAACACTTGGGTTAGTTCAGCCACATTTTTAGGTTGCCACAGATGCATCAGTGTGACTATTATCCAAGGATTGGAATGCCACCAAATAGGTTTTCTTGAAAGCCCATTGAGGAGCTTTTTAGTTTAATCAGTCTCTTCTTTCAGAAGGCTACAATCCTTGCATTTCTACCATAACCATGCAACCAAGGAACTCCTCCAGAGGCAGATGAAAAGAAACAACAAACCTCACCATCATTGCTGATTTATACTAACAGGAAAAGCTTCCTGACTACACTCTGATTCAAAGTGTGAACATTCCTTCATGTGTCATGCACACAACAGGCATGCAACTCAATTGACCAAAGTATGGTCCAAACCTTTTCACAGTAAAAACTTCTTGACGGTGAGTGGACTTTGTGGCCATCCCAGTTTTCTTCTCAGACAGATATCGAACATTGCAAAGTGGTAGTAGTATTCAAGGTCACAGACACCTGAAAAATGAGATCTGATATACATTTTGCAAAATTTAAAACAAAGCCGTAGTGTGATTCTCACAGTGGTACAATTTGGCCAACATTCAGAATCCAGTTTCCAATGTAACTGTTGATGACCACACTGAGAGTGGCTTCTTGTGGCCAATCTGTCTCCAATGTTGTAATGACTGTGATGTTAACTTTCCAGATCATTTTTTACAAAATAGCCAACAGAATAGAAAATGGAAATCTAGTGGCTATTTTCTATTTTCCATATCTCATTTACAAAATAGCCAAGAGATTGAAAAATAGAAATCTGGTGGAAGTTTTCTATTTTCCATATCTCAGGCACATCATTGACCTTATGGTAAAACCTGCCAAACCAGTTGGGTGAGCACATGCTCTCACAATGAGGTCACAGATAAGTATTGTTACCCAGGAAAAGCAGAATTTCACAGTTTCATCTCTCATATCAATGATCTGGTTCACTTCCATTTGTATTAACAGATGCTTCAGTGGGTAATTGATCCTCTGATTTACTTCAGGCCAAATGCGTTTCTCGTGAAACTGTCTGTAGGAAAGGAAATTTGTCTTGTCTAACACAGAAACCTGCCAAGCCCTGCTGAACACTAAGCATGAGACTAAACTCACACCCATGATCAACTTTTACTTGGACCCACAGCCCTTCCTTTAGCAACAGTGGTCAGAAGAGGCAGTCATATAATTATTGCTATGGCATTTTTTTACTGGAAGCGTAATAAATCCAACTATTTTACGTGAGTATCCATCTATAGCAACCCATGGGTCATTCCATATTTTATGACCTTTTCATTCTAATCTAGAAGCAATTTTGTCGCCACGAGCAGTTACCATAATATGGAATAGGATTCATTAGTTTGTGGGTGCTGTGTTGACGTTGAATTGGAGCCACTTGGGATAGTGATTCAGCAGATACGATGTTCTGAAACATGAATCTGAAATAGATAGCATTCAACAACAGGTAAAGCGTTTAGTTCATAATGCACTTTCTTCTTTTAATAACGTACCCACTGGATGCCAGCAATCTATGCATTGTGCGCCTACCATAACTATGTCCAACTGTAATTACTCCACTATATGAACAACTCTGTCTATAACTCCTGAACAGATAGGTTACTGTGGTAGTGAATACTATGCAGAGAGCAAAACCTTCTTACACTTCGGGCTGAAAACCCACATGCTTCATAGTTTTGTTGCTACAGAAATCCACTGATCTGTTCATGTGTATAGCTAACTATCTTCCACCATAGGTCTAATTTCAGCACTATAGACCTCCATTTTCCTACTAGCTACAGATTATGTAATAAGTTCACACATCATGTACTCACCCAACTGGTTGGCCTTTCGTAATACTTATCTGTGACCTCATTGTGAGAGCATGTACTCACCCAACTGGTTGGCCTTTCGTAATACTTATCTGTGACCTCATTGTGAGAGCATGTGCTCACCCAACTGGTTGGCCTTTCGTAATACTTATCTGTGACCTCATTGTGAGAGCATGTGCTCACCCAACTGGTTTGGCAGGTTTTACCATAAGGACAATGATGTGCCTGAGATGTGGAAAATAGAAAACTTCCTCCAGATTTCCATTTTTCAATCACATGGCTATTTTGTAAATGAGATATGGAAAATAGAAAATAGCCACTAGATTTCCATTTTCTATTCTGTTGGCTATTTTGTAAAAAATGATCTGGAAAGTTAACATCACAGTCATTACAACATTGGAGACAGATTGGCCACAAGAAGCCACTCTCAGTGTGGTCATCAACAGTTACATTGGAAACTGGATTCTGAATGTTGGTCAAATTGTACCACTGTGAGAATCACACAACGGCTTTGTTTTAAATTTTGCAAAATGTATATCAGATCTCATTTTTCAGGTGTCTGTGACCTTGAAACTACTACCACTTTGCAATGTTCAATATCTGTCTGAGAAGAAAACTGGGATGGCCACAAAGTCCACTCACCCTTGACACTCCTTTTACTAGTCTATTTCCATGCCCCTTTAAAAACATTTCTAACAGACTATGTGGTACCGTTTTACTCATTCAACTGTCTCTTGTGTGATTTGAAAGTTCAATTTTCTGTTCAACAATCCAGTCCATCAATCCAGTCCAACAATCCAGTCCACAATCCAGTCCACAATCCAGTCCAGCGATTAGATAGGACCAAACTACAGAGTACAGAAGTTACTAACTTGCATGGCTGCAGAGGAGGTAGCAAATCACTCATGTGTGGCAATTACTCTAACCCCAGTTTTCCTAGTGAGTGTCCAAGACCATGTTTGATGAAGCTCATGTAAGCATTCTAGTAATTACTTACACACACAATTGATTGGCTACTCTCCAGACAACTTAAGGTAGGACAACCTTGAATCACAAATCTCTGAGTCATGTGGATGGACGAATGGGTAGAGTCAAAGTGTACACAGGATTGACAAAACGTTTGCACAAAACTGCTTACTCTACCTGATAATGCCAAAAAACTCAATTATTAGTCTCTCAGCTAAAATAAAAATTTGCACCCTCTCCAAGGCTCCACCTCCAGTCTGACCACATCCTCAACACACACATACACAAAACAAGTGAAAACTTTACTATGGATTTGTCCTGGGACCACTTCAATTCCAGTCTACAGGCCAAAACACACATTCGACCGCAAAAACAGCACTTTTGGCTATGTTGGCTTTCAAGAAAAATTGGACACACCTCACACAAACCATCCAAAACAGAGCCCAGTTTTAGAAAGCTCAACTCACCCCCTACAAAACTACGTATGCCTTTTCCCGCTCACCTCCAGGCCAGGGAGTTATGTTACACACATTCCTGCTTCAAAGTTCCGCCCAGCCACATGAAACTGCCGTCAAACCACTACAATGGTCCACACGCCACATCAAAGGGACACGTCCCCTTGTTGATTCCGGTTGCCACCATGGGAAAGTGTAAACAAGTCAATGAATTTCAATAGTGCCATCATGGTCACCCGACCTTATTAATTATTCATGATTGGAATTGGCTCAATTCGCGATTCAAGGTAGTCCTAACCTAACAGCAATCCCTCAATCAACCTGGTTGCAAACAGATTTGGTGGGAGGTTAGTAATGTTTGCCCAAGTATCAGTCCCAACCTGCATTCATAAACATGCATGGGAAATCTATATAGTCACACAGCTGCAGTAATTAATTATAAACACTTTGTTAAAATAGATTAAAATACTTACTTCCGGTGTATGCATATTCCAGTTGCTTGCAGACCACAGTAGCATCAGTGTTGTCCCAGGAGTCATCACACACTGTCCCCCAGGTATCGTTAATGCACACCTCCACTCTACCCTCATACTGATTGGACCCTCCCACCAGACGAACATCACCATATGAGCAAGCTGCATGTTGACAACACAGCATTCGGAATTATTTTAACATCCACCTGGCTTCCAGTTAACTGTACCTGTTGTTTCTGTCACCATCAATGACAGGGCAACTGCTGACACAGTCAGCAGTAATGTGTTCTTCATTACTCGGTCAATTGTGCAGTGTAATTCTACAGGTGCAAAAAATGTTGGTACAATGTACTACATATATTCCTTGAAGTTGATATTTTTTTATAAAATTAAAGTTCTGCACCCTTAACAGCAATACATGTATGTGTGTGTGGGGGGGTGGGGTGTGTATATGTTATATTAGCCTCATCCCTGGCACGCGTGAAAAATGGAGGAGCACCTGGTACACGCTGTTTGCACATGTGCCAAGATGTGGGGACTCCGGGCTATTTTCTGATTCTTCCGTGTCATGTGACGTCAGACTTCGGACTCGATATGGTAAACTTTTCAGGATAATATAATGGCATGTAATGAAAGTTCCGATTTTCAGCAATGGATTTGTCATGCCCTTCCGCGCTTGCGACCCCAAGTATGGTTCTCTAAACGCGTTTGACACTGTTCCCCATGCCAAGCTAATCTGAAAACAGACTGCTCTCAATATACCTCCTCATCTTGTCTCTTGGATTTCCAGTTATCTGTATAGCAGAAAGCAGCAAGTTGTTGTCTCTGGTGCTTACTCAGCTACTGTCGATGTTACATCTGGTGTACCACAGGGCTCTGTGTTAGGCCCTCTTCTTTTCTTAATCTATGTTGATGGTCTTGCTGAAATGCCAATGCATGGTGGTAGCCTGATAATGTTTGCTGATGACGCCCTTCTCTACAAAGTTGTACAGAGCATAACCGACTTCCAAGACCTGCAGAGTGATGTCAGTTCTTTTGTTCAGTGGACAGCAGACCATGACTTAAAGCTCAAAGTTAAAAAGTGTAAATCGCTTCTGTTATCGAGAAGGCGCGTGCCAGTGTGTACTCACACCATCGTCAGTGGCGGATTTAGGGGGGGTAAGGGGGGTGCAAATGCACCCCCCTTTGGCGGCTAGTAATGTATTTTGCGTACATAACTGCACGAGTCCATCAAATGATTATGCAGCAGTGACATGCAGCAACAACAACCAGGCACAGTTACAACTCGCGTATCAGTTCCTTACTAGACGTTTGACTAGGCCTAGAGTTGCTTCGAGATATTCAGTTCGGCCCGAGGGGTCCGCCACGGCGCGCCTCGGCGTACGAGATTTAGAAATCTACTGGATTTCACGTGGATTTCGGATTTCAGAGTGGATTTCTGGATTTAGATTTCTGGATTTCTGCCGACAGGTTTCTTCTTGTATGTTCTTGGATATTTTAGCTATAGTTCCCAGCTTAGCAAAAATTTTAGTTAGCTGTAGTTTTGGTTAACTAAATTTTAAAAAGGCCAAAAATGTATTTAGTTAAAGTTATAGTTAACTAAAATAACACTGTCGGACAGTGTACGAGATTTCTTTTGTGACGGACCCCTCGGTTCAGCCTTCCAGCTATATTTGCGTTCACGTAACCGAAAGAGGCGCGGCAACCCAAAAATTTCCGGCACGCTTCGCGCGCCGGTGACTGAACCCCCCTTTCTAAATTTCTAGATCCGCCACTGATCGTGATTAACGACCAACCTCTGGAGAAAGTACAGTCCTACAAATACCTGGGGGTTCACGTTTCTTATCCTGGAGCAACCACATTTCTAATGTATGCTCAAGGGCTAAAAAGCAAATGGGCACGCTGTATCGCCGCTTCTGTCGTGACTGTGGGCCTAACACATTCAAAATTAGCTACACATCATTCGTGAGGCCTGTACTAGAGTATGCTGTCCCGCATGGGATCCCCATATTGTGAAGGACATTGTGGCCCTGGAGTCTGTTCAAAGAATTGCTACAAAAGTGTGCTACATGGCCCTGTATGCTGAACTTGCCAACTCTGAAAGCTAGCCGGTACTCCTTGAAACTTTGCTTCTTATATAAACTCCGGAATGGTCTGGCCTTCATGCCTAACTCTCTTGTTGACTAGAGACATAATCTCCCACATTCTGCAAGGTCTCACAGTTACACCCTTCAAGTTCCATTTGCTCGTACCACAAGCTATTTCAACTCTTTCTTTTGTGAAGCCCCCCGGCTATGGAACGAACTACCGATTGAGGTCGTCTCATCTACATCTTTTACCTCCTTTAAGAGAGCATTTATGTTTCATTACCCTGAATAATACATACGCCTCTTTGTTATATTTCTCTTTTTTTTGGGGGGTGGGGGGGGGGGTACGTGATCTGTATTAGCACACCTGCTACCCATGTATCCTATGCCTGTATGTTATAGAGAACAAAAACACTGTCCAACAGAGCACTTATTGTCTGGCTAGCTTTTTTTACCAAACAATGCTACTCTATGGTGGCTATAAGCCACAGAGGATCCACAAAGGCGGCACACCAATGGGTATAGTCTAAGTTCACCCTGTTTGAGACGGTTTCCAGTTACGTCCCTTAATAACTATTTATAATCTGTCGCGCACCTTATTATAAGGGTCGCATTAGGTGCCGGGTGAAAGCCGCATACGTCATCATTACATCATCATTAGTTTTGTACTAAATAGGTCGGAACATCCTCTGTCAACGTGCATGCACCGTACCACACCCTCTGCATACGTAGACCTTTGTCAGTTGTGAGAGCTTGATCAACGTCAAGGAGGAAAAGGAACGCCATCCCTCAGGTGATCTTTAACAACAAAGAATTCAACCAATAGCTGTGAGCAAGAATGGGAAGCATTTGCCACAGTTCTGTTGTCTCCACCACACAAATTATCTGCCAGGGACAAACTATGACGATGGTAATGCAAATATAGACTTTTCTAGCCAGCACGACTTTTCAGCAACCTGGACCCAGAAGGAATGAACTCAACCTACACAACATACAACCAAATGCAGCACATTTGAGACAAAAGAGCTGTATTTGGTAGCAGAAAAGACCCAGATTTCTTAATGAAATGTCTTTTTTTATTTGGTGGGGGGTTGAGGCAAGACATTAAGTGGTATGTGTAGTGGATGAGGGCACAAAGTTCTGGGCATTGGCTGTAATTTGAAGCAAAGCAAGAAACTCCATGTAAGCTCCCATGTAAACAGCTTATAAATTGTTCAGTGTAATGTCATGTTGTTTACAACAAAAATTGATAAACCATAATGGTGATTGTGTACACGAAAAAAATTGCATGTTAGCCTCTTCCCAATCAATTCATTGTTTCTCATCCCTAAGCAGAAAACTAGATGCGGGTTGGCCAAGAATTGAAGACTTTCAAATACGATGTCATTCCTGTGTGAATAATGTACAACACTGCCTTTGTCATTTATACACTCGGATGAGGCACCGAATCGGACTGGTCCATGTTCAGCTGCGCCCCTGAGTGTTCAAAGCAGCTACCGCTACCAAAATATATTGCGAATTGGGGAGGTCTTGGGGCATCGTATCGATGTTAAAATCTCTCCAAAAGCAGCTTCAGAGAAGGCACAAACAACAGTGTCTGAAAATACATACACTTTTCCGAATATTGATGTTTTTCGGACGGCCATTTTATCGCTTCTAGCGCCAACAGGAAACAATGCGCGGGCGTCATTTTTGGTACACCTGGTACCACGTACCTCAGCTACAGTCTTATGGTATCGCCGAATGTTTACGCAGTTTTTCCTCCGCGTTTGAGTGTCCGAATATACCTGTCGTCCGATGATTGCTAACTTACTCTATTTGCATCACCATTGTCCCTGGCAGATTGTGTAGTGGAGACAACAGAACTGTGGCAAATGCTTGCCATTCTTGCTCACCTGGGTACAGTTCACTGAAATCACATAGCTATTGGTTGAAGTTCTTTGTTAAAGATCACCTGAGGAATGGCGTCCTTTCCGTTGATCAAGCTCTCACAACTGACAAAGGTCTAAGTATGCAGAGGGCGTGGCACGGTGCATGAACAATCAACGAACAACATCTCTCTTATAAAAACAGGCCTAGATGTTATGCAAAGTCACCCACTGCGCAGGACGCGTATGCATGTTGTTGACAGAGGATGTTCCGTCTATTTAGTACAAAATTAATATGATGACGTATGCGGCTTTCACCCAGCACCTTACGCGACCCTTATTAACCCTCGGCGCGCATGCGCAGCGAGGGTTACGGTACTTGGTCTGTGTGTCTGTGTGTGTGTCTGTTACTCAACATCTCACTTTTCACGTGATTATTCGTGCCACAAATGATACAACCTTCTTAGCGGCGGATGAAGGTCGAAAATTTTAAGCGATTTTCTCTGAAAATGCTTCGTTGCGAAGCTAGAGCGTTTCCTGTTGGTACAGCTACGTGATAAGTCAGCCAGTTTTTACTCCGCGGAAAACGCGCATGCGTATGAATTTGGACCACGTGGCTAGCGGCCATTTTGTTCTTGGGAGAGACGTTCTTTGCGAGTTCGATTATTGGCCGTTGGCAGTAAGTATGCCTCCGACAAAGGTATGCCCGCAGTGTAAAGCTGCTGTACCTGTAAGACGGAAAACGTGAACGCTGTGATCATGTCTTTTGGTCCAAACGAAAAGCAGAGTGTAATTTGCGAGAGAAACTATGAAACGTATGAGAGCAGTAGAATCAGATAGTGTGAAATCAGCTAGGAAAGCCCAAGATAAGTTGCACAAGGCCTGTGAAAGAGCGTCAGAAAATCGTGAGCGACCTTTGCATAGGCTGGAACAACACAGAATGCGCATGGCAAGCATAGTCTCGTGCCCAGACTAGTCTGGGCACGAGACTATGGCAAGCATGAGAGAGTCTGAAACCTTTGAGCAAACTGTGCAGAGGAAAGAGCGAGATAGAATGCACAAAGCAAGCATGGGAGAGTCTGAAACCTTTGAGCAAACTGTGCAGAGGAAAGAGCAAGATAGGATGCACAAAGCAAGCATGAGGTTGCATGATGTAAAATAACCACAATGTACTGCACTGTGTGAATATTAGGCCCAAGTGCCTAGCTGTCAGAACAGATTCGAGGACAGACAGTTACAAATGAATTGATATCAAAAGGCATGTCATATCAACTCGAAAAGCAAACGTCATGATACTATTGTTCACGAGACAGTGATCGATTCTAGTTAACACACAAATACATTCACATGCACTGCTGCGCCGAGGGTTTGGCACTTCAGTGCCTTTCATTACAATCCGTCGCGCTGCCGTACGTTAGACCGTACAGCATGATGGCCGTCTGAAGCGGCTCATTGGCTAAATGTAAGGGTTAGGGTTAGGGCTAGGGCCAGGGAATGCACTATTTTTTTTGGAAGTGGCTAGAGAGCCGGTAGTGGAAATTGAATTCTAGGGTCGATAACTTCTGATAGCAAACTCCAATGAAACTAGTATCAGTAGATAGAGCATTAAAGGAGCTACAAAATGATACCCTTTTTGTTAGACTGTGCCTTATATTGTCGTAAATACAAATACAAACGCTTAAAGAACCGGTACCGGTACTTTAAGATTATGCGAAGCGAATTTTACTAGGTACGGCGGCTGTACTAAACATCTTGCTGGAAAAAAGGATATCATTTTGTAGCTCTTTTAAAGCTCTATCTACTGATAGTAGTTTCATTAAAATTGGAGTTTGCTATCAGAAGTTATCGACGCTAGAATGTAATTTCCACAACCGGCTCTCTAGCCACTTCGATTTTTTTTCCTCTGACCTTACCAACATCTTTGCTTCTGTAGCTTCTTACGGATATTTAATAAGATGACGTAACCGTTTCAAACTTGGTGAACACCGATGCCATTTTCGCTAACTGGGCCACCTCGGGATGTTTATTGCTTAAATTTCGTCAGAGCACACGCACCTAAACAGAGTAAACGTAAGCAACGCCATTTTCGGAAGTGCATCAGTGTGTACCAGGAGCTCTTTCTTCGCGCCAGGTACCAGGCTAATAGCCTCGTTCCCAGGCCCCGCCCAGCTTTCCGTTGCTTGCAGTAGGGAATTTTTCTTTCGCATGCGAGGAGAGCCTGGGAACGACACTACCAGGCTAATGTTTTATATTAAACCATGGTATTAAAGGAGGTGTATATGGCGAATATACTACCCGAGACGGAGGTCAGAGGAAGTTTGCAGTAGGTATATCTAATTGCAAACTTCCGATGACCGAGGTTACCATGGTTCATTGGGGCGAGCCTGAGCGAGCCCCACACTAGCGGGACTGCATTGGGCACGTGCGTGTATGTCTGTCTGTCTGTCTGTCTGTGTCCGTTTGCTTGCGGCCATATACCGTAAATTTTAAATTAATGCTTTAAGTATTTTACGAAGCTTTGAACGTCCTCGGTAGGTGCTCATATGCGCTTCGTAGATTCATTAGATATTCAATTATTCATGCATCTACGAAGCATGTATGAACCCCGCCCTTAACAGAAGTTTAGCGATATGGCGCTTCAAACAGCAATGCGATCGAAATACACGACGGAATAACCTTCGATTTCTACATGGGACTGGCACATATATAAATAACATCCTTCCAGATAGCAACTGCAAAGTCGTCAAATGCGTTGTCTTCTTCTATCTAGACACGAAGTTGTGGACGGGGTACTGGAAGGGAGGGCGTAATCGCGAGAGAAAATGTCGCATCCCGCGTATAAGCCCCCCCCCCCCCCCCCCCCCCCCCCCCCACCCCTGCGCTTTGTACTAAGGCTAAGGTTGCAAAAGGGGGGGCGTATTTGCGGGACACTGGGGTATATGCATAGCATGTCTTTACATTTGACTTTTTATTTTTATTTTTATCACTTTTAAAACCCCCTGTGAATGGTGAATGGATGTGCATGCAGAAGGCTGCTTGACTTGATGTGTTACATCAGTGATATAACACTGTTCCTGCATCAGCTTGCTCAGGCTCGCCAATGTTCTACATTTCTAGTATATATATATAATATATATACTATACTGCGCGGGTGGATTATGTAAGCGGTTCTGTTTCCGGTATTGCATTTTGAACCGACGAGACGAGAGTCGTTGTGCGTTGCTGCTACTTTTTGACTGAAAAAGGATGAGTTTTAGTACCCTTAGGACACCAAAGGACCCCCCGAAACATCTCTGCAGTCAAGGCAGAGTCTGAGCCATGACAAAGGGCCTTTCGCTCGTGTCGACTTGAAACCAAGATGCTGCTGGCGCTCGGCCATGATGCCGATGGGCAGTTAGCTTGCTACCTAGCCGCTCTCGGAAGCTGGCGATCATGAAACAATGATTCAAGCTGGCGATCATGAAACAATGATTCGAGCTGGCAGTAGAACGCCCAGCCTCATGCACAGTTCAGGTGGCAGTGGTGGCAACGACTCGTCGAATACAAACTGGTCCTAGCGCTATCCCTGCACATCAACCGCCTAGCCAGTAAAATTTATATCGTCGGCATCTGTCAGGGTAGTGGCTAGCTGCTGGGAAGCAGTAGCGTCTGTCCAGCCGTGCGTGGTTCAACACATAAACTAAGCAGTGTGTCGCTCCACGAATATCCTGGAAATTTTGTGTGACGCTTTGGCTGTTGCACTATAGTACTGAGTACAGTACGGGGGCTCTATAGTGCTGGAAGTGGCTCTCCTAGTGAGGACTGGGGGGAATTGGCCATTCCATTGCAAAAACAAAATTTCAGTTTCTCTGTGCTGCAGTTGTAGGGTATCCAACCTGAAATATGAAAATGTGCGCATTGATTTCAAAACAGTGGTTTTCTATAAGAGCTAACCCAGGTAAGAAACCAGAGAGGAATTTTATTCAGAAACAGTGCACTTTTCCGGAAGTGGTAAGTCCCGCAAAATGGTACGTGACCAATATCAAGCATGGGCCTAGTTATCTCCCAAGAAACTTACCCTCACAGACCTAATGTATAACTCACTGTCATGTTTAAAGTAGCCTCACTGGCAGTGGTCAGTGGTCTAGGAACGAAATAATTTTATCAGTTACGGCGAACTTAAATTTTGGTCACGTGCCATTTTTCGGAATTTACCACTTCCGGAAGAAATGACATGCGAACCCAATCCGTCTGTGGTTTCTTTCTTACCTGGGTTGGCTCTTATGAAAACCACTGTTTTGGAACCAATGCGCACACTTTCGTATTTCAGGTTGGACACCCTAGCAGTTGTGAATTGCCAAATATAGAGTACACCCCTGACTCAGCAATATACTCCCTGCGATCGCAACAGCGGAGTGTTTATGCCATATACGACCGCATGCGGCGCCTTTGATTCGCCCACTCACTATAGTATATGTATATATATATATCCGTGCCTTGGGAGTTTAGAAGTACGCTACCGAATTTATTCGAATAAAACAAATGCAAATTAAATAATTTGAGTGGGCATGCATTAAGTTAGATCCACCCATAAATTCCAGGAATTGAATTTCTTGCGTTAGATTAGATCATGCGTTGCAATGGATTCAAACCCTGAAAATTTTGGTTCACACAGAGATGCAAGAGTTCCTGGACTTCAGTTCTCCAGAAATGAGATTCTTGGTTGACAGTAGCAGCTTATGGGATAGCTCTTTTTCCTGGAAATTGTTCTTGACCGACTGGGACAACTGAGAGGTTTCATTCCTGGTATTGCGCTAAATTGGAACAGTCCAAAATTAATTAGTGGCAGCTTGCGCTCGCGCTAAGTTGGATCCACCCACAAATTCTCAAAATTGAATTTCTTGCGCTAGATTGGATCATGCTTTTTATTTGAATAAATACGGTATGCAGCTTTAGGCTTTACAGACCTACATACTTAGTACACCAGCACAAGCAACTTCAATGGTTTAGCCTTTTACCCCATATCAACATGTGAGATCTTCTGGGCATGAGACGGGAGTACGGTGGCCAATAAGTGCCCTCCGCTGCGGAACGTATTCCGAACCCAGTCGGATTCCGAACCCAGTCCGAAATGGAGCGGCCGCAGTAGAGCAAAAAGCTACACTGTTTGGCCACTCTGCTCTACTGCAGCGAGTCCCGACGCTGTTCGGCCGCTTACCGCTTTACTGCGGCCGCCCTCCGCTCTACTGCGGCCGCTTACCACTCTACTGCGGTTGCTCACTGTCGGTGTTCGGACAATGCTCCGCAGCGTAGTGCACGTATGGGTCACCATACGGGAGAGCAACTTGCGCAGGCAGATCGCAACACTGACATGGGCCAGGTCTGACCGAACTGTTTACGCAGGCCAAATGGATGACAACGTCTCATGACAGGAGGCCTATTCTTGTTTCAACCACCCAAGCGCTCGACCGTTGACAGACCCCACCCATGCAGAGCGCCGCGTACTCGCGGCACATTCCTCGCAGGGCATGCAGCTAAACGCTCGTTTGCTCTATATTTCACACTCTGCCTACAGGAAGAGTATTTTGTACTATTAACAATTTTAACGTGGCAGCATCAGTTGGCATTTGTTGTACTCAACATCAGCAAACAGTGTTAAATGGCAATACTGGTTTTTATATCTTTAATACAAACAGCTGTGCGGGAGTGAAAGTAGGCAGATAGACGCGCGTCTATAGACATAACAAATCTATAGCTATAACTAAAATAACGATCACGGATGGCAACTTACGGCAGCAGTAGTCTCGTGCCCAGACTATTCTTCCGCACGCGGAGAGAAAAATAGTCTGGTCAACGGCCTATTCCGTTTTTGTTCCAAGCGCCACGATGGTTGCACTCCAATTAGCGATTGCTTCATGTGCCAGACATGCGTACACCGTAAAGGTTAAGGTTCTCGTAAAGTGGAGCCAGAATGTCGCTAATATGCAGTCGTTACGCCAGCGTACCGGAAGTCATACATTCCTATTGTCGTGCCGGGTATCCGTGAGTCATTCAGGCCCCACCCCCTCAATTTTCGGCTGAAATGTTACCAGAATTGGTCCTTCCTATTCTAAGAAATGACAAGAGATAGGCCTACAAAACTGCATGGAGAAATATTTAGAGCCAACATTAACAACTTTACAAAGTTAGACTATTTCCGCAATCACTATGTTTGCATCACCTTTTCCCTGCAAGTTGCCGACTCTGGTCAAAAGTGGGTGGAGCTAACATCACCTGAACTTCTTTGTTACAAATCGTCCCGCCGTGTGCTTTTCTTCTTTTCAGTCTGCATCAGGACTGTAAATGAGCTGGATTTTATGCTCTAGTTTTTCTGTAACTGGCGTGAAGATATAAGGCGACCTACTATGATTATAAAGTATCAGAGAGTCGTGCCATGTTGGCTTCTTATGCATCAACCTTTGAACCTTTGAACTCAGTGTTTAGCTTTGTTCCCAGGCTTAGGTTTCAGAATGAGACTAAGGGTTAGTTGTGTAATTCGGAACTGGTTTGTTCCGATGTTGTTGTACAACTCAACTTTTACAGGGTACATGGAGATGGCAATGTCCATATGTAAAGTGTGATAGAAGAATAAACAGTGTGGGTGGAAGCAAGGGTTTACTCAAATCAGGAGCTTTCTTGTTGAATCCAGTCTCTCTTGGGCAATGAAAGGACAGGTATGAATGAATGGATGGGGAAATATGTGTGGCAGTCCTATGTAGAAATTGAAGGTTATTCCGTCACATCTTCATCGCCTCGTTCAAAGTACCGTATCGCTGAACTTCCGTTCCTCGTTTCTCTCTCCTCAGGGTCTCAGCTCTGCATTCACGGGTATTTTTCCACTGTGAAGTAGCTTGTCTTTCACTAGCAGTTTGAGCAGCGCGCCAGGCATGATCCCTTTCCCGCTGCTTTTTCAACCTTTCGCTCCTTTGTTCTGCTGTCTCTGCAGCACGTTGGGCTCTGTCTCTTTTCGTTTCTTCGTTGTCACTGTCACCAATCTTCTTGCTCCTTCACTGATTTGAGAGCTCTTCTAGGATTGCTCCGTGTATTCATGTTCAACAAAACTTGTAGGCTAACTTGAATGCTGAAGGTAAAACTCTGGAGAAGTAGGACTCTACAGAGTAGAGTACGGTCTTTATTCACACGATTTACTTTGGCCATGTGTTCTTTTCGATATTCTGTCTGCACTTGTATTACTCGGCGTGCGCAACGTTTCGAGTGTAAACAGTGGGTGAGTCACTCAGAACCCCCGTGGAGGCTTGTGCTATCCATCCCACTCACCCTGTTTTGTGTGGCTGCGTGCACGGGTGAGGCCTAGTGTTGCATGTGCATACATGTACACAAAACGCAGTATAATGAAAGGCATAGTGGACTAATGCACAATCAAATACTGAAGTGTATTAATTGCAATAAAAAGTGGTTACATAAGCTACAGATGGTAAGGTCAAAGGTCCTTTAATCAATTTTTCCTGCATTGCATCACAAGGGTATTTAAAAGTAATTGAGATAGTGTTGTGGGTTAGACCACTTTGCTTTGCAATTGTGTGTGTGTTTGTGCAGCATGAACACAGTGTATGCATACACAAACCTCACCTGTCTTCACCACGCTATGGCGCAGCTGTTCTGTCTTCTCCACGTTATGGCGCAGCTGTTCCGTCTTCACCACACTATGGCACGGCTGTTCTGTCTTCACTACGATATGGCGCGGCTGTCTTCAAACTCACCTTTCATCCTCGGGTTGGCTTTCTGTTTACACTGTGAAAAACTCACTTGTCTTCACCACGCTATGGCGTGGCTGTTCTGTCTTCACCACGCTATGGTGTGGCTGTTCTGTCTTCTCCACGCTATGGCGCGGCTGTTCTGCCTTCACCACGCTATGGCGCGGCTGTTCTGTCTTCAACTCACCCTTCATCTCGGGTTGGCTTTCTGTTTACACTGAAAAACTCACAGGTAGGACAGCTGTGGTGGAGAGAGGGTGGAAAGCTGTGGTGGTGTTGTGTGTACTTGCGGTGGTGTTGTGTGTTCTTGCAGTGGTGTTGTGTGTGCTTGCAGTGGTGTTGTGTGTGCTTGCAGTGGTGTTGTGTGTGCTTGCAGTGGTGTTGTATGTACTTGCAGTAGTGTTATGTGTGCTTGCGGTGGTGTTGTGTGCTTGCGGTGGTGTTGTGTGTGCTTGCAGTGGTGTTGTGTGTACTTGCGGTGGTGCTGCATGTGCTTGCGGTGGTGTTGTGTGTGCTTGCGGTGGTGTTGTGTGTGCTTTTGGTGGTGAGGGGGGTGAAAAGATGTGTGTATGCTGGTGGTAGGCAGTGCAAATGTGGCTGAGGTAAAATGGGTGGATAGCTGTGGTGGAGAGATGAGTTGGACAGCTGTGGTGGAGGGTGGAAAACTGTATGCAGGTGGTTGTGGTGGAGAGATGTGGCCGTAGGTGGAAAGCTGTAGTAGAGGTTGTTGTAGATTGGGGTGGATGGCTGTTGTGAAGGCAAGGAGGAGTTAGAAACTGTAGAAATGGAACGTGGTGTAGGTTATTGCAAATCGATGGTAAATGCACAATTTCAAGAGGTAGTGAAGTAGGTTACTATAAAATTAAACAACTGTGCTACAGGCTATAATGGTAGCAATTTGGCTACAATATGGCTTACACATTTGTACATCAAATGTTTATAATTATTTATTCGCCTGGATAATGTGGTCTACAATTGTGAACACATGGGATAGACTACAAGTATGTATCTGCATACAGCATGACTTTACCGTAGAAATTTATCTCAGTGTGTAGTGAGGGCTGTGGGGGAGTGGAGTACATCTTGACAAGACGGGAAAGGTGTTGTGGGGGAAATGGAAAGCTCATGGTCATTAGTGGTTTTGTAGAGGTTGACAGCTGTGTTGGACAGGAAGTGGGTAGTTGCATTGCAGGAGATTGGGTGGTTGTGGGGATGAGTGGCTGTGAAGTAATAAACCCATATATTGTGCTGTAATCAGGGTGGTGGAGAACATCTAGGTGAGGTGGAGTAGGTTGCAATGGTTGATTATGAACTCCATGGGAGTAGAATGATGGTAGCTGTAGTGGATGAGTGTAATATAGGAGTGGATGGATACAGTGATGGTGTGGGCAGCTGTAGGGGTAGGTGGCTGCAGTGGAGGGAGCATGGGCAGCTGTGGTAAGGAATGCCACGGGTAAACAGCAGAGAGAGGGTATAGGCACCTTTGGTGGGTATGGCAAGTGGTGGAGGCAGAAATGGGGTTGCAAGGAGTGCAGCCCAGAGGAGGGGCTACAACATGTTAGAGGAAGAGGAGCTGTGTGACAAAGAAGTAGAGACCTCCATGAGAAGAGAGAAATGGAGGAAGTGCAAGATAGTGTGGTGGTGGTGTGGGCAGCTCTAGGGGTAGATACTGGATGTAGACGCAGTTGACTGTAGAGTTAGCAGTCTGAGGTCCTCTTGTTTCCTCTCAAGCAGACGGTGGCTATTAGATAGGTTAGCCAGTCTTTGGTATGGGAATGGGGGATTGAAGAGTAGGTCTTGTAGGTGGCGAACACGTGAACAGGCCACAAAGGTTAAACCAGAGGAGAATTCTCTTTGGCCAACATCAATCACTACCATGTTCAAGGTAAGACCCTGTGACTTGTGGATGGTTACAACCCAAGCAAGCTTGAGAGGTAGCTGAAGTCTGAGCACTGGGATCCAGATGTTGACCGACTCTGGCGAATGGGGGGGATTGGAACAGTTCCATCGTGAAGTGTGGGACCAATGTAGTGGTCAAAGCGAACCATTACAGCAACTGGTAAATCAGGTGGGCCTCCACTACCTTAGCAAATTGCTTGGATGGTTCCCATGGCCCCATTCACTAAACCCTTGTCCACCCAGAGGTTACTGATGAGCATAACACGAGCAGAGTGTGCCAGGCATGTCACTGCTTCCAGTCCTTTTGCATCATCAGCTGGAGCCTTGGATGCATTGGGCCCGGTGTGAACAGCTTTGATGGTGGCAATTGGTTTGCCACTGGCCTGACATTGTACTCGACAACAGCTTCTACAGTGGGATAAAGATGTAAGGCACTGGAAAACACAGACAGGTCTTGCGCTTGGGTCGGCGTCTGTGTCATAAGGGTCTTCCAATCATCTTCAGTCACTTGGGCATCTCTGAGGTGCATCAGGATCTGGTGAAAACGAATCTGTTCTGGATCCAGTCCAGCCTGACACATGACTTGATCCAGGATGAAAGCCTTGTCAAATTGTTGGTATGCGTTTCTACCCTGATCAGACAACTATGTGTGTGAATCTGTTGTGTAGAGGGGAAGATCCATGACAGGGGGAAGTTGACCAAAATCTCAAAACAGCAGGCAAGAACATCCTCCACCTCTTGTGCATGGTGTGGGAAGACCTGACGAAGATGTCTGTCCACTTGACCAAAAGTTTTTCTTCCCACCATGGACATCTCATCTATGATGAGGTACTTCATTCCTGCCAGTGACTGTTACCAGTTGGTGCTACCACACGGAGCTTGTCTTGTAGAAGTAGTTTGAGGCAGTGAATGAGATAAGATTTGCCTGTTCCTGACGTTCCAGAAACAATCATTCTCAGTGGTGGTTGGTTGGTAGCTTCAGAATGCTCACGAACAATGGAGTACACTTGCACCTGTTTTCCTTGAAGATTTAAGGGGTTCGCTGATGTTGAAAAAGTGTGTTCTCCTGTTGACTGTTGTTGCTGGGCAATGAAAGAAGGGGTTTCTTCAATGTTTGGATACGCTCGAGCTGCTTGGTCCAGTCAATATCATGTTGGGTGTCTGTGCTCGGTTGGAGGTCTGCATTTCGCTGGCAGATTAACATCCACTCTTACACTTGTCTGGATTATGGGTTGCTGTGTTCGTGTTCCTACAGGATAAGAATAAATTTTTTTTTTGTAGGACTGCATATACTTTGATATGTAGATTTACAGTGTAAGTGTTAGCAAATGTAAAACCTTATCTCTTGTTCTGTAGTCATGAAATAAGCCCAACCTTTTAAAATAGAATTATTGTTCTCTACTCAAAAGGAAACACACCTATTTATGTTGTAGTACAAGTAGTTAACCCTTTAAACCCTATAGTACACTTTTGATAACGTCATACTGCGCACTGCGCAGAAAAGATAGTCTCTGCGTGCTGGCGCGCAGGTTCTGCGTCAGCAGAAAGGGTGGGACAGGGCGAGGTGGGTGGGGTCACCCGCAGGGTGCTGTGCACATGGCAGCTGCTAGGCTTGGCTGCAAAAGGACCGTGGTTGGCACCGGGTGGGCCAACTCTTGGCCTGGCTGCATGAGCAGGCTTAGAAAATGCTACTCTCACCCTTCAGGGGGTTCATTTCTGGCAGGGAAGGCTTCTTGGGCTCTAAGCGGGTGTTTGCCAATCGAGAGTGCTGACCATTGCATGCTCGCTAATGAGGGGGCGTGGTTAAGGTCACGTGTCTGCTTGCTAAGGCTGGAAGTGGAGTTGGGCTCAGCTTTGGAGTCAGAGCCTTGACACAAATGGAGATACGGTGCGTTAAAGGCATGCTTAGGCTAAAACTAATCTCCAGTGAAAAAAATTCAGTGTTTAAAGGGCTAATGGTCCGTGTGAAGGCCGAAATCTGGGGGGAATAGTTTGTGTGGCTGAAGTGCATTTGAGCCCTAAGCCTTTGTCTGACCCTGCCTGAGTTGTAACCCGCTCCAAGTGGGCCATTAGTCTCATTATGGGCTATGAATCTCATTAACAAGCAGTTGGATACAGTTTGGCACATTGGGACTGGTTATGAATATCATTACAGCCTTGCAGAGACCAGCAGTGGCCAACTCAGTATTCTAAGCCCTTACTTGACACTGTCCGGTTGTAGTAGTCAACAGAGCCCTCATGAATATCATTAAATGCTGCCTTTTGTTTTGACTCACTTCACTGTTAACAGGAAAGCATTGGAGAAGCAGTACTGTGAAAGAGGCAGGACTAAGGCATGCATTGTTTACTGTTGTTGCATAAGCAGATGCGTGACAGGAGAAGCATTGCAGAGTCACTGCATGTGTACATCTAAGCAACTATACATATCTGCACACCTCTGTGGTGTCCTCAGTAGGCTGCTGAGTTTCTTGTTCCAGATGATGGATGTCATCATGCAGTGAGGGAGGGACACTGCCAGACTGCAGGAATGCAGCATATACGCAGCTGCATACGTTTCACTTTCTCCTAGTAGATCACTTAGCTGACGAAAGGGTTTGTGCTGCATGAGTGACTGTTGACAATACTGCTCGTACTTGGGACCAGTGGGGTCAGGAAAGCAGTATGGATGTGGTATCACAATAACTTATTTGTTTCGTCGAACTCACAGCCCCAACTGTCTTTGGCATGGTGTACTGGCGAGAAAACTCAAGAAGTGTGATGTTATTAAATGGCACAGTAGTGTCTTTGGCATGGTGTACTGGCGAGAAAACTCAAGAAGTGTGATGTTATTAAATGGCACAGTAGTTGGACGCACAATGGTTGATGGTGCAGTAGCATGTTGCTCTTCGTCCAGACGATCTTCAACTGCACGGGACCCATCGAGGCTCAAAATGATAAAATCACGTGAGGCCTTGAACATGGGCACCTGGAGCAGGAGGTGGCAGGTTTCCTGTGCTGAGTAGTCTTGCTCCCCTACAGTGTTGATGAGCAGCTTCTGTACTGCCTTGAGGCAGTTATTTCCTTCCTTGAGACTGTGGTGAAGACATCTTTCAGAGACTGAGAGCGTGGCTCACTCTTGGTGACATACAGTGGTGCAGTATTCGATGACTTTGTGCCGTGACACAATGTACTGCATGTCAACATTAGCACGCCATGCAGATAGCTGGACGGGGTTGAAGCTGTTGACCATGCCATCATTTTGTGCAGTCAGTAGTGTTGGCCCGGCTGGCTGTCATCTTCCACAACAATGGCTGTTCTGGGTTGCAGTGGTTTAGGGTAACCGAAATGGCATTCCTGTTGTCCATGACGTGTACAAAGACAGTAGGCAGCTGAACACTGAGTGTGCTGTTGGCATGTGGCAATAAGGTCAGATAGGTCTTGGTCAAAGTCTTCAACCTCAGTGTACACTTGGTTGCAGACATGGGGGGTCAGTCTTTGGAGCTGGTGCATCATCCACGTTGCTTCCATTTGGCAGAACAGCTGGATTACAAGTGGACACAAGACCATCTGCATATCGTATAATCTCTTCCTTGGCTTCATCAGAGATGTTGGAGGGAGACAGGAGTTTTTCCACATCAGGAGCATTTGGCAGCCATGCACATGGGGACTGCCACGATGCTGCCATTCAAAACGAATCTAGTAATCAATCACTCCTAGGACTCCCACATAAAAGGCTTCAATGAACTTCTGGACTCGGTGATAGAAGAACCAGTCAGCAATAGCTGGATTTGCAATCACTGCTTTGGTTCGGCTTGATTTAGATTCAGGGTCTTCAGGACAGATGAGGTGTGCCAGCTCAGGCCACTGGAGGTCAGCTGCACTGTGGGTGAAGAAGATAGTGGGCAGGCCGAGTGTATCTACCATTGAGAGGAGTCGACTGCGCTGTTTAAACCAGTATTGTCTGATGCCATGCAGAGTAGAAGCAAAGTGCAGCACACGGTTGGAAAACGCTTCTCCTTCTCATCCAACCATGTCTCGAAGTACCTCCAATGAGAGCTGTGCATCACCAGGCTGTTGTCGAACGTAGATTCTGCCTGTTTGCAGTGCACGCCAACACATCTCTGTGTTGAGAGCAAAAAATCGAAAGCGAGGATGCTTTAGCAAAGCGCCCATCTTCATACATCATGAGATGTTTGAAGTAGTTGCCAGTGGTGACTTGGTTGTGTCTCTGACCTAGAAAGTCAGCTGCTCCGGTAGGGAAGAGTGTAGGGAAGGCACAGGTAAAGTATCCCTCTGTTGTAAACTTGTTGATGGGACTTCCCCCACTGGAAGGCCACAAGACTGTTGAAGTTGGGGCAGCTGAAGGATGGTCAGACTGACGTTGTTGAACAGATTGTTGGACAGCCTCTTGCTCAGTCATGGACCAAGTGGCAACTGGGACAAATGATCTTGTTAGGTGGGCATCATATGGATCATCCTCAGACATCTGCTGGTCACTTGTTGTAGGGATCTCTACTGCTATGGAAGAGATGTTTGACAGATTTTCATCATGTGGAAGCTGAGCGAGGGTATCCTCATCAATGTGTACATGGTTGGCACGATAGTAGATGTTGTTTGTGACCAACCACTGTAGAGCATGATGCACCACCGATCTTCTGACACTAAAGTCACAATGAGACTGGTCAGCACCTTCCTTTCTGATGACCACAATATCAAGGTCTGAGGGTAGTCGTGGCAGCCTGTGAGCAAATGACATGACATCCTGGGGTAAGTTTATCACATGTCCTGTGTAACCATACTGGCCATGTGGTAGTCGGTAGATTGACATGATGGGCACAACAGCTGCAATAAGCATCTGTTCAACTTGTGTCAAGCCCTGCAGTAACATGATCAAGGGAATAGTTATGTGAGGTTTCGTGGGATGTTGCAGTGTGGCCTATTATAGTAAGAGTGTGCAACTCCCATATGGTTTCTATACCAGCCACCTGGATGGGATGACAGTAGGCAACAGCAGTGGATATGCTAAGCTGTGAAAACACAGCAGTAAAGAGGTGGGCTTTTGCTAGTGTTCACATAGCTAGCACCTAAAATGGCTTCATATTAAGTACCCTGCTAAGCATATTCACTGCTGGTTGCCTAATCCACACTCTTACTTTAATAAACTCTTGCTACAGTGGTATATATGTGTTGCCGTTTCTTATATGGAATGAAGTCCTAAATTACAGAACATGTTTGTAATAGTCACATCCCTCCCTGGGGGTGGTCGTTTTACACATTAGTGTCAGGGTAGCCTAACACCAATGTGCAAGACCACACCCCAGGGAGGATTATAACTACTATCAAGGGCACATCAAGCTGCCAAAGGCGGTGAGAGGGCATGCAATGTACATAGATGGCAAAATGCTGGGTGTTACTAAATATAGTTTTCAAATTTGTTTCCGGCATTCAGCATGTACAATGACGCAAGAGCAATTATGTAATTCTCATGCCGCTGGAATGGCTGGCATCCTGTCTGAGCGTTCGTTCGACAAAGACTTAGCGTGCGAGATGGAAATCGAAGGTTTCTCAAATACAGGTGTTTTACTGCTATAGAGGATAATAGGGTTAGTATATGTCGAGCTGTTGTTGAGAGCGGCAAATGTTCGAGCTGCTTCCGACGATACTTGCGCTGAATCTGGCCCACTACCCCGGTTGGTGAGTTGCCTAACACCAATGTGCAAGACCACAGAGTCGGTCTTCCTTCGCTTGGATGTCGTTTCTTAAGTACTACCGAAATCAGTAGCACTTCTCTTCGTTGCTGGCATCTCCATTGAATGTTCGTAATTGTACCGTATACGGTTTTTCACATGCTTTACCGGAAACATTATTTTTAGTAACACTCAGCACTATGCTGTCTATACATGGGCTTTGGGAAATTGCATGCCCTCTTGCTGCCTTCGGTGGCTTGATGCGCCCTTGCTGTTATACAACCTGTTACCTAGGCAACATCACTGTAGAAGAGAGGTGTGAGTAACATTCTTAGATGTTGTCTAGGTAACAAGATATATAAAAGTTATAAATGGAAGGCTACCAATGAAAGGAGGGCTTTAAGTGTCTACAAAGCTTCAAGGGCACCCACTTCTCAAACCCGAATGTACATGTATGGTCTTCAACCATTCAAGACAGGTACAGAACCAGGGTCCATGTTGTTCATGGACGAGTAAAGCTTGGGGATGTGCTTGTCTCGATTGCATCGTACACACTCGGTGTCACTACTGTGAGGTGACACTGTTGTGACATTCAGGCCAGGAAACTTCTCCAAGCATGTAATACATTTGGAAACCTGTAGAGCTGCTAGATGAGAATTGAAGTTAACCATTTTAGGACGAACAGACTGTTGCTCTCTTCGTCACCTGTGACTCTCTCTGTCTTGCTCATATCTTGTTGCTGTATCTTCAGGAGTCTCGTGGATCAGTCTCCTTTGTTGCACAAGGCTCACTTGCTCGAGACCAGTAAATTCATGTTTGCCGACGAGACCCTGCACCCCTCCAGTTTAGTCCTGAAGACCTACACAGATGAGCAAATGGAAGTCATGGGCACGCTCAACATGCAAGTACAGTACGGTGAACAGAAGAAGAAGCTCGTACTTGTTGTTGTTGGAGGTAACGGACCAAGCCTCCTGGGACGGAACTGGCTCAAACACATAAAGCTTGATTGGAGTAGTATTGTAGCAGTGCGAACAATCAAGATGAAGCCATTGCATACCCTAATGCAGCGCCACCAGCAGCTGTTCTCTGAAGGGCTGGGCCTAATCGAGCCATTTACAGCAACACTCCACGTACGACCAGACACAACTCCGCGATTTTTCAAACCTCACCAGGTACCCTTCTCACTTCTCTTTTTGTACTTATTTGGTATTGTCAGTCTGTGTGCTTCTAGAACTTTCCTTTCCTGCTGTATCCTATAAATAGCTAGGCTGTATGGTCCGTGTGTCCTTTTTCCTGAGTTGAGTTGAGTAATTGTTCAAGGCACTAATTTCTTGATACCACGGCGGCTGCGATATCACAAGAAAGTGTTTGTTAAAAACTAGGGCAGAGGAGAAACATGGTTGCCTGGTCATATCATAGAGAGTTCAGGACCAGTGTCATTCAAAGTCCAATTGCAGGATGGCAGGACAATTAGCCGCCATCAGGATCACTTGAGAAAGCGATTCACAGAGGATCCAGAACTGTCTGATTTGCCTCTCTGTGAGGATGATATGGACATTGCAATTGGTGCTAGTGGAACGACTTCCACTACCAGTGCTACATCCTCAGAACAGGACAGAACACCAGTTGTACAGGAGACACTGCCAACTGTTGAACAGGGCAGTGAAACCATTACACCACTACCTGAGTCTGCTGTGACTCGTCATTATCCCTCTCGACCGATAAAGCCAGAGGAGAGATATTGAACTCTCATGTACTGTTTCTTTTTGTCCTTAGTTTTTTAGGGGGAGAGGAATGTAGTGATGTCACTGTTCTATTGTTACTGTTCTATATTTAGTTATGTATCCATGTGATTCATGAGTATTTAAGTCTGGGTTTGTACAGTTTTATCAGTTCTCTCTGTACGTAGTTCTCTCTAGTTCTCTCTCAGTCTCTCTAAAGTCTCTCTTGTACCCAGATATTACAGTGATTGCAACTGAACCCATATTTTAGTAGTAGGTTACTACAGTAACCATCCTCCAGAAAATTGAGAGAGGGTCTGGCAGATGTTATTATCCATGAATTTCTGACCAATCCAGATCTTACGGTTCAATTTGAGACAGTAGCAACACCTTGGCTTCAGTATGTAAGACTAATATTGATGCAGTTTTAGGGTTGCAGATTAAATAAGCTGTGAACAATGAATACTAATAACATCTGCTAGACCTTCTCTCACTTTTCTGGAGGGTGAGAGAGGGTCCAGCTTGTATCGGTGAGTTAGTAACACTACTTTGGTGGAGCGACAACCATTCTGATGTCCTTAATGTCCTAATACCAGTCAGGGTAATGTTGAATGTGCATGTTCACTGGTCAAACAAACCAATTGTACAATGTTGGGAGACATTTCATCACCATTCCAGTATATGTGTGTGTGTGTGTGTGTGTGTGTGTGTTTGTGTGTGTGTGTGTGTGTGTTGCAGTGCATGTGTGTGTGTGTGTGAAAGAGAGGAAGGCTCTGATCTTGCTGCAACTATCAAGTTGTCACCATGGCAGAAAGTTGCTGTGAGCAATGAGTTTGTGTTTTTCATAAAGTATATCCGCTAATAGCAGTTATGTCAGCATCTTACATTATCTGTAATGTGCTGTTCAATAATTGTGTTCCTTGGCCACATCTCAAAGCTGCAGTGTGACCAGACCTTTCCTCTCTCTGTGAAGGGTGTGACTTAAGCCATATCCATTGATCATGCCTACTATGCTATGAGAAGCAGAAAGTGACAGCAGATAATCCGTGATAGGCTAACTGACAACAATAAGGTGAAGTCATCCGAGCAACAGGAGCCAGAACTCTTAATTTTGCAAGTGACATCTAGTGACATCTGAGCACACAGTTCTACCATAGATAGTGGAGTGCACACTATCTATGGTTCTACTTTACTTTACATAACTGCACGAGTCCATCAAATGATTATGCAGCAGTGGCATGCAGCAACAACAACCAGGCACAGTTACACACTCACGTATCAGTTCCTTACTGATCTCCAGACGTTTGACTTGGCCTAGAGTTGCTTCGAGATATTCAGTTCGGCCCGAGGGGTCCGCCACGGCGCGCCTCGGCGTACGAGATTTAGAAATCTACTGGATTTCACGTGGATTTCGGATTTCAGAGTGGATTCCTGGATTTCACAGTGGATTTCTGGATTTCAGTTTGGATTTCTGCCGACAGGTTTCTTCTTGTATGTTCTTGGATATTTTAGTTTATAGTTCCCAGCTTAGCAAAAATTTTAGTTAGCTGTAGTTTTGGTTAACTAAATTTTAAAAAGGCCAAAAATGTATTTAGTTAAAGTTATAGTTAACTAAAACAACACTGTCGGACAGTGTACGAGATTTCTTTTGTGACGGACCCCTCGGTTCGGCCTTCCAGCTATATTTTATTGTATGAATGCGTTCACGTGACCGAAAGTGGACGTGGCAACCCAAAAATTTCCGCCTCGCTTCGCGCGCCGGTGACTGAACCCCCCTTTCTAAATTTCTAGATCCGCCACTGGTAGGGTGTCCAACTTGAAATACGAAAGTGTGCACATTGGTTCCAAAACAGTGGTTTTCATAAGAGCCAACCCAGGTAAGAAAGAAACCACAGATGGATTGGGTTCGCATGTCATTTCTTTTGGGATCGGTGCACTTTTCCGGAAGTGGTAAATTCCGAAAAATGGCACGTGACCAAAAATTTAAGTTCGCCGTAACCGGTATCGTTCCTAGACCACTGGCCAGCGAGGCTACTTTAAACATGGCTGTGAGTTATACATTAGGTCTGTGAGGGTAAGTTTTGGGGGAGATAACTAGGCCCATGGCTTGATATTGGTCACGTACCATTTTGCGGGACTTACCACTTCCGGAAAAGTGCACTGTTTCCGAATAAAATTGACATTCGAACCCGATCCTTCTGTGGTTTTTTTCTTACCTGGGTTAGCTCTTATAAAAACCACTGTTTTGGAATCAATGCGCACACTTTCATATTTCAGGTTGGATACCCTACCACTGGGCCAGCGAGACTATATTTCTATATCATGGACTTACACTCAAGTCTTTACTGCAGTCCAGCTGTCACTGACATGCTCGGACTTGGCCATTCCCACCTAATACCTGAATCTGTACAATGCTGGCCTCTGATTGGTTACACGTCCTATTAACTTATCAGCTATGTCTATATTATTGTTTTGTCACACTGAATTGTTTCTAATTCACTGCCTCAGCTAGCAGCTAGCTGTTCGGCTACTGGAATATGTCTGCCAGTGATTGTCAAAGAAGTTCTCATTTCTATCAATGTCAACATTATATTAAGGATGATCGTATCTAACCCTAATCTCTTTGAGGGGATTTGATTGCAGGGTCTGCCCCACTATAGGGGCAATTGACATTTTAATTAGTCAAATCCACACCTTGCCCCACTATAGCCCGGTAGGAGGTGGTGTGTCAAAATACACCGTGAAATCAAACTAAGTTGTATGTACCCCTCAGGAAATTTGTACCCTCAAAAATACGTACGCCTGCTGGAAATTTGTAAGATGAAATTTATACCACCCAAATATGTACCCCTTCAAGAAATTTGTATCCCTTCAGGAAATCTGTAGCCCTTCAGGAAATTTCTACCCCTTCAGAAAATTTATACCCCCCAAAATATATACCCCTAGCTGCAGGAGATTTGTACCCCAAAATATGTACCCCTCCTGGAAATTTGTACACCAAAATGAAATATCACAGTTAGTCAGAATATTGTTGAATTTTGACACCAATATAGCACCATAGTGAGTGACGTAGGGGTAGAGAGAAGGGTAGAGAGGACTTAATTGAGTGTAGGCGGATCGTCGATGTGCCCACGCACGTAGTTGATCGATAATCGACAGTACACGTAGCTGTTTTTTAGTAGGAGCCCGTTCTGGCAGTTTTTTCGAACAATAAGCGCAGAGAAAACTTGAGCAAAGCCTAGGAAAGGGCCGCCTTGGCGTTTAATAGTGCCTTGAAAGCACCGGGGTGTACAGCGGTCAGTTCGGGTCAGTTTGCCAGGTAAGCGAGTAGGTTAGTGTGATTTTCGAATGTACGGGTCTGTGTAAGCTCACCATAGCTTTCTGTACTGCCAGGTAATGTCGCATAGTGCCGTCTAGTCCCATTCTGTCGGCCATAAAGCTATCGCAACTGTATTCTGTCCATACAGCGTGGGCGAGTTCATTCGTTCGCCCACATGTAATTAAGTTCTCTCTACCTATGACGTTTCTCACGTGATAAATTTTACCAGGCTCTCCCCTTTCCTTTCGATTTTTCGTTTGCGCGCGGGGAGAGCCTGGGAACGAGGCTAGCAATGAATAATGTTGGACACTTCAATTTCAGTTAACTTGCATGTTGGAAGAGCAAAATACACGAGTAATAGCTAACAAAGATCATATGTCCACTGTTGAGCCCCATGTGTGATCTGTTGTGGATTGATGAGACAATTCTCATCCGTTGATCAGGATCTTTGACCACAAGTCATTCCTGAACCAAAGAGCCAATCTTAGGTCTCGCTGCAGAAGAGATAATGAGGCAAGAGGCAGATATATATAGCTATACCTCCCTCCTCCAACATAGCAAAGATTGCCATCAGCACTCTTGATGACCTTAGATCTCTTTCGCAGAGCCTGTTTCAGACTTTTGAAAGTCACTTGGATAAGTACCATTTGAAGGTACTGGTGGATTTGGCTGAAGGTGAATCTCGCTTCATTTTTGTGGCTCCCAACATCGACTAGTTATTGTCGCTGCAAGCGCCGACATCGGCAATGCAGTGGAGTAGGAACCAATTTTGGATTGGGGGGGCCAAGGTGTATCGGGAGGGGTGGGGTTAGGGTTATATAATAATCAGCATGATATAGTATAATATATACTATAACATGGAACCTGATTATTGGGGGGGCCAGGCCCCCCCGGTTCCTACTCCACTGCAATGCTGCCAGTCTACAAAGTAGCCATCTGAAACCGACTGATGAATGAGCGGACTGGTGCAGGCCATCCTGTTTATATGCAGTAAGCTCTGAATGACCTGATAAACCTTTTGACAGCAGCTGAGTAGTTTGAAGAAAGTTGAGTAGCTGCGCGGAACGCGCGTGCGTGTTCTAAGGGGGGTCCCTAATTTCACAAAGGGGTCCCCAAAATAAATATAAAATTTTGGGGACCCCGTAACTGTGGACGATTGTGGGAGCTATGCCCCCATGCCTTAACTTTCGTGGGGGCAAGTGCTCCCACTGCCCCCCGCCTTTTCCGCCGCCTATAGTGTCTCGAACTCGCCACCTGTTCCAGTTTTTGTTAATGATATTCATTTCGGCGAGTCTGGTCCCAAGGCGAACGAGCTACCGTTGTAGCCACATAGCTCAGTGAAGACAATGTCACGTCAGTCAGTGGTGTTGCTGCTACTTCTCTTCACAGCACTACTATGGCCAGGAAGTCAGCAAGAGGAAGAGCCATCAGGATCTGCTGGACCAACCTGTAACATACCGCCATCTGTACACACAGAAGCTGAAGGTAAATGAAGGGACATATACCGTAGTCTCGCGAAAGAGCACCCATGGGCGGAGCACCTTACAAGCTTGCTAAAGAAGGAGGTGGGTGCTCTTTCAAGTGTTTCTGCATTTCGTATATGATGAAGGATTTTTGAAAAAGAATCAGTGCAAAATGTTTTGTGAATGTTTATATGAACACGTATTGCACCCAATTACGTAAGACTATTTGTCAACACTCACATGAACAATTAAGCCCCGTTCCTAGACCTTCACCATCATCCAATTTTTGGTCGCTTACAGTATACAAAAATGGAGGGGGAAGGCCTGAGAGATTTTGTCACATGGATGGTGGTGTGATGTAAGATCAGAAAAGCTACACTGTTCAGCCGCTCTGCTCTACTGCAGCGAGTCCTGACGCTGTTCAGCCGCTTACCGCTTCACTGCGGCTGCTCACTGTCGGTGTTCGGACAATGCTCCGCAGTGGAATTTGGAGATAACAATCTGATTGGTTCATTGGCCAATTATCTTGTATGTACTGGGCTTCTTGACCACAAGTACTTAGCTTTACTCATCACATCTTATCACACTTCTAATTTACTGAAGCCTAGCAAGCAACTTCAAAGGCATAATCTTATGTGCAATATCAGTGCTAGCCTGGTGGGATTATGTACTATATTCACTAGACCCTCCTCTCTCGCAACTGGGAACGAGACTACCTTTGTACAACCCCAAGTCGTCTAGTCTATGCACATGCAGCTCTTTGTACAATTTTCTGTTTCTGTTTCCATTTCCTGTTTCTGTTCCCATTTCCGGTTTCCATTTGCTGTTTCCATCTCGTTTCCTGTTCCCTGCTTTTCCAGTTGCCCCAAGTTTGCAAGTGATACAACAGGACTGTATGTAGTTTTCAGACGATGAACACCTGTAGTTGTAGCAGGAATGGAGGATAGGTCTCTAGCGTAACTATGTTGTATAAACTGTGGGTGGGTCCTCACCTCTCTTCTCTGCTATGAGATGACTACCGGAATCTTTGGAAGAGCTGATACAACAAGAAGTTCAAGTTTATGACAGATGAGTTTCTTTATTTTTCTGGCATCCGCTGCATGGCTTTGTAACTGATATTAAATCCTCTTTTAATGTTCTTGTGGTCCCTGTGGAGCCACTTTCGATATTCTCGGTATGTTCTTTTGGTCCTACTATTGCCTGTTTCTGTAGTGCATGGTTGACTACCAAATGAGCCATGCTTTCGCTTGCTGTGGTATTCAGTAAACAAAACTTGTGTCACCTTCCGAAAATTTAGAAGTCTAACCAGGTATATCTGTACCAAGTGACTGATTGGCTGTTCAGCAGGGTCATTATTGTCCACAAAGATTATTATCATTTCTCCTCTGTCCAGTTTTCTGTCCCAAATGAACATATCTAATACTGGCAAGATGAGCAGGTAATTGCAGACTGATAAAGTGGTAGGTTCAGCAGTGTTACATTCTAAGCCGTGGATAGGTTCAGCAGTGTTACATTCTAAGGCATTGATAGGTTCAGCACCTCCCCAAAGAGAATGGTTGCTACTTCAGGAGCTTTGCTCAGTTTTCTTCAATTCTCTGTCCAAATCTTTTGATCTTATTAAGCCTTTCAGTTGTTAGATCACTACTAACTGTCTGAGATCTCCTTCGAATGTCTCCATACTTTTGGAGTTTTGTGGCAAACTGTTTCCTGGCACAAGCTGTCTCCTTCCTACAATAGATTCCTTGAAGCTGAAAAGTGAATGTTGTGTTATTCAGCTCTACAATAAGTCCCTTCAAGATTTGCCTGTGTCAATGATTCATAAATATGCATGCTTGCAGGTGCTTAGATGTCTTTCAATTGTTCACCAGCAAAGTCTTCTTCATGTGAGACATCATTAACTCTTTTATATTTGGTGTGCTAAGGATTAGGCTCAACTACATGATTACAATGTTGAGGTGCTGATTGAAAATCTCATGCAAATTCCATAGATGTTTTCAGCATGTGTGCACCAAGACCATTTTCGCACATGATTTTTTTTGCTAGCATGTTGTCTCTTAATACAGGCCCATTCACAATGATATAACTAGAAGTGCAATAACATGTTTCTTTTTAATTCCCATTTGTAAGTACATCTGCTTTGGTTTATGTAGTGTGTCCTGGGATGAACTCTTACAGCAAGTTGCCTTTCTCTCTGTATGTCTTGTTTCTGTCTTGCCACATTCTTTACAGCTAGCTCACTCTGTCTCTCATACTTCTTTGCTGATACACCAGTAAAAGAAAGCTTGTGCTGCTGTTCAGTGTATTGATATGGATGAAAATACACTTCAACTGATAGTTGATCCTCACCTTTATCTGTAGCTTCTCCACTAAATGCATTCAACACCTCCTACATGAGAGGTATATACATGTATACATGTCAAAGTAACTGTATGTCTCTGTGTCACTATATACTTTAGTGAAGGTGACAAACCAGCAGCTTCACTGTTGAAAGAATGGAGTATGCTTGTATCTACCTGTAGTTGGTCTGATTTTTCACTGCAGTCACTATCTTCACTAATTAATAGGGTGAACCAAATTCTTTGGTATAGGTTTCGTCTGTGGGGAAAGTTGGTACCTTTAAAAAAATTGCTCTGTGTTTTAAATTTCATGCACTCACGTTTTTGCACTTCCCACCTTCAACTAAATCATATCTCATCCTAAAAATCTTCTTTGGCAGTTCGCATTGGAGTATGAGCAGGTGTAGGTTTGTTTCTGATCACATGTGTGTACTTAGAACCATGAACTGTTTGGAAGGCAGGGCTTGGAGCTGAGTTCTGTAGAGTAGGGCTGAGAGCAGTTTGGAAGCCAATGAGTTCTGATCACTTGTGTGGACTTAGGGCTGTGAACAGTTAGAAGAGCATGGCTTGGAGCTGGGTTCTGATCGCTTGTGTGGACTTGGGGTCATGAGCTTGAAGGCAGAAAAACGGGGACTACTAGTTTGTGCAGTTGGAAACTTGTAAGCCCACTTGGTTGGTGATTATAACCGTGGTGTCTGTGACCAGCCTTTCCTGAGGAGACTTGAAGGTTCATGTTACCAGTAGTGTAGACTCATGTACACACCAGTACTCTACACAACTCATTATGTGCTACTTGAGTTGAAGTGTACAACTACTGTATTTCTTTGCCTTTGCCTATGAAGAATAGTAGCCATGCAATCAGAAGCTCTGAGCGAGATAAACGCCGCCCTTGAATAGTAGCTGTGGCTAGTATGTGCGGCACACAAACACGTATGTGAATAGTTTCTGACGACGGTTACCAGGCTAGTGCTAGGGCCGTTTGTGTTGTACGACTTGTTTCCACAGCTGACAGCAGAACTCCGAACTACTGACAGCATCTAGCAGTCGTCACTGTATTGCTTGTACATGCCTTAGGCCCCAATTTGTTGATTTTTAGTTTCTCATCAGGTGCTTTCCCTGCACACAATGCGGGTGGGGGGGGGTATTACCATTATGTATTTAGCAATAGCCAGCAGATATTTCTCACGACAGACCCCAACAAACATGCATTATACCAGGAGGTTCAGTGCTTGTCATATGCCATTGCAGAAGGGTTCTTTTGGAGGAAACAAGCAGAAAAAAACTCTGACGTAAAATAACATACCAGGATGCAGTTCTTGCAGTACTATGTTATTGTTGCATTTTCACTTTATCATAAAACAGCACATACTGTAGTTCTTCAATCATACACTTGCGGCTACTATTTTTTTCGCTGCTCATTCTTGTGCTGCTGCCATTCAAGGGCAGCTACTATTCAAGAGTGGCATTTATTTCCTAGAAAAGCCTGCAGACATCAACGATGGCTGAATAAGGCCCAAATTTTAGTTTTTCTCATTTTAGTTTCTCATGGATTTTCTGCAATAGAATTTATTACCATTATTTGTATATAACACTGTAGTAACGAACCGGATAAGCATATCCATGAATCTAACCCTAACAAACATGTTTTTCTACTGCACAGCATCCATGTGAAATTAATTCCTTCATGTGAACATATCCCCTTTATGTGAGCATATTCCCTTCATGTGAACATATTCTCTTCATGTGAACACATTTCCTACATTGAATACATTCCCTTCATATAAACAGATTTCCTTCATGTGAACATGTTTCAGCATATTCCCTCTATGTGAATGTGTTCCAGTTATGTGACCGTTCTTCAGCATGCTTTCTTAATGGTTTGGTATGCTTAAGTCTTTTGTTAATTAAATAAACAAAATACCACTTCTCCATGTAGTGACACAGTTGCTGCAAAATATGAACATTCTGTTGGGAATTGTTATCAATAAGTCAAATGCTCAGCTCCGGGAGTTGTCTGAACTGCGGTGTGACCTTAGGTCATTAAAAGAAGAACTCGCTGGCCTAAATGACTCAGTGTGGAGAATGAACAGCTCCCTCCAGAAACATAGTACTGGACCCCAACTACATACTTCGATTGAACTAGCCCAACTCCAGGGTTCCCTAAACATGTCCATAGCTGATACAGTGTCTCGACTTGCTACTGCAATCAACACTTCCTTCACTAACACCCAATCCTTTCTTACTCAACAGCTTCATACCATCAGTTCTACTGTTTGTTCTAAACTGAAAAATCAAACTGACACAGGTTTTGATCTGATAAATCAAACTGACACAGGTTTTGATGGTGGGTATGGAACAGACTCTAAGAATACCTCCAGCTCAACAAACACACTAAACACCTGTGGAGGAGCAGGATGGAGACGTGTTGCCTACCTTGACATGACTGACCCCAATACCACTTGCCCGTCTGGCTGGAAGCTCACTGACTATTCCAAGAGGACGTGTGGAAGAGTATACAGCCAACGATACACTTGCAACCCTGTGATCTTTCCTGTCAGTGCAAGAGAGTATAGCAGTGTGTGTGGTAGGATCAAGGCCTATCAGTATGGATATACTCAAGCAATTCAAAATTCCAGCATTGATACTGCATACTTGAGTGGTGTGAGCATTACCCATGGGTATCCTCAAAAACACATCTGGAGTTTTGGAGCTGGGAAATCTGAGCTGGATCATGATAGTCAAGTTTGTCCATGTGAGGCCAACAGAAACCTTAGCATATCCTTTATTGGTAATGACTACTTCTGTGAATCAGGCAAACATCAACGTTGGGGCCAGCGTTGGACCCCAACCTACATACTCTACAGTGGCGGATTTAGGGGGGGTAAGGGGGGTGCAAATGCACCCCCCTTTGGCGGCTAGTAATGTATTTTGCGTACATAACTGCACGAGTCCATCAAATGATTATGCAGCAGTGACATGCAGCAACAACAACCAGGCACAGTTACAACTCGCGTATCAGTTCCTTACTAGACGTTTGACTAGGCCTAGAGTTGCTTCGAGATATTCAGTTCGGCCCGAGGGGTCCGCCACGGCGCGCCTCGGCATACGAGATTTAGAAATCTACTGGATTTCACGTGGATTTCGGATTTCAGAGTGGATTTCTGGATTTAGATTTCTGGATTTCTGCCGACAGGTTTTTTCTTGTATGTTCTTGGATATTTTAGCTATAGTTCCCAGCTTAGCAAAAATTTTAGTTAGCTGTAGTTTTGGTTAACTAAATTTTAAAAAGGCCAAAAATGTATTTAGTTAAAGTTATAGTTAACTAAAATAACACTGTCGGACAGTGTACGAGATTTCTTTTGTGACGGACCCCTCGGTTCAGCCTTCCAGCTATATTTGCGTTCACGTAACCGAAAGTAGGCGCGGCAACCCAAAAATTTCCGGCACGCAAAGCGCGCCGGTGACTGAACCCCCCTTTCTAAATTTCTAGATCCGCCACTGCTCTATGCTGATGATCCACTATGGGATGGGAAGAACTGCCTTCGTGGCATTTGCTGTGCATTTAATAATCCTCCATACTTTATTAAAAAGCTGACAATGCCATCTACAAACTATATTGAGGTCAGGATTTGTGCTCGTGCGGTTAGCACATATGAAGATATTGCAATTGAAGAACTGGAGCTTTATGTGAAGTAGCTGCTTTCATGCTTATGTACTATTTTTGGCGTGTTGGCTATTATCATTTATTAGTAGTATTATTTTGAATTATGTGTGCCACTTGATTTGCAAGCATGGACTCACATTTGATTGATGCATAATTATGTACACATGTAAAAAGGTATGACAAAGTTGGGATTAGGGATTGGCAAATTATGCTGGCACAATTTCAAGCATGTTGGTCGTTTTACACATACGCCTGACACCGATATGTAAGACCACACCCCAGGGAGGTTTTTAACTAACCTGTTACCTAGGCAACATCACTGTAGAAAAGAGATATGAGCAACATTCTTATATGTTGCCTAGGTAATGGGTTATATTAGGTATTTTCTAGCATAGAAGCATATGCTGGCCATAATAGGCCAATTAATAATTAATTGAATCTTGTCAGCCCTCGTAGGATTCTGAACTCAGTCTTCCCTTTTCGTACTAAATGTGATTTTGTCGGAGGGTTTAGTTTTTCCAGAATAGAACACTGAGGATGGTCACACCTTGGCTCAGTCGGCTGAGTTGGCTCTACAATAGCACCATCATTATCAGACGCAATACTGCACATGCGTATATACTCAACACAGTCAAGCTAGCTAGCATAATATTGAGCATAATTGGAGAGTTTTACCAGCAATGCTGGCATAGCATAATAGGGCAAAGGCTGAGCATAATTTGTCAATGCCAAGTTGGGATGGCATGCCAACAAGTATGCAAACATAATGAGGATATGATGTGAAAGTGAAGGTTTTGAGGCCAAGAGAAACCTTACCCTGCATCTTTTTCACACTGGAGTCAGGTATGCAGTTTCAAGTCAACTCCCCAAAACTATACCAGCACAGTATATACAAGTTCCAGAACAAGCACATTGAGTCAGCACTGGTGAAGAACATTTCACTTTCAGTTAGCCTATCTATGCAACTGGAAATGTCAATGCTCACACAGTGTGGCAACAGGAAGGAGCTTGCGACTGCTGACTATTACAAGTGTTGCAGTGGGTGAGAACCTGGGCAGATTTGTCAATACCAAATTGCCAAAGTGTAATGTGGAGTCACTTACAGGCATGATAAAGAAAGTGAAACAGTGTTCCCATTCTCTCCATTGTCAGTTGCAGTAAATAAGTCGAGAGTGGGCATCTATTTGTTAACTAAAGTTTGTGAGAGCATGATGATATGATTAGAGTGTGCATGAAAAGACTGTAAACAAGCTCAATACTATTGTGCGTGGGGCTATGGTGAGAAGGACTAGATGTGCACCTGAGTACATGTCTCCGCACTAAGGAGATCTTGATGCATTCTCTCCTCCTTCCCAAAATATTATTTTTTAAAACTCTGAGATCGCTTTGGAGGCCATTGCAGGACCAAAAACTAGTGTCTGAAATCTAGTTCATTTTCCATTATGGCTAGCATTATGGATTGGTTAGGCTAGCAGTAACAAGTACTTTTTTAGCTTACAATGTGGATGATCAGCAGTCAAACTACTGTAGCTGTGTAGTATGAAAAAGTTGGAAAATCTGAGCGATAGTGAGAAATTCAGAATGTGAAAAGAATCTGTTTAGAATAGACCATCTGTTCTCTGTTAGATTCCAGACTGCACTGGAAAGTACCTCATTTGAAGATAGTTTTTGGGGAGGAGGGGATGGAGAAAGAGAGCATGTTCCAATCCCCCTGAGAGGGCTAGTGATAATTATGGGAAGTTTTAGGTCCTGGGCCATTCTGAAGGCAAACTGCCACTGTAAAAACCAATGAAGAAGGTACAACAGAGAAGGAGGAAGGCCTGCTCCATCAAAGTGCTAGCCCTCTGCAAAATTCATAGAAAGGGTGGCACCACACAACATCATTTAACAGCTCTCATCCATTTTTTTTGGAGATCTATAATGTGTCCTGTGCAATGATCTCCTATAGCCTTTTTCTGGAGCATGAGAGCTCAACACTAATGGTATCAATGCTAGCTGCCCTTCCTAGAGTTTCCAGGCTAATGACCATGCATGTTGGTGACTCCTGCCCTGCATGTTTGGGGACTCGATTAGGCTTGGTAGTGGAGACAAAAACTATTTTTATACCTACAGTCTGGCCAAGGCAGACCCAAGTGCATACTAGACTAACACTTACCATGGTAAATAATGTTTCTTGGAATGCAGATTTAATTAATCAAACTACTGTGACAACCAGCAAAAACCTGTCACTCCAATACAGTCATTTTTTGCTGAAACTTGCTTTCTTTCCATGATCAAAGGCCCTCAGCTGATCTCAGAAACAAATTAAACATTTCACACTTGATACCCAGGTTGTGGAAGCTCTAGATCTGTGCTGACATAGAGCTGCACATGCTTGTTTTTGTGGCAGTGTATCTGTTCATATCTATCATATGTAAATAGAGAATATGAAATCATAGCTGTAGCTGTTGGGGTAAAAGTAGGCCCAGAGAGGAAAGAAGGGAGTGTTTGTAGTTGCAAAGAAGATGGGACCATCAAGACATGCATAAACAAGAATATTTCGTGGTGAGTGGGTTGAAGGGAATAGGTGCATGGACAATTTGTGTATAATTATAGTTTGCATATACCCTAGAAGTCCAATGAAATTTGTAAAAAGCAGCTAGAACACAATAGATACAGGTAATATTATTTATATATATATATATATATATATATTACAAATGTAGGCTCATACTAGTAGAACTAAACTAAAAAGAACTAAAAAGAACCATTTGTTGTAAGGCTATTTTGTAATTGTTTTCCAAAACATAATTATATAACTGTGCTACCAGCAGTATGGCACTTATGCTCTAACAATGATGCATATGGAGGGAGGGGGGGGAGTAATTAGCAGCAAACATTCAGTATAGAAGCATAAGCTACATGTGATATGTATCCAGCAGAACCTTGTCCAGTTGCCTCCCATCAACACAGGAGGTTAATTCCTATGCAGTGTTCTTGCACACCACCCTGTCAGCCATATATTGACTATGTAGTCTGAGTATGAGACTATTGTGAGATGTAGAATCACTGTTATGATCTCATTCCCAGATTTAGGCATTGATGGATAAAACAGTCCTAGTCTTGTGCCCAGACAGGAAAGGGTCTAATTGCAGTAGACATCCCCTGCGATAATTTTCTCCAGGCTGATACGTATATGAAAAAAAAAAAAAAAACACTATATAAAAAAGGCCACTAATGATAGTCATGAGGATTGATAGTTGCCCAATGTTTTATCAGAAAACTAACCTATCCGTGATGCTCACATGCACTGTAAAGAGCATGTGAGCAGCCAATTGTCTACAGACTTTTAACAAGATTCCTGGGCCAAAACAGTGCTTGATCAGAATGACTCCCACGAAATAAGCATCTCACGAGATGAAGATCAACCAAGTTCTTAAAAGCATATACAAATATACCCTACACAGACTTTCATCTTTAAAATGATTACACAAAGATGATAAGGTAGGCGTGGGTACTGCAATACCTCGTTCTTTGTTACCACTAAGTACTACAACACATACTTTATTGCAGCAGACTTGGAAGCAACACTTGCAAACAGATCAGAATGATGGTTGGACTCAGACTGCCATTAGATTCAACCACAGTTGGTGTTATGTCAACTGCTGTTCTTTTTTGTATACAGCAAGGGAAATTAAGTGTCACATGGTTAGTTTGTTAGATAGAAAAGATAAGACTACAATAACAAGAATGGTTTGGCATGGTATCCCATGCTTAGATGGAAGTGGGAAGAGGAACTAGGCTGTCCAAGCATCTAGACCAAAACTGTTAGGCATGCATGGTGTCACCCACTTTGACAGAAGCAGCAGGAAGTAATAGGATTGTTAACTTTGGCATGGTGTTCCACATTCGATGAAAGTAAAAGGAGGAACTAAGATGTTGAGGAACTAGGCTGTCAATCATCTAGACCAAAACTGTTTAGCATGGTGTTCTAGATGAGAGGAGACACTAGGAAGCTGATAGAACTACTGTCACCCTCGCACTTACATGCTAAGGGTACTAACAAAGAACCTTGCACCCCATAGAAGTAGGTCTGCGACATGCTTTTAGGATACATCTCACCTGTTTTTGTAACAGTATGGCAAAATGGAGAAGAAAAACTGTACATTTACTATTTCTTATAACATTTGGGTAGCTTGATGCACCTCGGTGAAAGCAAGCATACTAATTTTAATTTGTTCGAAATCTGGAGAGTGAACAGCAAAAGAAAATAAACAAATATGTTTCTGGGAGTAGGTGGTTAACTACACTACTGTAACACACGCAAAAGCAGGTTCCTAATGCTATCAGCCTAATAACATGCAGCATTGTCTCAAATAATATTTCAGCTTAGAAGTCAGTTTCCTTTACGGTATTGGTGAGGGTGGTCGATCTCTCCTTCTCTAAGTCTACGGACTTTCTCTGCTTTTTCTTGATGCAGCAGCAGATGGTAGAAATGACCACTGCAATAGCGAGAACACCGGCAATTCCCATTGCAACTGCAACAACAGTGATATCCATGCTGGTTGTCTCCTCACTTCCAGGAATTTCTGGTATGATTGTGAAGGTAATAATGGTAATCATTGCACCAAGAAGTAGACACAAACCACTGGAATTATCAGCATAATGATATCTTTGACTTTAAGTATTGAAAAGACCAACCAAGTTGTAGAGGTCAGATTCCCTAGTGTCTCCTATTAGGGCCTCCTCTATTGCTTGTTGCATGCAAGACCCATCACACCAAATTGGCTATCAATTGAGAACATTACACAAGTATAAATGACAACAGCCAATCACACAAAAAACACTGATCGCTCCTACCTTCTTTCAACCTTTCAACAAAGGAAGATATTTATTGCACTTAATTTATTGCATGTATGCTTCATGCATAGATGCCAGTCTTGAATCAATGTTGTTATTATGTATCATCAAATACTTAACACTTTGAAAAATAAATACTGTTGTAGTCACAGCTTATAATAATTACTCTATATGCTCTACCTTCATTGCATAAAGATCCATTGAACCCAAGAGGACAGAAACATAGGTAGTTGTCAGCTAGTTTCCGACAGGTGGCTCCATTCTCACATAGATTCATGTCACAGTCTTCATACACTAAATGGAAGATCACCCATGCACACATGGAATACAAATTGCAAGATTTGTCACTCATTTATAATTTGCATTCATGTTGGCTAAATATGTATACAAATTTGCAATAGTAAATGTAAAAGCATGCATATTTCAACCATCCTCAGGTCAGTTGACATGATTATGTCGTGATAATTCATTTACCTGGAGTGTTACATGAGGTGCCAATGTAGCCCGTAGAACATGAACATGAGTTACTTCTTACACAAGCACCATGGACACATGGAGGATTGCACACAGCTGGAGATAAAACAAAGTGGTGTATGAAATACCACTTGCATAAGTATACATATACCAGTAGTTACTATGATGTGAGACATGTTAATAGAATTGGCATGCACATAGCAAGAAAAACTAACAACTTAATTACTTCTTGTAAACAGTTCTGTAATGGTTTCTTGTTCCTCTCCACTTTTTCTTGTTGCAGCTCCAATGTTAATATCTCCAGTGGCGGCTATATCAAACAGGCAAAGATCATCGTCTCCACAGATGGCTCTGGCCTCTTCCTCCAGCTCTGGGTCAGAGAACTCCGCCCCAAATGCAGGTCTGTAGTCAGGTCTATAGAATGTGCCCCAGCTTCCATCTGCTCCATAAGTGAACAAGCTTTGTGCAGAATCAGCAATTATCCCTGCAAAGTGCAAGAGAAAATAGCACACAAAGTCAGTGACCCACTTCTCCCTAGCTTGTATTAGTGGGGTAAACAACCGTCTTTTGTTATAGAAGATTTAACATGGGGGCATTGTTGCAGTGGTATCTGGCAATGGTGAGATCACATCTTGAATAAGTCCAGTTTTGGGAGTCTTCCATGCACTATAAGCAGTTAAAATGACTAAGGATGTGGAGAAGTTGCCATGAGGGTGACCACAAAGATGTGGAATACAAGCTACCAAGATTTGCTGAATGTGGTTAACATCCAATTCCTGGAGATGCATTCCAGTATGTGCACATAGTATCAAATTGTACACGGCCTGTACTTCTTTCCTCCAGACACTGTTTCACAGAGACCTAATTATTGTCAGCGGACAAACAGGGAACTCTTTCTCCATCAACCTTTCGCTCACACAAATGCCATCCACAATTCATTCTTGCCACAAACATATGAAACTTTCACTTCTGATGTCTTAATGGTGCTATTAAAACTAATGTTAGCATACTCGCTTTGGAACACTCTAATTATTGGAACACAAGAACGCAATATTTGATTCCCTCTACAGAACAAGTTGTGTTCAAATTTCAATAAGTGTTCTAATCAACAAATGCAGCTCCTATGAGGAACATAAATGTGCTTTCATAGTAAACAAAAACTAAGTATCTCACTACATAGCTATTTTGCAGATCTGTGCTTTGCAGGTGCCTAAAGACAGCACATAGGTGGTATGGCTAAGTGCTGTAGTCAGGCAATTATGGGCAGTGGTAGTTGGATTTATCAGCTGGTACAATATGAGTGCTTATTAGTTGTGTGCTTGTACATGTACGTGTGTGTGTTCATGACAGGTATCAATCATGCTTTTGAACCCCTTCTCGTCTTGTGCTCAGACCACATGTGCATGAGAATACCATACTTACACATAATAGTGTCCCTTCATATGTACTCTTCCTTAGTGAAAGTTGTTGCTTGCTCACCACATAAAGTATGGATGTGATCAGCATGCTTAGTAAGAAATCTATATACATACATGAGTGACTCTTCATAGCTTGCATGACCTCATTCTATACATAATGGCCATGCTTAATGAACCAAATTGCATTGCCCATCAAGATTCAATTCCTATTGCACAAGTTACTCTTTGTAGCTAGACTTTTACACTAGCTACATGCCGCAGAGTGTCTATGCTTGGATAATTGATGATTTGTAATGGTACAACAAGCTGGGGTGTCCACCTGCATTGAAGTTACAGATCCCTTTCTACTTAGGGTGTGGTTACTGCTTGAAAAAACAAACAAACAAAAAACAGCTCTATCTTTACCTTAAACTTAGTAACCTGAACTAGGTTGATACTTGATAGAGTATCTAGTGTAGCCAGTTTGGTGGCAAAGAGCTAGACTTCTAAATAAAACAAAAAGTTACACCATCATGCTCTTGTCTATATGGTCACTCACATGTGAGTCCAAACTGATAGTGAATCATCTCTGGAGAGGAGCTTAGAGGCAGAGGCACACTGGTATTTGCTGGACGCAGGTCATCAGTGGTATCTCGGTTAAACTGTCCTAGCAGTCCCCTTGTTCTGTTAAAGAACTCATTGGGAATGGTGATGAGGATGTCTGAGATGATCCCATTCTTTTCAGTAACTTGAATGCTAGTTCCACTTGTAAAATCTGCAGAGAGTGTGCCATTGCCTTTGTCTGACACAGTAACATTAGCAAACCTCTGGGAGACCAGCATGCCAAAATCCACTGAATCCCCATTCACCAATGCAACAAGCCCTTGCTGGTTGAGTTCAAACTGCACTGTATCAGAGTCAATCTCTTTTGCAACAAAAGCACCAAACACAGTACCACCACTGATGGTCTGGTTAGAATTATTCCTTCTCGGTTGTTCAACCATGCGTCCCTGAAGTATAAATCCTTCACCTATTGTTTCAACAAGAATAAACTCTCCTTTTCCATTGAAAGTGTACTTGTATCCATCAAGAGTGACAAGGTGGGGATCACCAAATCCTCGAGCTACAGAAAGTGGTTCCAAACTTCATGTATAAACATGAATAAGTATACATAGCTTTCCAATCAGCACAGACTTATTTAATCTATCAAGCTACACCATCTCTCTGATCCAGTTAGAAATGTTTTTATCAAATGGATCTAGCTTGATAGATTAAAAATATATCACATCAAAAGATTAAAAACTCTTAAAGGTGATCACCATTACGGTTGGTAGGGAAGTCTATTACATGCAATCTTAACCCTGTAGCCAAGAAACTGTGGTTGAGGGGTTTGGTTGAATCACCTACTGTGGTGGTTAATATGATTTATATACTCTTAATATACCTTATTTTAGGGCCAGCTAAAAAACCTGATCTATATTTTATTGTGTCATTTATTATCAAGCAAAATGATATAATTCACCTAGTGGAATCCTAAAGCTACATGTTTAACCTAGCTGCATATGTGTGATCAGGGTTCTCGCTAGGCATTTAGCGGATGGTTTTGCACTATTTGGATGTAGTAAATTTAGGTAAGAGCACCATTTGGATCACTTCCTAAACCCTGCCCATAGCAGTAACTATCCTGGCTTCCCACTTAACACTTCAATAGCTGTTTGCAGAAAGGGTGTTTCATACCTGCCTATTGTACTATGCTCCATTTGGAAGTAGGTTTCTAGCGAGAACCCTGTGTGTGATAGATAAGTGTACCTGGAGGTGGACGTTCAGGGTAGTCATCGCAGTTATCAGGTGGCCCTCTTGTCATAATAGCGGCTACAATCACTAAAAAGACCAGTGCAACATGTGATGAATGGTACCACATCAACAAAAAAGTGTACAATAGTAGTCTTCCAGTTTGTTGGGGCAACCAGATCAGCAGTCCCTGCACCACGCTCCCCAGGAGGGATGATATCACCACTTCTATCATAGCAGCACTGCTGACCAGGCCCAAAGTCCCTACAAGAAAAGAATGTTACTCAAAGAACAAATAAATACCACATAAAAAAAACCTATTGGTATAGTTAAATTAATGGATTGTCCAAAGGGTTATTAAAATCAGATTTTAATTTGGCAGTTTGGGGTAAAAAAACAACCAAAAACAAGAAGAGCATGATGGCCTCTTAGCCTCACCTTATTGCACCTGGGTATGAGGCTAGCTGATCACTCAGACACTTGTGCCAAACTCCGCACGCAAAATTAATAGTTGGCAAAAGTAATAGTTGGCAAAATTTAGAAATTTAATTTGGTTGTATGTACACTCAAAATCTGTCAAAATGCCAAATTTAATTTCCCACCAATACTCAATATAGCAATAACCTAGGCTGTAAAATGCACTTTCAAATTCATACCCTGCAGTTGTCTGCCTGAAGCAGCTTTCTGATCCAGGATGGAACACATACTCCCTGAGTATATCAGCAACAGCACCAGTTTCCTGTTCATATCGGGAATCTCCTCCTGCTTGACTTTTTTTGCATGGACATGGTGGTATTTGCCTTACATCAACACCCCTATCAGCGAAATGCCATGCTTCACAGAGCAGTCGTTTGACGATAGATGACTTTAGGTATCCTATTGCTAATCCTTTGCTAAATCGTCTCAATCTCCTCAAGACACTTGATGTACTTCTCTTCATACGTGGGGATTGAGTGATACTTGTAGAGGTATTCACTGTTACCTGAATGAGTGTTAGGTCTAATGACTGTGACTCATCAAGTGGCTGAATATCTGGTAGCCTAACTAAAGCACGTCCATTGTTGTGAAGATCAGTTGCTAACATTGCTGTCTCCTCCCATTCCTCATCATCCTCCTTGTACCTCAACAAAGAGATGTCAACTTTTGGGGTATCAATTTCAAAGAGGTCGCTGTCAACAATTGCCAGTGGATTCCAGGTTACATTAATACTTTCTCCTATGGTTAGAGTATCTCCTTGGCTTTCCACTTCAATTGTATTGTCCACGTCTTGTGGTGAAACTTGCATGGAGAAAGAAAATATGTTGAAATTGTAATGTAAGAATGTTATTACATCAATGTTCAAAGCATCTCTCAATAGGAAGCAATTTGCATTCAAAGTTGTACATGCTCTTACCATATTTCCTTGAATAGAAGCCTCCTTGAAATAAATGCCTACCATTTATATACCAGTATAGCTAATAAACGCTGGATCTTGAATAGATGCCGGGTATGAACTGAGGGAGTGGCACTTTGCCATGTGTTTATGTGTATGTGTAGTTGAAATCTTTGAGTGTCTGCTAAGAGTGCAGGCTTAGGAATAGTCTCACAAGCCAGACCCTTTCTGTTCTGCAGCAACGATCACTTCCAGTACTTGAAGCGATCGGTGCTGCAGAATGGAAAGTGTCTGGCTTGCAAGACCAAGACTAGGGAACTGACAGCCACCAAAGCAAGTCGGGGGTTGGCTTGAGCACTTTATGAAGTGAAATGGGCTAGCTCTCATTACGTTTTGATGCTGGGTCTACAGAGTCCTGAAGGAAATTAATGCTTGGGCTTATATTCGAGGAAATATGTTATGCGTATAGAACTACAGATGTTTGGAGTACCGTACTCACTCGACATTACGCCCCCTTCGATTATAAGCCCCCCCCTTACTATTTGCAAAAATTTGTTGCGGAGGTATATTTATCTCCAATTTATGCCCCCCCTTGACCATACATGGAAAATTTAATTATACACAATAAGAACGGAAGAACTCTGCGACTCCAACGAACGAGAGGAAGGTTAGAGCTCACCGTACCACCCTATATGGAGTCTAGCTTCCTACTGGCCAGCGATACACCGACAAAGCGATTGGCTGCGTGGTGGCAGGCTCGTAGCTAGCTGGTGGTGGAGTGAAAACTGCATCACGTTTTCTGACCGCATACCCTCTGCACCTTCATTGATTCATGATCCTATGCCCTGCAGAACTGAGCCACTACGAGCTTCATCGCAAGCTGCATGAGACAGTGATGGACAATTCTGCCATTGCTGTTTCCCTCGCGTGCTAAACAGCGAGGAAAGGTGGCATATAAATGAGACTAATTACCATTATTCAATTATAAGCCCCCCCCATACTTGTAGCTAAATATAATCAGCAAAATGGGGGGGCGTAATTTCGAGTGAGTACGTAATACTCTAAATTTACAGCTAATCGGTGCTAAAGATTTGCTTTTATTCCCTCAAGGTACATCAATCACGAACTTACTGTATCTAAAGTTGGCTTTTCCTGACAGTTCTGCACCCCCCCTCCTCACCCTCAACTCCATCTCAATGAGCAACTCATCTGCAGCTGGTGGTACTACACAGATGGCTCTTGCTTGGTCCACATACAATCCATCAACATCTACTTGTCCAAAAGTACAGGTGATTTCATCATCAGGTTGGAATGTGGGGCCTGTGATTACTACTGACTCTCCGCCAAGAAGACTACCGATTGTTATACTGAGGTACACTGGGAAAGAGCCTGCACCATTGAGAGAGAGTTTCCCACATATAGTGATGCATACATACTACCATTGTTTATGTCATACTACGATCACACAAATCCTAGAAGCTCTATCTATGAAGCTGCTTCAAAAGACTTGAAAGTGGGCTTTCTCAAACCTTGGCATTCCACTCCAGCATCCTCAAAGTGATAGCAGTCGGTAGTACCATACACATTCCAGTTACAGTCCATTAGTGAAGATTCAGTTCCAGAACAAAAAAGATCTGTCAAGAATATTGGCCCAGAGCTACGACCATAGAAAGATCCATAGCGAGGTAGAGCACCTAAAATCAAAGAGAAATTTCTATAGCTCAGCTACATCTATATGGTTCTAACCATAAGGAACATACCAGAAGGAAAATATCCTAGTTGTCTACAGGCAACATTGGCACTAGCTCTGTTCCATCCATGGTCACATATCGACCCCCACACATTGTGGATACACATTTCAACTGTGCCTGCAGTGGATCTTCTGCCACCCACCAGCCTGATACTGCCATGTGTGCAGTTGGTGACCTTAACAGATTGGCCTGGTGGGACAAATTATTGAAATTAGCCATATGCAAGAAAGGTAACAGCCTACTGACTCTGTCTGTAGAACACCTATCAGTAACTGGGTGTATCCTTGGAACTGTGAGGGTGCATGGAAGTTAAATATGTGAATGACCTTGCAAAGAGGTGGTTAAGAGCACAGGATATATGGTTTGGGGGCTTCTTGGTGGCTGGCTGTTAGTGCTAATAATAGTACAGGAAAGGTGGTTCATTTTTCTATGGTAGAAATCTAAGGCATGTACACTGACAATGTGGAATGTGATTAACTATATCAGCTGTGGTTCTGACTGCAGCAGTATAAACAGAAATGTTGTCGTGACCAAAAGTATGCTGTTTCAGTTGAATGTTGTACACAAAGATGCTACTGTGAGTTAGTTGTTGCTTATGATAACTTCCAAGATACACCGGTCCCTGCATGGGAGCTGTACAGTGCTCTAGGGAATACAAGAAATTCATTACAAGCATCTCCATACATTTCAACTGTTCATTCATGAAACTAAAACAACAAACCTCTGGTCACGTTTCTCTTTTTGGACTGTGGTTATAGGCTAAGGATAGCTTAGGGACTACCATAGCATGACAACATACTATTTGAGGCTAGCAATACAATATATCGCACCTCCTGTTATATACAGATGTACAGATGATATGATGCAGATTAAGAAGTTTTCAAAGTAAATACGATTTTGTGCACCTTGGCAAATAACATCTGCAATTGATCTCTGTGTGCACGCTGAGTTTGCAGTGGTAGCAAAGGAACAACTGAGCAAAGAAGCCTCTGAACCAGTGCAAATGACTCCCTGTAGATACACTGGTTTTAGATCTTCAATAAAACCACCTCTAGCAGCAATGGCACCTGGAATACAGAGCAAACACTCTTGTTCATAATACAATCAGTGATAATGTGCTGGAAATGGTTCTAATGTCATACAACTAATAATTTACCATAGGGAGAATGCCCTAGCTGCCTGCAGACAACTGATGCATCACTGTCATCCCAAGAATCATCACAGATGGTTCCCCAAGTACTGTTGATGCACACTTCGACCCTCCCAATGGTAGGGCTGCTACCACCCGTGATTCGCACTTCTCCATCAGAACACAGTTCTAAACAGAGAAGTATATAACAAGGCATTGATACAATTCTATCAAATTCTTATGCATGCATGGATTACATCTGTACATCCCTCTACATCATTGTGTATGTGCATTAGATCTGTTGCCACATGCACACTCATTACCTTCACACTGGACCCCAGCAACTTCAGATGCTGTGCAGTGTTGTAGTCCATAATCATTCCTCTGGCAGTCAAGAACAGAGCCCTCTGAGCCTGAACAGAATAAGTCTGCCAGTACCATTGGCTGATTTCCTTGACCAAAGGCAGAGTTGTAACGAGCAATAGATCCTGTATGGTACCAGTAAATGACAACCATTTATTACTACAAGTCTAAACTGCACTCCAAGATG